>CAUEHM010000028.1:0-600000 GCA_958510845.1 Cantharis nigra | reverse complement strand
GCTTGACGAAAAGAATTTTGATTTTAACTTAAAGTACAGAACATTAAATTAATAACTTACTTTCTTTAAGTTATTTACTTGAAGAACAGAATTTTGATTTTAACTTAAAGTACAGAACTTTAAACTAACAACTTCCATTCTTTAAGTTTTAACTTGAAAAAAAGAATTTTGATTTTAACTTAAAGTACAGAACTTTAAACTAATAACTTCCTTTCTTTAAGTTATTTACTTGAAGAAAAGAATTTTTATTTTAACTTAAAGTACAGAACTTTGAACTAACAACTTCCATTCTTTAAATTATTAACTTGAAGAAAAGAATTTTGATTTTAACTTAAAGTACAGAACTTTAAACTAATTACTTCCATTCATTAAGTTATTTGCTTGACGAAAAGAATTTTGATTTTAACTTAAAGTACAGAACATTAAATTAATAACTTACTTTCTTTAAGTTATTTACTTGAAGAACAGAATTTTGATTTTAACTTAAAGTACAGAACTTTAAACTAACAACTTCCATTCTTTAAGTTATTAACTTGAAAAAAAGAATTTTGATTTTAACTTAAAGTACAGAACTTTAAACTAATAACTTCCTTTCTTTAAGTTATTTACTTGAAGAAAAGAATTTTTATTTTAACTTAAAGTACAGAACTTTGAACTAACAACTTCCATTCTTTAAATTATTAACTTGAAGAAAAGAATTTTGATTTTAACTTAAAGTACAGAACTTTAAACTAATTACTTCCATTCATTAAGTTATTTGCTTGACGAAAAGAATTTTGATTTTAACTTAAAGTACAGAACATTAAATTAATAACTTACTTTCTTTAAGTTATTTACTTGAAGAAAAGAATCTTGATTTTAAGTTAAAGTACAGAACTTTAAACTAACAACTTCCATTCTTTAAGTTAATTAATTGAAGAAAAGAATTTTGATTTTAATTTAAAGTACAGAACTTTAAACTAACAACTTCCATTCTTTTTGTTATTAACTTGAAGAAAAGAATTTTGATTTTAACTTAAAGTACAGAACTTTGAACTAACAACTTCCATTCTATAAGTTATTAACTTGAAGAAAAGAATTTTGATTTTAACTTAAAGTACAGAACTTTAACTAACAACTTCCATTCTTTAAGTTATTAACTTGAAGAAAAGAATTTTGATTTTAACTTAAAGTACAGAACTTTGAACTAACAACTTCCATTCTTTAAGTTATTAACTTGAAGAAAAGAATTTTGATTTTAACTTAAAGTACAAAACTTTGAACTAACAACTTCAATTCTTTAAGTTATTAACTTGAAGAAAAGAATTTTGATTTTAACTTAAAGTACAGAACTTTAAATTAATAACTTCCTTTCTTTAAGTTATTTACTTGAAGAACAGAATTTTGATTTTAACTTAAAGTACAGAACTTTGAACTAACAACTTCCATTCTTTAAGTTATTAACTTGAAAAAAAGAATTTTGATTTTAACTTAAAGTACAGAACTTTAAACTAATAACTTCCATTCTTTAAGTTATTAACTAGAAGAAAAGAATTTTGATTTTAACTTCAAGTACAGAACTTTAAATTAATAACTTCCTTTCTTTAAGTTATTTACTTGAAGAAAAGAATTTTGATTTTAACTTAAAGTACAGAACTTTAAACTAATAACTTCCATTCTTTAAGTTATTTAATTGAAGAAAAGAATTTTGATTTTAACTTAAAGTACAGAACTTTAAACTAACAACTTCCATTTTTTAAGTTATTAACTTGAAGAAAAGAATTTTGATTTTAACTTAAAGTACAGAACTTTGAACTAACAACTTCCATTCTTTAAGTTATTAACTTGAAGAAAAGAATTTTGATTTTAACTTAAAGTACAGAACTTTGAACTAACAACTTCCATTCTTTAAGTTATTAACTTGAAAAACAGAATTTTGATTTTAACTTAAACTACAGAACTTTAAACTAACAACTTCCATTCTTTAAGTTATTAACTAGAAAAAAACAATTTTAATTTTAACTTAAAGTACAGAACTTTAAACTAACAACTTCCATTCTTTAAGTTCTGTAATTGAAGAAAAGAATTTTGATTTTAACTTAAAGTACAGAACTTTAAATTAATAACTTCCTTTCTTTAAGTTATTTACTTGAAGAACAGAATTTTGATTTTAACTTAAAGTACAGAACTTTAAACTAACAACTTCCATTCTTTAAGTTATTAACTTGAAGAAAAGAATTTTGATTTTAACTTAAAGTAAAGAACTTTAAACTAACAACTTCCATTCTTTAATTTATTAACTTGAAGGAAAGAATTTTGATTTTAACTTAAAGTACAGAACTTTAAACTAATTACTTCCATTCATTAAGTTATTTACTTGACGAAAAGAATTTTGATTTTAACTTAAAGTACAGAACTTTAAATTAATAACTTCCTTTCTTTAAGTTATTTACTTGAAGACCAGAATTTTGATTTTAACTTAAAGTACAGAACTGTAAACTAACAACTTCCATTCTTTAAGTTATTAACTTGAAAAAAAGAATTTTGATTTTAACTTAAAGTACAGAACTTTAAACTAATAACTTCCATTCTTTAAGTTATTAACTAGAAGAAAAGAATTTTGATTTTAACTTAAAGTACAGAACTTTAAATTAATAACTTCCTTTCTTTAAGTTATTTACTTGAAGAAAAGAATTTTGATTTTAACTTAAAGTACAGAGCTTTAAACTAACAACTTCCATTCTTTAAGTTATTAACTTGAACAAAAGAATTTTGATTTTAACTTTAAGTAAAGAACTTTAAACTAACAACTTCCATTCTTTAATTTATTAACTTGAAGGAAAGAATTTTGATTTTAACTTAAAGTACAGAACTATGAACAAACAACTTTCATTTTTTAAGTTATTAACTTGAAGAAACAAATATTGATTTTAACTTAAAGTACAGAACTTTAAACTAACAACTTTCATTCTTTAAGTTATTAACTTGAAGAAAAGAATTTTGATTTTAACTTAAAGTACAGAACTTTGAACTAACAACTTCCATTTTTTAAGTTATTAACTTGAAGAAAAGAATTTTCATTTTAACTTAAAGTACAGAACTTTGAACTAACAACTTCCATTCTTTAAGTTATTAACTTGAAGAAAAGAATTTTGATTTTAACTTAAAGTACAGAACTTTGAACTAACAACTTCCATTCTTTAAGTTATTAACTTGAAGAAAAGAATTTTGATTTTAACTTAAAGTACAGAACTTTAAACTAACAACTTCCATTCTTTAATTTATTAACTTGAAGAAAAGAATTTTGATTTTAACTTAAAGTACAGAACTTTAAACTAATTACTTCCATTCATTAAGTTATTTGCTTGACGAAAAGAATTTTGATTTTAACTTAAAGTACAGAACATTAAATTAATAACTTACTTTCTTTAAGTTATTTACTTGAAGAACAGAATTTTGATTTTAACTTAAAGTACAGAACTTTAAACTAACAACTTCCATTCTTTAAGTTATTAACTTGAAAAAAAGAATTTTGATTTTAACTTAAAGTACAGAACTTTAAACTAATAACTTCCTTTCTTTAAGTTATTTACTTGAAGAAAAGAATTTTTATTTTAACTTAAAGTACAGAACTTTAAACTAACAACTTCCATTCTTTAAGTTATTAACTTGTAGAAAAGAATTTTGATTTTAACTTAAAGTACAGAACTTTGAACTAACAACTTCCATTCTTTAAGTTATTAACTTGAAAAAAAGAATTTTGATTTTAACTTAAAGTACAGAACTTGAAACTAACAACTTCCATTCTTTAAGTTATGTAATTGAAGAAAAGAATTTTGATTTTAACTTAAAGTACAGAACTTTAAATTAATAACTTCCTTTCTTTAAGTTATTTACTTGAAGAACATAATTTTGATTTTAACTTAAAGTACAGAACTGTAAACTAACAACTTCCATTCTTTAAGTTATTAACTTGAAAAAAAGAATTTTGATTTTAACTTAAAGTACAGAACTTTAAACTAATAACTTCCATTCTTTAAGTTATTAACTAGAAGAAAAGAATTTTGATTTTAACTTAAAGTACAGAACTTTAAATTAATAACTTCCTTTCTTTAAGTTATTTACTTGAAGAAAAGAATTTTGATTTTAACTTAAAGTACAGAACTTTAAACTAACAACTTCCATTCTTTAAGTTATTTAATTGAAGAAAAGAATTTTGATTTTAACTTAAAGTACAGAACTTTCAACTAACAACTTCCATTCTTTAAGTTATTAACTTGAAGAAAAGAATTTTGATTTTAACTTAAAGTACAGAACTATGAACTAACAACTTTCATTTTTTAAGTTATTAACTTGAAGAAACAAATATTGATTTTAACTTAAAGTACAGAACTTTAAACTAACAACTTCCATTCTTTAAGTTATTAACTTGAAGAAAAGAATTTTGATTTTAACTTAAAGTACAGAACTTTGAACTAACAACTTCCATTTTTTAAGTTATTAACTTGAAGAAACAAATATTGATTTTAACTTAAAGTACAGAACTTTAAACTAACAACTTTCATTCTTTAAGTTATTAACTTGAAGAAAAGAATTTTGATTTTAACTTAAAGTACAGAACTTTGAACTAACAACTTCCATTTTTTAAGTTATTAACTTGAAGAAAAGAATTTTCATTTTAACTTAAAGTACAGAACTTTGAACTAACAACTTCCATTCTTTAAGTTATTAACTTGAAGAAAAGAATTTTGATTTTAACTTAAAGTACAGAACTTTGAACTAACAACTTCCATTCTTTAAGTTATTAACTTGAAGAAAAGAATTTTGATTTTAACTTAAAGTACAGAACTTTAACTAACAACTTCCATTCTTTAAGTTATTAACTTGAAGAAAAGAATTTTGATTTTAACTTAAAGTACAGAACTTTGAACTAATTACTTCCATTCATTAAGTTATTTGCTTGACGAAAAGAATTTTGATTTTAACTTAAAGTACAGAACATTAAATTAATAACTTACTTTCTTTAAGTTATTTACTTGAAGAAAAGAATCTTGATTTTAAGTTAAAGTACAGAACTTTAAACTAACAACTTCCATTCTTTAAGTTATTTAATTGAAGAAAAGAATTTTGATTTTAATTTAAAGTACAGAACTTTAAACTAACAACTTCCATTCTTTTTGTTATTAACTTGAAGAAAAGAATTTTGATTTTAACTTAAAGTACAGAACTTTGAACTAACAACTTCCATTCTTTAAGTTATTAACTTGAAGAAAAGAATTTTGATTTTAACTTAAAGTACAGAACTTTAACTAACAACTTCCATTCTTTAAGTTATTAACTTGAAGAAAAGAATTTTGATTTTAACTTAAAGTACAGAACTTTGAACTAACAACTTCCATTCTTTAAGTTATTAACTTGAAGAAAAGAATTTTGATTTTAACTTAAAGTACAAAACTTTGAACTAACAACTTCAATTCTTTAAGTTATTAACTTGAAGAAAAGAATTTTGATTTTAACTTAAAGTACAGAACTTTAAATTAATAACTTCCTTTCTTTAAGTTATTTACTTGAAGAACAGAATTTTGATTTTAACTTAAAGTACAGAACTTTGAACTAACAACTTCCATTCTTTAAGTTATTAACTTGAAAAAAAGAATTTTGATTTTAACTTAAAGTACAGAACTTTAAACTAATAACTTCCATTCTTTAAGTTATTAACTAGAAGAAAAGAATTTTGATTTTAACTTCAAGTACAGAACTTTAAATTAATAACTTCCTTTCTTTAAGTTATTTACTTGAAGAAAAGAATTTTGATTTTAACTTAAAGTACAGAACTTTAAACTAATAACTTCCATTCTTTAAGTTATTTAATTGAAGAAAAGAATTTTGATTTTAACTTAAAGTACAGAACTTTAAACTAACAACTTCCATTTTTTAAGTTATTAACTTGAAGAAAAGAATTTTGATTTTAACTTAAAGTACAGAACTTTGAACTAACAACTTCCATTCTTTAAGTTATTAACTTGAAGAAAAGAATTTTGATTTTAACTTAAAGTACAGAACTTTGAACTAACAACTTCCATTCTTTAAGTTATTAACTTGAAAAACAGAATTTTGATTTTAACTTAAACTACAGAACTTTAAACTAACAACTTCCATTCTTTAAGTTATTAACTAGAAAAAAACAATTTTAATTTTAACTTAAAGTACAGAACTTTAAACTAACAACTTCCATTCTTTAAGTTCTGTAATTGAAGAAAAGAATTTTGATTTTAACTTAAAGTACAGAACTTTAAATTAATAACTTCCTTTCTTTAAGTTATTTACTTGAAGAACAGAATTTTGATTTTAACTTAAAGTACAGAACTTTAAACTAACAACTTCCATTCTTTAAGTTATTAACTTGAAGAAAAGAATTTTGATTTTAACTTAAAGTAAAGAACTTTAAACTAACAACTTCCATTCTTTAATTTATTAACTTGAAGGAAAGAATTTTGATTTTAACTTAAAGTACAGAACTTTAAACTAATTACTTCCATTCATTAAGTTATTTACTTGACGAAAAGAATTTTGATTTTAACTTAAAGTACAGAACTTTAAATTAATAACTTCCTTTCTTTAAGTTATTTACTTGAAGACCAGAATTTTGATTTTAACTTAAAGTACAGAACTGTAAACTAACAACTTCCATTCTTTAAGTTATTAACTTGAAAAAAAGAATTTTGATTTTAACTTAAAGTACAGAACTTTAAACTAATAACTTCCATTCTTTAAGTTATTAACTAGAAGAAAAGAATTTTGATTTTAACTTAAAGTACAGAACTTTAAATTAATAACTTCCTTTCTTTAAGTTATTTACTTGAAGAAAAGAATTTTGATTTTAACTTAAAGTACAGAGCTTTAAACTAACAACTTCCATTCTTTAAGTTATTAACTTGAACAAAAGAATTTTGATTTTAACTTTAAGTAAAGAACTTTAAACTAACAACTTCCATTCTTTAATTTATTAACTTGAAGGAAAGAATTTTGATTTTAACTTAAAGTACAGAACTATGAACAAACAACTTTCATTTTTTAAGTTATTAACTTGAAGAAACAAATATTGATTTTAACTTAAAGTACAGAACTTTAAACTAACAACTTTCATTCTTTAAGTTATTAACTTGAAGAAAAGAATTTTGATTTTAACTTAAAGTACAGAACTTTGAACTAACAACTTCCATTTTTTAAGTTATTAACTTGAAGAAAAGAATTTTCATTTTAACTTAAAGTACAGAACTTTGAACTAACAACTTCCATTCTTTAAGTTATTAACTTGAAGAAAAGAATTTTGATTTTAACTTAAAGTACAGAACTTTGAACTAACAACTTCCATTCTTTAAGTTATTAACTTGAAGAAAAGAATTTTGATTTTAACTTAAAGTACAGAACTTTAAACTAACAACTTCCATTCTTTAATTTATTAACTTGAAGAAAAGAATTTTGATTTTAACTTAAAGTACAGAACTTTAAACTAATTACTTCCATTCATTAAGTTATTTGCTTGACGAAAAGAATTTTGATTTTAACTTAAAGTACAGAACATTAAATTAATAACTTACTTTCTTTAAGTTATTTACTTGAAGAACAGAATTTTGATTTTAACTTAAAGTACAGAACTTTAAACTAACAACTTCCATTCTTTAAGTTATTAACTTGAAAAAAAGAATTTTGATTTTAACTTAAAGTACAGAACTTTAAACTAATAACTTCCTTTCTTTAAGTTATTTACTTGAAGAAAAGAATTTTTATTTTAACTTAAAGTACAGAACTTTAAACTAACAACTTCCATTCTTTAAGTTATTAACTTGTAGAAAAGAATTTTGATTTTAACTTAAAGTACAGAACTTTGAACTAACAACTTCCATTCTTTAAGTTATTAACTTGAAAAAAAGAATTTTGATTTTAACTTAAAGTACAGAACTTGAAACTAACAACTTCCATTCTTTAAGTTATGTAATTGAAGAAAAGAATTTTGATTTTAACTTAAAGTACAGAACTTTAAATTAATAACTTCCTTTCTTTAAGTTATTTACTTGAAGAACATAATTTTGATTTTAACTTAAAGTACAGAACTGTAAACTAACAACTTCCATTCTTTAAGTTATTAACTTGAAAAAAAGAATTTTGATTTTAACTTAAAGTACAGAACTTTAAACTAATAACTTCCATTCTTTAAGTTATTAACTAGAAGAAAAGAATTTTGATTTTAACTTAAAGTACAGAACTTTAAATTAATAACTTCCTTTCTTTAAGTTATTTACTTGAAGAAAAGAATTTTGATTTTAACTTAAAGTACAGAACTTTAAACTAACAACTTCCATTCTTTAAGTTATTTAATTGAAGAAAAGAATTTTGATTTTAACTTAAAGTACAGAACTTTCAACTAACAACTTCCATTCTTTAAGTTATTAACTTGAAGAAAAGAATTTTGATTTTAACTTAAAGTACAGAACTATGAACTAACAACTTTCATTTTTTAAGTTATTAACTTGAAGAAACAAATATTGATTTTAACTTAAAGTACAGAACTTTAAACTAACAACTTCCATTCTTTAAGTTATTAACTTGAAGAAAAGAATTTTGATTTTAACTTAAAGTACAGAACTTTGAACTAACAACTTCCATTTTTTAAGTTATTAACTTGAAGAAAAGAATTTTGATTTTAACTTAAAGTACAGAACTTTGAACTAACAACTTCCATTCTTTAAGTTATTAACTTGAAGAAAAGAATTTTGATTTTAACTTAAAGTACAGAACTTTGAACTAACAACTTCCATTCTTTAAGTTATTAACTTGAAGAAAAGAATTTTGATTTTAACTTAAAGTACAGAACTTTAAACTAACAACTTCCATTCTTTAATTTATTAACTTGAAGAAAAGAATTTTGATTTTAACTTAAAGTACAGAACTTTAAACTAATTACTTCCATTCATTAAGTTATTTGCTTGACGAAAAGAATTTTGATTTTAACTTAAAGTACAGAACATTAAATTAATAACTTACTTTCTTTAAGTTATTTACTTGAAGAACAGAATTTTGATTTTAACTTAAAGTACAGAACTTTAAACTAACAACTTCCATTCTTTAAGTTATTAACTTGAAGAAAAGAATTTTGATTTTAACTTAAAGTACAGAACTTTAAACTAACAACTTCCATTCTTTAATTTATTAACTTGAAGAAAAGAATTTTGATTTTAACTTAAAGTACAGAACTATGAACTAACAACTTTCATTTTTTAAGTTATTAACTTGAAGAAACAAATATTGATTTTAACTTAAAGTACAGAACTTTAAACTAACAACTTCCATTCTTTAAGTTATTAACTTGAAGAAAAGAATTTTGATTTTAACTTAAAGTACAGAACTTTGAACTAACAACTTCCATTTTTTAAGTTATTAACTTGAAGAAAAGAATTTTGATTTTAACTTAAAGTACAGAACTTTGAACTAACAACTTCCATTCTTTAAGTTATTAACTTGAAGAAAAGAATTTTGATTTTAACTTAAAGTACAGAACTTTGAACTAACAACTTCCATTCTTTAAGTTATTAACTTGAAGAAAAGAATTTTGATTTTAACTTAAAGTACAGAACTTTAAACTAACAACTTCCATTCTTTAATTTATTAACTTGAAGAAAAGAATTTTGATTTTAACTTAAAGTACAGAACTTTAAACTAATTACTTCCATTCATTAAGTTATTTGCTTGACGAAAAGAATTTTGATTTTAACTTAAAGTACAGAACATTAAATTAATAACTTACTTTCTTTAAGTTATTTACTTGAAGAACAGAATTTTGATTTTAACTTAAAGTACAGAACTTTAAACTAACAACTTCCATTCTTTAAGTTATTAACTTGAAAAAAAGAATTTTGATTTTAACTTAAAGTACAGAACTTTAAACTAATAACTTCCATTCTTTAAGTTATTAACTAGAAGAAAAGAATTTTGATTTTAACTTAAAGTACAGAACTTTAAAATAATAACTTCCTTTCTTTAAGTTATTTACTTGAAGAAAAGAATTTTGATTTTAACTTAAAGTACAGAACTTTAAACTACCAACTTCCATTCATTAAGTTATTTAATTGAAGAAAAGAATTTTGATTTTAACTTAAAGTACAGAACTTTAAACTAACAACTTCCATTCTTTTTGTTATTAACTTGAAGAAAAGAATTTTGATTTTAACTTAAAGTACAGAACTTTGAACTAACAACTTCCATTCTTTAAGTTATTAACTTGAAGAAAAGAATTTTGATTTTAACTTAAAGTACAGAACTTTAAACTAACAACTTCCATTCTTTAAGTTATTAACTTGAAGAAAAGAATTTTGATTTTAACTTAAAGTACAGAACTTTGAACTAACAACTTCCATTCTTTAAGTTATTAACTTGAAGAAAAGAATTTTGATTTTAATCTAAAGTACAGAACTTTGAACTAACAACTTCCATTCTTTAAGTTATTAACTTGAAGAAAAGAATTTTGATTTAACTTAAAGTACAGAACTTTAAATTAATAACTTCCTTTCTTTAAGTTATTTACTTGAAGAAAAGAATTTTGATTTTAAGTTAAAGTACAGAACTTTAAACTAACAACTTCCATTCTTTAAGTTATTTAATTGAAGAAAAGAATTTTGATTTTAATTTAAAGTACAGAACTTTAAACTAACAACTTCCATTCTTTTTGTTATTAACTTGAAGAAAAGAATTTTGATTTTAACTTAAAGTACAGAACTTTGAACTAACAACTTCCATTCTTTAAGTTATTAACTTGAAGAAAAGAATTTTGATTTTAACTTAAAGTACAGAACTTTAAACTAACAACTTCCATTCTTTAAGTTATTAACTTGAAGAAAAGAATTTTGATTTTAACTTAAAGTACAGAACTTTGAACTAACAACTTCCATTATTTAAGTTATTAACTTGAAGAAAAGAATTTTGATTTTAACTTAAAGTACAAAACTTTGAACTAACAACTTCAATTCTTTAAGTTATTAACTTGAAAAAAAGAATTTTGATTTTAACTTAAAGTACAGAACTTTGAACTAACAACTTCCATTATTTAAGTTATTAACTTGAAGAACAGAATTTTGATTTTAACTTAAAGTACAGAACTTTGAACTAACAACTTCCATTCTTTAAGTTATTAACTTGAAAAAAAGAATTTTGATTTTAACTTAAAGTACAGAACTTTAAACTAATAACTTCCATTCTTTAAGTTATTAACTAGAAGAAAAAAATTTTGATTTTAACTTCAAGTACAGAACTTTAAATTAATAACTTCCTTTCTTTAAGTTATTTACTTGAAGAAAAGAATTTTGATTTTAACTTAAAGTACAGAACTTTAAACTAATAACTTCCATTCTTTAAGTTATTTAATTGAAGAAAAGAATTTTGATTTTAACTTAAAGTACAGAACTTTAAACTAACAACTTCCATTCTTTAAGTTATTAACTTGAAAAAAAGAATTTTGATTTTAACTTAAAGTACAGAACTTTAAACTAACAACTTCCATTCTTTAAGTTATTAACTTGAAAAAAAGAATTTTGATTTTAACTTAAAGTACAGAACTTTAAACTAATAACTTCCATTCTTTAAGTTATTAACTAGAAGAAAAGAATTTTGATTTTAACTTAAAGTACAGAACTTTAAATTAATAACTTCCTTTCTTTAAGTTATTTACTTGAAGAAAAGAATTTTAATTTTAACTTAAAGTACAGAACTTTAAACTAACAACTTCCATTCTTTAAGTTATTAACTTGAAGAAAAGAATTTTGATTTTAACTTAAAGTACAGAACTTTAAATTAATAACTTCCTTTCTTTAAGTTATTTACTTGAAGAACAGAATTTTGATTTTAACTTAAAGTACAGAACTTTGAACTAACAACTTCCATTCTTTAAGTTATTAACTTGAAAAAAAGAATTTTGATTTTAACTTAAAGTACAGAACTTTAAACTAATAACTTCCATTCTTTAAGTTATTAACTAGAAGAAAAGAATTTTGATTTTAACTTCAAGTACAGAACTTTAAATTAATAACTTCCTTTCTTTAAGTTATTTACTTGAAGAAAAGAATTTTGATTTTAACTTAAAGTACAGAACTTTAAACTAACAACTTCCATTCTTTAAGTTATTTAATTGAAGAAAAGAATTTTGATTTTAATTTAAAGTACAGAACTTTAAACTAACAACTTCCATTCTTTTTGTTATTAACTTGAAGAAAAGAATTTTGATTTTAACTTAAAGTACAGAACTTTGAAATAACAACTTCCATTCTTTAAGTTATTAACTTGAAGAAAAGAATTTTGATTTTAACTTAAAGTACAGAACTTTAAACTAACAACTTCCATTCTTTAAGTTATTAACTTGAAGAAAAGAATTTTGATTTTAACTTAAAGTACAGAACTTTGAACTAACAACTTCCATTCTTTAAGTTATTAACTTGAAGAAAAGAATTTTGATTTTAACTTAAAGTACAGAACTTTAAATTAATAACTTCCTTTCTTTAAGTTATTTACTTGAAGAACAGAATTTTGATTTTAACTTAAAGTACAGAACTTTAAACTAACAATTTCCATTCTTTAAGTTATTAACTTGAAGAAAAGAATTTTGATTTTAACTTAAAGTACAGAACTTTGAACTAACAACTTCAATTCTTTAAGTTATTAACTAAAAGAAAAGAATTTTGATTTTAACTTCAAGTACAGAACTTAAATTAATAACTTCCTTTCTTTAAGTTATTTACTTGAAGAAAAGAATTTTGATTTTAACTTAAAGTACAGAACTTTAAACTAATAACATCCATTCTTTAAGTTATTTAATTGAAGAAAAGAATTTTGATTTTAACTTAAAGTACAGAACTTTAAATTAATAACTTCCTTTCTTTAAGTTATTTACTTGAAGAACAAAATTTTGATTTTAACTTAAAGTACAGAACTTTAAACTAACAACTTCCATTCTTTAAGTTATTAACTAGAAAAAAACAATTTTGATTTTAACTTAAAGTACAGAACTTTAAACTAACAACTTTCATTCTTTAAGTTCTGTAATTGAAGAAAAGAATATTGATTTTAACTTAAAGTACAAACCTTTAAATTAATAACTTCCTTTCTTTAAGTTATTTACTTGAAGAACAGAATTTTGATTTTAACTTAAAGTACAGAACTTTAAACTAACAACTTCCATTCTTTAAGTTATTAACTTGAAGAAAAGAATTTTGATTTTAACTTAAAGTACAGAACTTTGAACTAACAACTTCCATTCTTTAAGTTATTAACTTGAAGAAAAAAATTGTGATTTTAACTTAAAGTACAGAACTTTGAACTAACAACTTCCATTCTTTAAGTTATTAACTTGAAGAAAAGAATTTTGATTTTAACTTAAAGTACAGAACTTTAAACTAATAACTTCCATTCTTTAAGTTATTTAATTGAAGAAAAGAATTTTGATTTTAACTTAAAGTACAGATATTTAAACTAACAACTTTCATTTTTTAGGATATTAACTTGAAGAAAAGAATTTTGATTTTAACTTAAAGTACAGAACTTTGAACTAATAACTTCCATTCTTTAAGTTATTAACTTGAAGAAAAGAATTTTGATTTTAACTTAAAGTACAGAACTTTGAACTAACAACTTCCATTCTTTAAGTTATTAACTTGAAGAAAAGAATTTTGATTTTAACTTAAAGTACAGAACTTTGAACTAACAACTTCCATTCTTTAAGTTATTAACTTGAAGAAAAGAATTGTGATTTTAACTTAAAGTACAGAACTTTAAACTAACAACTTCCATTCTTTAATTTATTAACTTGAAGAAAAGAATTTTGATTTTAACTTAAAGTACAGAACTTTAAACTAATTACTTCCATTCATTAAGTTATTTACTTGACGAAAAGAATTTTGATTTTAACTTAAAGTACAGAACTTTAAATTAATAACTTCCTTTCTTTAAGTTATTTACTTGAAGAACAGAATTTTGATTTTAACTTAAAGTACAGAACTTTAAACTAACAACTTCCATTTTTTAAGTTATTAACTAGAAAAAAACAATTTTGATTTTAACTTAAAGTACAGAACTTTAAACTAACAACTTCCATTCTTTAAGTTCTGTAATTGAAGAAAAGAATATTGATTTTAACTTAAAGTACAGAACTTTAAATTAATAACTTCCTTTCTTTAAGTTATTTACTTGAAGAACAGAATTTTGATTTTAACTTAAAGTACAGAACTTTAAACTAACAACTTCCATTCTTTAAGTTATTAACTTGAAGAAAAGAATTTTGATTTTAACTTAAAGTAAAGAACTTTAAACTAACAACTTCCATTCTTTAATTAATTAACTTGAAGGAAAGAATTTTGATTTTAACTTAAAGTACAGAACTTTAAACTAATTACTTCAATTCATTAAGTTATTTACTTGACGAAAAGAATTTTGATTTTAACTTAAAGTACAGAACTTTAAATTAATAACTTCCTTTCTTTAAGTAATTAACTTGAAGAACAGAATTTTGATTTTAACTTAAAGTACAGAACTGTAAACTAACAACTTACATTCTTTAAGTTATTAACTTGAAAAAAAGAATTTTGATTTTAACTTAAAGTACAGAACTTTAAACTAATAACTTCCATTCTTTAAGTTATTAACTAGAAGAAAAGAATTTTGATTTTAACTTAAAGTACAGAACTTTAAATTAATAACTTCCTTTGTTTAAGTTATTTACTTGAAGAAAAGAATTTTGATTTTAACTTAAAGTACAGAACTTTAAACTAACAACTTCCATTCTTTAAGTTATTAACTTGAAGAAAAGAATTTTGATTTTAACTTAAAGTACAGAACTTTAAATTAATAACTTCCTTTCTTTAAGTTATTTACTTGAAGAACAGAATTTTGATTTTAACTTAAAGTACAGAACTTTGAACTAACAACTTCCATTCTTTAAGTTATTAACTTGAAAAAAAGAATTTTGATTTTAACTTAAAGTACAGAACTTTAAACTAATAACTTCCATTCTTTAAGTTATTAACTAGAAGAAAAGAATTTTGATTTTAACTTCAAGTACAGAACTTTAAATTAATAACTTCCTTTCTTTAAGTTATTTACTTGAAGAAAAGAATTTTGATTTTAAGTTAAAGTACAGAACTTTAAACTAACAACTTCCATTCTTTAAGGTATTTAATTGAAGAAAAGAATTTTGATTTTAATTTAAAGTACAGAACTTTAAACTAACAACTTCCATTCTTTTTGTTATTAACTTGAAGAAAAGAATTTTGATTTTAACTTAAAGTACAGAACTTTGAACTAACAACTTCCATTCTTTAAGTTATTAACTTGAAGAAAAGAATTTTGATTTTAACTTAAAGTACAGAATTTTAAACTAACAACTTCCATTCTTTAAGTTATTAACTTGAAGAAAAGAATTTTGATTTTAACTTAAAGTGTACAGAACTTTGAACTAACAACTTCCATTCTTTAAGTTATTAACTTGAATAAAAGAATTTTGATTTTAACTTAAAGTACAGAACTTTGAACTAACAACTTCAATTCTTTAAGTTATTAACTTGAAGAAAAGAATTTTGATTTTAACTTAAAGTACAGAACTTTAAATTAATAACTTCCTTTCTTTAAGTTATTTACTTGAAGAACAGAATTTTGATTTTAACTTAAAGTACAGAACTTTGAACTAACAACATCCATTCTTTAAGTTATTAACTTGAAAAAAAGAATTTTGATTTTAACTTAAAGTACAGAACTTTAAACTAATAACTTCCATTCTTTAAGTTATTAACTAGAAGAAAAGAATTTTGATTTTAACTTCAAGTACAGAACTTTAAATTAATAACTTCCTTTCTTTAAGTTATTTACTTGAAGAAAAGAATTTTGATTTTAACTTAAAGTACAGAACTTTAAACTAATAACTTCCATTCTTTAAGTTATTTAATTGAAGAAAATAATTTTGATTTTAACTTAAAGTACAGAACTTTAAACTAACAACTTCCATTTTTTAGGATATTAACTTGAAGAAAAGAATTTTGATTTTAACTTAAAGTACAGAACTTTGAACTAATAACTTCCATTCTTTAAGTTATTAACTTGAAGAAAAGAATTTTGATTTTAACTTAAAGTACAGAACTTTGAACTAACAACTTCCATTCTTTAAGTTATTAACTTGAAGAAAAGAATTTTGATTTTAACTTAAAGTACAGAACTTTGAACTAACAACTTCCATTCTTTAAGTTATTAACTTGAAGAAAAGAATTTTGATTTTAACTTAAAGTACAGAACTTTAAACTTACAACTTCCATTCTTTAATTTATTAACTTGAAGAAAAGAATTTTGATTTTAACTTAAAGTACAGAACTTTAAACTAATTACTTCCATTCATTAAGTTATTTACTTGACGAAAAGAATTTTGATTTTAACTGAAAGTACAGAACTTTAAATTAATAACTTCCTTTCTTTAAGTTATTTACTTGAAGAACAGAATTTTGATTTTAACTTAAAGTACAGAACTTTAAACTAATAACTTCCATTCTTTAAGTTATTAACTAGAAAAAAACAATTTTGATTTTAACTTAAAGTACAGAACTTTAAACTAACAACTTCCATTCTTTAAGTTCTGTAATTGAAGAAAAGAATTTTGATTTTAACTTAAAGTACAGAACTTTAAACTAACAACTTCCATTCTTTAAGTTCTGTAATTGAAGAAAAGAATTTTGATTTTAACTTAAAGTACAGAACTTTAAATTAATAACTTCCTTTCTTTAAGTTATTTACTTGAAGAACAGAATTTTGATTTTAACTTAAAGTACAGAACTTTAAACTAACAACTTCCATTCTTTAAGTTATTAACTTGAAGAAAAGAATTTTGAATTTAGCTTAAAGTAAAGAACTTTAAACTAACAACTTCCATTCTTTAATTTATTAACTTGAAGGAAAGAATTTTGATTTTAACTTAAAGTACAGAACTTTAAACTAACAACTTCCATTTTTTAGGATATTAACTTGAAGAAAAGAATTTTGATTTTAACTTAAAGTACAGAACTTTGAACTAATAACTTCCATTCTTTAAGTTATTAACTTGAAGAAAAGAATTTTGATTTTAACTTAAAGTACAGAACTTTGAACTAACAACTTCCATTCTTTAAGTTATTAACTTGAAGAAAAGAATTTTGATTTTAACTTAAAGTACAGAACTTTGAACTAACAACTTCCATTCTTTAAGTTATTAACTTGAAGAAAAGAATTTTGATTTTAACTTAAAGTACAGAACTTTAAACTAACAACTTCCATTCTTTAATTTATTAACTTGAAGAAAAGAATTTTGATTTTAACTTAAAGTACAGAACTTTAAACTAATTACTTCCATTCATTAAGTTATTTACTTGACGAAAAGAATTTTTATTTTAACTGAAAGTACAGAACTTTAAATTAATAACTTCCTTTCTTTAAGTTATTTACTTGAAGAACAGAAATTTGATTTTAACTTAAAGTACAGAACTTTAAACTAATAACTTCCATTCTTTAAGTTATTAACTAGAAAAAAACAATTTTGATTTTAACTTAAAGTACAGAACTTTAAACTAACAACTTCCATTCTTTAAGTTCTGTAATTGAAGAAAAGAATTTTGATTTTAACTTAAAGTACAGAACTTTAAATTAATAACTTCCTTTCTTTAAGTTATTTACTTGAAGAACAGAATTTTGATTTTAACTTAAAGTACAGAACTTTAACTAACAACTTCCATTCTTTAAGTTATTAACTTGAAGAAAAGAATTTTGAATTTAGCTTAAAGTAAAGAACTTTAAACTAACAACTTCCATTCTTTAATTTATTAACTTGAAGGAAAGAATTTTGATTTTAACTTAAAGTACAGAACTTTAAACTAATTAATTCCATTCATTAAGTTATTTACTTGACGAAAAGAATTTTGATTTTAACTTAAAGTACAGAACTTTAAATTAATAACTTCCTTTCTTTAAGTTATTTACTTGAAGAACAGAATTTTGATTTTAACTTAAAGTACAGAACTGTAAACCAACAACTTCCATTCTTTAAGTTATTAACTTGAAAAAAAGAATTTTGATTTTAACTTAAAGTACAGAACTTTAAACTAATAACTTCCATTCTTTAAGTTATTAACTAGAAGAAAAGAATTTTGATTTTAACTTAAAGTTCAGAACTTTAAATTAATAACTTCCTTTCTTTAAGTTATTTACTTGAAGAAAAGAATTTTGATTTTAACTTAAAGTACAGAACTTTAAACTAACAACTTCCATTCTTTAAGTTATTTAATTGAAGAAAAGAATTTTGATTTTAACTTAAAGTACAGAACTTTAAACTAACAACTTCCATTCTTTAAGTTATTAACTTGAAGAAAAGAACTTTGATTTTAACTTAAAGTACAGAACTTTGAACTAACAACTTCCATTCTTTAAGTTATTAACTTGAAGAAAAGAATTTTGATTTTAACTTAAAGTACAGAACTTTAAACTAACAACTTCCATTCTTTAAGTTATTAACTTGAAGAAAAGAATTTTGATTTTAACTTAAAGTACAGAACTTTGAACTAACAACTTCCATTTTTTAAGTTATTAACTTGAAGAAAAGCATTTTGATTTTAACTTAAAGTACAGAACTTTAAACTAACAACTTCCATTCTTTAAGTTATTAACTTGAAGAAAAGAATTTTGATTTTAACTTAAAGTACAGAACTTTAAACTAACAATTTCCATTTTTTAATTTATTAACTTGAAGAAAAGAATTTTGATTTTAACTTAAAGTACAGAACTTTAAACTAATTACTTCCATTCATTAAGTTATTTACTTGACGAAAAGAATTTTGATTTTAACTTAAAGTACAGAACTTTAAATTAATAACTTCCTTTCTTTAAGTTATTTACTTGAAGAACAGAATTTTGATTTTAACTTAAAGTACAGAACTTTAAACTAACAACTTCCATTCTTTAAGTTATGAACTTGAAAAAAAGAATTTTGATTTTAACTTAAAGTACAGAACTTTAAACTAATAACTTCCATTCTTTAAGTTATTAACTAGAAGAAAAGAATTTTGATTTTGACTTAAAGTACAGAACTTTAAATTAATAACTTCCTTTCTTTAAGTTATTTACTTGAAGAAAATAATTTTTATTTTAACTTAAAGTACAGAACTTTAAACTAACAACTTCCATTCTTTAAGTTATTAACTTGAAGAAAAGAATTTTGATTTTAACCTAAAGTACAGAACTTTGAACTAACAACTTCCATTCTTTAAGTTATTAACTTGAAAAAAAGAATTTTGATTTTAACTTAAAGTACAGAACTTTGAACTAACAACTTCCATTCTTTAAGTTATTTAATTGAAGAAAAGTATTTTGATTTTAACTTAAAGTACAGAACTTTAAACTAACAACTTCCATTCTTTAAGTTCTGTAATTGAAGAAAAGAATTTTGATTTTAACTTAAAGTACAGAACTTTAAATTAATAACTTCCTTTCTTTAAGTTATTTACTTGAAGAACAGAATTTTGATTTTAACTTAAAGTACAGAACTTTAAACTAACAACTTCCATTTTTTAAGTTATTAACTTGAAGAAAAGAATTTTGAATTTAGCTTAAAGTAAAGAACTTTAAACTAACAACTTCCATTCTTTAATTTATTAACTTGATGGAAAGAATTTTGATTTTAATTTAAAGTACAGAACTTTAAACTAATTACTTCCATTCATTAAGTTATTTACTTGACGAAAAGAATTTTGATTTTAACTTAAAGTACAGAACTTTAAATTAATAACTTCCTTTCTTTAAGTTATTTACTCGAAGAACAGAATTTTGATTTTAACTTAAAGTACAGAACTGTAAACTAACAACTTCCATTCTTGAAGTTATTAACTTGAAAAAAAGAATTTTGATTTTAACTTAAAGTACAGAACTTTAAACTAATAACTTCCATTCTTTAAGTTATTAACTAGAAAAAAACAATTTTGATTTTAACTTAAAGTACAGAACTTTAAACTAACAACTTCCATTCTTTAAGTTCTGTAATTGAAGAAAAGAATTTTGATTTTAACTTAAAGTACAGAACTTTAAATTAATAACTTCCTTTCTTTAAGTTATTTACTTGAAGAACAGAATTTTGATTTTAACTTAAAGTACAGAACTTTAACTAACAACTTCCATTCTTTAAGTTATTAACTTGAAGAAAAGAATTTTGAATTTAGCTTAAAGTAAAGAACTTTAAACTAACAACTTCCATTCTTTAATTTATTAACTTGAAGGAAAGAATTTTGATTTTAACTTAAAGTACAGAACTTTAAACTAATTAATTCCATTCATTAAGTTATTTACTTGACGAAAAGAATTTTGATTTTAACTTAAAGTACAGAACTTTAAATTAATAACTTCCTTTCTTTAAGTTATTTACTTGAAGAACAGAATTTTGATTTTAACTTAAAGTACAGAACTGTAAACCAACAACTTCCATTCTTTAAGTTATTAACTTGAAAAAAAGAATTTTGATTTTAACTTAAAGTACAGAACTTTAAACTAATAACTTCCATTCTTTAAGTTATTAACTAGAAGAAAAGAATTTTGATTTTAACTTAAAGTTCAGAACTTTAAATTAATAACTTCCTTTCTTTAAGTTATTTACTTGAAGAAAAGAATTTTGATTTTAACTTAAAGTACAGAACTTTAAACTAACAACTTCCATTCTTTAAGTTATTTAATTGAAGAAAAGAATTTTGATTTTAACTTAAAGTACAGAACTTTAAACTAACAACTTCCATTCTTTAAGTTATTAACTTGAAGAAAAGAACTTTGATTTTAACTTAAAGTACAGAACTTTGAACTAACAACTTCCATTCTTTAAGTTATTAACTTGAAGAAAAGAATTTTGATTTTAACTTAAAGTACAGAACTTTAAACTAACAACTTCCATTCTTTAAGTTATTAACTTGAAGAAAAGAATTTTGATTTTAACTTAAAGTACAGAACTTTGAACTAACAACTTCCATTTTTTAAGTTATTAACTTGAAGAAAAGCATTTTGATTTTAACTTAAAGTACAGAACTTTAAACTAACAACTTCCATTCTTTAAGTTATTAACTTGAAGAAAAGAATTTTGATTTTAACTTAAAGTACAGAACTTTAAACTAACAATTTCCATTTTTTAATTTATTAACTTGAAGAAAAGAATTTTGATTTTAACTTAAAGTACAGAACTTTAAACTAATTACTTCCATTCATTAAGTTATTTACTTGACGAAAAGAATTTTGATTTTAACTTAAAGTACAGAACTTTAAATTAATAACTTCCTTTCTTTAAGTTATTTACTTGAAGAACAGAATTTTGATTTTAACTTAAAGTACAGAACTTTAAACTAACAACTTCCATTCTTTAAGTTATGAACTTGAAAAAAAGAATTTTGATTTTAACTTAAAGTACAGAACTTTAAACTAATAACTTCCATTCTTTAAGTTATTAACTAGAAGAAAAGAATTTTGATTTTGACTTAAAGTACAGAACTTTAAATTAATAACTTCCTTTCTTTAAGTTATTTACTTGAAGAAAATAATTTTTATTTTAACTTAAAGTACAGAACTTTAAACTAACAACTTCCATTCTTTAAGTTATTAACTTGAAGAAAAGAATTTTGATTTTAACCTAAAGTACAGAACTTTGAACTAACAACTTCCATTCTTTAAGTTATTAACTTGAAAAAAAGAATTTTGATTTTAACTTAAAGTACAGAACTTTGAACTAACAACTTCCATTCTTTAAGTTATTTAATTGAAGAAAAGTATTTTGATTTTAACTTAAAGTACAGAACTTTAAACTAACAACTTCCATTCTTTAAGTTCTGTAATTGAAGAAAAGAATTTTGATTTTAACTTAAAGTACAGAACTTTAAATTAATAACTTCCTTTCTTTAAGTTATTTACTTGAAGAACAGAATTTTGATTTTAACTTAAAGTACAGAACTTTAAACTAACAACTTCCATTTTTTAAGTTATTAACTTGAAGAAAAGAATTTTGAATTTAGCTTAAAGTAAAGAACTTTAAACTAACAACTTCCATTCTTTAATTTATTAACTTGATGGAAAGAATTTTGATTTTAATTTAAAGTACAGAACTTTAAACTAATTACTTCCATTCATTAAGTTATTTACTTGACGAAAAGAATTTTGATTTTAACTTAAAGTACAGAACTTTAAATTAATAACTTCCTTTCTTTAAGTTATTTACTCGAAGAACAGAATTTTGATTTTAACTTAAAGTACAGAACTGTAAACTAACAACTTCCATTCTTGAAGTTATTAACTTGAAAAAAAGAATTTTGATTTTAACTTAAAGTACAGAACTTTAAACTAATAACTTCCATTCTTTAAGTTATTAACTAGAAGAAAAGAATTTTGATTTTAACTTAAAGTACAGAACTTTAAATTAATAACTTCCTTTCTTTAAGTTATTTACTTGAAGAAAAGAATTTTGATTTTAACTTAAAGTACAGAACTTTAAACTAACAACTTCCATTCTTTAAGTTATTTAATTGAAGAAAAGAATTTTGATTTTAACTTAAAGTACAGAACTTTAAACTAACAACTTCCATTCTTTAAGTTATTAACTTGAAGAAAAGAACTTTGATTTTAACTTAAAGTACAGAACTTTGAACTAACAACTTCCATTCTTTAAGTTATTAACTTGAAGAAAAAAATTTTGATTTTAACTTAAAGTACAGAACTTTAAACTAACAACTTCCATTCTTTAAGTTATTAACTTGAAGAAAAGAATTTTGATTTTAACTTAAAGTACAGAACTTTGAACTAACAACTTCCATTTTTTAAGTTATTAACTTGAAGAAAAGAATTTTGATTTTAACTTAAAGTACAGAACTTTAAATTAATAACTTCCTTTCTTTAAGTTATTAACTTGAAGAAAAGAATTTTGATTTTAACTTAAAGTACAGAACTTTAAACTAATGAATTCCATTCTTTAAGTTATTAACTTGAAGAAAAGAATTTTGATTTTAACTTAAAGTACAGAACTTTGAACTAACAACTTCCATTTTTTAAGTTATTAACTTGAAGAAAAGAATTTTGATTTTAACTTAAAGTACAGAACTTTAAACTAATTACTTCCATTCATTAAGTTATTTACTTGACGAAAAGAATTTTGATTTTAACTTAAAGTACAGAACTATAAATTAATAACTTCCTTTCTTTAAGTTATTTACTTGAAGAACAGAATTTTGATTTTAACTTAAAGTACAGAACTTTAAACTAACAACTTCCATTCTTTAAGTTATGAACTTGAAAAAAAGAATTTTGATTTTAACTTAAAGTACAGAACTTTAAACTAATAACTTCCATTCTTTAAGTTATTAACTAGAAGAAAAGAATTTTGATTTTGACTTAAAGTACAGAACTTTAAATTAATAACTTCCTTTTTTTAAGTTATTTACTTGAAGAAAAGAAGTTTTATTTTAACTTAAAGTACAGAACTTTAAACTAACAACTTCCATTCTTTAAGTTATTAACTTGAAGAAAAGAATTTTGATTTTAACTTAAAGTACAGAACTTTAAACTAACAACTTCCATTCTTTAAGTTATTAACTTGAAGAAAAGAATTTTGATTTTAACTTAAAGTACAGAACTTTGAACTAACAACTTCCATTCTTTAAGTTATTAACTTGAAGAAAAGAATTTTGATTTTAACTTAAAGTACAGAACTTTGAAATAACAACTTCCATTCTTTAAGTTATTAACTAGAAGAAAAGAATTTTGATTTTAACTTAAAGTACAGAACTTTAAATTAATAACTTCCTTTCTTTAAGTTATACACTTGAAGAACAGAATTTTGATTTTAACTTAAAGTACAGAACTTTGAACTAACAACTTCCATTCTTTAAGTTATTAACTTGAAAAAAAGAATTTTGATTTTAACTTAAAGTACAGAACTTTAAACTAATAACTTCCATTCTTTAAGTTATTAACTAGAAGAAAAGAATTTTGATTTTAACTTAAAGTACAGAACTTTGAACTAACAACTTCCATTCTTTAAGTTATTAACTTGAAAAAAAAAATTTTGATTTTAACTTAAAGTACAGAACTTTGAACTAACAACTTCCATTCTTTAAGTTATTAACTTGAAGAAGAGAATTTTGATTTTAACTTAAAGTACAGAACTTTAAACTAATTACTTCCATTCATTAAGTTATTTACTTGACGAAAAGAATTTTGATTTTAACTTAAAGTACAGAACTTTGAACTAACAACTTCCATTCTTTAAGTTATTAACTTGAAAAAAAGAATTTTGATTTTAACTTAAAGTACAGAACTTTGAACTAACAACTTCCATTCTTTAAGTTATTTAATTGAAGAAAAGAATTTTGATTTTAACTTAAAGTACAGAACTTTAAACTAATAACTTCCATTCTTTAAGTTATTTAATTGAAAAAAAGAATTTTGATTTTAACTTAAAGTACAGAACTTTAAACTAACAACTTCCATTTTTTAAGATATTAACTTGAAGAAAAGAATTTTGATTTTAACTTATCGTACAGAATTTTGAACTAACAACTTCCATTCTTTAAGTTATTAACTTGAAGAAAAGAATTTTGATTTTAACTTAAAGTACAGAACTTTGAACTAACAACTTCCATTCTTTAAGTTATTAACTTGAAAAAAAAAATTTTGATTTTAACTTAAAGTACAGAACTTTGAACTAACAACTTCCATTCTTTAAGTTATTAACTTGAAGAAGAGAATTTTGATTTTAACTTAAAGTACAGAACTTTAAACTAATTACTTCCATTCATTAAGTTATTTACTTGACGAAAAGAATTTTGATTTTAACTTAAAGTACAGAACTTTAAACTAACAACTATCATTCTTTAAGTTATTTAATTGAAGAAAAGAATTTTGATTTTAACTTAAAGTACAGAACTTTAAACTAACAACTTCCATTCTTTAAGTTATTAACTTGAAGAAAAGAATTTTGATATTAACTTAAAGTACAGAACTTTGAACTTACCACTTCCATTCTTTAAATTATTAACTTGAAGAAAAGAATTTTGATTTTAACTTAAAGTACAGAACTTTAAACTAACAACTTCCATTCTTTAAGTTATTAACTTGAAGAAAAGAATTTTGATTTTAACTTAAAGTACAGAACTTTGAACTAACAACTTCCATTCTTTAAGTTATTAACTTGAAGAAAAGAATTTTGATTTTAACTTAAAGTACAGAACTTTGAAATAACAACTTCCATTCTTTAAGTTATTAACTAGAAGAAAAGAATTTTGATTTTAACTTAAAGTACAGAACTTTAAATTAATAACTTCCTTTCTTTAAGTTATACACTTGAAGAACAGAATTTTGATTTTAACTTAAAGTACAGAACTTTGAACTAACAACTTCCATTCTTTAAGTTATTAACTTGAAAAAAAGAATTTTGATTTTAACTTAAAGTACAGAACTTTAAACTAATAACTTCCATTCTTTAAGTTATTAACTAGAAGAAAAGAATTTTGATTTTAACCTAAAGTACAGAACTTTAAACTAATAACTTCCAATCTTTAAGTTATTAACTTGACGAAAAGAATTTTGATTTTAACTTAAAGTACAGAACTTTAAACTAATAACTTCCATTCTTTAAGTTATTAACTAGAAGATAAGAATTTTGATTTTAACTTAAAGTACAGAACTTTAAATTAATAACTTCCTTTCTTTAAGTTATTTACTTGAAGAAAAGAATTTTGATTTTAACTTAAAGTACAGAACTTTAAACTAACAACTTCCATTCTTTAAGTTATTTAATTGAAGAAAAGAATTTTGATTTTAACTTAAAGTACAGAACTTTAAACTAACAACTTCCATTCTTTAAGTTATTAACTTGAAGAAAAGAACTTTGATTTTAACTTAAAGTACAGAACTTTGAACTAACAACTTCCATTCTTTAAGTTATTAACTTGAAGAAAAGAATTTTGATTTTAACTTAAAGTACAGAACTTTAAACTAACAACTTCCATTCTTTAAGTTATTAACTTGAAGAAAAGAATTTTGATTTTAACTTAAAGTCCAGAACTTTAAATTAATAACTTCCTTTCTTTAAGTTATTAACTTGAAGAAAAAAATTTTGATTTTAACTTAAAGTACAGAACTTTAAACTAATGAATTCCATTCTTTAAGTTATTAACTTGAAGAAAAGAATTTTGATTTTAACTTAAAGTACAGAACTTTGAACTAACAACTTCCATTTTTTAAGTTATTAACTTGAAGAAAAGAATTTTGATTTTAACTTAAAGTACAGAACTTTAAACTAATTACTTCCATTCATTAAGTTATTTACTTGACGAAAAGAATTTTGATTTTAACTTAAAGTACAGAACTTTAAATTAATAAATTCCTTTCTTTAAGTTATTTACTTGAAGAACAGAATTTTGATTTTAACTTAAAGTACAGAACTTTAAACTAACAAATTCCATTCTTTAAGTTATGAACTTGAAAAAAAGAATTTTGATTTTAACTTAAAGTACAGAACTTTAAACTAATAACTTCCATTCTTTAAGTTATTAACTAGAAGAAAAGAATTTAGATTTTGACTTAAAGTACAGAACTTTAAATTAATAACTTCCTTTCTTTAAGTTATTTACTTGAAGAAAAGAATTTTTATTTTAACTTAAAGTACAGAACTTTAAACTAACAACTTCCATTCTTTAAGTTATTAACTTGAAGAAAAGAATTTTGATTTTAACTTAAAGTACAGAACTTTGAACTAACAACTTCCATTCTTTAAGTTATTAACTTGAAGAAAAGAATTTTGATTTTAACTTAAAGTACAGAACTTTGAAATAACAACTTCCATTCTTTAAGTTATTAACTAGAAGAAAAGAATTTTGATTTTAACTTAAAGTACAGAACTTTAAATTAATAACTTCCTTTCTTTAAGTTATACACTTGAAGAACAGAATTTTGATTTTAACTTAAAGTACAGAACTTTGAACTAACAACTTCCATTCTTTAAGTTATTAACTTGAAAAAAAGAATTTTGATTTTAACTTAAAGTACAGAACTTTAAACTAATAACTTCCATTCTTTAAGTTATTAACTAGAAGAAAAGAATTTTGATTTTAACTTAAAGTACAGAACTTTAAACTAATAACTTCCATTCTTTAAGTTATTAACTAGAAGAAAAGAATTTTGATTTTAACTTAAAGTACAGAACTTTAAATTAATAACTTCCTTTCTTTAAGTTATTTACTTGAAGAAAAGAATTTTGATTTTAACTTAAAGTACAGAACTTTAAACTAATAACTTCCATTCTTTAAGTTATTTAATTGAAGAAAAGAATTTTGATTTTAACTTAAAGTACAGAACTTTAAACTAACAACTTCCATTTTTTAAGATATTAACTTGAAGAAAAGAATTTTGATTTTAACTTAAAGTACAGAACTTTGAACTAACAACTTCCATTCTTTAAGTTATTAACTTGCAGAAAAGAATTTTGATTTTAACTTAAAGTACAGAACTTTGAGCTAACAACTTCCATTCTTTAAGTTATTAACTTGAAGAAAAGAATTTTGATTTTAACTTAAAGTACAGAACTTTAAACTAACAACTTCCATTCTTAAATTTATTAACTTGAAGAAAAGAATTTTGATTTTAACTTAAAGTACAGAACTTTAAACTTATTACTTCCATTCATTAAGTTATTTACTTGACGAAAAGAATTTTGATTTTAACTTAAAGTACAGAACTTTAAATTAATAACTTTCTTTCTTTAAGTTATTTACTTGAAGAACAGAATTTTGATTTTAACTTAAAGTACAGAACTTTAAACTAACAACTTCCATTCTTTAAGTTATTAACTTGAAAAAAAGAATTTTGATTTTAACTTAAAGTACAGAACTTTAAACTAATAACTTCCGTTCTTTAAGTTATTAACTAGAAGAAAAGAATTTTGATTTTAACTTAAAGTACAGAACTTTAAATTAATAACTTCCTTTCTTTAAGTTATTTACTTGAAGAAAAGAATTTTGATTTTAACTTAAAGTACAGAACTTTAAACTAATAACTTCCATTCTTTAAGTTATTTAATTGAAGAAAAGAATTTTGATTTTGACTTAAAGTACAGAACTTTAAACTAACAACTTCCATTCTTTAAGATATTAACTTGAAGAAAAGAATTTTGATTTCAACTTAAAGTACAGAACTTTGAACTAACAACTTCCATTTTTTAAGTTATTAACTTGAAGAAAAGAATTTTGATTTTAATTTAAAGTACAGAACTTTGAACTAACAACTTCCATTCTTTAAGTTATTAACTTGAAGAAAAGAATTTTGATTTTAACTTAAAGTACAGAACTTTGAACTAACAACTTCCATTCTTTAAGTTATTAACTTGAAGAAAAGAATTTTGATTTTAACTTAAAGTACAGAACTTTAAACTAACAACTTCCATTCTTTAATTTATTAACTTGAAGAAAAGAATTTTGATTTTAACTTAAAGTACAGAACTTTAAACTAATTACTTCCATTCATTAAGTTATTTACTTGACAAAAAGAATTTTGATTTTAACTTAAAGTACAGAACTTTAAATTAATAACTTCCTTTCGTTAAGTTATTTACTTGAAGAACAGAATTTTGATTTTAACTTAAAGTACAGAACTTTAAACTAACAACTTCCATTCTTTAAGTTTTTAACTTGAAAAAAAGAATTTTGATTTTAACTTAAGGTACAGAACTTTAAACTAATAACTTCCATTCTTTAAGTTATTAACTAGAAGAATAGAATTTTGATTTTAACTTAAAGTACAGAACTTTAAATTAATAACTTCCTTTCTTTAAGTTATTTACTTGAAGAACAGAATTTTGATTTTAACTTAAAGTACAGAACTTTAAACTAACAACTTCCATTCTTTAAGTTATTAACTTGAAAAAAGAATTTTGATTTTAACTTAAGGTACAGAACTTTAAACAAATAACTTCCATTCTTTAAGTTATTAACTAGAAGAAAAGAATTTTGATTTTAACTTAAAGTACAGAACTTTAAATTAATAACTTCCTTTCTTTAAGTTATTTACTTGAAGAAAAAAATTTTGATTTTAACTTAAAGTACAGAACTTTAAACTAACAACTTCCATTCTTTAAGTTATTTAATTGAAGAAAAGAATTTTGATTTTAACTTAAAGTACAGAACTTTAAACTAACAACTTCCATTCTTTAAGTTATTAGCTTGAAGAAAAGAATTTTGATTTTAACTTAAAGTACAGAACTTTGAACTAACAACTTCCATTCTTTAAGTTATTTAATTGAAGAAAAGAATTTTGATTTTAACTTAAAGTACAGAACTTTAAATTAATAACTTTCTTTCTTTAAGTTATTTACTTGAAGAACAGAATTTTGATTTTAACTTAAAGTACAGAACTTTAAACTAACAACTTCCATTCTTTAAGTTATTAACTTGAAAAAAAGAATTTTGATTTTAACTTAAAGTACAGAACTTTAAACTAATAACTTCCGTTCTTTAAGTTATTAACTAGAAGAAAAGAATTTTGATTTTAACTTAAAGTACAGAACTTTAAATTAATAACTTCCTTTCTTTAAGTTATTTACTTGAAGAAAAGAATTTTGATTTTAACTTAAAGTACAGAACTTTAAACTAATAACTTCCATTCTTTAAGTTATTTAATTGAAGAAAAGAATTTTGATTTTGACTTAAAGTACAGAACTTTAAACTAACAACTTCCATTCTTTAAGATATTAACTTGAAGAAAAGAATTTTGATTTCAACTTAAAGTACAGAACTTTGAACTAACAACTTCCATTTTTTAAGTTATTAACTTGAAGAAAAGAATTTTGATTTTAATTTAAAGTACAGAACTTTGAACTAACAACTTCCATTCTTTAAGTTATTAACTTGAAGAAAAGAATTTTGATTTTAACTTAAAGTACAGAACTTTGAACTAACAACTTCCATTCTTTAAGTTATTAACTTGAAGAAAAGAATTTTGATTTTAACTTAAAGTACAGAACTTTAAACTAACAACTTCCATTCTTTAATTTATTAACTTGAAGAAAAGAATTTTGATTTTAACTTAAAGTACAGAACTTTAAACTAATTACTTCCATTCATTAAGTTATTTACTTGACAAAAAGAATTTTGATTTTAACTTAAAGTACAGAACTTTAAATTAATAACTTCCTTTCGTTAAGTTATTTACTTGAAGAACGGAATTTTGATTTTAACTTAAAGTACAGAACTTTAAACTAACAACTTCCATTCTTTAAGTTTTTAACTTGAAAAAAAGAATTTTGATTTTAACTTAAGGTACAGAACTTTAAACTAATAACTTCCATTCTTTAAGTTATTAACTAGAAGAATAGAATTTTGATTTTAACTTAAAGTACAGAACTTTAAATTAATAACTTCCTTTCTTTAAGTTATTTACTTGAAGAACAGAATTTTGATTTTAACTTAAAGTACAGAACTTTAAACTAACAACTTCCATTCTTTAAGTTATTAACTTGAAAAAAGAATTTTGATTTTAACTTAAGGTACAGAACTTTAAACAAATAACTTCCATTCTTTAAGTTATTAACTAGAAGAAAAGAATTTTGATTTTAACTTAAAGTACAGAACTTTAAATTAATAACTTCCTTTCTTTAAGTTATTTACTTGAAGAAAAAAATTTTGATTTTAACTTAAAGTACAGAACTTTAAACTAACAACTTCCATTCTTTAAGTTATTTAATTGAAGAAAAGAATTTTGATTTCAACTTAAAGTACAGAACTTTAAACTAACAACTTCCATTCTTTAAGTTATTAGCTTGAAGAAAAGAATTTTGATTTTAACTTAAAGTACAGAACTTTGAACTAACAACTTCCATTCTTTAAGTTATTTAATTGAAGAAAAGAATTTTGATTTTAACTTAAAGTACAGAACTTTGAACTAACAACTTCCATTCTTTAAGTTATTAACTTGAAGAATAGAATTTTGATTTTAACTTAAAGTACAGAACTTTAAACTAACAACTTCCATTCTTTACGTTATTAACTTGAAAAAAAGAATTTTGATTTTAACTTAAAGTACAGAACTTTAAACTAATACCTTCCATTCTTTAAGTTATTTAATTGAAGAAAAGAATTTTGATTTTAACTTAAAGTACAGAACTTTAAACTAACAACTTCCATTCTTTAAGATATTAACTTGAAGAAAAGAATTTTGATTTTAACTTAAAGTACAGAACTTTGAACTAACAATTTCCATTCTTTAAGTTATTAACTTGAAGAAAAGAATTTGATTTTAACTTAAAGTACAGAACTTTGAACTAACAACTTCCATTCTTTAAGTTATTAACTTGAAGAAAAGAATTTTGATTTTAACTTAAAGTACAGAACTTTAAACTAATAACTTCCATTCTTTAAGTTATTTAATTGAAAAAAAGAATTTTGATTTTAACTTAAAGTACAGAACTTTAAACTAACAACTTCCATTCTTTAAGTTATTAACTTGAAGAAGAGAATTTTGATTTTAACTTAAAGTACAGAACTTTAAACTAATTACTTCCATTCATTAAGTTATTTACTTGACGAAATGAATTTTGATTTTAACTTAAAGTACAGAACTTTAAACTAACAACTATCATTCTTTAAGTTATTAACTTGAAGAAAAGAATTTTGATTTTAACTTAAAGTACAGAACTTTGAACTAACAACTTGCATTTTTTAAGTTATTAACTTGAAGAAAAGAATTTTGATTTTAACTTAAAGTACAGAACTTTAAATTAATAACTTCCTTTCTTTAAGTTATTAACTTGAAGAAAAGAATTTTGATTTTAACTTAAAGTACAGAACTTTAAACTAATGAATTCCATTCTTTAAGTTATTTACTTGAAGAAAAGCATTTTAATTTTAACTTAAAGTACAGAACTTTAAACTAACAACTTCCATTCTTTCAGTTATTAACTTGAAGAAAAGAATTTTGATTTTAACTTAAAGTACAGAACTTTAAACTAACAATTTCCATTCTTTAATTTATTAACTTGAAGAAAAGAATTTTGATTTTAACTTAAAGTACAGAACTTTAAACTAATTACTTCCATTCATTAAGTTATTTACTTGACGAAAAGAATTTTGATTTTAACTTAAAGTACAGAACTTTAAATTAATAACTTCCTTTCTTTAAGTTATTTACTTGAAGAACAGAATTTTGATTTTAACTTAAAGTACAGAACTTTAAACTAACAACTTCCATTCTTTAAGTTATTAACTTGAAAAAAAGAATTTTGATTTTAACTTAAAGTACAGAACTTTAAACTAATAACTTCCATTCTTTAAGTTATTAACTAGAAGAAAAGAATTTTGATTTTGACTTAAAGTACAGAACTTTAAATTAATAACTTCCTTTCTTTAAGTTATTTACTTGAAGAAAAGAATTTTTATTTTAACTTAAAGTACAGAACTTTAAACTAACAACTTCCATTCTTTAAGTTATTAACTTGAAGAAAAGAATTTTGATTTTAACTTAAAGTACAGAACTTTGAACTAACAACTTCCATTCTTTAAGTTACTAACTTGAAAAAAAGAATTTTGATTTTAACTTAAAGTACAGAACTTTGAACTAACAACTTCCATTCTTTAAGTTATTTAATTGAAGAAAAGAATTTTGATTTTAACTTAAAGTACAGAACTTTAAACTAATAACTTCCATTCTTTAAGTTATTTAATTGAAAAAAAGAATTTTGATTTTAACTTAAAGTACAGAACTTTAAACTAACAACTTCCATTTTTTAAGATATTAACTTGAAGAAAAGAATTTTGATTTTAACTTATCGTACAGAACTTTGAACTAACAACTTCCATTCTTTAAGTTATTAACTTGAAGAAAAGAATTTTGATTTTAACTTAAAGTACAGAACTTTAAACTAATTACTTCCATTCATTAAGTTATTTACTTGACGAAAAGAATTTTGATTTTAACTTAAAGTACAGAACTTTAAACTGACAACTATCATTCTATAAGTTATTTAATTGAAGAAAAGAATTTTGATTTTAACTTAAAGTACAGAACTTTAAACTAACAACTTCCATTCTTTAAGTTATTAACTTGAAGAAAAGAATTTTGATATTAACTTAAAGTACAGAACTTTGAACTAACAACTTCCATTCTTTAAATTATTAACTTGAAGAAAAGAATTTTGATTTTAACTTAAAGTACAGAACTTTAAACTAACAACTTCCATTCTTTAAGTTATTAACTTGAAGAAAAGAATTTTGATTTTAACTTAAAGTACAGAACTTTAAACTAATAACTTCCATTCTTTAAGTTATTAACTAGAAGAAAAGAATTTTGATTTTAACTTAAAGTACAGAACTTTAAATTAATAACTTCCTTTCTTTAAGTTATTTACTTGAAGAAAAGAATTTTGATTTTAACTTAAAGTACAGAACTTTAAACTAATAACTTCCATTCTTTAAGTTATTTAATTGAAGAAAAGAATTTTGATTTTAACTTAAAGTACAGAACTTTAAACTAACAATTTCCATTTTTTAAGATATTAACTTGAAAAAAAGAATTTTGATTTTAACTTAAAGTACAGAACTTTGAACTAACAACTTCCATTCTTTAAGTTATTAACTTGAAGAAAAGAATTTTGATTTTAACTTAAAGTACAGAACTTTGAACTAACAACTTCCATTCTTTAAGTTATTAACTTGCAGAAAAGAATTTTGATTTTAACTTAAAGTACAGAATTTTGAGCTAACAACTTCCATTCTTTAAGTTATTAACTTGAAGAAAAGAATTTTGATTTTAACTTAAAGTACAGAACTTTAAACTAACAACTTCCATTCTTTAATTTATTAACTTGAAGAAAAGAATTTTGATTTTAACTTAAAGTACAGAACTTTAAACTTATTACTTCCATTCATTAAGTTATTTACTTGACGAAAAGAATTTTGATTTTAACTTAAAGTACAGAACTTTAAATTATTAACTTCCTTTCTTTAAGTTATTTACTTGAAGAACAGAATTTTGATTTTAACTTAAAGTACAGAACTTTAAACTAACAACTTCCATTCTTTAAGTTATTAACTTGAAAAAAAGAATTTTGATTTTAACTTAAAGTACAGAACTTTAAACTAATAACTTCCATTCTTTAAGTTATTAACTAGAAGAAAAGAATTTCGATTTTAACTTAAAGTACAGAACTTTAAATTAATAACTTCCTTTCTTTAAGTTATTTACTTGAAGAAAAGAATTTTGATTTTAACTTAAAGTACAGAACTTTAAACTACCAACTTCCATTCTTTAAGTTATTTAATTGAAGAAAAGAATTTTGATTTTAACTTGAAGTACAGAACTTTGAACTAACAACTTCCATTCTTTAAATTATTAACTTGAAGAAAAGAATTTTGATTTTAACTTAAAGTACAGAACTTTAAATTAATAACTTCCTTTCTTTAAGTTATTTACTTGAAGAACAGAATTTTGATTTTAACTTAAAGTAAAGAACTTTAAACTAACAACTTCCATTCTTTAAGTTATTAACTTGAAAAAAAGAATTTTGATTTTAACTTAAAGTACAGAACTTTAAACTAATAACTTCCGTTCTTTAAGTTATTAACTAGAAGAAAAAAATTTTGATTTTAACTTAAAGTACAGAACTTTAAATTAATAACTTCCTTTCTTTAAGTTATTTACTTGAAGAAAAGAATTTTGATTTTAACTTAAAGTACAGAACTTTAAACTAATAACTTCCATTCTTTAAGTTATTAACTAGAAGAAAAGAATTTTGATTTTGACTTAAAGTACAGAACTTTAAACTAACAACTTCCATTCTTTAAGATATTAACTTGAAGAAAAGAATTTTGATTTCAACTTAAAGTACAGAACTTTAACTAACAACTTCCATTCTTTAAGTTATTAACTTGAAGAAAAGAATTTTGATTTTAACTTAAAGTACAGAACTTTAAACTAACAACTTCCATTCTTTAATTTATTAACTTGAAGAAAAGAATTTTGATTTTAACTTAAAGTACAGAACTTTAAACTAATTACTTCCATTCATTAAGTTATTTACTTGACAAAAAGAATTTTGATTTTAACTTAAAGTACAGAACTTTAAATTAATAACTTCCTTTCTTTAAGTTATTTACTTGAAGAACAGAATTTTGATTTTAACTTAAAGTACAGAACTTTAAACTAACAACTTCCATTCTTTAAGTTTTTAACTTGAAAAAAAGAATTTTGATTTTAACTTAAGGTACAGAACTTTAAACTAATAACTTCCATTCTTTAAGTTATTAACTAGAAGAATAGAATTTTGATTTTAACTTAAAGTACAGAACTTTAAATTAATAACTTCCTTTCTTTAAGTTATTTACTTGAAGAACAGAATTTTGATTTTAACTTAAAGTACAGAACTTTAAACTAACAACTTCCATTCTTTAAGTTATTAACTTGAAGAAAAGAATTTGATTTTAACTTAAAGTACAGAACTTTGAACTAACAACTTCCATTCTTTAATTTATTAACTTGTAGAAAAGAATTTTGATTTTAACTTAAAGTACAGAACTTTAAACTAATTACTTCCATTCATTAAGTTATTCACTTGCCGAAAACAATTTTGATTTTAACTTAAAGTACAGAACTTTAAATTAATAACTTCCTTTCTTTAAGTTGTTTACTTGTAGAAAAGAATTTTGATTTTAACTTAAAGTACAGAACTTTAAACTAATTACTTCCATTCATTAAGTTATTCACTTGACGAAAACAATTTTGATTTTAACTTAAAGTACAGAACTTTAAATTAATAACTTCCTTTCTTTAAGTTGTTTACTTGAAGAACAGAATTTTGATTTTAACTTAAAGTACAGAACTTTAAATTAATAACTTCCTTTCTTTAAGTTATTTACTTGAAGAAAAGAATTTTGATTTTAACTTAAAGTACAGAACTTTAAACTAACAACTTCCATTCTTTAAGTTATTTAATTGAAGAAAAGAATTTTGATTTTAACTTAAAGTACAGAACTTTAAACTAACAACTTCCATTCTTTAAGTTATTAACTTGAAGAAAAGAATTATGATTTTAACTTAAAGTACAGAACTTTGAACTAACAACTTCCATTCTTTAAGTTATTAACTTGAAGAAAAGAATTTTGATTTTAACTTAAAGTACAGAACTTTGAACTAACAACTTCCATTCTTTAAGTTTTTAACTTGAAGAAAAGAATTTGGATTTTAACTTAAAGTACAGAACTTTAAACTAACAACTTCCATTCTTTAATTTATTAACTTGAAGAAAAGATTTTTGATTTTAACTTAAAGTACAGAACTTTAAACTAACAACGTCCATTCTTTAATTTATTAACTTGAAGAAAAGAATTTTGATTTTAACTTAAAGTACAGAACTTTAAACTAACAACTTCCATTCTTTAATTTATTAACTTGAAGAAAAGAATTTTGATTTTAACTTAAAGTACAGAACTTTAAACTAATAACTTCCATTCTTTAAGTTATTAACTAGAAGAAAAGAATTTTGATTTTGACTTAAAGTACAGAACTTTAAATTAATAACTTCCTTTCTTTAAGTTATTTACTTGAAGAAAAGAATTTTTATTTTAACTTAAAGTACAGAACTTTAAACTAACAACTTCCATTCTTTAAGTTATTAACTTGAAGAAAAGAATTTTGATTTTAACTTAAAGTACAGAACTTTAAACTAATAACTTCCATTCTTTAAGTTATTAACTAGAAGAAAAGAATTTTGATTTTAACTTAAAGTACAGAACTTTAAATTAATAACTTCCTTTCTTTAAGTTATTTACTTGAAGAAAAGAATTTTGATTTTAACTTAAAGTACAGAACTTTAAACTAATAACTTCCATTCTTTAAGTTATTTAATTGAAGAAAAGAATTTTGATTTTAACTTAAAGTACAGAACTTTAAACTAACAATTTCCATTTTTTAAGATATTAACTTGAAGAAAAGAATTTTGATTTTAACTTAAAGTACAGAACTTTAAATTAATAACTTCCTTTCTTTAAGTTATTTACTTGAAGAAAAGAATTATGATTTTAACTTAAAGTACAGAACTTTAAACTAACAATTTCCATTTTTTAAGATATTAACTTGAAGAAAAGAATTTTGATTTTAACTTAAAGTACAGAACTTTGAACTAACAACTTCCATTCTTTAAGTTATTAACTTGAAGAAAAGAATTTTGATTTTAACTTAAAGTACAGAACTTTGAACTAACAACTACCATTCTTTAAGTTATTAACTTGCAGAAAAGAATTTTGATTTTAACTTAAAGTACAGAACTTTGAGCTAACAACTTCCATTCTTTAAGTTATTAACTTGAAGAAAAGAATTTTGATTTTAACTTAAAGTACAGAACTTTAAACTAACAACTTCCATTCTTTAATTTATTAACTTGAAGAAAAGAATTTTGATTTTAACTTAAAGTACAGAACTTTAAACTTATTACTTCCATTCATTAAGTTAATTACTTGCCGAAAAGAATTTTGATTTTAACTTAAAGTACAGAACTTTAAATTAATAACTTCCTTTCTTTAAGTTATTTACTTGAAGAACAGAATTTTGATTTTAACTTAAAGTACAGAACTTTAAACTAACAACTTCCATTCTTTAAGTTATTAACTTGAAAAAAAGAATTTTGATTTTAACTTAAAGTACAGAACTTTAAACTAATAACTTCCATTCTTTAAGTTATTAACTAGAAGAAAAGAATTTCGATTTTAACTTAAAGTACAGAACTTTAAATTAATAACTTCCTTTCTTTAAGTTATTTACTTGAAGAAAAGAATTTTGATTTTAACTTAAAGTACAGAACTTTAAACTACCAACTTCCATTCTTTAAGTTATTTAATTGAAGAAAAGAATTTTGATTTTAACTTGAAGTACAGAACTTTGAACTAACAACTTCCATTCTTTAAATTATTAACTTGAAGAAAAGAATTTTGATTTTAACTTAAAGTACAGAACTTTGAACTAATAACTTCCATTCTTTAAGTTATTAACTTGAAGAAAAGAATTTTGATTTTAACTTAAAGTACAGAACTTTAAATTAATAACTTCCTTTCTTTAAGTTATTTACTTGAAGAACAGAATTTTGATTTTAACTTAAAGTAAAGAACTTTAAACTAACAACTTCCATTCTTTAAGTTATTAACTTGAAAAAAAGAATTTTGATTTTAACTTAAAGTACAGAACTTTAAACTAATAACTTCCGTTCTTTAAGTTATTAACTAGAAGAAAAGAATTTTGATTTTAACTTAAAGTACAGAACTTTAAATTAATAACTTCCTTTCTTTAAGTTATTTACTTGAAGAAAAGAATTTTGATTTTAACTTAAAGTACAGAACTTTAAACTAATAACTTCCATTCTTGAAGTTATTTAATTGAAGAAAAGAATTTTGATTTTGACTTAAAGTACAGAACTTTAAACTAACAACTTCCATTCTTTAAGATATTAACTTGAAGAAAAGAATTTTGATTTCAACTTAAAGTACAGAACTTTGAACTAACAACTTCCATTCTTTAAGTTATTAACTTGAAGAAAAGAATTTTGATTTTAACTTAAAGTACAGAACTTTGAACTAACAACTTCCATTCTTTAAGTTATTAACTTGAAGAAAAGAATTTTGATTTGAACTTAAAGTACAGAACTTTGAACTAACAACTTCCATTCTTTAAGTTATTAACTTGAAGAAAAGAATTTTGATTTTAACTTAAAGTACAGAACTTTGAACTAACAACTTCCATTCTTTAAGTTATTAACTTGAAGAAAAGAATTTTGATTTTAACTTAAAGTACAGAACTTTGAACTAACAACTTCCATTCTTTAAGTTTTTAACTTGAAGAAAAGAATTTGGATTTTAACTTAAAGTACAGAACTTTAAACTAACAACTTCCATTCTTTAATTTATTAACTTGAAGAAAAGATTTTTGATTTTCACTTAAAGTACAGAACTTTAAACTAACAACTTCCATTCTTTAATTTATTAACTTGAAGAAAAGAATTTTGATTTTAACTTAAAGTACAGAACTTTAAACTAACAACTTCCATTCTTTAATTTATTAACTTGAAGAAAAGAATTTTGATTTTAACTTAAAGTACAGAACTTTAAACTAATAACTTCCATTCTTTAAGTTATTAACTAGAAGAAAAGAATTTTGATTTTAACTTAAAGTACAGAACTTTAAATTAATAACTTCCTTTCTTTAAGTTATTTACTTGAAGAAAAGAATTTTGATTTTAACTTAAAGTACAGAACTTTAAACTAACAACTTCCATTCTTTAAGTTATTTAATTGAAGAAAGAATTTTGTTTTTAACTTAAAGTACAGAACTTTAAACTAACAACTTCCATTCTTTAAGTTATTAACTTGAAGAAAAGAATTATGATTTTAACTTAAAGTACAGAACTTTGAACTAACAACTTCCATTCTTTAAGTTATTAACTTGAAGAAAAGAATTTTGATTTTAACTTAAAGTACAGAACTTTGAACTAACAACTTCCATTCTTTAAGTTTTTAACTTGAAGAAAAGAATTTGTATTTTAACTTAAAGTACAGAACTTTAAACTAACAACTTCCATTCTTTAATTTATTAACTTGAAGAAAATATTTTTGATTTTAACTTAAAGTACAGAACTTTAAACTAACAACTTCCATTCTTTAATTTATTAACTTGAAGAAAAGAATTTTGATTTTAACTTAAAGTACAGAACTTTAAACTAACAACTTCCATTCTTTAATTTATTAACTTGAAGAAAAGAATTTTGATTTTAACTTAAAGTACAGAACTTTAAACTAATAACTTCCATTCTTTAAGTTATTAACTAGAAGAAACGTATTTTGATTTTGACTTAAAGTACAGAACTTTAAATTAATAACTTCCTTTCTTTAAGTTATTTACTTGAAGAAAAGAATTTTTATTTTAACTTAAAGTACAGAACTTTAAACTCACAACTTCCATTCTTTAAGTTATTAACTTGAAGAAAAGAATTTTGATTTTAACTTAAAGTACAGAACTTTGAACTAACAGCTTCCATTCTTTAAGTTACTAACTTGAAAAAAAGAATTTTGATTTTAACTTAAAGTACAGAACTTTGAACTAACAACTTCCATTCTTTAAGTTATTTAATTGAAGAAAAGAATTTTGATTTTAACTTAAAGTACAGAACTTTAAACTAATAACTTCCATTCTTTAAGTTATTTAATTGAAAAAAAGAATTTTGATTTTAACTTAAAGTACAGAACTTTAAACTAACAACTTCCATTTTTTAAGATATTAACGTGAAGAAAAGAATTTTGATTTTAACTTATCGTACAGAACTTTGAACTAACAACTTCCATTCTTTAAGTTATTAACTTGAAGAAAAGAATTTTGATTTTAACTTAAAGTACAGAACTTTGAACTAACAACTTCCATTCTTTAAGTTATTAACATGACGAAAAGAATTTTGATTTTAACTTAAAGTACAGAACTTTAAACTAACAACTATCATTCTTTAAGTTATTTAATTGAAGAAAAGAATTTTGATTTTAACTTAAAGTACAGAACTTTAAACTAACAACTTCCATTCTTTTAGTTATTAACTTGAAGAAAAGAATTTTGATTTTAACTTAAAGTACAGAACTTTAAACTAATAACTTCCATTCTTTAAGTTATTAACTAGAAGAAAAGAATTTTGATTTTAACTTAAAGTACAGAACTTTAAATTAATAACTTCCTTTCTTTAAGTTGTTTACTTGAAGAACAGAATTTTGATTTTAACTTAAAGTACAGAACTTTAAACTAACAACTTCCATTCTTTAAGTTATTAACTTGAAAAAAAGAATTTTGATTTTAACTTAAGGTACAGAACTTTAAACTAATAACTTCCATTCTTTAAGTTATTAACTAGAAGAAAAGAATTTTGATTTTAACTTAAAGTACAGAACTTTAAATTAATAACTTCCTTTCTTTAAGTTATTTACTTGAAGAAAAGAATTTTGATTTTAACTTAAAGTACAGTACTTTAAACTAACAACTTCCATTCTTTAAGTTATTTAATTGAAGAAAAGAATTTTGATTTTAACTTAAAGTACAGAACTTTAAACTAACAACTTCCATTCTTTAAGTTATTAACTTGAAGAAAAAAATTATGATTTTAACTTAAAGTACAGAACTTTGAACTAACAACTTCCATTCTTTAAGTTATTAACTTGAAGAAAAGAATTTTGATTTTAACTTAAAGTACAGAACTTTGAACTAACAATTTCCATTCTTTAAGTTTTTAACTTGAAGAAAAGAATTTGGATTTTAACTTAAAGTACAGAACTTTAAACTAACAACTTCCATTCTTTAATTTATTAACTTGAAGAAAAGATTTTTGATTTTAACTTAAAGTACAGAACTTTAAACTAACAACTTCCATTCTTTAATTTATTAACTTGAAGAAAAGAATTTTGATTTTAACTTAAAGTACAGAACTTTAAACTAATAACTTCCATTCTTTAAGTTATTAACTAGAAGAAAAGAATTTTGATTTTGACTTAAAGTACAGAACTTTAAATTAATAACTTCCTTTCTTTAAGTTATTTACTTGAAGAAAAGAATTTTTATTTTAACTTAAAGTACAGAACTTTAAACTAACAACTTCCATTCTTTAAGTTATTAACTTGAAGAAAAGAATTTTGATTTTAACTTAAAGTACAGAACTTTGAACTAACAACTTCCATTCTTTAAGTTACTAACTTGAAAAAAAGAATTTTGATTTTAACTTAAAGTACAGAACTTTGAACTAACAACTTCCATTCTTTAAGTTATTTAATTGAAGAAAAGAATTTTGATTTTAACTTAAAGTACAGAACTTTAAACTAATAACTTCCATTCTTTAAGTTATTTAATTGAAAAAAAGAATTTTGATTTTAACTTAAAGTACAGAACTTTAAACTAACAACTTCCATTTTTTAAGATATTAACGTGAAGAAAAGAATTTTGATTTTAACTTATCGTACAGAACTTTGAACTAACAACTTCCATTCTTTAAGTTATTAACTTGAAGAAAAGAATTTTGATTTTAACTTAAAGTACAGAACTTTGAACTAACAACTTCCATTCTTTAAGTTATTAACATGACGAAAAGAATTTTGATTTTAACTTAAAGTACAGAACTTTAAACTAACAACTATCATTCTTTAAGTTATTTAATTGAAGAAAAGAATTTTGATTTTAACTTAAAGTACAGAACTTTAAACTAACAACTTCCATTCTTTTAGTTATTAACTTGAAGAAAAGAATTTTGATTTTAACTTAAAGTACAGAACTTTAAACTAATAACTTCCATTCTTTAAGTTATTAACTAGAAGAAAAGAATTTTGATTTTAACTTAAAGTACAGAACTTTAAATTAATAACTTCCTTTCTTTAAGTTGTTTACTTGAAGAACAGAATTTTGATTTTAACTTAAAGTACAGAACTTTAAACTAACAACTTCCATTCTTTAAGTTATTAACTTGAAAAAAAGAATTTTGATTTTAACTTAAGGTACAGAACTTTAAACTAATAACTTCCATTCTTTAAGTTATTAACTAGAAGAAAAGAATTTTGATTTTAACTTAAAGTACAGAACTTTAAATTAATAACTTCCTTTCTTTAAGTTATTTACTTGAAGAAAAGAATTTTGATTTTAACTTAAAGTACAGTACTTTAAACTAACAACTTCCATTCTTTAAGTTATTTAATTGAAGAAAAGAATTTTGATTTTAACTTAAAGTACAGAACTTTAAACTAACAACTTCCATTCTTTAAGTTATTAACTTGAAGAAAAAAATTATGATTTTAACTTAAAGTACAGAACTTTGAACTAACAACTTCCATTCTTTAAGTTATTAACTTGAAGAAAAGAATTTTGATTTTAACTTAAAGTACAGAACTTTGAACTAACAATTTCCATTCTTTAAGTTTTTAACTTGAAGAAAAGAATTTGGATTTTAACTTAAAGTACAGAACTTTAAACTAACAACTTCCATTCTTTAATTTATTAACTTGAAGAAAAGATTTTTGATTTTAACTTAAAGTACAGAACTTTAAACTAACAACTTCCATTCTTTAATTTATTAACTTGAAGAAAAGAATTTTGATTTTAACTTAAAGTACAGAACTTTAAACTAATAACTTCCATTCTTTAAGTTATTAACTAGAAGAAAAGAATTTTGATTTTGACTTAAAGTACAGAACTTTAAATTAATAACTTCCTTTCTTTAAGTTATTTACTTGAAGAAAAGAATTTTTATTTTAACTTAAAGTACAGAACTTTAAACTAACAACTTCCATTCTTTAAGTTATTAACTTGAAGAAAAGAATTTTGATTTTAACTTAAAGTACAGAACTTTGAACTAACAACTTCCATTCTTTAAGTTACTAACTTGAAAAAAAGAATTTTGATTTTAACTTAAAGTACAGAACTTTGAACTAACAACTTCCATTCTTTAAGTTATTTAATTGAAGAAAAGAATTTTGATTTTAACTTAAAGTACAGAACTTTAAACTAATAACTTCCATTCTTTAAGTTATTTAATTGAAAAAAAGAATTTTGATTTTAACTTAAAGTACAGAACTTTAAACTAACAACTTCCATTTTTTAAGATATTAACTTGAAGAAAAGAATTTTGATTTTAACTTATCGTACAGAACATTGAACTAACAACTTCCATTCTTTAAGTTATTAACTTGAAGAAAAGAATTTTGATTTTATCTTAAAGTACAGAACTTTGAACTAACAACTTCCATTCTTTAAGTTATTAACTTGAAAAAAAAAATTTTGATTTTAACTTAAAGTACAGAACTTTGAACTAACAACTTCCATTCTTTAAGTTATTAACTTGAAGAAGAGAATTTTGATTTTAACTTAAAGTACAGAACTTTAAACTAATTACTTCCATTCATTAAGTTATTTACTTGACGAAAAGAATTTTGATTTTAACTTAAAGTACAGAACTTTAAACTAACAACTATCATTCTTTAAGTTATTTAATTGAAGAAAAGAATTTTGATTTTAACTTAAAGTACAGAACTTTAAACTAACAACTTCCATTCTTTAAGTTATTAACTTGAAGAAAAGAATTTTGATATTAACTTAAAGTACAGAACTTTGAACTAACAACTTCCATTCTTTAAATTATTAACTTGAAGAAAAGAATTTTGATTTTAACTTAAAGTACAGAACTTTAAACTAACAACTTCCATTCTTTAAGTTATTAACTTGAAGAAAAGAATTTTGATTTTAACTTAAAGTACAGAACTTTAAACTAATAACTTCCATTCTTTAAGTTATTAACTAGAAGAAAAGAATTTTGATTTTAACTTAAAGTACAGAACTTTAAATTAATAACTTCCTTTCTTTAAGTTGTTTACTTGAAGAACAGAATTTTGATTTTAACTTAAAGTACAGAACTTTAAACTAACAACTTCCATTCTTTAAGTTATTAACTTGAAAAAAAGAATTTTGATTTTAACTTAAGGTACAGAACTTTAAACTAATAACTTCCATTCTTTAAGTTATTAACTAGAAGAAAAGAATTTTGATTTTAACTTAAAGTACAGAACTTTAAATTAATAACTTCCTTTCTTTAAGTTATTTACTTGAAGAAAAGAATTTTGATTTTAACTTAAAGTACAGAACTTTAAACTAACAACTTCCATTCTTTAAGTTATTTAATTGAAGAAAAGAATTTTGATTTTAACTTAAAGTACAGAACTTTAAACTAACAACTTCCATTCTTTAAGTTATTAACTTGAAGAAAAAAATTATGATTTTAACTTAAAGTACAGAACTTTGAACTAACAACTTCCATTCTTTAAGTTATTAACTTGAAGAAAAGAATTTTGATTTTAACTTAAAGTACAGAACTTTGAACTAACAACTTCCATTCTTTAAGTTTTTAACTTGAAGAAAAGAATTTGGATTTTAACTTAAAGTACAGAACTTTAAACTAACAACTTCCATTCTTTAATTTATTAACTTGAAGAAAAGATTTTTGATTTTAACTTAAAGTACAGAACTTTAAACTAACAACTTCCATTCTTTAATTTATTAACTTGAAGAAAAGAATTTTGATTTTAACTTAAAGTACAGAACTTTAAACTAATAACTTCCATTCTTTAAGTTATTAACTAGAAGAAAAGAATTTTGATTTTGACTTAAAGTACAGAACTTTAAATTAATAACTTCCTTTCTTTAAGTTATTTACTTGAAGAAAAGAATTTTTATTTTAACTTAAAGTACAGAACTTTAAACTAACAACTTCCATTCTTTAAGTTATTAACTTGAAGAAAAGAATTTTGATTTTAACTTAAAGTACAGAACTTTGAACTAACAACTTCCATTCTTTAAGTTACTAACTTGAAAAAAAGAATTTTGATTTTAACTTAAAGTACAGAACTTTGAACTAACAACTTCCATTCTTTAAGTTATTTAATTGAAGAAAAGAATTTTGATTTTAACTTAAAGTACAGAACTTTAAACTAATAACTTCCATTCTTTAAGTTATTTAATTGAAAAAAAGAATTTTGATTTTAACTTAAAGTACAGAACTTTAAACTAACAACTTCCATTTTTTAAGATATTAACTTGAAGAAAAGAATTTTGATTTTAACTTATCGTACAGAACTTTGAACTAACAACTTCCATTCTTTAAGTTATTAACTTGAAGAAAAGAATTTTGATTTTAACTTAAAGTACAGAACTTTGAACTAACAACTTCCATTCTTTAAGTTATTAACTTGAAAAAAAAAATTTTGATTTTAACTTAAAGTACAGAACTTTGAACTAACAACTTCCATTCTTTAAGTTATTAACTTGAAGAAGAGAATTTTGATTTTAACTTAAAGTACAGAACTTTAAACTAATTACTTCCATTCATTAAGTTATTTACTTGACGAAAAGAATTTTGATTTTAACTTAAAGTACAGAACTTTAAACTAACAACTATCATTCTTTAAGTTATTTAATTGAAGAAAAGAATTTTGATTTTAACTTAAAGTACAGAACTTTAAACTAACAACTTCCATTCTTTAAGTTATTAACTTGAAGAAAAGAATTTTGATATTAACTTAAAGTACAGAACTTTGAACTAACAACTTCCATTCTTTAAATTATTAACTTGAAGAAAAGAATTTTGATTTTAACTTAAAGTACAGAACTTTAAACTAACAACTTCCATTCTTTAAGTTATTAACTTGAAGAAAAGAATTTTGATTTTAACTTAAAGTACAGAACTTTAAACTAATAACTTCCATTCTTTAAGTTATTAACTAGAAGAAAAGAATTTTGATTTTAACTTAAAGTACAGAACTTTAAATTAATAACTTCCTTTCTTTAAGTTATTTACTTGAAGAAAAGAATTTTGATTTTAACTTAAAGTACAGAACTTTAAACTAATAACTTCCATTCTTTAAGTTATTTAATTGAAGAAAAGAATTTTGATTTTAACTTAAAGTACAGAACTTTAAACTAACAATTTCCATTTTTTAAGATATTAACTTGAAGAAAAGAATTTTGATTTTAACTTAAAGTACAGAACTTTGAACTAACAACTTCCATTCTTTAAGTTATTAACTTGAAGAAAAGAATTTTGATTTTAACTTAAAGTACAGAACTTTGAACTAACAACTTCCATTCTTTAAGTTATTAACTTGCAGAAAAGAATTTTGATTTTAACTTAAAGTACAGAACTTTAAACTAACAACTTCCATTCTTTAATTTATTAACTTGAAGAAAAGAATTTTGATTTTAACTTAAAGTACAGAACTTTAAACTTATTTCTTCCATTCATTAAGTTATTTACTTGACGAAAAGAATTTTGATTTTAACTTAAAGTACAGAACTTTAAATTAATAACTTCCTTTCTTTAACTTATTTACTTGAAGAACAGAATTTTGATTTTAACTTAAAGTACAGAACTGTAAACTAACAATTTCCATTCTTTAAGTTATTAACTTGAAAAAAAGAATTTTGATTTTAACTTAAAGTACAGAACTTTAAACTAATAACTTCCATTCTTTAAGTTATTAACTAGAAGAAAAGAATTTCGATTTTAACTTAAAGTACAGAACTTTAAATTAATAACTTCCTTTCTTTAAGTTATTTACTTGAAGAAAAGAATTTTGATTTTAACTTAAAGTACAGAACTTTAAACTACCAACTTCCATTCTTTAAGTTATTTAATTGAAGAAAAGAATTTTGATTTTAACTTGAAGTACAGAACTTTAAACTAATAACTTCCATTCTTTAAGTTATTAACTAGAAGAAAAGAATTTCGATTTTAACTTAAAGTACAGAACTTTAAATTAATAACTTCCTTTCTTTAAGTTATTTACTTGAAGAAAAGAATTTTGATTTTAACTTAAAGTACAGAACTTTAAACTACCAACTTCCATTCTTTAAGTTATTTAATTGAAGAAAAGAATTTTGATTTTAACTTAAAGTACAGAACTTTAAACTAACAACTTCCATTCTTTAATTTATTAACTTGAAGAAAAGAATTTTGATTTTAACTTAAAGTACAGAACTTTAAACTTATTTCTTCCATTCATTAAGTTATTTACTTGACGAAAAGAATTTTGATTTTAACTTAAAGTACAGAACTTTAAATTAATAACTTCCTTTCTTTAACTTATTTACTTGAAGAACAGAATTTTGATTTTAACTTAAAGTACAGAACTGTAAACTAACAATTTCCATTCTTTAAGTTATTAACTTGAAAAAAAGAATTTTGATTTTAACTTAAAGTACAGAACTTTAAACTAATAACTTCCATTCTTTAAGTTATTAACTAGAAGAAAAGAATTTCGATTTTAACTTAAAGTACAGAACTTTAAATTAATAACTTCCTTTCTTTAAGTTATTTACTTGAAGAAAAGAATTTTGATTTTAACTTAAAGTACAGAACTTTAAACTACCAACTTCCATTCTTTAAGTTATTTAATTGAAGAAAAGAATTTTGATTTTAACTTGAAGTACAGAACTTTGAACTAACAACTTCCATTCTTTAAATTATTAACTTGAAGAAAAGAATTTTGATTTTAACTTAAAGTACAGAACTTTGAACTAATAACTTCCATTCTTTAAGTTATTAACTTGAAGAAAAGAATTTTGATTTTAACTTAAAGTACAGAACTTTAAATTAATAACTTCCTTTCTTTAAGTTATTTACTTGAAGAACAGAATTTTGATTTTAACTTAAAGTAAAGAACTTTAAACTAACAACTTCCATTCTTTAAGTTATTAACTTGAAAAAAAGAATTTTGATTTTAACTTAAAGTACAGAACTTTAAACTAATAACTTCCGTTCTTTAAGTTATTAACTAGAAGAAAAGAATTTTGATTTTAACTTAAAGTACAGAACTTTAAATTAATAACTTCCTTTCTTTAAGTTATTTACTTGAAGAAAAGAATTTTGATTTTAACTTAAAGTACAGAACTTTAAACTAATAACTTCCATTCTTTAAGTTATTTAATTGAAGAAAAGAATTTTGATTTTGACTTAAAGTACAGAACTTTAAACCAACAACTTCCATTCTTTAAGATATTAACTTGAAGAAAAGAATTTTGATTTCAACTTAAAGTACAGAACTTTGAACTAACAACTTCCATTCTTTAAGTTATTAACTTGAAGAAAAGAATTTTGATTTTAACTTAAAGTACAGAACTTTGAACTAACAACTTCCATTCTTTAAGTTATTAACTTGACGAAAAAAATTTTGATTTTAACTTAAAGTACAGAACTTTGAACTAACAACTTCCATTCTTTAAGTTATTAACTTGAAGAAAAGAATTTTGATTTTAACTTAAAGTACAGAACTTTAAACTAACAACTTCCATTCTTTAATTTATTAACTTGAAGAAAAGAATTTTGATTTTAACTTAAAGTACAGAACTTTAAACTAATTACTTCCATTCATTAAGTTATTTACTTGACAAAAAGAATTTTGATTTTAACTTAAAGTACAGAACTTTAAATTAATAACTTCCTTTCTTTAAGTTATTTACTTGAAGAACAGAATTTTGATTTTAACTTAAAGTACAGAACTTTAAACTAACAACTTCCATTCTTTAAGTTTTGAACTTGAAAAAAAGAATTTTGATTTTAACTTAAGGTACAGAACTTTAAACTAATAACTTCCATTCTTTAAGTTATTAACTAGAAGAATAGAATTTTGATTTTAACTCATCTCAACACAGTCCATCAGCGGCTCATCTCAACAGGGTCCATCAGCGGCTCAAATCAACACGGTCCATCAGCGGCTCATCTCAACACGGTCCATCAGCGACTCAAATCAACACGGTACATCAGCGGCTCAAATCAACACGGTCCATCAGCGACTCATAGCAACACGGTCCATCAGCGACGAAATTAATTACCAAGGTTCATCAGCGCCGAAAATAAACAAAATATGAGCAAAACCGAAAAAACTGTAAATGCAGAAGATATTGAAAAAGCCAACAAGCTAGCATCAGAACAAGAAGAAATTGGAAAGAAAATTGTATCAATTCTATCCAACGCCAAAAAAGACAGTCAAAGCAGAAAAACAAAGGAGTACATACAGAAAAGGGAAGAAGCACTACAGGAATTAATTCGACAAGCAAAAAAAAATCATACCGAAATTCAAGGGTTAGAAGTACCACAACATCCATACATAGTTACCAAATATTTAGAAACCATCGAAAGAAAATACGAGGAAGCCATCGAGTATTTAGAAACGTGTTCAATAGCCGAAAATTCAACTACGAAAAAAGAAAACAACGAAATGGAAACGGCCCAAACCTTTCGCTTGAAGAAGCAAAATGTAAAAATAACTCAATTCAACAAAACAATCATAACAGCAAGAAAGAAGCTATCAGAAGACAACACCAAAATTGCATACGAAATTTTAAAAAACAAGTTAGAAGTACAATGGACAGCAATCAGCGAACTTAATGAAGAGATCACAGTATATGAAGAGGAATACAAAGATGGATACTTCAGAAACCAAATGTTTGAAAAAACCGAAGCAAAATATGACGAAATAATGATCAATTTGGAAACGAAAATAAATCAAACAACAAACAAACCCAACATTGTATTACCAAAAATACAACTCCCGCTGTTCGGTGGAGGATACGAAGAATGGTGTACATTTCACGATATTTTCCGGAAAGTAATAGACGCAAATTCAACCATAACAAAAACAGAAAAAATGCAATACCTGAAAACACACGTCCGAGGAGAAGCCAGCCAATTAATACAGCATCTACTGATAACAGAAGAAAATTATGAAGCAGCATGGGAAATATTAACCAAAAGATACCAAAATAAACGGTTAATAATAAACAAATTAATGGATCAAATCATAAATTTACCAACTATTCAAAATGAAAATTTAATACAATTACGTCGAATGCACAATACAATCCACGAATGCTTAAAGGCAGTTGAAAATCAAGGCATTGACATTGGAACATGGGGAGCACTAATTGAACGATGGGTCAGCCAAAAGTGGGATCGAGAAACAAACAGAATATACGAACAAACAATTTCAAATAATCACGAAGTCCAATCATTAGAGACATTACTGGAATTTCTGGAAAAAAGATGTCAGTCGATCGAAGCAGCAAGGCCAAGAAGCAATTCAACATTTCAAAATTATTCACCAAAAGTTGCCAGATGTATATGTGGCAGCTATCAACATAAAATTTGGGGATGCATCAAATTCAGAAACATGAGCCCAAAGGAAAGGAAAGAAGTAATCAAACAAAACAACAGATGTTTCAATTGTTTAGGTCAACATGATTCACCATGCTCAAGTAAGATCAACTGTCACCAATGCGGAGGAAGACATAACACGTGGTTGCATGAAGAATGGAAATCACCACCAAGATACGGTAATGCAAAAACAGCGTTAACAAGACAACAAAATTCAGCTTCCGGACCATTCCCAACCAATTCAAGACAAAGCCAGTCAAATCATCAAATTACAAGAAGTTCGAACTCAGTCAATTATGAAGATAGTGTGGTATTACTAGCTACAGCATTAATATGTACCAAATCTATGGAAGGAAATAATGAATACTTAAGAGTAATAATAGATTCAGGAAGTCAGGCAGCGCTAATCACAGAAGAAGCTGCGCAACGATTGGGATATCCAAAACAGAAGATTCAAGCGGAAATATCAGGAATTAACGATGAAGACCCACAAATGTCAAAATACAAAATTCAAGCCACAATCAAACCAAGATTCCCTAGCGAATTTTCACTAAACGTAAACTTCATAATATTACCCAAGTTAACAAAAAATCACCCAAATCAACAATTGGAAATGGAAATATCAGATTCATGGAATATGATATTAGCGGATCCAACGTTTAAGCAACCTGGACCAATTGACGCAATCCTCGGTGCAGAAGAATTGGGACAGATAATCCAACATGGACTCCACAAAATTAATGAAAAAATAATATGCCAAGAAACAAAGTTTGGATGGATCGTTTCAGGAAGCATGCAACAACCAACAAACAAACCAATAAAGATAATCAGTATGATCAGTCGATATGAAGAAGAAAAAAAGTTACAACAATTTTGGGAATTAGAAGAAATTATGATCAAGAAACCACTAAGCCAAGAAAACGAAAACTGTGAAAATCATTATAACAAACATACAATAAGATGCGAAGATGGAAAATACACAGTTAAAATACCATTTAAAGAATATCCACCAAATTTAGGTGAATCAAAACAACGAGCTCTTGCTAGATTTCATCAATTAGAGAAAAAATTGGACAATCCGAAAAATAAAGAACTCCGGAATCAATACAACGCGTTTATGCAAGAGTATATGGATCTCCATCACATGACATTGGTTCCTAATTACAACCAAGGAAAATACTATATTCCTCACCAACCAATAATTCGAGAAGACAGTACCACCACAAAATTAAGAGTAGTATTCGACGCATCTTCTAAAACAACTAATGGAGCAAGTTTAAACGAAACAATGCATACAGGTCCCAGACTTCAACAAGAACTTAGGGACATACTGTTAAGATGGAGAAAATATCCAATAGTTTTCATCGCAGATATAGAAAAAATGTACCGACAGATAAAAATATCAGAAGACGACAAACAGTTTCACCACATATTATGGAGATTCAACAATACCCAGCCAATAAAAGAATATCGTTTAAATACTGTGACGTATGGAACAACATCAGCACCATATCTTGCGATCAAAACTCTTCAGAAACTAGCACAAGATGAGATGGAAAAATATCCCCAAGCAGCCAAAATAGTCTTACAAGATTTTTACGTCGACGACTTAATGTCAGGAGCAGAAACAATAAACGAAGCTACAAAGGTACAATCAGAAATAATAAAATTGTTGAAATCAGGTGGATTTAATCTTCGAAAATGGGCAAGCAATCATCAAACTGTCTTAGATCATTTACCAGAAGAACTAAAAAACCAAAATATCACGGAAATAACACAAGAAGATTTAAAGAAGACTTTAGGAGTATACTGGGCACCTTACAATGATACGTTTCAATTCAAAACTAAAACTGCGAATCTCAAAATAACAACGAAAAGGGCAATATTATCCGAAATTGCCAAATTATTTGATCCATTGGGATGGTTGTCACCAGTAATCATAATTGCAAAATTATTAATTCAAGAATTATGGGTACAAAATCTAGATTGGGATAAATCCGTTCCACAAAACATTTACGAAAAATGGAATGCATACTATACAACATTGAAAGAAGTAGAAGAGATAAAAATTCCAAGATGGATCAACACCCACGAAACAGATACTATCGAATTACACGGATTTTGTGACGCATCGGAAAAAGCTTATGGAGCAGTCATGTACGTACGAACAAACAAAAAAGAATTCAAAACAACGCTATTAATTGCCAAATCAAAAGTAGCACCCGTAAAAACGAAAGCATCAATACCACGTCTAGAACTATGTGCAGCAGTACTTCTCGCGAAATTAATGGACTACACAAACAAGATATTGGAAATTCCAAATATTCAGCAAACAGCATGGACCGATTCAAAAATTACTTTAGCGTGGATAAAGGGTAATCCGGAAAGATGGAACACCTTCGTGGCCAATCGAGTTAGTGAGATAAACAACTATTTACCAGCACAATATTGGAAATATGTAAAAACATCCGAAAATCCTGCAGATTTAATATCAAGAGGCATACAACCATCGAAAATAAAAGAAAATACATTGTGGTGGAATGGACCAAAGTGGTTACAAGAAGAAATCTTAGAAGAACAAACAGAAGACATTCCTAATACAAACCTCGAACAAAAACGATGCATTCACATAGCCATCAAAAATAACACAAATACAATAATTGAACGTTTTTCATCGCTGACAAGAATGTTACGAGTATTATCGTACTGCAATCGATTCTGCAAACGTACATCGGGTAAATTAACGCAAGGACTTCAAGTAACAGAAATTCAATACACACTCCAACAAATAATCAAACAAGTTCAACAAGAAACGTTGCGAGAAGAAATAGTAGCATTAAAAAATAAAACGGGAATCAATAGGAAAAGCAAGATAATCAGTTTAAATCCATATTTGGACAATAACATACTACGAGTAGGAGGAAGACTTAAAAATTCGATAATACCAGTTGATCAAAAACATCCAATAATACTACGCAATCAAGATCATTTCACAACTTTAATAATCAGAGATGCTCATCACCAAACACTGCATGGGGGTACTCAACAAACATTGGCATATACAAGAAGAAAATATTGGATAATAAATGGAAAAAAGGCAGTACAAACAGAAATCAAGAAATGCGTAGTATGTATCCGACATAATGCAGAAACAGTGAAACAATTAATGGGAAACTTACCAGCTGCACGAGTTACACCAGCACCACCATTTCTTCACACTGGAATTGATTACGCCGGACCAATAATTATGAAAATGTCGAAAGGAAGAGGAAATAAAACAACCAAGGGATACATAGCGATATTTGTATGCTTAGCGACAAAAGCAATTCATCTAGAAGCGGTGACTGACCTAACAACAGACGCATTTCTAGCAGCATTTCGAAGATTCACATCTCGTCGTGGAAATTGCGAGCACATATACAGTGACAACGGAACAAATTTTGTAGGGGCAAACAACATTCTCAAAAAACAAATAAGAACAATTTTAAACAAAAACGATTTCCAAAACAACATAGGGTCTCAAGGAACACAATGGCACTTCATTCCCCCAGGAACGCCTCATTTTGGAGGACTTTGGGAAGCAGCCGTAAAGTCAATGAAACATCATTTCACACGAATAGTTGGAGAAAACAAACTGACATTCGAAGAAATAAGTACATTATTATGCCAAATCGAAGCATCTCTAAATTCACGGCCACTTTGTGCAATCAATAATAGTATGGACGATTTAGAAACACTTACCCCAGGTCACTTTCTAATAGGTAGAGAAATCTTATCACCAACGCATCCAGCAAATACAATGGTTACAGCAGCACATAATTCAAGATGGAAATTACTACAAAAAATGAAAAAAGATATGTGGAAAGCGTGGTCTTCAGATTATTTGAATAAATTACAACAACGATACAAATGGCAATCAATACAAAAAAATCCAGAAGTAGGCGACGTAGTATTAATAAAAGAAAAAGACATAAAACCAAGTCAATGGCCACTAGCAAGAATTTGTGAAACGCATCCAGATCCTGATGGAATATTACGGGTTGTAACAGTCAAGAAAGCGAAAGGTCAATTTACAAAGAAAAGTGTGCACAACGTAATACCATTAATAGAAGAATCAACAAACAACACAATCCACCCAAAATTTAGCCAGGCTCAAAAAACAGAAAAGAAGCAAAAAACTTTCCTAACGAAAATAATAATTTCATTGTTAATATTATCAAATGTAATAGCGACAAGCAAGGCAGAAATTAACATTACAAAAATGGAGTCAGGTTTATACATAGAACATCTAGGAAGTGCAATCATCGAACGGGGAATATTTCAAATGGAAATGAAATACAGTATCCAAAAACTGAACGGAGACAAAAATTCGGTAGAAAAAGTAACACACCAATTTGACCAACTATGTAACACCATAAAAGAAATACATCCAAGTACAATCTGCCACACAATGAGTCATCATCTACAGGAAGGGCAAAACAAAATGAAGTGGATTGAAGAAGAATTAAGAAATAATCAAAACCAAAATCGAAGAAGACGAAGAAAGGGATTTTTAGGTGAATTTATGACATCAATCATTGGGGTAAACGACGAGGTTTACCAAGACATCGATGACATACAAAAGAATCAGCATGAGTTAATTAAAACAGCAAATCATCAAACAAAATTTATGCTGACTGCAATCTCAACATTTAATGACACGGAAAAAAGAATAAACACGCAATTAGAACATTGGAGAACAAAATTAAATCAAGCAATAAAAACAATACAAGAATGGGAACGGTACCAAGGTCAGGAAAAGCTCGAAATTCAAATTTTAACATCATTCCAAATCGCAAATAATTACATTATAGAAACTTGTAATTATTATGAAAGCCTTCTCCAGCAAAAATTTGGGCGAGGCAACTTACATGACCTGATCTCACCAGTTCATGTAAACAAAATCATTGCAGAAGCACAACGGAAGATTTCAGCATCGTTACAAATCGTAAAAAGTCCTATCATTAAAACAAAAGTAATAACCGATGACAAGAACATCCACGTATTTAGTCAATTTGTACTAGCCGGAAGAAACAAATTCAGCTTGGTAAAGATCAACCCAATTCCACAGAAGATAAAGCACAACTTATATTGGACAACCGAAGTTTCAAACCCGTTTTTTGCAATAGATTATAATATGCAAGTATATTTTGAAAATGAACAACCAAGAATTCAAACAAGCAATCAGGATATCAGAAGTCAACCGTATTTACTCTCCAGTTGCTGTCATGAACTTCGATGCAACACCAAATTGTGCAATAGACCAAATATATAACCGACCAAACCCACTGATGTGCAAAACCACAAAGAAAAATATCACCAACACAATCTGGAAACAATTGTATACGCCAAATGCTTGGTTGGTAATAACCCCAAATCCAGTACGGGTTGATGTAATTTGTAAGGATCAACGCCAAGAAAACATTTTAAACCAAACATGCATAATTCAAATTTCTCAAGAATGTATCGTCAAAACAAAACAGAATGTTTTAACACCACTAATAATTCAAACAGCACCAATATTAGCTTCATATCACAAACAACTACAAATAGACAACAATACATTCATCAATCAGAATAAAAATCCAACTCAAATGTTAGAACCAGTTCTGACTAATTCCCGAGGTGGCAGTATGTTTAACCACGTTAAACATAACAAAATTTTTGTATCTTATTAAATGTGTAAATTAAAAAACCATACTGTATATATGATGAGTTTACCTATTTAATAGATTTGCAAAATAATATCCTGCAACGAATGCAATTCCAAACCATTAAGTAGGTAAACGTATCAGCATTTTTTATATAATTAGCTTTAAACAGTAATAATAAATATTAATAGATAAGCAAAAATTGTAAATAAAAAGCGGACGATCTACCCAATAAATGAGTCTAAAACCTAACACGTTTTATTCTACACCACGGCGACTCTCTGAGAATCCAAGCCTAATAATTCGTTGGTGAGGCTGCCAACGCTCAGAAGTCAGCTCATCTCCAAAATCTCGCTCCCGAGATTTTACAAGTTATTTACTTGAAGAAAAGAATTTTGATTTTAACTTAAAGTACAGAACTTTAAACTAACAACTTCCATTCTTTAAGTTATTTAATTGAAGAAAAGAATTTTGATTTTAACTTAAAGTACAGAACTTTAAATTAACAACTTCCATTCTTTAAGTTATTAACTTGAAGAAAAGAATTTTGATTTTAACTTAAAGTACAGAACTTTGAACTAACAACTTCCATTCTTTAAGTTATTTAATTGAAGAAAAGAATTTTGATTTTAACTTAAAGTACAGAACTTTGAACTAACAACTTCCATTCTTTAAGTTATTAACTTGAAGAATAGAATTTTGATTTTAACTTAAAGTACAGAACTTTAAACTAACAACTTCCATTCTTTACGTTATTAACTTGAAAAAAAGAATTTTGATTTTAACTTAAAGTACAGAACTTTAAACTAATACCTTCCATTCTTTAAGTTATTTAATTGAAGAAAAGAATTTTGATTTTAACTTAAAGTTAAACTAGTTAACTTAAACTAACAACTTCCATTCTTTAAGATATTAACTTGAAGAAAAGAATTTTGATTTTAACTTAAAGTACAGAACTTTGAACTAACAATTTCCATTCTTTAAGTTATTAACTTGAAGAAAAGAATTTGATTTTAACTTAAAGTACAGAACTTTGAACTAACAACTTCCATTCTTTAAGTTATTAACTTGAAGAAAAGAATTTTGATTTTAACTTAAAGTACAGAACTTTGAACTAACAACTTCCATTCTTTAAGTTATTAACTTGAAGAAAAGAATTTTGATTTTACCTTAAAGTACAGAACTTTAAACTAACAACTTCCATTCTTTAATTTATTAACTTGTAGAAAAGAATTTTGATTTTAACTTAAAGTACAGAACTTTAAACTAATTACTTCCATTCATTAAGTTATTCACTTGACGAAAACAATTTTGATTTTAACTTAAAGTACAGAACTTTAAATTAATAACTTCCTTTCTTTAAGTTGTTTACTTGAAGAACAGAATTTCGATTTTAACTTAAAGTACAGAACTTTAAACTAACAACTTCCATTCTTTAAGTTATTAACTTGAAAAAAAGAATTTTGATTTTAACTTAAGGTACAGAACTTTAAACTAATAACTTCCATTCTTTAAGTTATTAACTAGAAGAAAAGAATTTTGATTTTAACTTAAAGTACAGAACTTTAAATTAATAACTTCCTTTCTTTAAGTTATTTACTTGAAGAAAAGAATTTTGATTTTAACTTAAAGTACAGAACTTTAAACTAACAACTTCCATTCTTTAAGTTATTTAATTGAAGAAAAGAATTTTGATTTTAACTTAAAGTACAGAACTTTAAACTAACAACTTCCATTCTTTAAGTTATTAACTTGAAGAAAAGAATTATGATTTTAACTTAAAGTACAGAACTTTGAACTAACAACTTCCATTCTTTAAGTTATTAACTTGAAGAAAAGAATTTTGATTTTAACTTAAAGTACAGAACTTTGAACTAACAACTTCCATTCTTTAAGTTTTTAACTTGAAGAAAAGAATTTGGATTTTAACTTAAAGTACAGAACTTTAAACTAACAACTTTCATTCTTTAATTTATTAACTTGAAGAAAAGAATTTTGATTTTAACTTAAAGTACAGAACTTTAAACTAACAACTTCCATTCTTTAATTTATTAACTTGAAGAAAAGAATTTTGATTTTAACTTAAAGTACAGAACTTTAAACTAACAACTTCCATTCTTTAATTTATTAACTTGAAGAAAAGAATTTTGATTTTAACTTAAAGTACAGAACTTTAAACTAATTACTTCCATTCATTAAGTTATTTACTTGACGAAAAAAATTTTGATTTTAACTTAAAGTACAGAACTTTAAATTAATAACTTCCTTTCTTTAAGTTATTTACTTGAAGAACAGAATTTTGATTTTAACTTAAAGTACAGAACTTTAAACTAACAACTTCCATTCTTTAAGTTATTAACTTGAAAAAAAGAATTTTGATTTTAACTTAAAGTACAGAACTTTAAACTAATAACTTCCATTCTTTAAGTTATTAACTAGAAGAAAAGAATTTTGATTTTAACTTAAAGTACAGAACTTTAAATTAATAACTTCCTTTCTTTAAGTTATTTACTTGAAGAAAAGAATTTTGATTTTAACTGAAAGTAGAAAACTTTAAACTATCAACTTCCATTCTTTAAGTTATTAACTTGAAAAAAAGAATTTTGATTTTAACTAAAAGTACAGAACTTTAAGCTAATAACTTCCATTCTTTAAGTTATTTAATTGAAGAAAAGAATTTTGATTTTAACTTAAAGTAGAGAACTTTAAACTAACAACTTCCATTCTTTAAGTTATTAACTTGAAGAAAAGAATTTTGATTTTAACTTAAAGTACAGAACTTTGAACTAACAACTTCCATTCTTAAAGTTATTAACTTGAAGAAAAGAATTTTTGATTTTAACTTAAAGTACAGAACTTTAAACTAACAACTTCCATTCTTTAAGTTATTAGCTTGAAGAAAAGAATTTTGATTTTAACTTAAAGTACAGAACTTTAAACTTATTACTTCCATTCATTATGTTATTTACTTGACGAAAAGAATTTTGATTTTAGCTTAAAGTACAGAACTTTAAACTAATAACTTCCATCCTTTGAGTTATTTACTTGAAGAAAAGGATTTTCATTTTAACTTAAAGTACAGAACTTTAAAATTGTAACTTCCATTCTTTAAGTTAATTACTTGAAGAAAAGAATTTTGATTTTAACTTAAAGTCAAAACTTTAAACTAACAACTTCCATTCTTTAAGTTATTAACTTGAATAAAAGAATTTTGATTTTAACTTAAAGTACAGAACTTTAAATTAATAACTTCCTTTCTTTAAGTCATTTACTTGAAGAAAAGGATTTTGATTTTAACTTAAAGTACAGAACTTTAAAATTGTAACTTCCATTCTTTAATTTAATTACTTGAAGAAAAGAATTTTGATTTTAACTTAAAGTACAGAACTTTAAACTAACAACTTCCATTCTTTAAGTTATTAACTAGAAGAAAAGAATTTTGATTTTAACTTAAAGTACAGAACTTTAAATTAATAACTTCCTTTCTGTAAGTTATTTACTTGAAGAAAAAAATTTTGATTTTAACTTAAAGTACAGAACTTTAAACTAACAACTTCCATTCTTTAAGTTATTAACTTGAAAAAAAAAATTTTGATTTTAACTTAAAGTACAGAACTTTAAACTAATAACTTCCATTCTTTAAGTTATTTAATTGAAGAGAAGAATTTTGATTTTAACTTAAAGTACAGAACTTTAAACTAACAACTTCCATTCTTTAAGTTATTAACTTGAAGAAAAGAATTTTGATTTTAACTTAAAGTACAGAACTTTAAACTAATTACTTCCATTCATTAAGTTATTTACTTGGCGAAAAGAATTTTGATTTTAACTTAAAGTACTGAACTTTAAATTAATAACTTCCTTTTTTAAGTTATTTACTTGAAGAACAGAATTTTGATTTTAACTTAAAGTACAGAACTTTAAACTAACAACTTCCATTCTTTAAGTTATTAACTTGAAAAAAAGAATTTTGATTTTAACTTAAAGTACAGAACTTTAAACTAATAACTTCCATTCTTTAAGTTATTAACTAGAAGAAAAGAATTTTGATTTTAATTTAAAGTACAGAACTTTAAATTAATAAGTTCCTTTCTTTAAGTTATTTACTTGAAGAAAAGAATTTTGATTTTAACTTAAAGTACAGAACTTTAAACTAACAAATTCCATTCTTTAAGTTATTTAATTGAAGAAAAGAATTTTGATTTTAACTTAAAGTACAGAACTTTAAACTAACAACTTCCATTCTTTAAGTTATTAACTTGAAGAAAAGAATTATGATTTTAACTTAAAATACAGAACTTTGAACTAACAACTTCCATTCTTTAAGTTACTAACTTGAAGAAAAGAATTTTGATTTTAACTTAAAGTACAGAACTTTGAACTAACAACTTCCATTCTTTAAGTTATTAACTTGAAGAAAAGAATTTTGATTTTAACTTAAAGTACAGAACTTTAAATTAATAACTTCCTTTCTTTAAGTTATTTACTTGAAGAACAGCATTTTGATTTTAACTTAAAGTACAGAACTTTAAACTAACAACTTCCATTCTTTAAGTTATTAACTTGAAAAAAAGAATTTTGATTTTAACTTAAAGTACAGAACTTTAAACTAACAACTTCCATTCTTTAAGTTATTAACTAGAAGAAAAGAATTTTGATTTTAACTTAAAGTACAGAACTTTAAATTAATAACTTCCTTTCTTTAAGTTATTTACTTGAAGAAAAGAATTTTGATTTTAACTTAAAGTACAGAACTTTAAACTAACAACTTCCATTCTTTAAGTTATTTAATTGAAGAAAAGAATTTTGATTTTAACTTAAAGTACAGAACTTTAAACTAACAACTTCTATTCTTTAAGTTATTAACTTGAAGAAAAGAATTATGATTTTAACTTAAAGTACAGAACTTTGAACTAACAACTTCCATTCTTTAAGTTATTAACTTGAAGAAAAGAATTTTGATTTTAACTTAAAGTACAGAACTTTGAACTAACAACTTCCATTCTTTAAGTTATTAACTTGAAGAAAAGAATTTTGATTTTAACTTAAAGTACAGAACTTTTAACTAACAACTTCCATTCTTTAATTTATTAACTTGAAGAAAAGAATTTTGATTTTAACTTAAAGTACAGAACTTTAAACTAACAACTTCCATTCTTTAATTTATTAACTTGAAGAAAAGAATTTTGATTTTAACTTAAAGTAAGAACTTTAAAATAATTAATTCCATTCATTAAGTTATTTACTTGACGAAAAGAATTTTGATTTTAACTTAAAGTACAGAACTTTAAATTAATAACTTCCTTTCTTTAAGTTATTTACTTGAAGAACAGAATTTTGATTTTAACTTAAAGTACAGAACTTTAAACTAACAACTTCCATTCTTTAAGTTATTAACTTGAAAAAAAGAATTTTGATTTTAACTTAAAGTACAGAACTTTAAACTAATTACTTCCATTCTTTAAGTTATTAACTAGAAGAAAAGAATTTTGATTTTAACTTAAAGTACAGAACTTTAAATTAATAACTTCCTTTCTGTAAGTTATTTACTTGAAGAAAAAAATTTTGATTTTAACTTAAAGTACAGAACTTTAAACTAACAACTTCCATTCTTTAAGTTATTAACTTGAAAAAAAAAATTTTGATTTTAACTTAAAGTACAGAACTTTAAACTAATAACTTCCATTCTTTAAGTTATTTAATTGAAGAGAAGAATTTTGATTTTAACTTAAAGTACAGAACTTTAAACTAACAACTTCCATTCTTTAAGTTATTAACTTGAAGAAAAGAATTTTGATTTTAACTTAAAGTACAGAACTTTAAACTAATTACTTCCATTCATTATGTTATTTACTTGGCGAAAAGAATTTTGATTTTAACTTAAAGTACTGAACTTTAAATTAATAACTTCCTTTTTTAAGTTATTTACTTGAAGAACAGAATTTTGATTTTAACTTAAAGTACAGAACTTTAAACTAACAACTTCCATTCTTTAAGTTATTAACTTGAAAAAAAGAATTTTGATTTTAACTTAAAGTACAGAACTTTAAACTAATAACTTCCATTCTTTAAGTTATTAACTAGAAGAAAAGAATTTTGATTTTAATTTAAAGTACAGAACTTTAAATTAATAAGTTCCTTTCTTTAAGTTATTTACTTGAAGAAAAGAATTTTGATTTTAACTTAAAGTACAGAACTTTAAACTAACAAATTCCATTCTTTAAGTTATTTAATTGAAGAAAAGAATTTTGATTTTAACTTAAAGTACAGAACTTTAAACTAACAACTTCCATTCTTTAAGTTATTAACTTGAAGAAAAGAATTATGATTTTAACTTAAAATACAGAACTTTGAACTAACAACTTCCATTCTTTAAGTTATTAACTTGAAGAAAAGAATTTTGATTTTAACTTAAAGTACAGAACTTTGAACTAACAACTTCCATTCTTTAAGTTATTAACTTGAAGAAAAGAATTTTGATTTTAACTTAAAGTACAGAACTTTAAATTAATAACTTCCTTTCTTTAAGTTATTTACTTGAAGAACAGCATTTTGATTTTAACTTAAAGTACAGATCTTTAAACTAACAACTTCCATTCTTTAAGTTATTAACTTGAAAAAAAGAATTTTGATTTTAACTTAAAGTACAGAACTTTAAACTAATAACTTCCATTCTTTAAGTTATTAACTAGAAGAAAAGAATTTTGATTTTAACTTAAAGTACAGAACTTTAAATTAATAACTTCCTTTCTTTAAGTTATTTACTTGAAGAAAAGAATTTTGATTTTAACTTAAAGTACAGAGCTTTAAACTAACAACTTCCATTCTTTAAGTTATTTAATTGAAGAAAAGAATTTTGATTTTAACTTAAAGTACAGAACTTTAAACTAACAACTTCTATTCTTTAAGTTATTAACTTGAAGAAAAGAATTATGATTTTAACTTAAAGTACAGAACTTTGAACTAACAACTTCCATTCTTTAAGTTATTAACTTGAAGAAAAGAATTTTGATTTTAACTTAAAGTACAGAACTTTGAACTAACAACTTCCATTCTTTAAGTTATTAACTTGAAGAAAAGAATTTTGATTTTAACTTAAAGTACAGAACTTTTAACTAACAACTTCCATTCTTTAATTTATTAACTTGAAGAAAAGAATTTTGATTTTAACTTAAAGTACAGAACTTTAAACTAACAACTTCCATTCTTTAATTTATTAACTTGAAGAAAAGAATTTTGATTTTAACTTAAAGTAAGAACTTTAAACTAATTAATTCCATTCATTAAGTTATTTACTTGACGAAAAGAATTTTGATTTTAACTTAAAGTACAGAACTTTAAATTAATAACTTCCTTTCTTTAAGTTATTTACTTGAAGAACAGAATTTTGATTTTAACTTAAAGTACAGAACTTTAAACTAACAACTTCCATTCTTTAAGTTATTAACTTGAAAAAAAGAATTTTGATTTTAACTTAAAGTACAGAACTTTAAACTAATAACTTCCATTCTTTAAGTTATTAACTAGAAGAAAAGAATTTTGATTTTAACTTAAAGTACAGAACTTCAAATTAATAACTTCCTTTCTTTAAGTTATTTACTTGAAGAAAAGAATTTTGATTTTAACTTAAAGTACAGAACTTTAAACTAACAACTTCCATTCTTTAAGTTATTTAATTGAAGAAAAGAATTTTGATTTTAACTTAAAGTACAGAACTTTGAACTAACAACTTCCATTCTTTAAGTTATTAACTTGAAGAAAAGAATTTTGATTTTAACTTAAAGTACAGAACTTTAAATTAATAACTTCCTTTCTTTAAGTTATTTACTTGAAGAACAGATTTTTGATTTTAACTTAAAGTACAGAACTTTAAACTAACAACTTCCATTCTTTAAGTTATTAACTTGAAAAAAAGAATTTTGATTTTAACTTAAAGTACAGAACTTTAAACTAATAACTTCCATTCTTTAAGTTATTAACTAGAAGAAAAGAATTTTGATTTTAACTTAAAATACAGAACTTTAAATTAATAACTTCCTTTCTTTAAGTTATTTACTTGAAGAAAAGAATTTTGATTTTAACTTAAAGTACAGAACTTTAAACTAACAACTTCCATTTTTTAAGTTATTTAATTGAAGAAAAGAATTTTGATTTTAACTTAAAGTACAGAACTTTGAACTAACAACTTCCATTCTTTAAGTTATTAACTTGAAGAAAAGAATTTTGATTTTAACTTAAAGTACAGAACTTTAAATTAATAACTTCCTTTCTTTAAGTTATTTACTTGAAGAACAGAATTTTGATTTTAACTTAAAGTACAGAACTTTAAACTAACAACTTCCATTCTTTAAGTTATTAACTTGAAAAAAAGAATTTTGATTTTAACTTAAAGTACAGAACTTTAAACTAATAACTTCCATTCTTTAAGTTATTAACTAGAAGAAAAGAATTTTGATTTTAACTTAAAGTACAGAACTTTAAATTAATAACTTCCTTTCTTTAAGTTATTTACTTGAAGAAAAGAATTTTGATTTTAACTTAAAGTACAGAACTTTAAACTAATAACTTCCATTCTTTAAGATATTAACTTGAAGAAAAGAATTTTGATTTTAACTTAAAGTACAGAACTTTGAACTAACAACTTCCATTCTTTAAGTTATTAACTTGAAGAAAAGAATTTTGATTTTAACTTAAAGTACAGAACTTTGAACTAACAACTTCCATTCTTTAAGTTATTAACTTGAAGAAAAGAATTTTGATTTTAACTTAAAGTACAGAACTTTAAACTAACAACTTCCATTCTTTAATTTATTAACTTGAAGAAAAGAATTTTGATTTTAACTTAAAGTACAGAACTTTGAACTAACAACTTCCATTCTTTAAGTTATTAACTTGAAGAAAAGAATTTTGATTTTAACTTAAAGTACAGAACTTTGAACTAACAACTTCCATTCTTTAAGTTATTAACTTGAAGAAAAGAATTTTGATTTTAACTTAAAGTACAGAACTTTGAACTAACAACTTCCATTCTTTAAGTTATTAACTTGAAGAAAAGAATTTTGATTTTAACTTAAAGTACAGAACTTTAAACTAACAACTTCCATTCTTTAATTTATTAACTTGAAGAAAAGAATTTTGATTTTAACTTAAAGTACAGAACTTTAAACTAATTACTTCCATTCATTAAGTTATGTACTTGACGAAAAGAATTTTGATTTTAACTTAAAGTAAAGAACATTAAATTAATAACTTCCTTTCTTTAAGTTATTTACTTGAAGAACAGAATTTTGATTTTAACTTAAAGTACAGAACTTTAAACTAACAACTTCCATTCTTTAAGTTATTAACTTGAAAATAAGAATTTTGATTTTAACTTAAAGTACAGAACTTTAAACTAATAACTTCCATTCTTTAAGTTATTAACTAGAAGAAAAGAATTTTGATTTTAACTTAAAGTACAGAACTTTAAATTAATAACTTCCTTTCTTTAAGTTATTTACTTGAAGAAAAGAATTTTGATTTTAACTTAAAGTACAGAACTTTAAACTAATAACTTCCATTCTTTAAGATATTAACTTGAAGAAAAGAATTTTGATTTTAACTTAAAGTACAGAACTTTGAACTAACAACTTCCATTCTTTAAGTTATTAACTTGAAGAAAAGAATTTTGATTTTAACTTAAAGTACAGAACTTTAAACTAACAACTTCCATTCTTTAATTTATTAACTTGAAGAAAAGAATTTTGATTTTAACTTAAAGTACAGAACTTTAAACTAACAACTTCCATTCTTTAATTTATTAACTTGAAGAAAAGAATTTTGATTTTAACTTAAAGTACAGAACTTTAAACTAACAACTTCCATTCTTTAATTTATTAACTTGAAGAAAAGAATTTTGATTTTAACTTAAAGTACAGAACTTTAAACTAATTACTTCCATTCATTAAGTTATTTACTTGACGAAAAGAATTTTGATTTTAACTTAAAGTACAGAACTTTAAATTAATAACTTCCTTTCTTTAAGTTATTTACTTGAAGAACAGAATTTTGATTTTAACTTAAAGTACAGAACTTTAAACTAACAACTTCCATTCTTTAATTTATTAACTTGAAAAAAAGAATTTTGATTTTAACTTAAAGTACAGAACTTTAAACTAATAACTTCCATTCTTTAAGTTATTAACTAGAAGAAAAAAATTTTGATTTTAACTTAAAGTACAGAACTTCAAATTAATAACTTCCTTTCTTTAAGTTATTTACTTGAAGAAAATAATTTTGATTTTAACTTAAAGTACAGAACTTTAAACTAACAACTTCCATTCTTTAATTTATTTAATTGAAGAAAAGAATTTTGATTTTAACTTAAAGTACAGAACTTTGAACTAACAACTTCCATTCTTTAAGTTATTAACTTGAAGAAAAGAATTTTGATTTTAACTTAAAGTACAGAACTTTAAATTAATAACTTCCTTTCTTTAAGTTATTAACTAGAAGAAAAGAATTTTGATTTTAACTTAAAGTACAGAACTTTAAATTAATAACTTCCTTTCTTTAAGTTATTTACTTGAAGAAAAGAATTTTGATTTTAACTTAAAGTACAGAACTTTAAACTAATAACTTCCATTCTTTAAGATATTAACTTGAAGAAAAGAATTTTGATTTTAACTTAAAGTACAGAACTTTGAACTAACAACTTCCATTCTTTAAGTTATTAACTTGAAGAAAAGAATTTTGATTTTAACTTAAAGTACAGAACTTTGAACTAACAACTTCCATTCTTTAAGTTATTAACTTGAAGAAAAGAATTTTGATTTTAACTTAAAGTACAGAACTTTGAACTAACAACTTCCATTCTTTAAGTTATTAACTTGAAGAAAAGAATTTTGATTTTAACTTAAAGTACAGAACTTTAAACTAACAACTTCCATTCTTTAATTTATTAACTTGAAGAAAAGAATTTTGATTTTAACTTAAAGTACAGAACTTTGAACTAACAACTTCCATTCTTTAAGTTATTAACTTGAAGAAAAGAATTTTGATTTTAACTTAAAGTACAGAACTTTGAACTAACAACTTCCATTCTTTAAGTTATTAACTTGAAGAAAAGAATTTTGATTTTAACTTAAAGTACAGAACTTTGAACTAACAACTTCCATTCTTTAAGTTATTAACTTGAAGAAAAGAATTTTGATTTTAACTTAAAGTACAGAACTTTAAACTAACAACTTCCATTCTTTAATTTATTAACTTGAAGAAAAGAATTTTGATTTTAACTTAAAGTACAGAACTTTAAACTAATTACTTCCATTCATTAAGATATGCACTTGACGAAAAGAATTTTGATTTTAACTTAAAGTACAGAACATTAAATTAATAACTTCCTTTCTTTAAGTTATTTACTTGAAGAACAGAATTTTGATTTTAACTTAAAGTACAGAACTTTAAATTAATAACTTCCTTTCTTTAAGTTATTTACTTGAAGAAAAGAATTTTGATTTTAACTTAAAGTACAGAACTTTAAACTAATAACTTCCATTCTTTAAGATATTAACTTGAAGAAAAGAATTTTGATTTTAACTTAAAGTACAGAACTTTGAACTAACAACTTCCATTCTTTAAGTTATTAACTTGAAGAAAAGAATTTTGATTTTAACTTAAAGTACAGAACTTTGAACTAACAACTTCCATTCTTTAAGTTATTAACTTGAAGAAAAGAATTTTGATTTTAACTTAAAGTACAGAACTTTGAACTAACAACTTCCATTCTTTAAGTTATTAACTTGAAGAAAAGAATTTTGATTTTAACTTAAAGTACAGAACTTTAAACTAACAACTTCCATTCTTTAATTTATTAACTTGAAGAAAAGAATTTTGATTTTAACTTAAAGTACAGAACTTTGAACTAACAACTTCCATTCTTTAAGTTATTAACTTGAAGAAAAGAATTTTGATTTTAACTTAAAGTACAGAACTTTGAACTAACAACTTCCATTCTTTAAGTTATTAACTTGAAGAAAAGAATTTTGATTTTAACTTAAAGTATAGAACTTTGAACTAACAACTTCCATTCTTTAAGTTATTAACTTGAAGAAAAGAATTTTGATTTTAACTTAAAGTACAGAACTTTAAACTAACAACTTCCATTCTTTAATTTATTAACTTGAAGAAAAGAATTTTGATTTTAACTTAAAGTACAGAACTTTAAACTAATTACTTCCATTCATTAAGATATGCACTTGACGAAAAGAATTTTGATTTTAACTTAAAGTACAGAACATTAAATTAATAACTTCCTTTCTTTAAGTTATTTACTTGAAGAACAGAATTTTGATTTTAACTTAAAGTACAGAACTTTAAACTAACAACTTCCATTCTTTAATTTATTAACTTGAAGAAAAGAATTTTGATTTTAACTTAAAGTACAGAACTTTAAATTAATAACTTCCTTTCTTTAAGTTATTTACTTGAAGAACAGAATTTTGATTTTAACTTAAAGTACAGAACTTTAAACTAACAACTTCCATTCTTTAAGTTATTAACTTGAAAAAAAGAGATTTGATTTTAACTTAAAGTACAGAACTTTAAACTAATAACTTCCATTCTTTAAGTTATTAACTAGAAGAAAAGAATTTTGATTTTAACTTAAAGTACAGAACTTTAAATTAATAACTTCCTTTCTTTAAGTTATTTACTTGAAGAAAAGAATTTTGATTTTAACTTAAAGTACAGAACTTTAAACTAATAACTTCCATTCTTTAAGATATTAACTTGAAGAAAAGAATTTTGATTTTAACTTAAAGTACAGAACTTTGAACTAACAACTTCCATTCTTTAAGTTATTAACTTGAAGAAAAGAATTTTGATTTTAACTTAAAGTACAGAACTTTAAACTAACAACTTCCATTGTTTAATTTATTAACTTGAAGAAAAGAATTTTGATTTTAACTTAAAGTACAGAACTTTAAACTAATTACTTCTATTCATTAAGTTATGAACTTGACGAAAAGAATTTTGATTTTAAATTAAAGTACAGAACATTAAATTAATAACTTCCTTTCTTTAAGTTATTTACTTGAAGAACAGAATTTTGATTTTAACTTAAAGTACAGAACTTTAAACTAACAACTTCCATTCTTTAAGTTATTAACTTGAAAAAAAGAATTTTGATTTTAACTTAAAGTACAGAACTTTAAACTAATAACTTCCATTCTTTAAGTTATTAACTAGAAGAAAAGAATTTTGATTTTAACTTAAAGTACAAAACTTTAAATTAATAACTTCCTTTCTTTAAGTTATTTACTTGAAATAAGAATTTTGATTTTAAGTTAAAGTACAGAACTTTAAACTAACAACTTCCATTCTTTAAGTTATTTAATTGAAGAAAAGAATTTTGATTTTAACTTAAAGTACAGAACTTTAAACTAACAACTTCCATTCTTTAAGTTATTAACTTGAAAAAAAAAATTTTGATTTTAACTTAAAGTACAGAACTTTAAACTAATAACTTCCATTCTTTAAGTTATTTAATTGAAGAAAAGAATTTTGATTTTAACTTAAAGTACAGAACTTTAAACTAACAACTTCCATTCTTTAAGTTATTAACTTGAAGAAAAGAATTTTGATTTTAACTTAAAGTACAGAACTTTAAACTAATTACTTCCAGTCATTAAGTTATTTACTTGGCAAAAAGAATTTTGATTTTAACTTAAAGTACTGAACTTTAAATTAATAACTTCCTTTCTTTAAGTTATTTACTTGAAGAACAGAATTTTGATTTTAACTTAAAGTACAGAACTTTAAACTAACAACTTCCATTCTTTAAGTTATTAACTTGAAAAAAAGAATTTTGATTTTAACTTAAAGTACAGAACTTTAAACTAACAACTTCCATTCTTTAAGTTATTTAATTGAAGAGAAGAATTTTGATTTTAACTTAAAGTACAGAACTTTAAACTAACAACTTCCATTCTTTAAGTTATTAACTTGAAGAAAAGAATTATGATTTTAACTTAAAGTACAGAACTTTGAACTAACAACTTCCATTCTTTAAGTTATTAACTTGAAGAAAAGAATTTTGATTTTAACTTAAAGTACAGAACTTTGAACTAACAACTTCCATTCTTTAAGTTATTAACTTGAAGAAAAGAATTATGATTTTAACTTAAAGTACAGAACTTTGAACTAACAACTTCCATTCTTTAAGTTAATTACTTGAAGAAAAGAATTTTGATTTTAACTTAAAGTACAAAACTTTAAACTAACAACTTCCATTCTTTAAGTTATTAACTTGAATAAAAGAATTTTGATTTTAACTTAAAGTACAGAACTTTAAATTAATAACTTCCTTTCTTTAAGTTATTTACTTGAAGAAAAGAATTTTGATTTTACCTTAAAGTGCAGCACTTTAAACTAACAACTTACATTCTTTAAGTTATTAACTTGAAAAAAAGAATTTTGATTTTAACTTAAAGTACAGAACTTTAAACTAATTACTTCCATTCTTTAAGTTATTTACTTGAAGAAAAAAATTTTGATTTTAACTTAAAGTACAGAACTTTAAACTAACAACTTCCATTCTTTAATTTATTAACTTGAAGAAAAGAATTTTGATTTTAACTTAAAGTACAGAACTTTAAACTAACAACTTCCATTCTTTAATTTATTAACTTGAAGAAAAGAATTTTGATTTTAACTTAAAGTACAGAACTTTAAACTAACAACTTCCATTCTTTAATTTATTAACTTGAAGAAAAGAATTTTGATTTTAACTTAAAGTACAGAACTTTAAACTAATTACTTCCATTCATTAAGTTATTTACTTGACGAAAAGAATTTTGATTTTAACTTAAAGTACAGAACTTTAAATTAATAACTTCCTTTCTTTAAGTTATTTACTTGAAGAACAGAATTTTGATTTTAACTTAAAGTACAGAACTATAAACTAACAACTTCCATTCTTTAAGTTATTAACTTGAAAAAAAAATTTTGATTTTAACTTAAAGTACAGAACTTTAAACTAATAACTTCCATTCTTTAAGTTATTAACTAGAAGAAAAGAATTTTGATTTTAACTTAAAGTACAGAACTTCAAATTAATAACTTCCTTTCTTTAAGTTATTTACTTGAAGAAAAGAATTTTGATTTTAACTTAAAGTACAGAACTTTAAACTAACAACTTCCATTCTTGAAGTTATTTAATTGAAGAAAAGAATTTTGATTTTAACTTAAAGTACAGAACTTTGAACTAACAACTTCCATTCTTTAAGTTATTAACTTGAAGAAAAGAATTTTGATTTTAACTTAAAGTACAGAACTTTAAATTAATAACTTCCTTTCTTTAAGTTATTTACTTGAAGAACAGAATTTTGATTTTAACTTAAAGTACAGAACTTTAAAATTGTAACTTCCATTCTTTAAGTTAATTACTTGAAGAAAAGAATTTTGATTTTAACTTAAAGTACAAAACTTTAAACTTACAACTTCCATTCTTTAAGTTATGAACTTGAATAAAAGAATTTTGATTTTAACTTGAAGTACAGAACTTTAAATTAATAACTTCCTTTCTTTAAGTCATTTACTTGAAGAAAAGGATTTTGATTTTAACTTAAAGTACAGAACTTTAAAATTGTAACTTCCATTCTTTAAGTTAATTACTTGAAGAAAAGAATTTTGATTTTAACTTAAAGTACAGAACTTTAAAATTGTAACTTCCATTCTTTAAGTTAATTACTTGAAGAAAAGAATTTTGATTTTAACTTAAAGTACAGAACTTTAAACTAACAACTTATATTCTTTAAGTTATTAACTTGAATAAAAGAATTTTGATTTTAACCTAAAGTACAGAACTTTAAATTAATAACTTCCTTTCTTTAAGTTATTTACTTGAAGAAAAGAATTTTGATTTTACCTTAAAGTACAGCACTTTAAACTAACAACTTACATTCTTTAAGTTATTAACTTGAAGAAAAGAATTTTGATTTTAACTTAAAGTACAGAACTTTGAACTAACAACTTCCATTCTTTAAGTTATTAACTTGAAGAAAAGAATTATGATTTTAACTTAAAGTACAGAACTTTGAACTAACAACTTCCATTCTTTAAGTTAATTACTTGAAGAAAAGAATTTTGATTTTAACTTAAAGTACAAAACTTTAAACTAACAACTTCCATTCTTTAAGTTATTAACTTGAATAAAAGAATTTTGATTTTAACTTAAAGTACAGAACTTTAAATTAATAACTTCCTTTCTTTAAGTTATTTACTTGAAGAAAAGAATTTTGATTTTACCTTAAAGTGCAGCACTTTAAACTAACAACTTACATTCTTTAAGTTATTAACTTGAAAAAAAGAATTTTGATTTTAACTTAAAGTACAGAACTTTAAACTAATTACTTCCATTCTTTAAGTTATTTACTTGAAGAAAAAAATTTTGATTTTAACTTAAAGTACAGAACTTTAAACTAACAACTTCCATTCTTTAATTTATTAACTTGAAGAAAAGAATTTTGATTTTAACTTAAAGTACAGAACTTTAAACTAACAACTTCCATTCTTTAATTTATTAACTTGAAGAAAAGAATTTTGATTTTAACTTAAAGTACAGAACTTTAAACTAACAACTTCCATTCTTTAATTTATTAACTTGAAGAAAAGAATTTTGATTTTAACTTAAAGTACAGAACTTTAAACTAATTACTTCCATTCATTAAGTTATTTACTTGACGAAAAGAATTTTGATTTTAACTTAAAGTACAGAACTTTAAATTAATAACTTCCTTTCTTTAAGTTATTTACTTGAAGAACAGAATTTTGATTTTAACTTAAAGTACAGAACTATAAACTAACAACTTCCATTCTTTAAGTTATTAACTTGAAAAAAAAATTTTGATTTTAACTTAAAGTACAGAACTTTAAACTAATAACTTCCATTCTTTAAGTTATTAACTAGAAGAAAAGAATTTTGATTTTAACTTAAAGTACAGAACTTCAAATTAATAACTTCCTTTCTTTAAGTTATTTACTTGAAGAAAAGAATTTTGATTTTAACTTAAAGTACAGAACTTTAAACTAACAACTTCCATTCTTTAAGTTATTTAATTGAAGAAAAGAATTTTGATTTTAACTTAAAGTACAGAACTTTGAACTAACAACTTCCATTCTTTAAGTTATTAACTTGAAGAAAAGAATTTTGATTTTAACTTAAAGTACAGAACTTTAAATTAATAACATCCTTTCTTTAAGTTATTTACTTGAAGAACAGAATTTTGATTTTAACTTAAAGTACAAAACTTTAAACTAACAACTTCCATTCTTTAAGTTATGAACTTGAATAAAAGAATTTTGATTTTAACTTGAAGTACAGAACTTTAAATTAATAACTTCCTTTCTTTAAGTCATTTACTTGAAGAAAAGGATTTTGATTTTAACTTAAAGTACAGAACTTTAAAATTGTAACTTCCATTCTTTAAGTTAATTACTTGAAGAAAAGAATTTTGATTTTAACTTAAAGTACAGAACTTTAAAATTGTAACTTCCATTCTTTAAGTTAATTACTTGAAGAAAAGAATTTTGATTTTAACTTAAAGTACAGAACTTTAAACTAACAACTTATATTCTTTAAGTTATTAACTTGAATAAAAGAATTTTGATTTTAACTTAAAGTACAGAACTTTAAATTAATAACTTCCTTTCTTTAAGTTATTTACTTGAAGAAAAGAATTTTGATTTTACCTTAAAGTACAGCACTTTAAACTAACAACTTACATTCTTTAAGTTATTAACTTGAAAAAAAGAATTTTGATTTTAACTTAAAGTACAGAACTTTAAACTAATTACTTCCATTCTTTAAGTTATTTAATTGAAGAAAAGAATTTTGATTTTAACTTAAAGTAGAGAACTTTAAACTAACAACTTCCATTCTTTAAGTTATTAACTTGAAAAAAAGAATTTTGATTTTAACTTAAAGTACAGAACTTTAAACTAATAACTTCCATTCTTTAAGTTATTAACTAGAAGAAAAGAATTTTGATTTTAACTTAAAGTACAGAACTTTAAATTAATATTTTCCTTTCGTTAAGTTATTTACTTGAAGAAAAGAATTTTGATTTTAACTTAAAGTAGAGAACTTTAAACTCACAACTTCCATTCTTTAAGTTATTAACTTGAAGAAAAGAATTTTGATTTTAACTTAAAGTACAGAACTTTGAACTAACAACTTCCATTCTTTAAGTTATTAACTTGAAGAAAAGAATTTTGATTTTAACTTAAAGTACAGAACTTTAAATTAATAACTTCCTTTCTTTAAGTTATTTACTTGAAGAAAAGAATTTTGATTTTAACTTAAGGTACAGAACTTTAAACTAATAACTTCCATTCTTTAAGTTATTAACTAGAAGAAAAGAATTTTGATATTAACTTAAAGTACAGAACTTTGAACTAACAACTTCCATTCTTTAAGTTATTAACTTGAAGAAAAGAATTTTATTTTAACTTAAAGTACAGAACTTTAAATTAATAACTTCCTTTCTTTAAGCTATTTACTTGAAGAACAGAATTTTGATTTTAACTTAAAGTACAGAACTTTAAACTAACAACTTCCATTCTTTAAGTTATTAACTAGAAGAAAAGAATTATGATTTTAACTTAAAGTACAGAACTTTGAACTAACAATTTCCATTCTTTAAGTTATTAACTTGAAGAAAAGAATTTTGATTTTAACTTAAAGTACAGAACTTTGAACTAACAACTTCCATTCTTTAAGTTATTAACTTGAAGAAAAGAATTTTGATTTTAACTTAAAGTACAGAACTTTAAACTAACAACTTCCATTCTTTAATTTATTATTTGAAGAAAAGAATTTTGATATTAACTTAAAGTACAGAACTTTAAACTAACAACTTCCATTCTTTAATTTATTAACTTGAAGAAAAAAATTTTGATTTTAACTTAAAGTACAGAACTTTAAACTAAATACTTCCATTCATTAAGTTATTTACTTGACGAAAATAATTTTGATTTTAACTTAAAGTACAGAACTTTAAATTAATAACTTCCTTTCTTTAAGTTATTTACTTGAAGAACAGAATTTTGATTTTAACTTAAAGTACAGAACTTTAAACTAACAACTTCCATTCTTTAAGTTATTAACTTGAAAAAAAGAATTTTGATTTTAACTTAAAGTACAGAACTTTAAACTAATAACTTCCATTCTTTAAGTTATTAACTAGAAGAAAAGAATTTTGATTTTAACTTAAAGTACAGAACTTTAAATTAATAACTTCCTTTCTTTAAGTTATTTACTTGAAGAAAAGAATTTTGATTTTAACTTAAAGTTGAGAACTTTAAACTATCAACTTCCATTCTTTAAGTTATTAACTTGAGAAAAAGAATTTTGATTTTAACTTAAAGTACAGAACTTTAAGCTAATAACTTCCATTCTTTAAGTTATTTAATTGAAGAAAAGAATTTTGATTTTAACTTAAAGTAGAGAACTTTAAACTAACTACTTCCATTCTTTAAGTTATTAACTTGAAAAAAAAAATTTTGATTTTAACTTAAAGTACAGAACTTTAAACTAATAACTTCCATTCTTTAAGTTATTAACTAGAAGAAAAGAATTTTGATTTTAACTTAAAGTACAGAACTTTAAATTAATAACTTCCTTTCTTTAAGTTATTTACTTGAAGAACAGAATTTTGATTTTAACTTAAAGTACAGAACTTTAAACTAACAACTTCCATTCTTTAAGTTATTAACTTGAAAAAAAAAATTTTGATTTTAACTTAAAGTACAGAACTTTAAACTAATAACTTCCATTCTTTAAGTTATTAACTAGAAGAAAAGAATTTTGATTTTAACTTAAAGTACAGAACTTTAAATTAATAACTTCCTTTCTTTAAGTTATTTACTTGAAGAAAAGAATTTTGATTTTAACTTAAAGTACAGAACTTTAAACTAACAACTTCCATTCTTTAAGTTATTTAATTGAAGAAAAGAATTTTGATTTTAACTTAAAGTACAGAAGTTTAAACTAACAACTTCCATTCTTTAAGTTATTAACTTGAAGAAAAGAATTATGATTTTAACTTAAAGTACAGAACTTTGAACTAACAACTTCCATTCTTTAAGTTATTAACTTGAAGAAAAGAATTTTGATTTTAACTTAAAGTACAGAACTTTGAACTAACAACTTCCATTCTTTAAGTTATTAACTTGAAGAAAAGAATTTTGATTTTAACTTAAAGTACAGAACTTTAAACTAACAACTTCCATTCTTTAATTTATTAACTTGAAGAAAAGAATTTTCATTTTAACTTAAAGTACAGAACTTTAAACTAACAACTTCCATTCTTTAATTTATTAACTTGAAGAAAAGAATTTTGATTTTAACTTAAAGTACAGAACTTTAAACTAACAACTTCCATTCTTTAATTTATTAACTTGAAGAAAAGAATTTTGATTTTAACTTAAAGTACAGAACTTTAAACTAATTACTTCCATTCATTAAGTTATTTACTTTACGAAAAGAATTTTGATTTTAACTTAAAGTACAGAACTTTAAATTAATAACTTCCTTTCTTTAAGTTATTTACTTGAAGAAAAGAATTTTGATTTTAACTTAAAGTACAGAACTTTAAACTAACAACTTCCATTCTTTAAGTTATTAACTTGAAAAAAAGATTTTTGATTTTAACTTAAAGTACAGAACTTTAAACTAATAACTTCCATTCTTTAAGTTATTAACTAGAAGAAAAGAATTTTGATTTTAACTTAAAGTCCAGAACTTTAAATTAATAACTTCCTTTCTTTAAGTTATTTACTTGAAGAAAAATTTTGATTTTAACTTAAAGTAGAGAACTTTAAACTATCAACTTCCATTCTTTAAGTTATTAACTTGAAAAAAAGAATTTTGATTTTAACTTAAAGTACAGAACTTTAAGCTAATAACTTCCATTCTTTAAGTTATTTAATTGAAGAAAAGAATTTTGATTTTAACTTAAAGTAGAGAACTTTAAACTAACAACTTCCATTCTTTAAGTTATTAACTTGAAAAAAAGAATTTTGATTTTAACTTAAAGTACAGAACTTTAAACTAATAACTTCCATTCTTTAAGTTATTAACTAGAAGAAAAGAATTTTGATTTTAACTTAAAGTACAGAACTTTAAATTAATATTTTCCTTTCTTTAAGTTATTTACTTGAATGAAAGAATTTTGATTTTAACTTAAGGTACAGAACTTCAAACTAATAACTTCCATTCTTTAAGTTATTAACTAGAAGAAAAGAATTTTGATTCTAACTTAAAGTACAGAACTTTGAACTAACAACTTCCATTCTTTAAGTTATTAACTTGAAGAAAAGAATTTTGATTTTAACTTAAAGTACAGAACTTTAAATTAATAACTTCCTTTCTTTAAGTTATTTACTTGAAGAACAGAATTTTGATTTTAACTTAAAGTACAGAACTTTAAACTAACAACTTCCATTCTTTAAGTTATTAACTTGAAGAAAAGAATTATGATTTTAACTTAAAGTACAGAACTTTGAACTAACAACTTCCATTCTTTAAGTTATTAACTTGAAGAAAAGAATTTTGATTTTAACTTAAAGTACAGAACTTTGAACTAACAACTTCCATTCTTTAAGTTATTAACTTGAAGAAAAGAATTTTGATTTTAACTTAAAGTACAGAACTTTAAACTAACAACTTCCATTCTTTAATTTATTAACTTGAAGAAAAGAATTTTGATTTTAACTTAAAGTACAGAACTTTAAACTAACAACTTCCATTCTTTAATTTATTAACTTGAAGAAAAGAATTTTGATTTTAACTTAAAGTACAGAACTTTAAACTAACAACTTCCATTCTTTAATTTATTAACTTGAAGAAAAGAATTTTGATTTTAACTTAAAGTACAGAACTTTAAACTAATTACTTCCATTCATTAAGTTATTTACTTGACGAAAAGAATTTTGATTTTAACTTAAAGTACAGAACTTTAAATTAATAACTTCCTTTCTTTAAGTTATTTACTTGAAGAACAGAATTTTGATTTTAACTTAAAGTACAGAACTTTAAACTAACAACTTCCATTCTTTAAGTTATTAACTTGAAAAAAAGAATTTTGATTTTAACTTAAAGTACAGAACTTTAAACTAATAACTTCCATTCTTTAAGTTATTAACTAGAAGAAAAGAATTTTGATTTTAACTTAAAGTACAGAACTTTAAATTAATAACTTCCTTTCTTTAAGTTATTTACTTGAAGAAAAGAATTTTGATTTTAACTTAAAGTAGAGAACTTTAAACTATCAACTTCCATTCTTTAAGTTATTAACTTGAGAAAAAGAATTTTGATTTTAACTTAAAGTACAGAACTTTAAGCTAATAACTTCCATTCTTTAAGTTATTTAATTGAAGAAAAGAATTTTGATTTTAACTTAAAGTAGAGAACTTTAAACTAACAACTTCCATTCTTTAAGTTATTAACTTGAAAAAAAAAATTTTGATTTTAACTTAAAGTACAGAACTTTAAACTAATAACTTCCATTCTTTAAGTTATTAACTAGAAGAAAAGAATTTTGATTTTAACTTAAAGTACAGAACTTTAAATTAATATTTTCCTTTCTTTAAGTTATTTACTTGAAGAAAAGAATTTTGATTTTAACTTAAAGTAGAGAACTTTAAACTAACAACATCCATTCTTTAAGTTATTAACTTGAAGAAAAGAATTTTGATTTTAACTTAAAGTACAGAACTTTGAACTAACAACTTCCATTCTTTAAGTTATTAACTTGAAGAAAAGAATTTTGATTTTAACTTAAAGTACAGAACTTAATCTAACAACTTCCATTCTTTAAGATATTAACTTGAAGAAAAGAATTTTGATTTTAACTTAAAGTACAGAACTTTGAACTAACAATTTCCATTCTTTAAGTTATTAACTTCAATAAAAGAATTTGATTTTAACTTAAAATACACAACTTTGAACTAACAACTTCCATTGTTTAAGTTATTAACTTGAAGAAAAGAATTTTGATTTTAACTTAAAGTACAGAACTTTAAACTAACAACTTCCATTCTTTAAGTTATTAACTTGAAGAAAAAAATTTTGATTTTAACTTAAAGTACAGAACTTTAAACTAACAACTTCCATTCTTTAATTTATTAACTTGAAAAAAAGAATTTTGATTTTAACTATAGGTACAGAACTTTAAACTAATAACTTCCATTCTTTAAGTTATTAACTATAAGAAAAGAATTTTGATTTTACCTTAAAGTACAGAACTTTAAATTAATAACTTCCTTTCTTTAAGTTATTTACTTGAAGAAAAGAATTTTGATTTTAACTCAATGTACAGAACTTTAAACTAACAACTTCCATTCTTTAAGTTATTTAATTGAAGAAAAGAATTTTGATTTTAACTTATAGTACAGAACTTTAAACTAACAACTTCCATTCTTTAAGTTATTAACTTGAAGAAAAGAATTATGATTTTAACTTAAAGTACAGAACTTTGAACTGACAACTTCCATTCTTTAAGTTATTAACTTGAAGAAAAGAATTTTGATTTTAACTTAAAGTACAGAACTTTGAACTAACAACTTCCATTCTTTAAGTTATTAGCTTGAAGAAAAGAATTTTGATTTTAACTTAAAGTACATAACTTTGAACTAACAACTTCCATTCTTTAAGTTATTAACTTGAAGAAAAGAATTTTGATTTTTACTTAAAGTACAGAACTTTAAACTAACAACTTCCATTCTTTAATTTATTAACTTGAAGAAAAGAATTTTGATTTTAACTTAAAGTACAGAACTTTGAACTAACAACTTCCATTCTTTAAGTTATTAACTTGAAGAAAAGAATTTTGATTTTAACTTAAAGTACATAACTTTGAACTAACAACTTCCATTCTTTAAGTTATTAACTTGAAGAAAAGAATTTTGATTTTTACTTAAAGTACAGAACTTTAAACTAACAACTTCCATTCTTTAAGTTATTAACTTGAAAAAAAGAATTTTGATTTTAACTTAAAGTACAAAACTTTAAACTAATAACTTCCATTCTTTAAGTTATTAACTAGAAGAAAAGAATTTTGATTTTAACTTAAAGTACAGAACTTTAAATTAATAACTTCCTTTCTGTAAGTTATTTACTTGAAGAAAAAAATTTTGATTTTAACTTAAAGTACAAAACTTTAAACTAACAACTTCCATTCTTTAAGTTATTAACTTGAAAAAAAAATTTTGATTTTAACTTAAAGTACAAAACTTTAAACTAATAACTTCCATTCTTTAAGTTATTTAATTGAAGAAAAGAATTTTGATTTTAACTTAAAGTAAAGAACTTTAAACTAACAACTTCCATTCTTTAAGTTATTAACTTGAAGAAAAGAATTTTGATTTTAACTTAAAGTACAGAACTTTAAACTAATTACTTCCATTCATTAAGTTATTTACTTGACGAAAAGAATTTTGATTTTAACTTAAAGTACTGAACTTTAAATTAATAACTTCCTTTCTTTAAGTTATTTACTTGAAGAACAGAATTTTAATTTTAACTTAAAATACAGAACTTTAAACTAACAACTTCCATTCTTTAAGTTATTAACTTGAAAAAAAGAATTTTGATTTTAACTTAAAGTACAGAACTTTAAACTAATAACTTCCATTCTTTAAGTTATTAACTAGAAGGAAAGAATTTTGATTTTAACTTAAAGTACAGAACTTTAAATTAATAACTTCCGTTCTTTAAGTTATTTACTTGAAGAAAAGAATTTTGATTTTAACTTAAAGTACAGAACTTTAAACTAATAACTTCCATTCTTTAAGTTATTAACTAGAAGAAAAGAATTTTGATTTTAACTTAAAGTACAGAACTTTAAATTAATAACTTCTTTTCTTTAAGTTATTTACTTGAAGAAAAGAATTTTGATTTTAACTTAAAGTACAGAACTTTAAACTAATAACTTCCATTCTTTAAGTTATTTAATTGAAGAAAAGAATTTTGATTTTAACTTAAAGTACAGAACTTTGAACTAACAACTTCCATTCTTTAAGTTATTAACTTGAAGAAAAGAATTTTGATTTTAACTTAAAGTACAGAACTTTGAACTAACAACTTCCATTCTTTAAGTTATTAACTTGAAGAAAAGAATTTTGATTTTAACTTAAAGTACAGAAATTTGAACTAACAACTTCCATTCTTTAAGTTATTAACTTGAAGAAAAGAATTTTGATTTTAACTTAAAGTACAGAACTTTAAACTAATTACTTCCATTCATTAAGTTATTTACTTGACGAAAAGAATTTTGATTTTAACTTAAAGTACAGAACTTTAAATTAATAACTACCTTTCTTTAAGTTATTTACTTGAAGAACAGAATTTTGATGTTTACTTAAAGTACAGAACTTTAAACTAACAACTTCCATTCTTTAAGTTATTAACTTGAAAAAAAGAATTTTGATTTTAACTTAAGGTACAGAACTTTAAACTAATAACTACCATTCTTTAAGTTATTAACTAGAAGAAAAGAATTTTGATTTTAACTTAAAGTACAGAACTTTAAATTAATAACTTCCTTTCTTTGAGTTATTTACTTGAAGAAAAGAATTTTGATTTTAACTTAAAGTACAGAACTTTAAACTAACAACTTCCATTCTTTAAGTTATTTAATTGAAAAAAAGAATTTTGATTTTAACTTAAAGTACTGAACTTTAAACTAACAACTTCCATTCTTTAAGTTATTAACTTGAAGAAAAGAATTTTGATTTTAACTTAAAGTACAGAACTTTGAACTAACAACTTCCATTCTTTAAGTTATTAACTTGAAGAAAAGAATTTTGATTTTAACTTAAAGTACAGAACTTTGAACTAACAACTTCCATTCTTTAAGTTATTAACTTGAAGAAAAGAATTTTGATTTTAACTTAAAGTACAGAACTTTAAACTAACAACTTCCATTCTTTAAGTTATTAACTTGAAAAAAAGAATTTTGATTTTAACTTAAAGTACAGAACTTTAAACTAATAACTTCCATTCTTTAAGTTATTTAATTGAAGAAAAGAATTTTGATTTTAACTTAAAGTACAGAACTTTGAACTAACAACTTCCATTCTTTAAGTTATTAACTTGAAGAAAAGAATTTTGATTTTAACTTAAAGTACAGAACTTTGAACTAACAACTTCCATTCTTTAAGTTATTAACTTGAAGAAAAGAATTTTGATTTTAACTTAAAGTACAGAAATTTGAACTAACAACTTCCATTCTTTAAGTTATTAACTTGAAGAAAAGAATTTTGATTTTAACTTAAAGTACAGAACTTTGAACTAACAACTTCCATTCTTTAAGTTATTAACTTGAAAAAAAGAATTTTGATTTTAACTTAAAGTACAGAACTTTAAACTAATAACTTCCATTCTTTAAGTTATTTAATTGAAGAAAAGAATTTTGATTTTAACTTAAAGTACAGAACTTTGAACTAACAACTTCCATTCTTTAAGTTATTAACTTGAAGAAAAGAATTTTGATTTTAACTTAAAGTACAGAACTTTGAACTAACAACTTCCATTCTTTAAGTTATTAACTTGAAGAAAAGAATTTTGATTTTAACTTAAAGTACAGAAATTTGAACTAACAACTTCCATTCTTTAAGTTATTAACTTGAAGAAAAGAATTTTGATTTTAACTTAAAGTACAGAACTTTAAACTAATTACTTCCATTCATTAAGTTATTTACTTGACGAAAAGAATTTTGATTTTAACTTAAAGTACAGAACTTTAAATTAATAACTACCTTTCTTTAAGTTATTTACTTGAAGAACAGAATTTTGATTTTAACTTAAAGTACAGAACTTTGAACTAACAACTTCCATTCTTTAAGTTATTAACTTGAAGAAAAGAATTTTGATTTTAACTTAAAGTACAGAACTTTGAACTAACAACTTCCATTCTTTAAGTTATTAACTTGAAGAAAAGAATTTTGATTTTAACTTAAAGTACAGAAATTTGAACTAACAACTTCCATTCTTTAGTTATTAACTTGAAGAAAAGAATTTTGATTTTAACTTAAAGTACAGAACTTTAAACTAATTAATTCCATTCAGTAAGTTATTTACTTGAAGAAAAGAATTTTGATTTTAACTTAAAGTACAGAACTTTAAACTAACAACTTCCATTCTTTAAGTTATTTAATTGAAAAAAAGAATTTTGATTTTAACTTAAAGTACTGAACTTTAAACTAACAACTTCCATTCTTTAAGTTATTAACTTGAAGAAAAGAATTTTGATTTTAACTTAAAGTACAGAACTTTGAACTAACAACTTCCATTCTTTAAGTTATTAACTTGAAGAAAAGAATTTTGATTTTAACTTAAAGTACAGAACTTTGAACTAACAACTTCCATTCTTTAAGTTATTAACTTGAAGAAAAGAATTTTGATTTTAACTTAAAGTACAGAACTTTAAACTAACAACTTCCATTCTTTAAGTTATTAACTTGAAAAAAAGAATTTTGATTTTAACTTAAAGTACAGAACTTTAAACTAATAACTTCCATTCTTTAAGTTATTTAATTGAAGAAAAGAATTTTGATTTTAACTTAAAGTACAGAACTTTGAACTAACAACTTCCATTCTTTAAGTTATTAACTTGAAGAAAAGAATTTTGATTTTAACTTAAAGTACAGAACTTTGAACTAACAACTTCCATTCTTTAAGTTATTAACCTGAAGAAAAGAATTTTGATTTTAACTTAAAGTACAGAAATTTGAACTAACAACTTCCATTCTTTAAGTTATTAACTTGAAGAAAAGAATTTTGATTTTAACTTAAAGTACAGAACTTTGAACTAACAACTTCCATTCTTTAAGTTATTAACTTGAAAAAAAGAATTTTGATTTTAACTTAAAGTACAGAACTTTAAACTAATAACTTCCATTCTTTAAGTTATTTAATTGAAGAAAACAATTTTGATTTTAACTTAAAGTACAGAACTTTGAACTAACAACTTCCATTCTTTAAGTTATTAACTTGAAGAAAAGAATTTTGATTTTAACTTAAAGTACAGAACTTTGAACTAACAACTTCCATTCTTTAAGTTATTAACTTGAAGAAAAGAATTTTGATTTTAACTTAAAGTACAGAAATTTGAACTAACAACTTTCATTCTTTAAGTTATTAACTTGAAGAAAAGAATTTTGATTTTAACTTAAAGTACAGAACTTTAAACTAATTACTTCCATTCATTAAGTTATTTACTTGACGAAAAGAATTTTGATTTTAACTTAAAGTACAGAACTTTAAATTAATAACTACCTTTCTTTAAGTTATTTACTTGAAGAACAGAATTTTGATTTTTACTTAAAGTACAGAACTTTAAACTAACAACTTCCATTCTTTAAGTTATTAACTTGAAAAAAAGAATTTTGATTTTAACTTAAGGTACAGAACTTTAAACTAATAACTACCATTCTTTAAGTTATTAACTAGAAGAAAAGAATTTTGATTTTAACTTAAAGTACAGAACTTTAAATTAATAACTTCCTTTCTTTGAGTTATTTACTTGAAGAAAAGAATTTTGATTTTAACTTAAAGTACAGAACTTTAAACTAACAACTTCCATTCTTTAAGTTATTTAATTGAAAAAAAGAATTTTGATTTTAACTTAAAGTACAGAACTGTAAACTAACAACTTCCATTCTTTAAGTTATTAACTTGAAGAAAAGAATTTTGATTTTAACTTAAAGTACAGAACTTTGAACTAACAACTTCCATTCTTTAAGTTATTAACTTGAAGAAAAGAATTATGATTTTAACTTAAAGTACAGAACTTTAAACTAACAACTTCCATTCTTTAAGTTATTAACTTGAAGAAAAGAATTTTGATTTTAACTTAAAGTACAGAACTTTGAACTAACAACTTCCAGTCTTTAAGTTATTAACTTGAAAAAAAGAATTTTGATTTTAACTTAAAGTACAGAACTTTAAACTAATAACTTCCATTCTTTAAGTTATTAACTAGAAGAAAAGAATTTTGATTTTAACTTAAAGTACAGAACTTTAAATTAATAACTTCCTTTCTTTAAGTTATTTACTTGAAGAAAAGAATTTTGATTTTAACTTAAAGTACAGAACTTTGAACTAACAACTTCCATTCTTTAAGTTATTATCTTGAAGAAAAGAATTTTGATTTTAACGTAAAGTACAGAACTTTAAATTAATAACTTCCTTCCTTTAAGTTATTTACTTGAAGAACAGAATTTTGATTTTAAGTTAAAGTACAGAACTTTAAACTAACAACTTCCATTCTTTAAGTTATTAACTTGAAAAAAAGAATTTTGATTTTAACTTAAAGTACAGAACTTTAAACTAATAACTTCCATTCTTTAAGTTATTAACTAGAAGAAAAGAATTTTGATTTTAACTTAAAGTACAGAACTTTAAATTAATAACTTCCTTTCTTTAAGTTATTTACTTGAAGAAAAGAATTTTGATTTTAACTTAAAGCACAGAACTTTAAACTAATAACTTCCATTCTTTAAGTTATTTAATTGAAGAAAAGAATTTTGATTTTAACTTAAAGTACAGAACTTTAAACTAACAACTTCCATTCTTTAAGATATTAACTTGAAGAAAAGAATTTTGATTTTAACTTAAAGTACAGAACTTTAAACTAATTACTTCCATTCATTAAGTTATTTACTTGACGAAAAGAATTTTGATTTTAACTTAATGTACAGAACTTTGAACTAACAATTTCCATTCTTTAAGTTATTAACTTGAAGAAAAGAATTTGATTTTAACTTAAAGTACACAACTTTGAACTAACAACTTCCATTCTTTAAGTTATTAACTTGAAGAAAAGAATTTTGATTTTAACTTAAAGTACAGAACTTTGAACTAACAACTTCCATTCTTTAAGTTATTAACTTGAAGAAAAAAATTTTGATTTTAACTTAAAGTACAGAACTTTAAACTAACAACTTCCATTCTTTAATTTATTAACTTGAAGAAAAGAATTTTGATTTTAACTTAAAGTACAAAACTTTAAACTAATTACTTCCATTCATTAAGTTATTTACTTGCAGAAAAGAATTTTGATTTTAACTTAATGTACAGAACTTTGAACTAACAATTTCCATTCTTTAAGTTATTAACTTGAAGAAAAGAATTTTGATTTTAACTTAAAGTACAGAACTTTGAACTAACAATTTCCATTCTTTAAGTTATTAACTTGAATAAAAGAATTTGATTTTAACTTAAAATACACAACTTTGAACTAACAACTTCCATTGTTTAAGTTATTAACTTGAAGAAAAGAATTTTGATTTTAACTTAAAGTACAGAACTTTAAACTAACAACTTCCATTCTTTAAGTTATTAACTTGAAGAAAAAAATTTTGATTTTAACTTAAAGTACAGAACTTTAAACTAACAACTTCCATTCTTTAATTTATTAACTTGAAAAAAAGAATTTTGATTTTAACTATAGGTACAGAACTTTAAACTAATAACTTCCATTCTTTAAGTTATTAACTATAAGAAAAGAATTTTGATTTTACCTTAAAGTACAGAACTTTAAATTAATAACTTCCTGTCTTTAAGTTATTTACTTGAAGAAAAGAATTTTGATTTTAACTCAAAGTACAGAACTTTAAACTAACAACTTCCATTCTTTAAGTTATTTAATTGAAGAAAAGAATTTTGATTTTAACTTATAGTACAGAACTTTAAACTAACAACTTCCATTCTTTAAGTTATTAACTTGAAGAAAAGAATTATGATTTTAACTTAAAGTACAGAACTTTGAACTGACAACTTCCATTCTTTAAGTTATTAACTTGAAGAAAAGAATTTTGATTTTAACTTAAAGTACAGAACTTTGAACTAACAACTTCCATTCTTTAAGTTATTAACTTGAAGAAAAGAATTTTGATTTTAACTTAAAGTACATAACTTTGAACTAACAACTTCCATTCTTTAAGTTATTAACTTGAAGAAAAGAATTTTGATTTTTACTTAAAGTACAGAACTTTAAACTAACAACTTCCATTCTTTAATTTATTAACTTGAAGAAAAGAATTTTGATTTTAACTTAAAGTACAGAACTTTAAACTAACAACTTCCATTCTTTAATTTATTAACTTGAAGAAAAGAATTATGATTTTAACTTAAAGTACAGAACTTTAAACTAATTACTTCCATTCATTAAGTTATTTACTTGACGAAAAGAATTTTGATTTTAACTTAAAGTACAGAACTTTAAATTAATAACTTCCTTTCTTTAAGTTATTTACTTGAAGAAAAGAATTTTGATTTTAACTTAAAGTACAGAACTTTGAACTAACAATTTCCATTCTTTAAGTTATTAACTTGAAGAAATAAATTTGATTTTAACTTAAAGTACACAACTTTGAACTAACAACTTCCATTCTTTAAGTTAATAACTTGAAGAAAAGAATTTTGATTTTAACTTAAAGTACAGAACTTTGAACTAACAACTTCCATTCTTTAAGTTATTAACTTGAAGAAAAAAATTTTGATTTTAACTTAAAATACAGAACTTTAAACTAACAACTTCCATTCTTTAATTTATTAACTTGAAGAAAAGAATTTTGATTTTAACTTAAAGTACACAACTTTGAACTAACAACTTCCATTCTTTAAGTTATTAACTTGAAGAAAAGAATTTTGATTTTAACTTAAAGTACAGAACTTTAAACTAATAACTTCCATTCTTTAAGTTATTTAATTGAAGAAAAGAATTTTGATTTTAACTTAAAGTACAGAACTTTAAACTAACAACTTCCATTCTTTAAGATATTAACTTGAAGAAAAGAATTTTGATTTTAACTTAAAGTACAGAACTTTGAACTAACAACTTCCATTCTTTAAGTTATTAACTTGAAGAAAAGAATTTCGATTTTAACTTAAAGTACAGAACTTTGAACTAACAACTTCCATTCTTTAAGTTATTAACTTGAAGAAAATAATTTTGATTTTAACTTAAAGTACAGAACTTTGAACTAACAACTTCCATTCTTTAAGTTATTAACTTGAAGAAAAGAATTTTGATTTTAACTTAAAGTACAGAACTTTAAACTAACAACTTCCATTCTTTAATTTATTAACTTGAAGAAAAGAATTTTGATTTTAACTTAAAGTACAGAACTTTAAACTAACAACTTCCATTCTTTAATTTATTAACTTGAAGAAAAGAATTTTGATTTTAACTTAAAGTACAGAACTTTAAACTAATTACTTCCATTCATTAAGTTATTTACTTGACGAAAAGAATTTTGATTTTAACTTAATGTACAGAACTTTGAACTAACAATTTCAATTCTTTAAGTTATTAACTTGAAGAAAAGAATTTGATTTTAACTTAAAGTACACAACTTTGAACTAACAACTTCCATTCTTTAAGTTATTAACTTGAAGAAAAGAATTTTGATTTTAACTTAAAGTACAGAACTTTGAACTAACAACTTCCATTCTTTAAGTTATTAACTTGAAGAAAAAAATTTTGATTTTAACTTAAAGTACAGAACTTTAAACTAACAACTTCCATTCTTTAAGTTATTAACTTGAAGAAAAGAATTTTGATTTTAACTTAAAGTACAGAACTTTAAACTAATTACTTCCATTTTATTAAGTTATTTACTTGACGAAAACAATTTTGATTTTAACTTAAAGTACAGAACTATAAATTAATAACTTCCTTTCTTTAAGTTATTTACTTGAAGAACAGAATTTTGATTTTAACTTAAAGTACAGAACTTTAAACTAACAACTTCCATTCTTTAAGTTATTAACTTGAAGAAAAGAATTATGATTTTAACTTAAAGTACAGAACTTTGAACTAACAACTTCCATTCTTTAAGTTATTAACTTGAAGAAAAGAATTTTGATTTTAACTTAAAGTACAGAACTTTAAACTAACAACTTCCATTCTTTAAGTTATTAACTTGAAGAAAAGAATTTTGAATTTAACTTAAAGTACAGAACTTTGAACTAACAACTTCCATTCTTTAAGTTATTAAATTGAAGAAAATAATTTTGATTTTAACTTAAAGTACAGAACTTTGAACTAACAACTTCCATTCTTTAAGTTATTAACTTGAAGAAAAGAATTTTGATTTTAACTTAAAGTACAGAACTTTAAACTAACAACTTCCATTCATTAAGTTATTTACTTGACGAAAAGAATTTTGATTTTAACTTAAAGTACAGAACTTTAAACTAATTACTTCCATTCATTAAGTTATTTACTTGACGAAAAGAATTTTGATTTTAACTTAAAGTACTGAACTTTAAATTAATAACTTCCTTTCTTTAAGTTATTTACTTAAAGAACAGAATTTTGATTTTAACTTAAAGTACAGAACTTTAAACTAACAACTTCCAGTCTTTAAGTTATTAACTTGAAAAAAAGAATTTTGATTTTAACTTAAAGTACAGAACTTTAAACTAATAACTTCCATTCTTTAAGTTATTAACTAGAAGAAAAGAATTTTGATTTTAACTTAAAGTACAGAACTTTAAATTAATAACTTCCTTTCTTTAAGTTATTTACTTGAAGAAAAGAATTTTGATTTTAACTTAAAGTACAGAACTTTGAACTAACAACTTCCATTCTTTAAGTTATTATCTTGAAGAAAAGAATTTTGATTTTAACGTAAAGTACAGAACTTTAAATTAATAACTTCCTTCCTTTAAGTTATTTACTTGAAGAACAGAATTTTGATTTTAAGTTAAAGTACAGAACTTTAAACTAACAACTTCCATTCTTTAAGTTATTAACTTGAAAAAAAGAATTTTGATTTTAACTTAAAGTACAGAACTTTAAACTAATAACTTCCATTCTTTAAGTTATTAACTAGAAGAAAAGAATTTTGATTTTAACTTAAAGTACAGAACTTTAAATTAATAACTTCCTTTCTTTAAGTTATTTACTTGAAGAAAAGAATTTTGATTTTAACTTAAAGCACAGAACTTTAAACTAATAACTTCCATTCTTTAAGTTATTTAATTGAAGAAAAGAATTTTGATTTTAACTTAAAGTACAGAACTTTAAACTAACAACTTCCATTCTTTAAGATATTAACTTGAAGAAAAGAATTTTGATTTTAACTTAAAGTACAGAACTTTAAACTAATTACTTCCATTCATTAAGTTATTTACTTGACGAAAAGAATTTTGATTTTAACTTAATGTACAGAACTTTGAACTAACAATTTCCATTCTTTAAGTTATTAACTTGAAGAAAAGAATTTGATTTTAACTTAAAGTACACAACTTTGAACTAACAACTTCCATTCTTTAAGTTATTAACTTGAAGAAAAGAATTTTGATTTTAACTTAAAGTACAGAACTTTGAACTAACAACTTCCATTCTTTAAGTTATTAACTTGAAGAAAAAAATTTTGATTTTAACTTAAAGTACAGAACTTTAAACTAACAACTTCCATTCTTTAATTTATTAACTTGAAGAAAAGAATTTTGATTTTAACTTAAAGTACAGAACTTTAAACTAATTACTTCCATTCATTAAGTTATTTACTTGCAGAAAAGAATTTTGATTTTAACTTAATGTACAGAACTTTGAACTAACAATTTCCATTCTTTAAGTTATTAACTTGAAGAAAAGAATTTGATTTTAACTTAAAGTACACAACTTAGAACTAACAACTTCCATTCTTTAAGTTATTAACTTGAAGAAAAGAATTTTGATTTTAACTTAAAGTACAGAACTTTGAACTAACAACTTCCATTCTTTAAGTTATTAACTTGAAGAAAAAAATTTTGATTTTAACTTAAAGTACAGAACTTTAAACTAACAACTTCCATTCTTTAATTTATTAACTTGAAGAAAAGAATTTTGATTTTAACTTAAAGTACAGAACTTTAAATTAATAACTTCCTTTCTTTAAGTTATTTACTTGAAGAAAAGAATTTTGATTTTAACTTAAAGTACAGAACTTTAAACTAACAACTTCCATTCTTTAAGTTATTTAATTGTAGAAAAGAATTTTGATTTTAACTTAAAGTACAGAACTTTAAACTAACAACTTCCATTCTTTAATTTATTAACTTGAAGAAAAGAATTTTGAATTTAACTTAAAGTACAGAACTTTGAACTAACAACTTCCATTCTTTAAGTTATTAAATTGAAGAAAATAATTTTGATTTTAACTTAAAGTACAGAACTTTGAACTAACAACTTCCATTCTTTAAGTTATTAACTTGAAGAAAAGAATTTTGATTTTAACTTAAAGTACAGAACTTTAAACTAACAACTTCCATTCATTAAGTTATTTACTTGACGAAAAGAATTTTGATTTTAACTTAAAGTACAGAACTTTAAACTAATTACTTCCATTCATTAAGTTATTTACTTGACGAAAAGAATTTTGATTTTAACTTAAAGTACTGAACTTTAAATTAATAACTTCCTTTCTTTAAGTTATTTACTTAAAGAACAGAATTTTGATTTTAACTTAATTTTGATTTTAACTTAAAGTACAGAACTTTGAACTAACAACTTCCATTCTTTAAGTTATTAACTTGAAGAAAAAAATTTTGATTTTAACTTAAAGTACAGAACTTTAAACTAACAACTTCCATTCTTTAATTTATTAACTTGAAGAAAAGAATTTTGATTTTAACTTAAAGTACAGAACTTTAAACTAATTACTTCCATTCATTAAGTTATTTACTTGCAGAAAAGAATTTTGATTTTAACTTAATGTACAGAACTTTGAACTAACAATTTCCATTCTTTAAGTTATTAACTTGAAGAAAAGAATTTGATTTTAACTTAAAGTACACAACTTTGAACTAACAACTTCCATTCTTTAAGTTATTAACTTGAAGAAAAGAATTTTGATTTTAACTTAAAGTACAGAACTTTGAACTAACAACTTCCATTCTTTAAGTTATTAACTTGAAGAAAAAAATTTTGATTTTAACTTAAAGTACAGAACTTTAAACTAACAACTTCCATTCTTTAATTTATTAACTTGAAGAAAAGAATTTTGATTTTAACTTAAAGTACAGAACTTTAAATTAATAACTTCCTTTCTTTAAGTTATTTACTTGAAGAAAAGAATTTTGATTTTAACTTAAAGTACAGAACTTTAAACTAACAACTTCCATTCTTTAAGTTATTTAATTGTAGAAAAGAATTTTGATTTTAACTTAAAGTACAGAACTTTAAACTAACAACTTCCATTCTTTAATTTATTAACTTGAAGAAAAGAATTTTGATTTTAACTTAAAGTACAGAACTTTAAATTAATAACTTCCTTTCTTTAAGTTATTTACTTGAAGAAAAGAATTTTGATTTTAACTTAAAGTACAGAACTTTAAACTAACAACTTCCATTCTTTAAGTTATTTAATTGTAGAAAAGAATTTTGATTTTAACTTAAAGTACAGAACTTTGAACTAACAACTTCCATTCATTAAGTTATTTACTTGACGAAAAGAATTTTGATTTTAACTTAAAGTACAGAACTTTAAACTAATTACTTCCATTCATTAAGTTATTTACTTGACGAAAAGAATTTTGATTTTAACTTAAAGTACTGAACTTTAAATTAATAACTTCCTTTCTTTAAGTTATTTACTTAAAGAACAGAATTTTGATTTTAACTTAAAGTACAGAACTTTAAACTAACAACTTTCAGTCTTTAAGTTATTAACTTGAAAAAAAATATTTTGATTTTAACTTAAAGTACAGAACTTTAAACTAATAACTTCCATTCTTTAAGTTATTAACTAGAAGAAAAGAATTTTGATTTTAACTTAAAGTACAGAACTTTAAATTAATAACTTCCTTTCTTTAAGTTATTTACTTGAAGAAAAGAATTTTGATTTTAACTTAAAGTACAGAACTTTGAACTAACAACTTCCATTCTTTAAGTTATTATCTTGAAGAAAAGAATTTTGATTTTAACGTAAAGTACAGAACTTTAAATTAATAACTTCCTTCCTTTAAGTTATTTACTTGAAGAACAGAATTTTGATTTTAAGTTAAAGTACAGAACTTTAAACTAACAACTTCCATTCTTTAAGTTATTAACTTGAAAAAAAGAATTTTGATTTTAACTTAAAGTACAGAACTTTAAACTAATAACTTCCATTCTTTAAGTTATTAACTAGAAGAAAAGAATTTTGATTTTAACTTAAAGTACAGAACTTTAAATTAATAACTTCCTTTCTTTAAGTTATTTACTTGAAGAAAAGAATTTTGATTTTAACTTAAAGCACAGAACTTTAAACTAATAGCTTCCATTCTTTAAGTTATTTAATTGAAGAAAAGAATTTTGATTTTAACTTAAAGTACAGAACTTTAAACTAACAACTTCCATTCTTTAAGATATTAACTTGAAGAAAAGAATTTTGATTTTAACTTAAAGTACAGAACTTTAAACTAATTACTTCCATTCATTAAGTTATTTACTTGACGAAAAGAATTTTGATTTTAACTTAATGTACAGAACTTTGAACTAACAATTTCCATTCTTTAAGTTATTAACTTGAAGAAAAGAATTTGATTTTAACTTAAAGTACACAACTTTGAACTAACAACTTCCATTCTTTAAGTTATTAACTTGAAGAAAAGAATTTTGATTTTAACTTAAAGTACAGAACTTTGAACTAACAACTTCCATTCTTTAAGTTATTAACTTGAAGAAAAAAATTTTGATTTTAACTTAAAGTACAGAACTTTAAACTAACAACTTCCATTCTTTAATTTATTAACTTGAAGAAAAGAATTTTGATTTTAACTTAAAGTACAGAACTTTAAACTAATTACTTCCATTCATTAAGTTATTTACTTGCAGAAAAGAATTTTGATTTTAACTTAATGTACAGAACTTTGAACTAACAATTTCCATTCTTTAAGTTATTAACTTGAAGAAAAGAATTTGATTTTAACTTAAAGTACACAACTTTGAACTAACAACTTCCATTCTTTAAGTTATTAACTTGAAGAAAAGAATTTTGATTTTAACTTAAAGTACAGAACTTTGAACTAACAACTTCCATTCTTTAAGTTATTAACTTGAAGAAAAAAATTTTGATTTTAACTTAAAGTACAGAACTTTAAACTAACAACTTCCATTCTTTAATTTATTAACTTGAAGAAAAGAATTTTGATTTTAACTTAAAGTACAGAACTTTAAATTAATAACTTCCTTTCTTTAAGTTATTTACTTGAAGAAAAGAATTTTGATTTTAACTTAAAGTACAGAACTTTAAACTAACAACTTCCATTCTTTAAGTTATTTAATTGTAGAAAAGAATTTTGATTTTAACTTAAAGTACAGAACTTTGAACTAACAACTTCCATTCTTTAAGTTATTAACTTGAAGAAAAGAATTTTGATTTTAACTTAAAGTACAGAACTTTGAACTAACAACTTCCATTCTTTAAGTTATTAACTTGAAGAAAAGAATTTTGATTTTAACTTAAAGTACAGAACTTTAAACTAACAACTTCCATTCTTTAATTTATTAACTTGAAGAAAAGAATTTTGATTTTAACTTGAAGTACAGAACTTTAAACTAACAACTTCCATTCTTTAATTTATTAACTTGAAGAAAAGAATTTTGATTTTAACTTAAAGTACAGAACTTTAAACTAATTACTTCCATTCATTAAGTTATTTACTTGACGAAAAGAATTTTGATTTTAACTTAAAGTACAGAACTTTAAATTAATAACTTCCTTTCTTTAAGTTATTTACTTGAAGAACAGAATTTTGATTTTAACTTAAAGTACAGAACTTAAAACTAACAACTTCCATTCTTTAAGTTATTAACTTGAAAAAAAGAATTTTGATTTTAACTTAAAGTACAGAACTTTAAACTAATAACTTCCATTCTTTAAGTTATTAACTTGAAGAAAAGAATTTTGATTTTAACTTAAAGTACAGAACTTTGAACTAACAACTTCCATTCTTTAAGTTATTAACTTGAAGAAAAGAATTTTGATTTTAACTTAAAGTACAGAACTTTAAACTAACAACTTCCATTCTTTAATTTATTAACTTGAAGAAAAGAATTTTGATTTTAACTTGAAGTACAGAACTTTAAACTAACAACTTCCATTCTTTAATTTATTAACTTGAAGAAAAGAATTTTGATTTTAACTTAAAGTACAGAACTTTAAACTAATTACTTCCATTCATTAAGTTATTTACTTGACGAAAAGAATTTTGATTTTAACTTAAAGTACAGAACTTTAAATTAATAACTTCCTTTCTTTAAGTTATTTACTTGAAGAAAAGAATTTTGATTTTAACTTAAAGTAGAGAACTTTAAACTATCAACTTCCATTCTTTAAGTTATTAACTTGAAAAAAAGAATTTTGATTTTAACTTAAAGTACAGAACTTTAAGCTAATAACTTCCATTCTTTAAGTTATTTAATTGAAGAAAAGAATTTTGATTTTAACTTAAAGTAGAGAACTTTAAACTAACAACTTCCATTCTTTAAGTTATTAACTTGAAAAAAAGAATTTTGATTTTAACTTAAAGTACAGAACTTTAAACTAATAACTTCCATTCTTTAAGTTATTAACTAGAAGAAAAGAATTTTGATTTTAACTTAAAGTACAGAACTTTAAATTAATAACTTCCTTTCTTTAAGTTATTTACTTGAAGAAAAGAATTTTGATTTTAACTTAAAGTAGAGAACTTTAAACTAACAACTTCCATTCTTTAAGTTATTAACTTGAAGAAAAGAATTTTGATTTTAACTTAAAGTACAGAACTTTGAACTAACAACTTCCATTCTTTAAGTTAATAACTTGAAGAAAAGAATTTTGATTTTAACTTAAAGTACAGAACTTTAAACTAACAACTTCCATTCTTTAAGTTATTAGCTTGAAGAAAAGAATTTTGATTTTAACTTAAAGTACAGAACTTTAAACTAATTACTTCCATTCTTTAAGTTATTTAATTGAAGAAAAATATTTTGATTTTAACTTAAAGTAAGGAACTTTAAACTAACAACTTCCATTCTTTAAGTTATTAACTTGAAGAAAATAATTTTGATTTTAACTTAAAGTACAGAACTTTGAACTAACAACTTCCATTCTTTAAGTTATTAACTTGAAGAAAAGAATTTTGATTTTAACTTAAAGTACAGAACTTTGAACTAACAACTTCCATTCTTTAAGTTATTAACTTGAAGAAAAAATTTTGATTTTAACTTAAAGTACAGAACTTTAAACTAACAACTTCCATTCTTTAAGATATTAACTTGAAGAAAAGAATTTTGATTTTAACTTAAAGTACAGAACTTTGAACTAACAATTTCCATTCTTTAAGTTATTAACTTGAAGAAAAGAATTTGATTTTAACTTAAAGTACACAACTTTGAACTAACAACTTCCATTCTTTAAGTTATTAACTTGAAGAAAATAATTTTGATTTTAACTTAAAGTACAGAACCTTGAACTAACAATTTCCATTCTTTAAGTTATTAACTTGAAAAAAAGAATTTTGATTTTAACTTAAAGTACAGAACTTTAAACTAACAACTTCCATTCTTTAATTTATTAACTTGAAGAAAAGAATTTTGATTTTAAGTTAAGGTACAGAACTTTAAACTAATAACATTCATTCTTTAAGTTATTAACTAGAAGAAAAGAATTTTGATTTTAACTTAAAGTACAGAACTTTAAACTAATTACTTCCATTCATTAAGTTATTTACTTGACGAAAACAATTTTGATTTTAACTTAAAGTACAGAACTTTAAATTAATAACTTCCTTTCTTTAAGTTATTTACTTGAAGAACAGAATTTTGATTTTAACTTAAAGTACAGAACTTTAAACTAACAACTTCCATTCTTTAAGTTATTAACTTGAAAAAAAGAAATTTGATTTTAACTTAAGGTACAGAACTTTAAACTAATAACTTCCATTCTTTAAGTTATTAACTAGAAGAAAAGAATTTTGATTTTAACTTAAAGTACAGTACTTTAAATTAATAACTTCCTTTCTTTAAGTTATTTACTTGAAGAAAAGAATTTTGATTTTAACTTAAAGTACAGAACTTTAAACTAACAACTTCCATTCTTTAAGTTATTAACTTGAAGAAAAGAATTTTGATTTTAACTTGAAGTACAGAACTTTAAACTAACAACTTCCATTCTTTAATTTATTAACTTGAAGAAAAGAATTTTGATTTTAACTTAAAGTACAGAACTTTAAACTAATTACTTCCATTCATTAAGTTATTTACTTGACGAAAAGAATTTTGATTTTAACTTAAAGTACAGAACTTTAAATTAATAACTTCCTTTCTTTAAGTTATTTACTTGAAGAACAGAATTTTGATTTTAACTTAAAGTACAGAACTTTAAACTAACAACTTCCATTCTTTAAGTTATTAACTTGAAAAAAAGAATTTTGATTTTAACTTAAAGTACAGAACTTTAAACTAATAAGTTCCATTCTTTAAGTTATTAACTAGAAGAAAAGAATTTTGATTTTAACTTAAAGTACAGAACTTTAAATTAATAACTTCCTTTCTTTAAGTTATTTACTTGAAGAAAAGAATTTTGATTTTAACTTAAAGTAGAGAACTTTAAACTATCAACTTCCATTCTTTAAGTTATTAACTTGAAGAAAAGAATTTTGATTTTAACTTAAAGTACAGAACTTTGAACTAACAACTTCCATTCTTTAAGTTATTAACTTGAAGAAAAGAATTTTGATTTTAACTTAAAGTACAGAACTTTAAACTAACAAATTCCATTCTTTAAGTTATTAACTTGAAGAAAAGAATTTTGATTTTAACTTAAAGTACAGAACTTTAAACTAACAAATTCCATTCTTTAAGTTATTAGCTTGAAGAAAAGAATTTTGATTTTAACTTAAAGTACAGAACTTTAAACTAACAACTTCCATTCTTTAATTTATTAACTTGAAGAAAAGAATTTTGATTTTAACTTAAGGTACAGAACTTTAAACTAATAACTTCCATTCTTTAAGTTATTAACTAGAAGAAAAGAATTTTGATTTTAACTTAAAGTACAGAACTTTAAATTAATAACTTCCTTTCTTTAAGTTATTTACTTGAAGAAAAGAATTTTGATTTTAACTTAAAGTACAGAACTTTAAACTAACAACTTCCATTCTTTTAGTTATTTAATTGAAGAACAGAATTTTGATTTTAACTTAAAGTACAGAACTTTAAACTAACAACTTCCATTCTTTAAGTTATTAACTTGAAGAAAAGAATTATGATATTAACTTAAAGTACAGAACTTTGAACTAACAACTTCCATTCTTTAAGTTATTAACTTGAAGAAAAGAATTTTGATTTTAACTTAAAGTACAGAACTTTGAACTAACAACTTCCATTCTTTAAGTTATTAACTTGAAGAAAAGAATTTTGATTTTAACTTAAAGTACAGAACTTTGAACCAACAACTTCCATTCTTTAAGTTATTAACTTGAAGAAAAGAATTTTGATTTTAACTTAAAGTACAGAACTTTAAACTAACAACTTCCATTCTTTAATTTATTAATTTGAAGAAAAGAATTTTGATTTTAACTTAAAGTACAGAACTTTAAACTAACAACTTCCATTCTTTAATTTATTAACTTGAAGAAAAGAATTTTGATTTTAACTTAAAGTACAGAACTTTAAACTAATTACTTCCATTCATTAAGTTATTTACGTGACGAAAAGAATTTTGATTTTAACTTAAAGTACAGAACTTTAAATTATTAACTTCCTTTCTTTAAGTTATTTACTTGAAGAACAGAATTTTGATTTTAACTTAAAGTACAGAACTGTAAACTAACAACTTCCATTCTTTAAGTTATTAACTTGAAAAAAAGAATTTTGATTTTAACTTAAAGTACTGAACTTTAAACTAATAACTTCCATTCTTTAAGTTATTAACTAGAAGAAAATAATTTTGATTTTAACTTAAAGTACAGAACTTTAAATTAATAACTGCCTTTCTTTAAGTTATTTACTTGAAGAAAAGAATTTTGATTTTAACTTAAAGTACAGAACTTTAAACTAATTACTTCCATTCATTAAGTTATTTACTAGACGAAAAGAATTTTGATTTTAACTTAAAGTACAGAACTTTAAATTATTAACTTCCTTTCTTTAAGTTATTTACTTGAACAACAGAATTTTGATTTTAACTTAAAGTACAGAACTGTAAACTAACAACTTCCATTCTTTAAGTTATTAACTTGAAAAAAAGAATTTTGATTTTAACTTAAAGTACTGAACTTTAAACTAATAACTTCCATTCTTTAAGTTATTAACTAGAAGAAAAGAATTTTGATTTTAACTTAAAGTACAGAACTTTAAATTAATAACTTCCTTTCTTTAAGTTATTTACTTGAAGAAAAGAATTTTGATTTTAACTTAAAGTACAGAAATTTTAAACTAACAACTTCCATTCTTTAAGTTATTTAATTGAAGAAAAGAATTTTGATTTTAACTTAAAGTACAGAACTTTAAACTAACAACTTCTATTCTTTAAGTTATTAACTTGAAGAAAAGAATTTTGATTTTAACTTAAAGTACAGAACTTTGAACTAACAACTTCCATTCTTTAAGTTATTAACTTGAAGAAAAGAATTTTGATTTTAACTTAAAGTACAGAACTTTAAACTAACAACTTCCATTCTTTAAGTTATTAATTTGAAGAAAAGAATTTTGATTTTAACTTAAAGTACAGAACTTTGAACTTACAACTTCCATTTTTTAAGTTATTAACTTGAAGAAAAGAATTTTGATTTTAACTTAAAGTACAGAACTTTAAACTAACAACTTCCATTCTTTAAGTTATTTAATTGAAGAAAAGAATTTTGATTTAAACTTAAAGTACAGAACTTTAAACTAACAACTTCCATTCTTTAAGTTATTAACTTGAAGAAAAGAATTTTGATTTAAACTTAAAGTACAGAACTTTGAACTAACAACTTCCATTCTTTAAGTTATTAACTTGAAGAAAAGAATTTTGATTTTAACTTAAAGTACAGAACTTTAAACTAACAACTTCCATTCTTTAAGTTATTAACTTGAAGAAAAGAATTTTGATTTTAACTTAAAGTACAGAACTTTGAACCAACAACTTCCATTCTTTAAGTTATTAACTTGAAGAAAAGAATTTTGATTTTAACTTAAAGTACAGAACTTTAAACTAACAACTTCCATTCTTTAATTTATTAATTTGAAGAAAAGAATTTTGATTTTAACTTAAAGTACAGAACTTTAAACTAACAACTTCCATTCTTTAATTTATTAACTTCAAGAAAAGAATTTTGATTTTAACGTAAAGTACAGAACTTTAAACTAATTACTTCCATTCATTAAGTTATTTACTTGACGAAAAGAATTTTGATTTTAACTTAAAGTATAGAACTTTAAATTATTAACTTCCTTTCTTTCAGTTATTTACTTGAAGAACAGAATTTTGATTTTAACTTAAAGTACAGAACTGTAAACTAACAACTTCCATTCTTTAAGTTATTAACTTGAAAAAAAGAATTTTGATTTTAACTTAAAGTACTGAACTTTAAACTAATAACTTCCGTTCTTTAAGTTATTAACTAGAAGAAAAGAATTTTGATTTTAACTTAAAGTACAGAACTTTAAATTAATAACTTCCTTTGTTTAAGTTATTTACTTGAAGAAAAGAATTTTGATTTTAACTTAAAGTACAGAACTTTAAACTAACAACTTCCATTCTTTAAGTTATTTAATTGAAGAAAAGAATTTTGATTTTAACTTAAAGTACAGAACTTTAAACTAACAACTTCCATTCTTTAAGTTATTAACTTGAAGAAAAGAATTTTGATTTTAACTTAAAGTACAGAACTTTGAACTAACAACTTCCATTCTTTAAGTTATTAACTTGAAGAAAAGAATTTTGATTTTAACTTAAAGTACAGAACTTTAAACTAACAACTTCCATTCTTTAAGTTATTAACTTGAAGAAAAGAATTTTGATTTTAACTTAAAGTACAGAACTTTAAACTAACAACTTCCATTCTTTAAGTTATTAACTTGAAGAAAAGAATTTTGATTTTAACTTAAAGTACAGAACTTTGAACTAACAACTTCCATTTTTTAAGTTATTAACTTGAAGAAAAGAATTTTGATTTTAACTTAAAGTACAGAACTTTAAATTAATAACTTCCTTTCTTTAAGTTATTTACTTGAAGAACAGAATTTTGATTTTAACTTAAAGTACAGAACTTTAAACTAACAACTTCCATTCTTTAAGTTATTAACTTGACGAAAAGAATTTTGATTTTAACTTAAAGTACAGAACTTTGCACTAACAACTTCCATTCTTTAAGTTATTAACTTGAAGAAAAGAATTTTGATTTTAACTTAAAGTACAGAACTTTAAACTAACAACTTCCTTTCTTTAATTTATTAACTTGAAGAAAAGAATTTTGATTTTAACTTAAAGTACAGAACTTTAAACTAATAACTTCCATTCTTTAAGTTATTAACTAGAAGAAAAGAATTTTGATTCTAACTTAAAGTACAGAACTTTAAATTAATAACTTCCTTTCTTTAAGTTATTTAATTGAAGAAAAGAATTTTGATTTTAACTTAAAGTACAGAACTTTAAACTAACAACTTCTATTCTTTAAGTTATTAACTTGAAGAAAAGAATTTTGATTTTAACTTAAAGTACAGAACTTTGAACTAACAACTTCCATTCTTTAAGTTATTAACTTGAAGAAAAGAATTTTGATTTTAACTTAAAGTACAGAACTTTAAACTAACAACTTCCATTCTTTAAGTTATTAATTTGAAGAAAAGAATTTTGATTTTAACTTAAAGTACAGAACTTTGAACTTACAACTTCCATTTTTTAAGTTATTAACTTGAAGAAAAGAATTTTGATTTTAACTTAAAGTACAGAACTTTAAACTAACAACTTCCATTCTTTAAGTTATTTAATTGAAGAAAAGAATTTTGATTTTAACTTAAAGTACAGAACTTTAAACTAACAACTTCCATTCTTTAAGTTATTAACTTGAAGAAAAGAATTTTGATTTAAACTTAAAGTACAGAACTTTGAACTAACAACTTCCATTCTTTAAGTTATTAACTTGAAGAAAAGAATTTTGATTTTAACTCAAAGTACAGAACTTTAAACTAACAACTTCCATTCTTTAAGTTATTAACTTGAAGAAAAGAATTTTGATTTTAACTTAAAGTACAGAACTTTGAACCAACAACTTCCATTCTTTAAGTTATTAACTTGAAGAAAAGAATTTTGATTTTAACTTAAAGTACAGAACTTTAAACTAACAACTTCCATTCTTTAATTTATTAATTTGAAGAAAAGAATTTTGATTTTAACTTAAAGTACAGAACTTTAAACTAACAACTTCCATTCTTTAATTTATTAACTTCAAGAAAAGAATTTTGATTTTAACTTAAAGTACAGAACTTTAAACTAATTACTTCCATTCATTAAGTTATTTACTTGACGAAAAGAATTTTGATTTAAACTTAAAGTATAGAACTTTAAATTATTAACTTCCTTTCTTTCAGTTATTTACTTGAAGAACAGAATTTTGATTTTAACTTAAAGTACAGAACTGTAAACTAACAACTTCCATTCTTTAAGTTATTAACTTGAAAAAAAGAATTTTGATTTTAACTTAAAGTACTGAACTTTAAACTAATAACTTCCATTCTTTAAGTTATTAACTAGAAGAAAAGAATTTTGATTTTAACTTAAAGTACAGAACTTTAAATTGATAACTTCCTTTGTTTAAGTTATTTACTTGAAGAAAAGAATTTTGATTTTAACTTAAAGTACAGAACTTTAAACTAACAACTTCCATTCTTTAAGTTATTTAATTGAAGAAAAGAATTTTGATTTTAACTTAAAGTACAGAACTTTAAACTAACAACTTCCATTCTTTAAGTTATTAACTTGAAGAAAAGAATTTTGATTTTAACTTAAAGTACAGAACTTTGAACTAACAACTTCCATTCTTTAAGTTATTAACTTGAAGAAAAGAATTTTGATTTTAACTTAAAGTACAGAACTTTGAACTAACAACTTCCATTTTTTAAGTTATTAACTTGAAGAAAAGAATTTTGATTTTAACTTAAAGTACAGAATTTTAAATTAATAACTTCCTTTCTTTAAGTTATTTACTTGAAGAACAGAATTTTGATTTTAACTTAAAGTACAGAACTTTAAACTAACAACTGCCATTCTTTAAGTTATTAACTTGAAGAAAAGAATTTTGATTTTAACTTAAAGTACAGAACTTTAAACTAACAACTTCCATTCTTTAAGTTATTAACTTGAAGAAAAGAATTTTGATTTTAACTTAAAGTACAGAACTTTGAACTAACAACTTCCATTTTTTAAGTTATTAACTTGAAGAAAAGAATTTTGATTTTAACTTAAAGTACAGAACTTTAAATTAATAACTTCCTTTCTTTAAGTTATTTACTTGAAGAACAGAATTTTGATTTTAACTTAAAGTACAGAACTTTAAACTAACAACTTCCATTCTTTAAGTTATTAACTTGACGAAAAGAATTTTGATTTTAACTTAAAGTACAGAACTTTGCACTAACAACTTCCATTCTTTAAGTTATTAACTTGAAGAAAAGAATTTTGATTTTAACTTAAAGTACAGAACTTTAAACTAACAACTTCCTTTCTTTAATTTATTAACTTGAAGAAAAGAATTTTGATTTTAACTTAAAGTACAGAACTTTAAACTAATAACTTCCATTCTTTAAGTTATTAACTAGAAGAAAAGAATTTTGATTCTAACTTAAAGTACAGAACTTTAAATTAATAACTTCCTTTCTGTAAGTTATTTACTTGAAGAAAAGAATTTTGATTTTAACTTAAAGTACAGAACTTTAAACTAACAACTTCCATTCTTTAAGTTATTTAATTGAAGAAAAGAATTTTGATTTTAACTTAAAGTACAGAACTTTAAATTAATAACTTCCTTTCTTTAAGTTATTTACTTGAAGAAAAGAATTTTGATTTTAACTTAAAGTACAGAACTTTAAACTAACAACTTCCATTTTTTAAGATATTAACTTGAAGAAAAGAATTTTGATTTTAACTTAAAGTACAGAACTTTGAACTAACAACTTCCATTCTTTAAGTTATTAACTTGAAGAAAAGAATTTTGATTTTAACTTAAAGTACAGAACTTTGAACTAACAACTTCCATTCTTTAAGTTATTAACTTGAAGAAAAGAATTTTGATTTTAACTTAAAGTAAAGAACTTTAAACTAACAACTTCCATTCTTTAATTTATTAACTTGAAGGAAAGAATTTTGATTTTAACTTAAAGTACAGAACTTTAAACTAACAACTTCCTTTCTTTAATTTATTAACTTGAAGAAAAGAATTTTGATTTTAACTTAAAGTACAGAACTTTAAACTAATAACTTCCATTCTTTAAGTTATTAACTAGAAGAAAAGAATTTTGATTCTAACTTAAAGTACAGAACTTTAAATTAATAACTTCCTTTCTTTAAGTTATTTAATTGAAGAAAAGAATTTTGATTTTAACTTAAAGTACAGAACTTTGAACTAACAACTTCCATTCTTTAAGTTATTAACTTGAAGAAAAGAATTTTGATTTTAACTTAAAGTACAGAACTTTAAACTAACAACTTCCATTCTTTAAGTTATTAATTTGAAGAAAAGAATTTTGATTTTAACTTAAAGTACAGAACTTTGAACTTACAACTTCCATTTTTTAAGTTATTAACTTGAAGAAAAGAATTTTGATTTTAACTTAAAGTACAGAACTTTAAACTAACAACTTCCATTCTTTAAGTTATTTAATTGAAGAAAAGAATTTTGATTTTAACTTAAAGTACAGAACTTTAAACTAACAACTTCCATTCTTTAAGTTATTAACTTGAAGAAAAGAATTTTGATTTAAACTTAAAGTACAGAACTTTGAACTAACAACTTCCATTCTTTAAGTTATTAACTTGAAGAAAAGAATTTTGATTTTAACTCAAAGTACAGAACTTTAAACTAACAACTTCCATTCTTTAAGTTATTAACTTGAAGAAAAGAATTTTGATTTTAACTTAAAGTACAGAACTTTGAACCAACAACTTCCATTCTTTAAGTTATTAACTTGAAGAAAAGAATTTTGATTTTAACTTAAAGTACAGAACTTTAAACTAACAACTTCCATTCTTTAATTTATTAATTTGAAGAAAAGAATTTTGATTTTAACTTAAAGTACAGAACTTTAAACTAACAACTTCCATTCTTTAATTTATTAACTTCAAGAAAAGAATTTTGATTTTAACTTAAAGTACAGAACTTTAAACTAATTACTTCCATTCATTAAGTTATTTACTTGACGAAAAGAATTTTGATTTTAACTTAAAGTATAGAACTTTAAATTATTAACTTCCTTTCTTTCAGTTATTTACTTGAAGAACAGAATTTTGATTTTAACTTAAAGTACAGAACTGTAAACTAACAACTTCCATTCTTTAAGTTATTAACTTGAAAAAAAGAATTTTGATTTTAACTTAAAGTACTGAACTTTAAACTAATAACTTCCATTCTTTAAGTTATTAACTAGAAGAAAAGAATTTTGATTTTAACTTAAAGTACAGAACTTTAAATTGATAACTTCCTTTGTTTAAGTTATTTACTTGAAGAAAAGAATTTTGATTTTAACTTAAAGTACAGAACTTTAAACTAACAACTTCCATTCTTTAAGTTATTTAATTGAAGAAAAGAATTTTGATTTTAACTTAAAGTACAGAACTTTAAACTAACAACTTCCATTCTTTAAGTTATTAACTTGAAGAAAAGAATTTTGATTTTAACTTAAAGTACAGAACTTTGAACTAACAACTTCCATTCTTTAAGTTATTAACTTGAAGAAAAGAATTTTGATTTTAACTTAAAGTACAGAACTTTGAACTAACAACTTCCATTTTTTAAGTTATTAACTTGAAGAAAAGAATTTTGATTTTAACTTAAAGTACAGAATTTTAAATTAATAACTTCCTTTCTTTAAGTTATTTACTTGAAGAACAGAATTTTGATTTTAACTTAAAGTACAGAACTTTAAACTAACAACTGCCATTCTTTAAGTTATTAACTTGAAGAAAAGAATTTTGATTTTAACTTAAAGTACAGAACTTTAAACTAACAACTTCCATTCTTTAAGTTATTAACTTGAAGAAAAGAATTTTGATTTTAACTTAAAGTACAGAACTTTGAACTAACAACTTCCATTTTTTAAGTTATTAACTTGAAGAAAAGAATTTTGATTTTAACTTAAAGTACAGAACTTTAAATTAATAACTTCCTTTCTTTAAGTTATTTACTTGAAGAACAGAATTTTGATTTTAACTTAAAGTACAGAACTTTAAACTAACAACTTCCATTCTTTAAGTTATTAACTTGACGAAAAGAATTTTGATTTTAACTTAAAGTACAGAACTTTGCACTAACAACTTCCATTCTTTAAGTTATTAACTTGAAGAAAAGAATTTTGATTTTAACTTAAAGTACAGAACTTTAAACTAACAACTTCCTTTCTTTAATTTATTAACTTGAAGAAAAGAATTTTGATTTTAACTTAAAGTACAGAACTTTAAACTAATAACTTCCATTCTTTAAGTTATTAACTACAAGAAAAGAATTTTGATTCTAACTTAAAGTACAGAACTTTAAATTAATAACTTCCTTTCTGTAAGTTATTTACTTGAAGAAAAGAATTTTGATTTTAACTTAAAGTACAGAACTTTAAACTAACAACTTCCATTCTTTAAGTTATTTAATTGAAGAAAAGAATTTTGATTTTAACTTAAAGTACAGAACTTTAAATTAATAACTTCCTTTCTTTAAGTTATTTACTTGAAGAAAAGAATTTTGATTTTAACTTAAAGTACAGAACTTTAAACTAACAACTTCCATTTTTTAAGATATTAACTTGAAGAAAAGAATTTTGATTTTAACTTAAAGTACAGAACTTTGAACTAACAACTTCCATTCTTTAAGTTATTAACTTGAAGAAAAGAATTTTGATTTTAACTTAAAGTACAGAACTTTGAACTAACAACTTCCATTCTTTAAGTTATTAACTTGAAGAAAAGAATTTTGATTTTAACTTAAAGTAAAGAACTTTAAACTAACAACTTCCATTCTTTAATTTATTAACTTGAAGGAAAGAATTTTGATTTTAACTTAAAGTACAGAACTTTAAACTAACAACTTCCATTCTTTAAGTTATTTAATTGAAGAAAAGAATTTTGATTTTAACATAAAGTACAGAACTTTAAACTAACAACTTCCATTCTTTAAGTTATTAACTTGAAGAAAAGAATTGTGATTTTAACTTAAAGTACAGAACTTTGAACTAACAACTTCCATTCTTTAAGTTATTAACTTGCAGACAAGAATTTTGATTTTAACTTAAAGTACAGAACTTTGAACTAACAACTTCCATTCTTTAAGTTATTAACTTGAAGAAAAGAATTTTGATTTTAACTTAAAGTACAGAACTTTAAACTAACAACTTCCATTCTTTAAGTTATTAACTTGAAGAAAAGAATTTTGATTTTAACTTAAAGTACAGAACTTTGAACTAACAACTTCCATTCTTTAAGTTATTAACTTGAAGAAAAGAATTTTGATTTTAACTTAAAGTACAGAACTTTGAACTAACAACTTCCATTCTTTAAGTTATCAACTTGAAGAAAAGAATTTTGATTTTAACTTAAAGTACAGAACTTTAAATTAATAACTTCCTTTCTTTAAGTTATTTACTTGAAGAACAGAATTTTGATTTTAACTTAAAGTACAGAACTTTAAACTAACAACTTCCATTCTTTAAGTTATTAACTTGAAAAAAAGAATTTTGATTTTAACTTAAAGTACAGAACTTTAAACTAATAACTTCCATTCTTTAAGTTATTAACTAGAAGAAAAGAATTTTGATTTTAACTTAAAGTACAGAACTTTAAATTAATAACTTCCTTTCTTTAAGTTATTTACTTGAAGAAAAGAATTTTGATTTTAACTTAAAGTACAGAACTTTAAACTAATAACTTCCATTCTTTAAGTTATTTAATTGAAGAAAAGAATTTTGATTTTAACTTAAAGTACAGAACTTTAAACTAACAACTTCCATTTTTTAAGATATTAACTTGAAGAAAAGAATTTTGATTTTAACTGAAAGTACAGAACTTTGAACTAACAACTTCCATTCTTTAAGTTATTAACTTGAAGAAAAGAATTTTGATTTTAACTTAAAGTACAGAACTTTGAACTAACAACTTCCATTCTTTAAGTTATTAACTTGAAGAAAAGAATTTTAATTTTAACTTAAAGTACAGAACTTTGAACTAACAACTTCCATTCTTTAAGTTATTAACTTGAAGAAAAGAATTTTGATTTTAACTTAAAGTAAAGAACTTTAAACTAACAACTACCATTCTTTAATTTATTAACTTGAAGGAAAGAATTTTGATTTTAACTTAAAGTACAGAACTTTAAACTAACAACTTCCATTCTTTAAGTTATTAACTTGAAAAAAAGAATTTTGATTTTAACTTAAAGTACAGAACTTTAAACTAATAACTTCGATTCTTTAAGTTATTAACTAGAAGAAAAGAATTTTGATTTTAACTTAAAGTACAGAACTTTAAATTAATAACTTCCTTTCTTTAAGTTATTTACTTGAAGAAAAGAATTTTGATTTTAACTTAAAGTACAGAACTTTAAACTAATAACTTCCATTCTTTAAGTTATTTAATTGAAGAAAAGAATTTTGATTTTAACTTAAAGTACAGAACTTTAAACTAACAACTTCCATTTTTTAAGATATTAACTTGAAGAAAAGAATTTTGATTTTAACTTAAAGTACAGAACTTTGAACTAACAACTTCCATTCTTTAAGTTATTAACTTGAAGAAAAGAATTTTGATTTTAACTTAAAGTACAGAACTTTGAACTAACAACTTCCATTCTTTAAGTTATTAACTTGAAGAAAAGAATTTTGATTTTAACTTAAAGTACAGAACTTTGAACTAACAACTTCCATTCTTTAATTTATTAACTTGAAAAAAAGAATTTTGATTTTAACTCAAAGTACAGAACTTTAAACTAATTACTTCCATTCTTTAAGTTATTAACTTGAAGAAAAGAATTTTGATTTTAACTTAAAGTACAGAACTTTGAACTAACAACTTCCATTCTTTAAGTTATTAACTTGAAGAAAAGAATTTTGATTTTAACTTAAAGTACAGAACTTTGAACTAACAACTTCCATTCTTTAAGTTATTAACTTGAAGAAAAGAATTTTGATTTTAACTTAAAGTACAGAACTTTAAACTAACAACTTCCATTCTTTAATTTATTAACTTGAAGAAAAGAATTTTGATTTTAACTTAAAGTACAGAACTTTAAACTAATTACTTCCATTCATTAAGTTATTTACTTGACGAAAAGAATTTTGATTTTAACTTAAAGTACAGAACATTAAATTAATAACTTCCTTTCTTTAAGTTATTTACTTGAAGAACAGAATTTTGATTTTAACTTAAAGTACAGAACTTTAAACTAACAACTTCCATTCTTTAAGTTATTAACTTGAAAAAAAGAATTTTGATTTTAACTTAAAGTACAGAACTTTAAACTAATAACTTCCATTCTTTAAGTTATTAACTAGAAGAAAAGAATTTTGATTTTAACTTAAAGTACAGAACTTTAAATTAATAACTTCCTTTCTTTAAGTTATTTACTTGAAGAAAAGAATTTTGATTTTTAGTTAAAGTACAGAACTTTAAACTAACAACTTCCATTCTTTAAGTTATTTAATTGAAGAAAAGAATTTTGATTTTAATTTAAAGTACAGAACTTTAAACTAACAACTTCCATTCTTTTTGTTATTAACTTGAAGAAAAGAATTTTGATTTTAACTTAAAGTACAGAACTTTGAACTAACAACTTCCATTCTTTAAGTTATTAACTTGAAGAAAAGAATTTTGATTTTAACTTAAAGTACAGAACTTTAAACTAACAACTTCCATTCTTTAAGTTATTAACTTGAAGAAAAGAATTTTGATTTTAACTTAAAGTACAGAACTTTGAACTAACAACTTCCATTCTTTAAGTTATTAACTTGAAGAAAAGAATTTTGATTTTAACTTAAAGTACAGAACTTTGAACTAACAACTTCCATTCTTTAAGTTATTAACTTGAAGAAAAGAATTTTGATTTTAACTTAAAGTACAGAACTTTAAATTAATAACTTCCTTTCTTTAAGTTATTTACTTGAAGAACAGAATTTTGATTTTAACTTAAAGTACAGAACTTTGAACTAACAACTTCCATTCTTTAAGTTATTAACTTGAAGAAAATAATTTTGATTTTAACTTAAAGTACAGAACTTTAAACTAATAACTTCCATTTTTTAAGTTATTAACTAGAAGAAAAGAATTTTGATTTTAATTTCAAGTACAGAACTTTAAATTAATAACTTCCTTTCTTTAAGTTATTTACTTGAAGAAAAGAATTTTGATTTTAACTTAAAGTACAGAACTTTAAACTAATAACTTCCATTCTTTAAGTTATTTAATTGAAGAAAAGAATTTTGATTTTAACTTAAAGTACAGAACTTCTGCTAACAACTTCCATTCTTTAAGTTATTAACTTGAAGAAAAGAATTTTGATTTTAACTTAAAGTACAGAACTTTGAACTAACAACTTCCATTCTTTTTGTTATTAACTTGAAGGAAAGAATTTTGATTTTAACTTAAAGTACAGAACTTTAAACTAACAACTTCCATTCTTTAAGTTATTTAATTGAAGAAAAGAATTTTGATTTTAACTTAAAGTACAGAACTTTAAACTAACAACTTCCATTCTTTAAGTTATTAACTTGAAGAAAAGAATTTTGATTTTAACTTAAAGTACAGAACTTTGAACTAACAACTTCCATTCTTTAAGTTATTAACTTGAAGAAAAGAATTTTGATTTTAACTTAAAGTACAGAACTTTGAACTAAGAACTTCCATTCTATAAGTTATTAACTTGAAGAAAAGAATTTTGATTTTAACTTAATGTACAGAACTTTAAACTAACAACTTCCATTCTTTAAGTTATTATCTTGAAGAAAAGAATTTTGATTTTAACTTAAAGTACAGAACTTTGAACTAACAACTTCCATTCTTTAAGTTATTAACTTGAAGAAAAGAATTTTGATTTTAACTTAAAGTACAGAACTTTGAACTAACAACTTCCATTCTTTAAGTTATTAACTTGAAGAAAAGAATTTTGATTTTAACTTAAAGTACAGAACTTTAAATTTATAACTTCCTTTCTTTAAGTTATTTACTTGAAGAACAGAATTTTGATTTTAACTTAAAGTACAGAACTTTAAACTAACAACTTCCATTCTTTAAGTTATTAACTTGAAAAAAAGAATTTTGATTTTAACTTAAAGTACAGAACTTTAAACTAATAACTTCCATTCTTTAAGTTATTAACTAGAAGAAAAGAATTTTGATTTTAACTTAAAGTACAGAACTTTAAATTAATAACTTCCTTTCTTTAAGTTATTTACTTGAAGAAAAGAATTTTGATTTTAACTTAAAGTACAGAACTTTAAACTAATAACTTCCATTCTTTAAGTTATTTAATTGAAGAAAAGAATTTTGATTTTAACTTAAAGTACAGAACTTTAAACTAACAACTTCCATTTTTTAAGATATTAACTTGAAGAAAAGAATTTTGATTTTAACTTAAAGTACAGAACTTTGAACTAACAACTTCCATTCTTTAAGTTATTAACTTGAAGAAAAGAATTTTGATTTTAACTTAAAGTACAGAACTTTGAACTAACAACTTCCATTCTTTAAGTTATTAACTTGAAGAAAAGAATTTTGATTTTAACTCAAAGTACAGAACTTTAAACTAACAACTTCCATTCTTTAAGTTATTATCTTGAAGAAAAGAATTTTCATTTTAACTTAAAGTACAGAACTTTGAACTAACAACTTCCATTCTTTAAGTTATTAACTTGAAGAAAAGAATTTTGATTTTAACTTAAAGTACAGAACTTTGAACTAACAACTTCCATTCTTTAAGTTATTAACTTGAAGAAAAGAATTTTGATTTTAACTTAAAGTACAGAACTTTAAATTTATAACTTCCTTTCTTTAAGTTATTTACTTGAAGAACAGAATTTTGATTTTAACTTAAAGTACAGAACTTTAAACTAACAACTTCCATTCTTTAAGTTATTAACTTGAAAAAAAGAATTTTGATTTTAACTTAAAGTACAGAACTTTAAACTAATAACTTCCATTCTTTAAGTTATTAACTAGAAGAAAAGAATTTTGATTTTAACTTAAAGTACAAAACTTTAAATTAATAACTTCCTTTCTTTAAGTTATTTACTTGAAGAAAAGAATTTTGATTTTAACTTAAAGTACAGAACTTTAAACTAATAACTTCCATTCTTTAAGTTATTTAATTGAAGAAAAGAATTTTGATTTTAACTTAAAGTACAGAACTTTAAACTAACAACTTCCATTTTTTAAGATATTAACTTGAAGAAAAGAATTTTGATTTTAACTTAAAGTACAGAACTTTGAACTAACAACTTCCATTCTTTAAGTTATTAACTTGAAGAAAAGAATTTTGATTTTAACTTAAAGTACAGAACTTTGAACTAACAACTTCCATTCTTTAAGTTATTAACTTGAAGAAAAGAATTTTGATTTTAACTTAAAGTACAGAACTTTGAACTAACAACTTCCATTCTTTAAGTTATTAACTTGAAGAAAAGAATTTTGATTTTAACTTAAAGTAAAGAACTTTAAACTAACAACTTCCATTCTTTAATTTATTAACTTGAAGGAAAGAATTTTGATTTTAACTTAAAGTACAGAACTTTAAACTAATAACTTCCTTTCTCTAAGTTATTTACTTGAAAAAAAGAATTTTGATTTTAACTCAAAGTACAGAACTTTAAACTAATTACTTCCATTCTTTAAGTTATTAACTTGAAGAAAAGAATTTTGATTTTAACTTAAAGTACAGAACTTTGAACTAACAACTTCCATTCTTTAAGTTATTAACTTGAAGAAAAGAATTTTGATTTTAACTTAAAGTACAGAACTTTGAACTAACAACTTCCATTCTTTAAGTTATTAACTTGAAGAAAAGAATTTTGATTTTAACTTAAAGTACAGAACTTTAAACTAACAACTTCCATTCTTTAATTTATTAACTTGAAGAAAAGAATTTTGATTTTAACTTAAAGTACAGAACTTTAAACTAATTACTTCCATTCATTAAGTTATTTACTTGACGAAAAGAATTTTGATTTTAACTTAAAGTACAGAACATTAAATTAATAACTTCCTTTCTTTAAGTTATTTACTTGAAGAACAGAATTTTGATTTTAACTTAAAGTACAGAACTTTAAACTAACAACTTCCATTCTTTAAGTTATTAACTTGAAAAAAAGAATTTTGATTTTAACTTAAAGTACAGAACTTTAAACTAATAACTTCCATTCTTTAAGTTATTAACTAGAAGAAAAGAATTTTGATTTTAACTTAAAGTACAGAACTTTAAATTAATAACTTCCTTTCTTTAAGTTATTTACTTGAAGAAAAGAATTTTGATTTTTAGTTAAAGTACAGAACTTTAAACTAACAACTTCCATTCTTTAAGTTATTTAATTGAAGAAAAGAATTTTGATTTTAATTTAAAGTACAGAACTTTAAACTAACAACTTCCATTCTTTTTGTTATTAACTTGAAGAAAAGAATTTTGATTTTAACTTAAAGTACAGAACTTTGAACTAACAACTTCCATTCTTTAAGTTATTAACTTGAAGAAAAGAATTTTGATTTTAACTTAAAGTACAGAACTTTAAACTAACAACTTCCATTCTTTAAGTTATTAACTTGAAGAAAAGAATTTTGATTTTAACTTAAAGTACAGAACTTTGAACTAACAACTTCCATTCTTTAAGTTATTAACTTGAAGAAAAGAATTTTGATTTTAACTTAAAGTACAGAACTTTGAACTAACAACTTCCATTCTTTAAGTTATTAACTTGAAGAAAAGAATTTTGATTTTAACTTAAAGTACAGAACTTTAAATTAATAACTTCCTTTCTTTAAGTTATTTACTTGAAGAACAGAATTTTGATTTTAACTTAAAGTACAGAACTTTGAACTAACAACTTCCATTCTTTAAGTTATTAACTTGAAGAAAATAATTTTGATTTTAACTTAAAGTACAGAACTTTAAACTAATAACTTCCATTTTTTAAGTTATTAACTAGAAGAAAAGAATTTTGATTTTAATTTCAAGTACAGAACTTTAAATTAATAACTTCCTTTCTTTAAGTTATTTACTTGAAGAAAAGAATTTTGATTTTAACTTAAAGTACAGAACTTTAAACTAATAACTTCCATTCTTTAAGTTATTTAATTGAAGAAAAGAATTTTGATTTTAACTTAAAGTACAGAACTTCTGCTAACAACTTCCATTCTTTAAGTTATTAACTTGAAGAAAAGAATTTTGATTTTAACTTAAAGTACAGAACTTTGAACTAACAACTTCCATTCTTTTTGTTATTAACTTGAAGGAAAGAATTTTGATTTTAACTTAAAGTACAGAACTTTAAACTAACAACTTCCATTCTTTAAGTTATTTAATTGAAGAAAAGAATTTTGATTTTAACTTAAAGTACAGAACTTTAAACTAACAACTTCCATTCTTTAAGTTATTAACTTGAAGAAAAGAATTTTGATTTTAACTTAAAGTACAGAACTTTGAACTAACAACTTCCATTCTTTAAGTTATTAACTTGAAGAAAAGAATTTTGATTTTAACTTAAAGTACAGAACTTTGAACTAAGAACTTCCATTCTATAAGTTATTAACTTGAAGAAAAGAATTTTGATTTTAACTTAATGTACAGAACTTTAAACTAACAACTTCCATTCTTTAAGTTATTATCTTGAAGAAAAGAATTTTGATTTTAACTTAAAGTACAGAACTTTGAACTAACAACTTCCATTCTTTAAGTTATTAACTTGAAGAAAAGAATTTTGATTTTAACTTAAAGTACAGAACTTTGAACTAACAACTTCCATTCTTTAAGTTATTAACTTGAAGAAAAGAATTTTGATTTTAACTTAAAGTACAGAACTTTAAATTTATAACTTCCTTTCTTTAAGTTATTTACTTGAAGAACAGAATTTTGATTTTAACTTAAAGTACAGAACTTTAAACTAACAACTTCCATTCTTTAAGTTATTAACTTGAAAAAAAGAATTTTGATTTTAACTTAAAGTACAGAACTTTAAACTAATAACTTCCATTCTTTAAGTTATTAACTAGAAGAAAAGAATTTTGATTTTAACTTAAAGTACAGAACTTTAAATTAATAACTTCCTTTCTTTAAGTTATTTACTTGAAGAAAAGAATTTTGATTTTAACTTAAAGTACAGAACTTTAAACTAATAACTTCCATTCTTTAAGTTATTTAATTGAAGAAAAGAATTTTGATTTTAACTTAAAGTACAGAACTTTAAACTAACAACTTCCATTTTTTAAGATATTAACTTGAAGAAAAGAATTTTGATTTTAACTTAAAGTACAGAACTTTGAACTAACAACTTCCATTCTTTAAGTTATTAACTTGAAGAAAAGAATTTTGATTTTAACTTAAAGTACAGAACTTTGAACTAACAACTTCCATTCTTTAAGTTATTAACTTGAAGAAAAGAATTTTGATTTTAACTCAAAGTACAGAACTTTAAACTAACAACTTCCATTCTTTAAGTTATTATCTTGAAGAAAAGAATTTTCATTTTAACTTAAAGTACAGAACTTTGAACTAACAACTTCCATTCTTTAAGTTATTAACTTGAAGAAAAGAATTTTGATTTTAACTTAAAGTACAGAACTTTGAACTAACAACTTCCATTCTTTAAGTTATTAACTTGAAGAAAAGAATTTTGATTTTAACTTAAAGTACAGAACTTTAAATTTATAACTTCCTTTCTTTAAGTTATTTACTTGAAGAACAGAATTTTGATTTTAACTTAAAGTACAGAACTTTAAACTAACAACTTCCATTCTTTAAGTTATTAACTTGAAAAAAAGAATTTTGATTTTAACTTAAAGTACAGAACTTTAAACTAATAACTTCCATTCTTTAAGTTATTAACTAGAAGAAAAGAATTTTGATTTTAACTTAAAGTACAAAACTTTAAATTAATAACTTCCTTTCTTTAAGTTATTTACTTGAAGAAAAGAATTTTGATTTTAACTTAAAGTACAGAACTTTAAACTAATAACTTCCATTCTTTAAGTTATTTAATTGAAGAAAAGAATTTTGATTTTAACTTAAAGTACAGAACTTTAAACTAACAACTTCCATTTTTTAAGATATTAACTTGAAGAAAAGAATTTTGATTTTAACTTAAAGTACAGAACTTTGAACTAACAACTTCCATTCTTTAAGTTATTAACTTGAAGAAAAGAATTTTGATTTTAACTTAAAGTACAGAACTTTGAACTAACAACTTCCATTCTTTAAGTTATTAACTTGAAGAAAAGAATTTTGATTTTAACTTAAAGTACAGAACTTTGAACTAACAACTTCCATTCTTTAAGTTATTAACTTGAAGAAAAGAATTTTGATTTTAACTTAAAGTAAAGAACTTTAAACTAACAACTTCCATTCTTTAATTTATTAACTTGAAGGAAAGAATTTTGATTTTAACTTAAAGTACAGAACTTTAAATTAATAACTTCCTTTCTCTAAGTTATTTACTTGAAGAAAAGAATTTTGATTTTAACTTAAAGTACAGAACTTTAAACTAATAACTTCCATTCTTTAAGTTATTTAATTGAAGAAAAGAATTTTGATTTTAACTTAAAGTACAGAACTTTAAACTAACAACTTCCATTCTTTAAGTTATTAACTTGAAGAAAAGAATTTTGATTTTAACTTAAAGTACAGAACTTTGAACTAACAACTTCCATTTTTTAAGTTATTAACTTGAAGAAAAGAATTTTGATTTTAACTTAACGTACAGAACTTTAAACTAACAACTTCCATTCTTTAATTTATTAACTTGAAGAAAAGAATTTTGATTTTAACTTAAAGTACAGAACTTTAAACTAATTACTTCCATTCATTAAGTTATTTACTTGACGAAAAGAATTTTGATTTTAACTTAAAGTACAGAACATTAAATTAATAACTTCCTTTCTTTAAGTTATTTACTTGAAGAACAGAATTTTGATTTTAACTTAAAGTACAGAACTTTAAACTAACAACTTCCATTCTTTAAGTTATTAACTTGAAAAAAAGGATTTTGATTTTAACTTAAAGTACAGAACTTTAAACTAATAACTTCCATTCTTTAAGTTATTAACTAGAAGAAAAGAATTTTGATTTTAACTTAAAGTACAGAACTTTAAATTAATAACTTCCTTTCTTTAAGTTATTTACTTGAAGAAAAGAATTTTGATTTTAAGTTAAAGTACAGAACTTTAAACTAACAACTTCCATTCTTTAAGTTATTTAATTGAAGAAAAGAATTTTGATTTTAATTTAAAGTACAGAACTTTAAACTAACAACTTCCATTCTTTTTGTTATTAACTTGAAGAAAAGAATTTTGATTTTAACTTAAAGTACAGAACTTTGAACTAACAACTTCCATTCTTTAAGTTATTAACTTGAAGAAAAGAATTTTGATTTTAACTTAAAGTACAGAACTTTAAACTAACAACTTCCATTCTTTAAGTTATTAACTTGAAGAAAAGAATTTTGATTTTAACTTAAAGTACAGAACATTGAACTAACAACTTCCATTCTTTAAGTTATTAACTTGAAGAAAAGAATTTTGATTTTAACTTAAAGTACAGAACTTTGAACTAACAACTTCCATTCTTTAAGTTATTAACTTGAAGAAAAGAATTTTGATTTTAACTTAAAGTACAGAACTTTAAATTAATAACTTCCTTTCTTTAAGTTATTTACTTGAAGAACAGAATTTTGATTTTAACTTAAAGTACAGAACTTTGAACTAACAACTTCCATTCTTTAAGTTATTAACTTGAAGAAAATAATTTTGATTTTAACTTAAAGTACAGAACTTTAAACTAATAACTTCCATTTTTTAAGTTATTAACTAGAAGAAAAGAATTTTGATTTTAACTTCAAGTACAGAACTTTAAATTAATAACTTCCTTTCTTTAAGTTATTTACTTGAAGAAAAGAATTTTGATTTTAACTTAAAGTACAGAACTTTAAACTAATAACTTCCATTCTTTAAGTTATTTAATTGAAGAAAAGAATTTTGATTTTAACTTAAAGTACAGAACTTATGCTAACAACTTCCATTCTTTAAGTTATTAACTTGAAGAAAAGAATTTTGATTTTAACTTAAAGTACAGAACTTTGAACTAACAACTTCCATTCTTTTTGTTATTAACTTGAAGGAAAGAATTTTGATTTTAACTTAAAGTACAGAACTTTAAACTAACAACTTCCATTCTTTAAGTTAATTAATTGAAGAAAAGAATTTTGATTTTAACTTAAAGTACAGAACTTTAAACTAACAACTTCCATTCTTTAAGTTATTAACTTGAAGAAAAGAATTTTGATTTTAACTTAAAGTACAGAACTTTGAACTAACAACTTCCATTCTTTAAGTTATTAACTTGAAGAAAAGAATTTTGATTTTAACTTAAAGTACAGAACTTTGAACTAAGAACTTCCATTCTTTAAGTTATTAACTTGAAGAAAAGAATTTTGATTTTAACTTAAAGTACAGAACTTTAAACTAACAACTTCCATTCTTTAAGTTATTATCTTGAAGAAAAGAATTTTGATTTTAACTTAAAGTACAGAACTTTGAACTAACAACTTCCATTCTTTAAGTTATTAACTTGAAGAAAAGAATTTTGATTTTAACTTAAAGTACAGAACTTTGAACTAACAACTTCCATTCTTTAAGTTATTAACTTGAAGAAAAGAATTTTGATTTTAACTTAAAGTACAGAACTTTAAATTTATAACTTCCTTTCTTTAAGTTATTTACTTGAAGAACAGAATTTTGATTTTAACTTAAAGTACAGAACTTTAAACTAACAACTTCCATTCTTTAAGTTATTAACTTGAAAAAAAGAATTTTGATTTTAACTTAAAGTACAGAACTTTAAACTAATAACTTCCATTCTTTAAGTTATTAACTAGAAGAAAAGAATTTTGATTTTAACTTAAAGTACAGAACTTTAAATTAATAACTTCCTTTCTTTAAGTTATTTACTTGAAGAAAAGAATTTTGATTTTAACTTAAAGTACAGAACTTTAAACTAATAACTTCCATTCTTTAAGTTATTTAATTGAAGAAAAGAATTTTGATTTTAACTTAAAGTACAGAACTTTAAACTAACAACTTCCATTTTTTAAGATATTAACTTGAAGAAAAGAATTTTGATTTTAACTTAAAGTACAGAACTTTGAACTAACAACTTCCATTCTTTAAGTTATTAACTTGAAGAAAAGAATTTTGATTTTAACTTAAAGTACAGAACTTTGAACTAACAACTTCCATTCTTTAAGTTATTAACTTGAAGAAAAGAATTTTGATTTTAACTTAAAGTACAGAACTTTGAACTAACAACTTCCATTCTTTAAGTTATTAACTTGAAGAAAAGAATTTTGATTTTAACTTAAAGTAAAGAACTTTAAACTAACAACTTCCATTCTTTAAGTTATTAACTTGAAGAAAAGAATTTTGATTTTAACTTAAAGTACAGAATTTGAACTAAGAACTTCCATTCTTTAAGTTATTAACTTGAAGAAAAGAATTTTGATTTTAACTTAAAGTACAGAACTTTAAACTAACAACTTCCATTCTTTAAGTTATTATCTTGAAGAAAAGAATTTTCATTTTAACTTAAAGTACAGAACTTTGAACTAACAACTTCCATTCTTTAAGTTATTAACTTGAAGAAAAGAATTTTGATTTTAACTTAAAGTACAGAACTTTGAACTAACAACTTCCATTCTTTAAGTTATTAACTTGAAGAAAAGAATTTTGATTTTAACTTAAAGTACAGAACTTTAAATTTATAACTTCCTTTCTTTAAGTTATTTACTTGAAGAACAGAATTTTGATTTTAACTTAAAGTACAGAACTTTAAACTAACAACTTCCATTCTTTAAGTTATTTAATTGAAGAAAAGAATTTTGATTTTAACTTAAAGTACAGAACTTTAAACTAACAACTTCCATTCTTTAAGTTATTAACTTGAAGAAAAGAATTTTGATTTTAACTTAAAGTACAGAACTTTGAACTAACAACTTCCATTCTTTAAGTTATTAACTTGAAGAAAAGAATTTTGATTTTAACTTAAAGTACAGAACTTTGAACTAAGAACTTCCATTCTTTAAGTTATTAACTTGAAGAAAAGAATTTTGATTTTAACTTAAAGTACAGAACTTTAAACTAACAACTTCCATTCTTTAAGTTATTATCTTGAAGAAAAGAATTTTGATTTTAACTTAAAGTACAGAACTTTGAACTAACAACTTCCATTCTTTAAGTTATTAACTTGAAGAAAAGAATTTTGATTTTAACTTAAAGTACAGAACTTTGAACTAACAACTTCCATTCTTTAAGTTATTAACTTGAAGAAAAGAATTTTGATTTTAACTTAAAGTACAGAACTTTAAATTTATAACTTCCTTTCTTTAAGTTATTTACTTGAAGAACAGAATTTTGATTTTAACTTAAAGTACAGAACTTTAAACTAACAACTTCCATTCTTTAAGTTATTAACTTGAAAAAAAGAATTTTGATTTTAACTTAAAGTACAGAACTTTAAACTAATAACTTCCATTCTTTAAGTTATTAACTAGAAGAAAAGAATTTTGATTTTAACTTAAAGTACAGAACTTTAAATTAATAACTTCCTTTCTTTAAGTTATTTACTTGAAGAAAAGAATTTTGATTTTAACTTAAAGTACAGAACTTTAAACTAATAACTTCCATTCTTTAAGTTATTTAATTGAAGAAAAGAATTTTGATTTTAACTTAAAGTACAGAACTTTAAACTAACAACTTCCATTTTTTAAGATATTAACTTGAAGAAAAGAATTTTGATTTTAACTTAAAGTACAGAACTTTGAACTAACAACTTCCATTCTTTAAGTTATTAACTTGAAGAAAAGAATTTTGATTTTAACTTAAAGTACAGAACTTTGAACTAACAACTTCCATTCTTTAAGTTATTAACTTGAAGAAAAGAATTTTGATTTTAACTTAAAGTACAGAACTTTGAACTAACAACTTCCATTCTTTAAGTTATTAACTTGAAGAAAAGAATTTTGATTTTAACTTAAAGTAAAGAACTTTAAACTAACAACTTCCATTCTTTAAGTTATTAACTTGAAGAAAAGAATTTTGATTTTAACTTAAAGTACAGAATTTGAACTAAGAACTTCCATTCTTTAAGTTATTAACTTGAAGAAAAGAATTTTGATTTTAACTTAAAGTACAGAACTTTAAACTAACAACTTCCATTCTTTAAGTTATTATCTTGAAGAAAAGAATTTTCATTTTAACTTAAAGTACAGAACTTTGAACTAACAACTTCCATTCTTTAAGTTATTAACTTGAAGAAAAGAATTTTGATTTTAACTTAAAGTACAGAACTTTGAACTAACAACTTCCATTCTTTAAGTTATTAACTTGAAGAAAAGAATTTTGATTTTAACTTAAAGTACAGAACTTTAAATTTATAACTTCCTTTCTTTAAGTTATTTACTTGAAGAACAGAATTTTGATTTTAACTTAAAGTACAGAACTTTAAACTAACAACTTCCATTCTTTAAGTTATTAACTTGAAAAAAAGAATTTTGATTTTAACTTAAAGTACAGAACTTTAAACTAATAACTTCCATTCTTTAAGTTATTTAATTGAAGAAAAGAATTTTGATTTTAACTTAAAGTACAGAACTTATGCTAACAACTTCCATTCTTTAAGTTATTAACTTGAAGAAAAGAATTTTGATTTTAACTTAAAGTACAGAACTTTAAACTAACAACTTCCATTCTTTAAGTTATTATCTTGAAGAAAAGAATTTTGATTTTAACTTAAAGTACAGAACTTTGAACTAAAAACTTCCATTCTTTAAGTTATTAACTTGAAGAAAAGAATTTTGATTTTAACTTAAAGTACAGAACTTTGAACTAACAACTTCCATTCTTTAAGTTATTAACTTGAAGAAAAGAATTTTGATTTTAACTTAAAGTACAGAACTTTAAATTTATAACTTCCTTTCTTTAAGTTATTTACTTGAAGAACAGAATTTTGATTTTAACTTAAAGTACAGAACTTTAAACTAACAACTTCCATTCTTTAAGTTATTAACTTGAAAAAAAGAATTTTGATTTTAACTTAAAGTACAGAACTTTAAACTAATAACTTCCATTCTTTAAGTTATTAACTAGAAGAAAAGAATTTTGATTTTAACTTAAAGTACAGAACTTTAAATTAATAACTTCCTTTCTTTAAGTTATTTACTTGAAGAAAAGAATTTTGATTTTAACTTAAAGTACAGAACTTTAAACTAATAACTTCCATTCTTTAAGTTATTTAATTGAAGAAAAGAATTTTGATTTTAACTTAAAGTACAGAACTTTAAACTAACAACTTCCATTTTTTAAGATATTAACTTGAAGAAAAGAATTTTGATTTTAACTTAAAGTACAGAACTTTGAACTAACAACTTCCATTCTTTAAGTTATTAACTTGAAGAAAAGAATTTTGATTTTAACTTAAAGTACAGAACTTTGAACTAACAACTTCCATTCTTTAAGTTATTAACTTGAAGAAAAGAATTTTGATTTTAACTTAAAGTACAGAACTTTGAACTAACAACTTCCATTCTTTAAGTTATTAACTTGAAGAAAAGAATTTTGATTTTAACTTAAAGTAAAGAACTTTAAACTAACAACTTCCATTCTTTAAGTTATTAACTTGAAGAAAAGAATTTTGATTTTAACTTAAAGTACAGAATTTGAACTAAGAACTTCCATTCTTTAAGTTATTAACTTGAAGAAAAGAATTTTGATTTTAACTTAAAGTACAGAACTTTAAACTAACAACTTCCATTCTTTAAGTTATTATCTTGAAGAAAAGAATTTTCATTTTAACTTAAAGTACAGAACTTTGAACTAACAACTTCCATTCTTTAAGTTATTAACTTGAAGAAAAGAATTTTGATTTTAACTTAAAGTACAGAACTTTGAACTAACAACTTCCATTCTTTAAGTTATTAACTTGAAGAAAAGAATTTTGATTTTAACTTAAAGTACAGAACTTTAAATTTATAACTTCCTTTCTTTAAGTTATTTACTTGAAGAACAGAATTTTGATTTTAACTTAAAGTACAGAACTTTAAACTAACAACTTCCATTCTTTAAGTTATTAACTTGAAAAAAAGAATTTTGATTTTAACTTAAAGTACAGAACTTTAAACTAATAACTTCCATTCTTTAAGTTATTAACTAGAAGAAAAGAATTTTGATTTTAACTTAAAGTACAGAACTTTAAATTAATAACTTCCTTTCTTTAAGTTATTTACTTGAAGAAAAGAATTTTGATTTTAACTTAAGGTACAGAACTTTAAACTAATAACTTCCATTCTTTAAGTTATTAACTAGAAGAAAAGAATTTTGATTTTAACTTAAAGTACAGAACTTTGAACTAACAACTTCCATTCTTTAAGTTATTAACTTGAAGAAAAGAATTTTATTTTAACTTAAAGTACAGAACTTTAAATTAATAACTTCCTTTCTTTAAGCTATTTACTTGAAGAACAGAATTTTGATTTTAACTTAAAGTACAGAACTTTAAACTAACAACTTCCATTCTTTAAGTTATTAACTAGAAGAAAAGAATTATGATTTTAACTTAAAGTACAGAACTTTGAACTAACAATTTCCATTCTTTAAGTTATTAACTTGAAGAAAAGAATTTTGATTTTAACTTAAAGTACAGAACTTTGAACTAACAACTTCCATTCTTTAAGTTATTAACTTGAAGAAAAGAATTTTGATTTTAACTTAAAGTACAGAACTTTAAACTAACAACTTCCATTCTTTAATTTATTATTTGAAGAAAAGAATTTTGATATTAACTTAAAGTACAGAACTTTAAACTAACAACTTCCATTCTTTAATTTATTAACTTGAAGAAAAGAATTTTGATTTTAACTTAAAGTACAGAACTTTAAACTAATTACTTCCATTCATTAAGTTATATACTTGACGACAAGAATTTTGATTTTAACTTAAAGTACAGAACATTAAATTAATAACTTCCATTCTTTAAGTTATTTACTTGAAGAACAGAATTTTGATTTTAACTTAAAGTACAGAACTTTAAACTAACAACTTCCATTCTTTAAGTTATTAACTTGAAGAAAAGAACTTTGATTTTAACTTAAAGTACAGAACTTTGAACTAACAACTTCCATTCTTTAAGTTATTAACTTGAAGAAAAGAATTTTGATTTTAACTTAAAGTACAGAACTTTGAACTAACAACTTCCATTCTTTAAGTTATTAACTTGAAGAAAAAAATTTTGATTTTAACTTAAAGTACAGAACTTTAAATTAATAACTTCCTTTGTTTAAGTTATTTACTTGAAGAACAGAATTTTGATTTTAACTTAAAGTACAGAACTTTGAACTAACAACTTCCATTCTTTAAGTTATTAACTTGAAGAAAAGAATTTTGATTTTAACTTAAAGTACAGAACTTTAAACTAATAACTTCCATTCTTTAAGTTATTAACTAGAAGAAAAGAATTTTGATTTTAACTTCAAGTACAGAACTTTAAATTAATAACTTCCTTTCTTTAAGTTATTTACTTGAAGAAAAGAATTTTGATTTTTACTTAAAGTACAGAACTTTAAACTAATAACTTCCATTCTTTAAGTTATTTAATTGAAGATAAGAATTTTGATTTTAACTTAAAGTACAGAACATTAAACTAACAACTTCCATTTTTTAAGATATTAACTTGAAGAATAGAATTTTGATTTTAACTTAAAGTACAGAACTTTAAACTAACAACTTCCATTTTTTAAGATATTAACTTGAAGAATAGAATTTTGATTTTAACTTAAAGTACAGAACTTTGAACTAACAACTTCCATTCTTTAAGTTACTAACTTGAAGAAAAGAATTTTGATTTTAACTTAAAGTACAGAACTTTGAACTAACAACTTCCATTCTTTAAGTTATTAACTTGAAGAAAAGAATTTTGATTTTAACTTAAAGTACAGAACTTTGAACTAACAACTTCCATTCTTTAAGTTATTAACTTGAAGAAAAGAATTTTGATTTTAACTTAAATTACAGAACTTTAAACTAACAACTTCCATTCTTTAATTTATTAAGTTGAAGAAAAAAATTTTGATTTTAACTTAAAGTACAGAACTTTGAACTAACAACTTCCATTCTTTAAGTTATTAACTTAAAGAAAAGAATTTTGATTTTAACTTAAAGTACAGAACTTTAAATTTATAACTTCCTTTCTTTAAGTTATTTACTTGAAGAACAGAATTTTGATTTTAACTTAAAGTACAGAACTTTAAACTAACAACTTCCATTCTTTAAGTTATTAACTTGAAAAAAAGAATTTTGATTTTAACTTAAAGTACAGAACTTTAAACTAATAACTTCCATTCTTTAAGTTATTAACTAGAAGAAAAGAATTTTGATTTTAACTTAAAGTACAGAACTTTAAATTAATAACTTCCTTTCTTTAAGTTATTTACTTGAAGAAAAGAATTTTGATTTTAACTTAAGGTACAGAACTTTAAACTAATAACTTCCATTCTTTAAGTTATTAACTAGAAGAAAAGAATTTTGATTTTAACTTAAAGTACAGAACTTTGAACTAACAACTTCCATTCTTTAAGTCATTAACTTGAAGAAAAGAATTTTATTTTAACTTAAAGTACAGAACTTTAAATTAATAACTTCCTTTCTTTAAGCTATTTACTTGAAGAACAGAATTTTGATTTTAACTTAAAGTACAGAACTTTAAACTAACAACTTCCATTCTTTAAGTTATTAACTAGAAGAAAAGAATTATGATTTTAACTTAAAGTACAGAACTTTGAACTAACAATTTCCATTCTTTAAGTTATTAACTTGAAGAAAAGAATTTTGATTTTAACTTAAAGTACAGAACTTTGAACTAACAACTTCCATTCTTTAAGTTATTAACTTGAAGAAAAGAATTTTGATTTTAACTTAAAGTACAGAACTTTGAACTAACAACTTCCATTTTTTAAGTTATTAACTTGAAGAAAAGAATTTTGATTTTAACTTAAAGTACAGAATTTTAAATTAATAACTTCCTTTCTTTAAGTTATTTACTTGAAGAACAGAATTTTGATTTTAACTTAAAGTACAGAACTTTAAACTAACAACTGCCATTCTTTAAGTTATTAACTTGAAGAAAAGAATTTTGATTTTAACTTAAAGTACAGAACTTTAAACTAACAACTTCCATTCTTTAAGTTATTAACTTGAAGAAAAGAATTTTGATTTTAACTTAAAGTACAGAACTTTGAACTAACAACTTCCATTTTTTAAGTTATTAACTTGAAGAAAAGAATTTTGATTTTAACTTAAAGTACAGAACTTTAAATTAATAACTTCCTTTCTTTAAGTTATTTACTTGAAGAACAGAATTTTGATTTTAACTTAAAGTACAGAACTTTAAACTAACAACTTCCATTCTTTAAGTTATTAACTTGACGAAAAGAATTTTGATTTTAACTTAAAGTACAGAATTTTAAATTAATAACTTCCTTTCTTTAAGTTATTTACTTGAAGAACAGAATTTTGATTTTAACTTAAAGTACAGAACTTTAAACTAACAACTGCCATTCTTTAAGTTATTAACTTGAAGAAAAGAATTTTGATTTTAACTTAAAGTACAGAACTTTAAACTAACAACTTCCATTCTTTAAGTTATTAACTTGAAGAAAAGAATTTTGATTTTAACTTAAAGTACAGAACTTTGAACTAACAACTTCCATTTTTTAAGTTATTAACTTGAAGAAAAGAATTTTGATTTTAACTTAAAGTACAGAACTTTAAATTAATAACTTCCTTTCTTTAAGTTATTTACTTGAAGAACAGAATTTTGATTTTAACTTAAAGTACAGAACTTTAAACTAACAACTTCCATTCTTTAAGTTATTAACTTGACGAAAAGAATTTTGATTTTAACTTAAAGTACAGAACTTTGCACTAACAACTTCCATTCTTTAAGTTATTAACTTGAAGAATAGAATTTTGATTTTAACTTAAAGTACAGAACTTTAAACTAACAACTTCCTTTCTTTAATTTATTAACTTGAAGAAAAGAATTTTGATTTTAACTTAAAGTACAGAACTTTAAACTAATAACTTCCATTCTTTAAGTTATTAACTACAAGAAAAGAATTTTGATTCTAACTTAAAGTACAGAACTTTAAATTAATAACTTCCTTTCTGTAAGTTATTTACTTGAAGAAAAGAATTTTGATTTTAACTTAAAGTACAGAACTTTAAACTAACAACTTCCATTCTTTAAGTTATTTAATTGAAGAAAAGAATTTTGATTTTAACTTAAAGTACAGAACTTTAAATTAATAACTTCCTTTCTTTAAGTTATTTACTTGAAGAAAAGAATTTTGATTTTAACTTAAAGTACAGAACTTTAAACTAACAACTTCCATTTTTTAAGATATTAACTTGAAGAAAAGAATTTTGATTTTAACTTAAAGTACAGAACTTTGAACTAACAACTTCCATTCTTTAAGTTATTAACTTGAAGAAAAGAATTTTGATTTTAACTTAAAGTACAGAACTTTGAACTAACAACTTCCATTCTTTAAGTTATTAACTTGAAGAAAAGAATTTTGATTTTAACTTAAAGTAAAGAACTTTAAACTAACAACTTCCATTCTTTAATTTATTAACTTGAAGGAAAGAATTTTGATTTTAACTTAAAGTACAGAACTTTAAACTAACAACTTCCATTCTTTAAGTTATTTAATTGAAGAAAAGAATTTTGATTTTAACATAAAGTACAGAACTTTAAACTAACAACTTCCATTCTTTAAGTTATTAACTTGAAGAAAAGAATTGTGATTTTAACTTAAAGTACAGAACTTTGAACTAACAACTTCCATTCTTTAAGTTATTAACTTGCAGACAAGAATTTTGATTTTAACTTAAAGTACAGAACTTTGAACTAACAACTTCCATTCTTTAAGTTATTAACTTGAAGAAAAGAATTTTGATTTTAACTTAAAGTACAGAACTTTAAACTAACAACTTCCATTCTTTAAGTTATTAACTTGAAGAAAAGAATTTTGATTTTAACTTAAAGTACAGAACTTTGAACTAACAACTTCCATTCTTTAAGTTATTAACTTGAAGAAAAGAATTTTGATTTTAACTTAAAGTACAGAACTTTGAACTAACAACTTCCATTCTTTAAGTTATCAACTTGAAGAAAAGAATTTTGATTTTAACTTAAAGTACAGAACTTTAAATTAATAACTTCCTTTCTTTAAGTTATTTACTTGAAGAACAGAATTTTGATTTTAACTTAAAGTACAGAACTTTAAACTAACAACTTCCATTCTTTAAGTTATTAACTTGAAAAAAAGAATTTTGATTTTAACTTAAAGTACAGAACTTTAAACTAATAACTTCCATTCTTTAAGTTATTAACTAGAAGAAAAGAATTTTGATTTTAACTTAAAGTACAGAACTTTAAATTAATAACTTCCTTTCTTTAAGTTATTTACTTGAAGAAAAGAATTTTGATTTTAACTTAAAGTACAGAACTTTAAACTAATAACTTCCATTCTTTAAGTTATTTAATTGAAGAAAAGAATTTTGATTTTAACTTAAAGTACAGAACTTTAAACTAACAACTTCCATTTTTTAAGATATTAACTTGAAGAAAAGAATTTTGATTTTAACTGAAAGTACAGAACTTTGAACTAACAACTTCCATTCTTTAAGTTATTAACTTGAAGAAAAGAATTTTGATTTTAACTTAAAGTACAGAACTTTGAACTAACAACTTCCATTCTTTAAGTTATTAACTTGAAGAAAAGAATTTTAATTTTAACTTAAAGTACAGAACTTTGAACTAACAACTTCCATTCTTCAAGTTATTAACTTGAAGAAAAGAATTTTGATTTTAACTTAAAGTAAAGAACTTTAAACTAACAACTACCATTCTTTAATTTATTAACTTGAAGGAAAGAATTTTGATTTTAACTTAAAGTACAGAACTTTAAACTAACAACTTCCATTCTTTAAGTTATTAACTTGAAAAAAAGAATTTTGATTTTAACTTAAAGTACAGAACTTTAAACTAATAACTTCGATTCTTTAAGTTATTAACTAGAAGAAAAGAATTTTGATTTTAACTTAAAGTACAGAACTTTAAATTAATAACTTCCTTTCTTTAAGTTATTTACTTGAAGAAAAGAATTTTGATTTTAACTTAAAGTACAGAACTTTAAACTAATAACTTCCATTCTTTAAGTTATTTAATTGAAGAAAAGAATTTTGATTTTAACTTAAAGTACAGAACTTTAAACTAACAACTTCCATTTTTTAAGATATTAACTTGAAGAAAAGAATTTTGATTTTAACTTAAAGTACAGAACTTTGAACTAACAACTTCCATTCTTTAAGTTATTAACTTGAAGAAAAGAATTTTGATTTTAACTTAAAGTACAGAACTTTGAACTAACAACTTCCATTCTTTAAGTTATTAACTTGAAGAAAAGAATTTTGATTTTAACTTAAAGTACAGAACTTTGAACTAACAACTTCCATTCTTTAATTTATTAACTTGAAAAAAAGAATTTTGATTTTAACTCAAAGTACAGAACTTTAAACTAATTACTTCCATTCTTTAAGTTATTAACTTGAAGAAAAGAATTTTGATTTTAACTTAAAGTACAGAACTTTGAACTAACAACTTCCATTCTTTAAGTTATTAACTTGAAGAAAAGAATTTTGATTTTAACTTAAAGTACAGAACTTTGAACTAACAACTTCCATTCTTTAAGTTATTAACTTGAAGAAAAGAATTTTGATTTTAACTTAAAGTACAGAACTTTAAACTAACAACTTCCATTCTTTAATTTATTAACTTGAAGAAAAGAATTTTGATTTTAACTTAAAGTACAGAACTTTAAACTAATTACTTCCATTCATTAAGTTATTTACTTGACGAAAAGAATTTTGATTTTAACTTAAAGTACAGAACATTAAATTAATAACTTCCTTTCTTTAAGTTATTTACTTGAAGAACAGAATTTTGATTTTAACTTAAAGTACAGAACTTTAAACTAACAACTTCCATTCTTTAAGTTATTAACTTGAAAAAAAGAATTTTGATTTTAACTTAAAGTACAGAACTTTAAACTAATAACTTCCATTCTTTAAGTTATTAACTAGAAGAAAAGAATTTTGATTTTAACTTAAAGTACAGAACTTTAAATTAATAACTTCCTTTCTTTAAGTTATTTACTTGAAGAAAAGAATTTTGATTTTAAGTTAAAGTACAGAACTTTAAACTAACAACTTCCATTCTTTAAGTTATTTAATTGAAGAAAAGAATTTTGATTTTAATTTAAAGTACAGAACTTTAAACTAACAACTTCCATTCTTTTTGTTATTAACTTGAAGAAAAGAATTTTGATTTTAACTTAAAGTACAGAACTTTGAACTAACAACTTCCATTCTTTAAGTTATTAACTTGAAGAAAAGAATTTTGATTTTAACTTAAAGTACAGAACTTTAAACTAACAACTTCCATTCTTTAAGTTATTAACTTGAAGAAAAGAATTTTGATTTTAACTTAAAGTACAGAACTTTGAACTAACAACTTCCATTCTTTAAGTTATTAACTTGAAGAAAAGAATTTTGATTTTAACTTAAAGTACAGAACTTTGAACTAACAACTTCCATTCTTTAAGTTATTAACTTGAAGAAAAGAATTTTGATTTTAACTTAAAGTACAGAACTTTAAATTAATAACTTCCTTTCTTTAAGTTATTTACTTGAAGAACAGAATTTTGATTTTAACTTAAAGTACAGAACTTTGAACTAACAACTTCCATTCTTTAAGTTATTAACTTGAAGAACAGAATTTTGATTTTAAGTTAAAGTACAGAACTTTAAACTAACAACTTCCATTCTTTAAGTTATTTAATTGAAGAAAAGAATTTTGATTTTAATTTAAAGTACAGAACTTTAAACTAACAACTTCCATTCTTTTTGTTATTAACTTGAAGAAAAGAATTTTGATTTTAACTTAAAGTACAGAACTTTGAACTAACAACTTCCATTCTTTAAGTTATTAACTTGAAGAAAAGAATTTTGATTTTAACTTAAAGTACAGAACTTTAAACTAACAACTTCCATTCTTTAAGTTATTAACTTGAAGAAAAGAATTTTGATTTTAACTTAAAGTACAGAACTTTGAACTAACAACTTCCATTCTTTAAGTTATCAACTTGAAGAAAAGAATTTTGATTTTAACTTAAAGTACAGAACTTTAAATTAATAACTTCCTTTCTTTAAGTTATTTACTTGAAGAACAGAATTTTGATTTTAACTTAAAGTACAGAACTTTAAACTAACAACTTCCATTCTTTAAGTTATTAACTTGAAAAAAAGAATTTTGATTTTAACTTAAAGTACAGAACTTTAAACTAATAACTTCCATTCTTTAAGTTATTAACTAGAAGAAAAGAATTTTGATTTTAACTTAAAGTACAGAACTTTAAATTAATAACTTCCTTTCTTTAAGTTATTTACTTGAAGAAAAGAATTTTGATTTTAACTTAAAGTACAGAACTTTAAACTAATAACTTCCATTCTTTAAGTTATTTAATTGAAGAAAAGAATTTTGATTTTAACTTAAAGTACAGAACTTTAAACTAACAACTTCCATTTTTTAAGATATTAACTTGAAGAAAAGAATTTTGATTTTAACTGAAAGTACAGAACTTTGAACTAACAACTTCCATTCTTTAAGTTATTAACTTGAAGAAAAGAATTTTGATTTTAACTTAAAGTACAGAACTTTGAACTAACAACTTCCATTCTTTAAGTTATTAACTTGAAGAAAAGAATTTTAATTTTAACTTAAAGTACAGAACTTTGAACTAACAACTTCCATTCTTTAAGTTATTAACTTGAAGAAAAGAATTTTGATTTTAACTTAAAGTAAAGAACTTTAAACTAACAACTACCATTCTTTAATTTATTAACTTGAAGGAAAGAATTTTGATTTTAACTTAAAGTACAGAACTTTAAACTAACAACTTCCATTCTTTAAGTTATTAACTTGAAAAAAAGAATTTTGATTTTAACTTAAAGTACAGAACTTTAAACTAATAACTTCGATTCTTTAAGTTATTAACTAGAAGAAAAGAATTTTGATTTTAACTTAAAGTACAGAACTTTAAATTAATAACTTCCTTTCTTTAAGTTATTTACTTGAAGAAAAGAATTTTGATTTTAACTTAAAGTACAGAACTTTAAACTAATAACTTCCATTCTTTAAGTTATTTAATTGAAGAAAAGAATTTTGATTTTAACTTAAAGTACAGAACTTTAAACTAACAACTTCCATTTTTTAAGATATTAACTTGAAGAAAAGAATTTTGATTTTAACTTAAAGTACAGAACTTTGAACTAACAACTTCCATTCTTTAAGTTATTAACTTGAAGAAAAGAATTTTGATTTTAACTTAAAGTACAGAACTTTGAACTAACAACTTCCATTCTTTAAGTTATTAACTTGAAGAAAAGAATTTTGATTTTAACTTAAAGTACAGAACTTTGAACTAACAACTTCCATTCTTTAATTTATTAACTTGAAAAAAAGAATTTTGATTTTAACTCAAAGTACAGAACTTTAAACTAATTACTTCCATTCTTTAAGTTATTAACTTGAAGAAAAGAATTTTGATTTTAACTTAAAGTACAGAACTTTGAACTAACAACTTCCATTCTTTAAGTTATTAACTTGAAGAAAAGAATTTTGATTTTAACTTAAAGTACAGAACTTTGAACTAACAACTTCCATTCTTTAAGTTATTAACTTGAAGAAAAGAATTTTGATTTTAACTTAAAGTACAGAACTTTAAACTAACAACTTCCATTCTTTAATTTATTAACTTGAAGAAAAGAATTTTGATTTTAACTTAAAGTACAGAACTTTAAACTAATTACTTCCATTCATTAAGTTATTTACTTGACGAAAAGAATTTTGATTTTAACTTAAAGTACAGAACATTAAATTAATAACTTCCTTTCTTTAAGTTATTTACTTGAAGAACAGAATTTTGATTTTAACTTAAAGTACAGAACTTTAAACTAACAACTTCCATTCTTTAAGTTATTAACTTGAAAAAAAGAATTTTGATTTTAACTTAAAGTACAGAACTTTAAACTAATAACTTCCATTCTTTAAGTTATTAACTAGAAGAAAAGAATTTTGATTTTAACTTAAAGTACAGAACTTTAAATTAATAACTTCCTTTCTTTAAGTTATTTACTTGAAGAAAAGAATTTTGATTTTAAGTTAAAGTACAGAACTTTAAACTAACAACTTCCATTCTTTAAGTTATTTAATTGAAGAAAAGAATTTTGATTTTAATTTAAAGTACAGAACTTTAAACTAACAACTTCCATTCTTTTTGTTATTAACTTGAAGAAAAGAATTTTGATTTTAACTTAAAGTACAGAACTTTGAACTAACAACTTCCATTCTTTAAGTTATTAACTTGAAGAAAAGAATTTTGATTTTAACTTAAAGTACAGAACTTTAAACTAACAACTTCCATTCTTTAAGTTATTAACTTGAAGAAAAGAATTTTGATTTTAACTTAAAGTACAGAACTTTGAACTAACAACTTCCATTCTTTAAGTTATTAACTTGAAGAAAAGAATTTTGATTTTAACTTAAAGTACAGAACTTTGAACTAACAACTTCCATTCTTTAAGTTATTAACTTGAAGAAAAGAATTTTGATTTTAACTTAAAGTACAGAACTTTAAATTAATAACTTCCTTTCTTTAAGTTATTTACTTGAAGAACAGAATTTTGATTTTAACTTAAAGTACAGAACTTTGAACTAACAACTTCCATTCTTTAAGTTATTAACTTGAAGAAAATAATTTTGATTTTAACTTAAAGTACAGAACTTTAAACTAATAACTTCCATTTTTTAAGTTATTAACTAGAAAAAGAATTTTGATTTTAACTTAAAGTACAGAACTTTAAACTAACAACTTCCATTTTTTAAGATATTAACTTGAAGAAAAGAATTTTGATTTTAATTTAAAGTACAGAACTTTGAACTAACAACTTCCATTCTTTAAGTTATTAACTTGAAGAAAAGAATTTTGATTTTAACTTAAAGTACAGAACTTTGAACTAACAACTTCCATTCTTTAAGTTATTAACTTGAAGAAAAGAATTTTGATTTTAACTTAAAGTACAGAATTTGAACTAAGAACTTCCATTCTTTAAGTTATTAACTTGAAGAAAAGAATTTTGATTTTAACTTAAAGTACAGAACTTTAAACTAACAACTTCCATTCTTTAAGTTATTATCTTGAAGAAAAGAATTTTCATTTTAACTTAAAGTACAGAACTTTGAACTAACAACTTCCATTCTTTAAGTTATTAACTTGAAGAAAAGAATTTTGATTTTAACTTAAAGTACAGAACTTTGAACTAACAACTTCCATTCTTTAAGTTATTAACTTGAAGAAAAGAATTTTGATTTTAACTTAAAGTACAGAACTTTAAATTTATAACTTCCTTTCTTTAAGTTATTTACTTGAAGAACAGAATTTTGATTTTAACTTAAAGTACAGAACTTTAAACTAACAACTTCCATTCTTTAAGTTATTAACTTGAAAAAAAGAATTTTGATTTTAACTTAAAGTACAGAACTTTAAACTAATAACTTCCATTCTTTAAGTTATTTAATTGAAGAAAAGAATTTTGATTTTAACTTAAAGTACAGAACTTATGCTAACAACTTCCATTCTTTAAGTTATTAACTTGAAGAAAAGAATTTTGATTTTAACTTAAAGTACAGAACTTTAAACTAACAACTTCCATTCTTTAAGTTATTATCTTGAAGAAAAGAATTTTGATTTTAACTTAAAGTACAGAACTTTGAACTAACAACTTCCATTCTTTAAGTTATTAACTTGAAGAAAAGAATTTTGATTTTAACTTAAAGTACAGAACTTTGAACTAACAACTTCCATTCTTTAAGTTATTAACTTGAAGAAAAGAATTTTGATTTTAACTTAAAGTACAGAACTTTAAATTTATAACTTCCTTTCTTTAAGTTATTTACTTGAAGAACAGAATTTTGATTTTAACTTAAAGTACAGAACTTTAAACTAACAACTTCCATTCTTTAAGTTATTAACTTGAAAAAAAGAATTTTGATTTTAACTTAAAGTACAGAACTTTAAACTAATAACTTCCATTCTTTAAGTTATTAACTAGAAGAAAAGAATTTTGATTTTAACTTAAAGTACAGAACTTTAAATTAATAACTTCCTTTCTTTAAGTTATTTACTTGAAGAAAAGAATTTTGATTTTAACTTAAAGTACAGAACTTTAAACTAATAACTTCCATTCTTTAAGTTATTTAATTGAAGAAAAGAATTTTGATTTTAACTTAAAGTACAGAACTTTAAACTAACAACTTCCATTTTTTAAGATATTAACTTGAAGAAAAGAATTTTGATTTTAACTTAAAGTACAGAACTTTGAACTAACAACTTCCATTCTTTAAGTTATTAACTTGAAGAAAAGAATTTTGATTTTAACTTAAAGTACAGAACTTTGAACTAACAACTTCCATTCTTTAAGTTATTAACTTGAAGAAAAGAATTTTGATTTTAACTTAAAGTACAGAACTTTGAACTAACAACTTCCATTCTTTAAGTTATTAACTTGAAGAAAAGAATTTTGATTTTAACTTAAAGTAAAGAACTTTAAACTAACAACTTCCATTCTTTAAGTTATTAACTTGAAGAAAAGAATTTTGATTTTAACTTAAAGTACAGAATTTGAACTAAGAACTTCCATTCTTTAAGTTATTAACTTGAAGAAAAGAATTTTGATTTTAACTTAAAGTACAGAACTTTAAACTAACAACTTCCATTCTTTAAGTTATTATCTTGAAGAAAAGAATTTTCATTTTAACTTAAAGTACAGAACTTTGAACTAACAACTTCCATTCTTTAAGTTATTAACTTGAAGAAAAGAATTTTGATTTTAACTTAAAGTACAGAACTTTGAACTAACAACTTCCATTCTTTAAGTTATTAACTTGAAGAAAAGAATTTTGATTTTAACTTAAAGTACAGAACTTTAAATTTATAACTTCCTTTCTTTAAGTTATTTACTTGAAGAACAGAATTTTGATTTTAACTTAAAGTACAGAACTTTAAACTAACAACTTCCATTCTTTAAGTTATTAACTTGAAAAAAAGAATTTTGATTTTAACTTAAAGTACAGAACTTTAAACTAATAACTTCCATTCTTTAAGTTATTAACTAGAAGAAAAGAATTTTGATTTTAACTTAAAGTACAGAACTTTAAATTAATAACTTCCTTTCTTTAAGTTATTTACTTGAAGAAAAGAATTTTGATTTTAACTTAAGGTACAGAACTTTAAACTAATAACTTCCATTCTTTAAGTTATTAACTAGAAGAAAAGAATTTTGATTTTAACTTAAAGTACAGAACTTTGAACTAACAACTTCCATTCTTTAAGTTATTAACTTGAAGAAAAGAATTTTATTTTAACTTAAAGTACAGAACTTTAAATTAATAACTTCCTTTCTTTAAGCTATTTACTTGAAGAACAGAATTTTGATTTTAACTTAAAGTACAGAACTTTAAACTAACAACTTCCATTCTTTAAGTTATTAACTAGAAGAAAAGAATTATGATTTTAACTTAAAGTACAGAACTTTGAACTAACAATTTCCATTCTTTAAGTTATTAACTTGAAGAAAAGAATTTTGATTTTAACTTAAAGTACAGAACTTTGAACTAACAACTTCCATTCTTTAAGTTATTAACTTGAAGAAAAGAATTTTGATTTTAACTTAAAGTACAGAACTTTAAACTAACAACTTCCATTCTTTAATTTATTATTTGAAGAAAAGAATTTTGATATTAACTTAAAGTACAGAACTTTAAACTAACAACTTCCATTCTTTAATTTATTAACTTGAAGAAAAGAATTTTGATTTTAACTTAAAGTACAGAACTTTAAACTAATTACTTCCATTCATTAAGTTATATACTTGACGACAAGAATTTTGATTTTAACTTAAAGTACAGAACATTAAATTAATAACTTCCATTCTTTAAGTTATTTACTTGAAGAACAGAATTTTGATTTTAACTTAAAGTACAGAACTTTAAACTAACAACTTCCATTCTTTAAGTTATTAACTTGAAGAAAAGAACTTTGATTTTAACTTAAAGTACAGAACTTTGAACTAACAACTTCCATTCTTTAAGTTATTAACTTGAAGAAAAGAATTTTGATTTTAACTTAAAGTACAGAACTTTGAACTAACAACTTCCATTCTTTAAGTTATTAACTTGAAGAAAAAAATTTTGATTTTAACTTAAAGTACAGAACTTTAAATTAATAACTTCCTTTCTTTAAGTTATTTACTTGAAGAACAGAATTTTGATTTTAACATAAAGTACAGAACTTTGAACTAACAACTTCCATTCTTTAAGTTATTAACTTGAAGAAAAGAATTTTGATTTTAACTTAAAGTACAGAACTTTAAACTAATAACTTCCATTCTTTAAGTTATTAACTAGAAGAAAAGAATTTTGATTTTAACTTCAAGTACAGAACTTTAAATTAATAACTTCCTTTCTTTAAGTTATTTACTTGAAGAAAAGAATTTTGATTTTTACTTAAAGTACAGAACTTTAAACTAATAACTTCCATTCTTTAAGTTATTTAATTGAAGATAAGAATTTTGATTTTAACTTAAAGTACAGAACATTAAACTAACAACTTCCATTTTTTAAGATATTAACTTGAAGAATAGAATTTTGATTTTAACTTAAAGTACAGAACTTTAAACTAACAACTTCCATTTTTTAAGATATTAACTTGAAGAATAGAATTTTGATTTTAACTTAAAGTACAGAACTTTGAACTAACAACTTCCATTCTTTAAGTTACTAACTTGAAGAAAAGAATTTTGATTTTAACTTAAAGTACAGAACTTTGAACTAACAACTTCCATTCTTTAAGTTATTAACTTGAAGAAAAGAATTTTGATTTTAACTTAAAGTACAGAACTTTGAACTAACAACTTCCATTCTTTAAGTTATTAACTTGAAGAAAAGAATTTTGATTTTAACTTAAATTACAGAACTTTAAACTAACAACTTCCATTCTTTAATTTATTAAGTTGAAGAAAAAAATTTTGATTTTAACTTAAAGTACAGAACTTTGAACTAACAACTTCCATTCTTTAAGTTATTAACTTGAAGAAAAGAATTTTGATTTTAACTTAAAGTACAGAACTTTAAATTTATAACTTCCTTTCTTTAAGTTATTTACTTGAAGAACAGAATTTTGATTTTAACTTAAAGTACAGAACTTTAAACTAACAACTTCCATTCTTTAAGTTATTAACTTGAAAAAAAGAATTTTGATTTTAACTTAAAGTACAGAACTTTAAACTAATAACTTCCATTCTTTAAGTTATTAACTAGAAGAAAAGAATTTTGATTTTAACTTAAAGTACAGAACTTTAAATTAATAACTTCCTTTCTTTAAGTTATTTACTTGAAGAAAAGAATTTTGATTTTAACTTAAGGTACAGAACTTTAAACTAATAACTTCCATTCTTTAAGTTATTAACTAGAAGAAAAGAATTTTGATTTTAACTTAAAGTACAGAACTTTGAACTAACAACTTCCATTCTTTAAGTTATTAACTTGAAGAAAAGAATTTTATTTTAACTTAAAGTACAGAACTTTAAATTAATAACTTCCTTTCTTTAAGCTATTTACTTGAAGAACAGAATTTTGATTTTAACTTAAAGTACAGAACTTTAAACTAACAACTTCCATTCTTTAAGTTATTAACTAGAAGAAAAGAATTATGATTTTAACTTAAAGTACAGAACTTTGAACTAACAATTTCCATTCTTTAAGTTATTAACTTGAAGAAAAGAATTTTGATTTTAACTTAAAGTACAGAACTTTGAACTAACAACTTCCATTCTTTAAGTTATTAACTTGAAGAAAAGAATTTTGATTTTAACTTAAAGTACAGAACTTTAAACTAACAACTTCCATTCTTTAATTTATTATTTGAAGAAAAGAATTTTGATATTAACTTAAAGTACAGAACTTTAAACTAACAACTTCCATTCTTTAATTTATTAACTTGAAGAAAAGAATTTTGATTTTAACTTAAAGTACAGAACTTTAAACTAATTACTTCCATTCATTAAGTTATTTACTTGACGACAAGAATTTTGATTTTAACTTAAAGTACAGAACATTAAATTAATAACTTCCATTCTTTAAGTTATTTACTTGAAGAACAGAATTTTGATTTTAACTTAAAGTACAGAACTTTAAACTAACAACTTCCATTCTTTAAGTTATTAACTTGAAGAAAAGAACTTTGATTTTAACTTAAAGTACAGAATTTTGAACTAACAACTTCCATTCTTTAAGTTATTAACTTGAAGAAAAGAATTTTGATTTTAACTTAAAGTACAGAACTTTGAACTAACAACTTCCATTCTTTAAGTTATTAACTTGAAGAAAAAAATTTTGATTTTAACTTAAAGTACAGAACTTTAAATTAATAACTTCCTTTCTTTAAGTTATTTACTTGAAGAACAGAATTTTGATTTTAACTTAAAGTACAGAACTTTGAACTAACAACTTCCATTCTTTAAGTTATTAACTTGAAGAAAAGAATTTTGATTTTAACTTAAAGTACAGAACTTTAAACTAATAACTTCCATTCTTTAAGTTATTAACTAGAAGAAAAGAATTTTGATTTTAACTTCAAGTACAGAACTTTAAATTAATAACTTCCTTTCTTTAAGTTATTTACTTGAAGAAAAGAATTTTGATTTTTACTTAAAGTACAGAACTTTAAACTAATAACTTCCATTCTTTAAGTTATTTAATTGAAGATAAGAATTTTGATTTTAACTTAAAGTACAGAACATTAAACTAACAACTTCCATTTTTTAAGATATTAACTTGAAGAATAGAATTTTGATTTTAACTTAAAGTACAGAACTTTAAACTAACAACTTCCATTTTTTAAGATATTAACTTGAAGAATAGAATTTTGATTTTAACTTAAAGTACAGAACTTTGAACTAACAACTTCCATTCTTTAAGTTACTAACTTGAAGAAAAGAATTTTGATTTTAACTTAAAGTACAGAACTTTGAACTAACAACTTCCATTCTTTAAGTTATTAACTTGAAGAAAAGAATTTTGATTTTAACTTAAAGTACAGAACTTTGAACTAACAACTTCCATTCTTTAAGTTATTAACTTGAAGAAAAGAATTTTGATTTTAACTTAAATTACAGAACTTTAAACTAACAACTTCCATTCTTTAATTTATTAAGTTGAAGAAAAAAATTTTGATTTTAACTTAAAGTACAGAACTTTAAACTAATTACTTCCATTCATTAAGTTATTAACTTGACGAAAAGAATTTTGATTTTAACTTAAAGTACAGAACTTTAAATTAATAACTTCCTTTCTTTAAGTTATTTACTTGAAGAACAGAATTTTGATTTTAACTTAAAGTACAGAACTTTAAACTAACAACTTCCATTCTTTAAGTTATTAACTTGAAAAAAACAATTTTGATTTTAACTTAAAGTACAGAACTTTAAACTAACAACTTCCATTCTTTAAGTTATGTAATCGAAGAAAAGAATTTTGATTTTAACTTAAAGTACAGAACTTTAAATTAATAACTTCCTTTCTTTAAGTTATTTACTTGAAGAACAGAATTTTGATTTTAACTTAAAGTACAGAACTTTAAACTAACAACTTCCATTCTTTAATTTATTAATTTGAAGGAAAGAATTTTGATATTAACTTAAAGTACAGAACTTTAAACTAATTACATCCATTCATTAAGTTATTTACTTGACGAAAAGAATTTTGATTTTAACTTAAAGTACAGAACTTTAAATTAATAACTTCCTTTCTTTAAGTTATTTACTTGAAGAACAGAATTTTGGTTTTACCTTAAAGTACAGAACTTTAAACTAACAACTTCCATTCTTTAAGTTATTAACTTGAAGAAAAGAATTTTGATTTTAACTTAAAGTACAGAACTTTGAACTAACAACTTCCATTCTTTAAGTTATTAACTTGAAGAAAAGAATTTTGATTTTAACTTAAAGTACAGAACTTTGAACTAACAACTTCCATTCTTTAAGTTATTAACTTGAAGAAAAGAATTTTGATTTTAACTTAAATTACAGAACTTTAAACTAACAACTTCCATTCTTTAATTTATTAAGTTGAAGAAAAAAATTTTGATTTTAACTTAAAGTACAGAACTTTAAACTAATTACTTCCATTCATTAAGTTATTAACTTGACGAAAAGAATTTTGATTTTAACTTAAAGTACAGAACTTTAAATTAATAACTTCCTTTCTTTAAGTTATTTACTTGAAGAACAGAATTTTGATTTTAACTTAAAGTACAGAACTTTAAACTAACAACTTCCATTCTTTAAGTTATTAACTTGAAAAAAACAATTTTGATTTTAACTTAAAGTACAGAACTTTAAACTAACAACTTCTATTCTTTAAGTTATGTAATTGAAGAAAAGAATTTTGATTTTAACTTAAAGTACAGAACTTTAAATTAATAACTTCCTTTCTTTAAGTTATTTACTTGAAGAACAGAATTTTGTTTTTAACTTAAAGTACAGAACTTTAAACTAACAACTTCCATTCTTTAAGTTATTAACTTGAAGAAAAGAATTTTGATTTTAACTTTAAGTAAAGAACTTTAAACTAACAACTTCCATTCTTTAATTTATTAATTTGAAGGAAAGAATTTTGATATTAACTTAAAGTACAGAACTTTAAACTAATTACATCCATTCATTAAGTTATTTACTTGACGAAAAGAATTTTGATTTTAACTTAAAGTACAGAACTTTAAATTAATAACTTCCTTTCTTTAAGTTATTTACTTGAAGAACAGAATTTTGGTTATAACTTAAAGTACAGAACTTTAAACTAACAACTTCCATTCTTTAAGTTATTTAATTGAAGAAAAGAATTTTGATTTTAACTTAAAGTACAGAACATTAAATTAATAACTTCCTTTCTTTAAGTTATTTACTTGAAGAACAGAATTTTGATTTTAACTTAAAGTACAGATCTTTAAACTAACAACTTCCATATTTAAGTTATTAACTTGAAAAAAAGAATTTTGATTTTAACTTAAAGTACAGAACTTTAAACTAATAACTTCCTTTCTTTAAGTTATTTACTTGAAGAAAAGAATTTTGATTTTAACTTAAAGTACAGAACTTTAAACTAACTACTTCCATTCTTTAAGTTATTAACTTGAAAAAAAGAATTTTGATTTTAACTTAAAGTACAGAACTTTAAACTAATAACTTCCATTATTTAAGTTATTTAATTGAAGAAAAGAATTTTGATTTTAACTTAAAGTACAGAACTTTAAATTAATAACTTCCTTTCTTTAAGTTATTTACTTGAAGAAAAAAATTTTGATTTTAAGTTAAAGTACAGAACTTTAAACTAACAACTTCCATTCTTTTTGTTATTAACTTGAAGAAAAGAATTTTGATTTTAACTTAAAGTACAGAACTTTGAACTAACAACTTCCATTCTTTAAGTTATTAACTTGAAGAAAAGAATTTTGATTTTAACTTAAAGTACAGAACTTTAAACTAACAACTTCCATTCTTTAAGTTATTAACTTGAAGAAAAGAATTTTGATTTTAACTTAAAGTACAGAACTTTGAACTAACAACTTCCATTCTTTAAGTTATTAACTTGAAGAAAAGAATTTTGATTTTAACTTAAAGTACAGAACTTTGAACTAACAACTTCCATTCTTTAAGTTATTAACTTGAAGAAAATAATTTTGATTTTAACTTAAAGTACAGAACTTTAAATTAATAACTTCCTTTCTTTAAGTTATTTACTTGAAGAACAGAATTTTGATTTTAACTTAAAGTACAGAACTTTGAACTAACAACTTCCATTCTTTAAGTTATTAACTTGAAGAAAAGAATTTTGATTTTAACTTAAAGTACAGAACTTTAAACTAATAACTTCCATTCTTTAAGTTATTAACTAGAAGAAAAGAATTTTGATTTTAACTTCAAGTACAGAACTTTAAATTAATAACTTCCTTTCTTTAAGTTATTTACTTGAAGAAAAGAATTTTGATTTTTACTTAAAGTACAGAACTTTAAACTAATAACTTCCATTCTTTAAGTTATTTAATTGAAGATAAGAATTTTGATTTTAACTTAAAGTACAGAACATTAAACTAACAACTTCCATTTTTTAAGATATTAACTTGAAGAATAGAATTTTGATTTTAACTTAAAGTACAGAACTTTAAACTAACAACTTCCATTTTTTAAGATATTAACTTGAAGAATAGAATTTTGATTTTAACTTAAAGTACAGAACTTTGAACTAACAACTTCCATTCTTTAAGTTACTAACTTGAAGAAAAGAATTTTGATTTTAACTTAAAGTACAGAACTTTGAACTAACAACTTCCATTCTTTAAGTTATTAACTTGAAGAAAAGAATTTTGATTTTAACTTAAAGTACAGAACTTTGAACTAACAACTTCCATTCTTTAAGTTATTAACTTGAAGAAAAGAATTTTGATTTTAACTTAAATTACAGAACTTTAAACTAACAACTTCCATTCTTTAATTTATTAAGTTGAAGAAAAAAATTTTGATTTTAACTTAAAGTACAGAACTTTAAACTAATTACTTCCATTCATTAAGTTATTAACTTGACGAAAAGAATTTTGATTTTAACTTAAAGTACAGAACTTTAAATTAATAACTTCCTTTCTTTAAGTTATTTACTTGAAGAACAGAATTTTGATTTTAACTTAAAGTACAGAACTTTAAACTAACAACTTCCATTCTTTAAGTTATTAACTTGAAAAAAACAATTTTGATTTTAACTTAAAGTACAGAACTTTAAACTAACAACTTCCATTCTTTAAGTTATGTAATTGAAGAAAAGAATTTTGATTTTAACTTAAAGTACAGAACTTTAAATTAATAACTTCCTTTCTTTAAGTTATTTACTTGAAGAACAGAATTTTGATTTTAACTTAAAGTACAGAACTTTAAACTAACAACTTCCATTCTTTAAGTTATTAACTTGAAGAAAAGAATTTTGATTTTAACTTTAAGTAAAGAACTTTAAACTAACAACTTCCATTCTTTAATTTATTAATTTGAAGGAAAGAATTTTGATATTAACTTAAAGTACAGAACTTTAAACTAATTACATCCATTCATTAAGTTATTTACTTGACGAAAAGAATTTTGATTTTAACTTAAAGTACAGAACTTTAAATTAATAACTTCCTTTCTTTAAGTTATTTACTTGAAGAACAGAATTTTGGTTTTAACTTAAAGTACAGAACTTTAAACTAACAACTTCCATTCTTTAAGTTATTAACTTGAAGAAAAGAATTTTGATTTTAACTTAAAGTACAGAACTTTGAACTAACAACTTCCATTCTTTAAGTTATTAACTTGAAGAAAAGAATTTTGATTTTAACTTAAAGTACAGAACTTTGAACTAACAACTTCCATTCTTTAAGTTATTAACTTGAAGAAAAGAATTTTGATTTTAACTTAAATTACAGAACTTTAAACTAACAACTTCCATTCTTTAATTTATTAAGTTGAAGAAAAAAATTTTGATTTTAACTTAAAGTACAGAACTTTAAACTAATTACTTCCATTCATTAAGTTATTAACTTGACGAAAAGAATTTTGATTTTAACTTAAAGTACAGAACTTTAAATTAATAACTTCCTTTCTTTAAGTTATTTACTTGAAGAACAGAATTTTGATTTTAACTTAAAGTACAGAACTTTAAACTAACAACTTCCATTCTTTAAGTTATTAACTTGAAAAAAACAATTTTGATTTTAACTTAAAGTACAGAACTTTAAACTAACAACTTCCATTCATTAAGTTATGTAATTGAAGAAAAGAATTTTGATTTTAACTTAAAGTACAGAACTTTAAATTAATAACTTCCTTTCTTTAAGTTATTTACTTGAAGAACAGAATTTTGTTTTTAACTTAAAGTACAGAACTTTAAACTAACAACTTCCATTCTTTAAGTTATTAACTTGAAGAAAAGAATTTTGATTTTAACTTTAAGTAAAGAACTTTAAACTAACAACTTCCATTCTTTAATTTATTAATTTGAAGGAAAGATTTTTGATATTAACTTAAAGTACAGAACTTTAAACTAATTACATCCATTCATTAAGTTATTTACTTGACGAAAAGAATTTTGATTTTAACTTAAAGTACAGAACTTTAAATTAATAACTTCCTTTCTTTAAGTTATTTACTTGAAGAACAGAATTTTGGTTATAACTTAAAGTACAGAACTTTAAACTAACAACTTCCATTCTTTAAGTTATTTAATTGAAGAAAAGAATTTTGATTTTAACTTAAAGTACAGAACATTAAATTAATAACTTCCTTTCTTTAAGTTATTTACTTGAAGAACAGAATTTTGATTTTAACTTAAAGTACAGATCTTTAAACTAACAACTTCCATATTTAAGTTATTAACTTGAAAAAAAGAATTTTGATTTTAACTTAAAGTACAGAACTTTAAACTAATAACTTCCTTTCTTTAAGTTATTTACTTGAAGAAAAGAATTTTGATTTTAACTTAAAGTACAGAACTTTAAACTAACAACTTCCATTCTTTAATTTATTAACTTGAAGAAAAGAATTTTGATTTTAACTTAAAGTACAGAACTTTAAATTAATTACTTCCATTCATTAAGTCATTTGCTTGACGAAAAGAATTTTGATTTTAACTTAAAGTACAGAACATTAAATTAATAACTTCCTTTCTTTAAGTTATTTACTTGAAGAACAGAATTTTGATTTTAACTTAAAGTACAGAACTTTAAACTAACAACTTCCATTCTTTAAGTTATTAACTTGAAAAAAAGAATTTTGATTTTAACTTAAAGTACAGAACTTTAAACTAATAACTTCCATTCTTTAAGTTATTAACTAGAAGAAAAGAATTTTGATTATAACTTAAAGTACAGAATTTTAAAATAATAACTTCCTTTCTTTAAGTTATTTACTTGAAGAAAAGAATTTTGATTTTAACTTAAAGTACAGAACTTTAAACTAACAACTTCCATTCATTAAGTTATTTAATTGAAGAAAAGAATTTTGATTTTAACTTAAAGTACAGAACTTTAAACTAACAACTTCCATTCTTTTTGTTATTAACTTGAAGAAAAGAATTTTGATTTTAACTTAAAGTACAGAACTTTGAACTAACAACTTCCATTCTTTAAGTTATTAACTTGAAGAAAAGAATTTTGATTTTAACTTAAAGTACAGAACTTTAAACTAACAACTTCCATTCTTTAAGTTATTAACTTGAAGAAAAGAATTTTGATTTTAACTTAAAGTACAGAACTTTGAACTAACAACTTCCATTCTTTAAGTTATTAACTTGAAAAAAAGAATTTTGATTTTAATCTAAAGTACAGAACTTTGAACTAACAACTTCCATTCTTTAAGTTATTAACTTGAAGAAAAGAATTTTGATTTTGACTTAAAGTACAGAACTTTAAATTAATAACTTCCTTTCTTTAAGTTATTTACTTGAAGAACAGAATTTTGATTTTAACTTAAAGTACAGAACTTTGAACTAACAACTTCCATTCTTTAAGTTATTAACTTGAAAAAAAGAATTTTGATTTTAACTTAAAGTACAGAACTTTAAACTAATAACTTCCATTCTTTAAGTTATTTAATTGAAGAAAAGAATTTTGATTTTAACTTAAAGTACAGAACTTTAAATTAATAACTTCCTTTCTTTAAGTTATTTACTTGAAGAACAGAATTTTGATTTTAACTTAAAGTACAGAACTGTAAACTAACAACTTCCATTCTTTAAGTTATTAACTTGAAAAAAAGAATTTTGATTTTAACTTAAAGTACAGAACTTTAAACTAATAACTTCCATTCTTTAAGTTATTAACTAGAAGAAAAGAATTTTGATTTTAACTTAAAGTACAGAACTTTAAATTAATAACTTCCTTTCTTTAAGTTATTTACTTGAAGAAAAGAATTTTGATTTTAACTTAAAGTACAGAACTTTAAACTAACAACTTCCATTTTTTAAGTTATTTAATTGAAGAAAAGAATTTTGATTTTAACTTAAAGTACAGAACTTTCAACTAACAACTTCCATTCTTTAAGTTATTAACTTGAAGAAAAGAACTTTGATTTTAACTTAAAGTACAGAACTTTGAACTAACAACTTCCATTCTTTAAGTTATTAACTTGAAGAAAAGAATTTTGATTTTAACTTAAAGTACAGAACTTTAAACTAACAACTTCCATTCTTTAAGTTATTAACTTGAAGAAAAGAATTTTGATTTTAACTTAAAGTACAGAACTTTGAACTAACAACTTCCATTTTTTAAGTTATTAACTTGAAGAAAAGAATTTTGATTTTAACTTAAAGTACAGAACTTTAAATTAAAACTTCCTTTCTTTAAGTTATTAACTTGAAGAAAAGAATTTTGATTTTAACTTAAAGTACAGAACTTTAAACTAATTACTTCCATTCATTAAGTTATTTACTTGACGAAAAGAATTTTGATTTTAACTTAAAGTACAGAACATTAAATTAATAACTTCCTTTCTTTAAGTTATTTACTTGAAGAACAGAATTTTGATTTTAACTTAAAGTACAGAACTTTAAACTAACAACTTCCATGCTTTAAGTTATTAACTTGAAAAAAAGAATTTTGATTTTAACTTAAAGTACAGAACTTTAAACTAATAACTTCCATTCTTTAAGTTATTAACTAGAAGAAAAGAATTTTGATTTTAACTTAAAGTACAGAACTTTAAAATAATAACTTCCTTTCTTTAAGTTATTTACTTGAAGAAAAGAATTTTGATTTTAACTTAAAGTACAGAACTTTAAACTAACAACTTCCATTCTTTAAGTTATTAACTTGAAAAAAAGAATTTTGATTTTAACTTAAAGAACAGAACTTTAAACTAATAACTTCCATTCTTTAAGTTATTTAATTGAAGAAAAGAATTTTGATTTTAACTTAAAGTACAGAACTTTAAATTAATAACTTCCTTTCTTTAAGTTATTTACTTGAAGAACAGAATTTTGATTTTAACTTAAAGTACAGAACTGTAAACTAACAACTTCCATTCTTTAAGTTATTAACTTGAAAAAAAGAATTTTGATTTTAACTTAAAGTACAGAACTTTAAACTAATAACTTCCATTCTTTAAGTTATTAACTAGAAGAAAAGAATTTTGATTTTAACTTAAAGTACAGAACTTTAAATTAATAACTTCCTTTCTTTAAGTTATTTACTTGAAGAAAAGAATTTTGATTTTAACTTAAAGTACAGAACTTTAAACTAACAACTTCCATTCTTTAAGTTATTTAATTGAAGAAAAGAATTTTGATTTTAACTTAAAGTACAGAACTTTAAATTAATAACTTCCTTTCTTTAAGTTATTTACTTGAAGAACAGAATTTTGATTTTAACTTAAAGTACAGAACTTTAAACTAACAACTTCCATTCTTTAAGTTATTAACTTGAAAAAAACAATTTTGATTTTAACTTAAAGTACAGAACTTTAAACTAACAACTTCCATTCTTTAAGTTATGTAATTGAAGAAAAGAATTTTGATTTTAACTTAAAGTACAGAACTTTAAATTAATAACTTCCTTTCTTTAAGTTATTTACTTGAAGAACAGAATTTTGATTTTAACTTAAAGTACAGAACTTTAAACTAACAACTTCCATTCTTTAAGTTATTAACTTGAAAAAAACAATTTTGATTTTAACTTAAAGTACAGAACTTTAAACTAACAACTTCCATTCTTTAAGTTATGTAATTGAAGAAAAGAATTTTGATTTTAACTTAAAGTACAGAACTTTAAATTAATAACTTCCTTTCTTTAAGTTATTTACTTGAAGAACAGAATTTTGATTTTAACTTAAAGTACAGAACTTTAAACTAACAACTTCCATTCTTTAAGTTATTAACTTGAAAAAAACAATTTTGATTTTAACTTAAAGTACAGAACTTTAAACTAACAACTTCCATTCTTTAAGTTATGTAATTGAAGAAAAGAATTTTGATTTTAACTTAAAGTACAGAACTTTAAATTAATAACTTCCTTTCTTTAAGTTATTTACTTGAAGAACAGAATTTTGTTTTTAACTTAAAGTACAGAACTTTAAACTAACAACTTCCATTCTTTAAGTTATTAACTTGAAGAAAAGAATTTTGATTTTAACTTTAAGTAAAGAACTTTAAACTAACAACTTCCATTCTTTAATTTATTAATTTGAAGGAAAGATTTTTGATATTGTCGCATAAGGGGTTTTACCACCCCATAGCTGGGGTTGTGTAGCTAGATGGTGTTGCCCTGTTGGTGTTATTGTTGGCTGGTTGTAGCGTCGTACAATTAAAAACTCATTGTTGTAGAAAAACTAATTATATTAAAAATCCAAGCATGTTACAATTAAACCTAGAACGTTACATAAAAACCTAATACTAACACTTACCCTAATAAACATAAGATCAGGGGGATGAAGGATTGACCCATCTTAGTCGATCGGAAAGATCTTGGCTAAGTGGTTTACCTGGTCACCTCACTCACGAGACTCCCTTTTTACTTCTCATAATCATTATTATCAAGCCTTCAATACCCCTTCCTTAATCTAGATCGAACCTCTGGACGATAATTATCGATGCATACCGTCTCAGGGTTCGTTACCCTTTTTGCTCTACTCAATGATTCTCAGTGATAGAGGAAATGTCCCAGACACTTTGGAATGTCAGAGGAAATATCGGATATCGATATTTCCTTTGTATTTGCTACACATAGCTTTAGCTTAAGTTTTTAAATTATTAATTATAATTTTTCATAATTATATTTTGGGTGTGACATCTCCCCCTACCAACAAAACGGCTGACCCAAGTCGTTTCGACCAACAATCCAAGAAAGAATAATTAAAAATATTACACAACAAAATATAAAAAATAAAAATTAGACTAAATTTAATGTGGGCACCTATCTAGAATCCTTTGAGCAAGCTTGTTAATAACGATTAAAATTAAAAAAGTTATTTTGACTATATGTCCTATGTCAAATATACTATAAAAATTAAAAGAAGAACAATATACTGGTCTTATTTAAAAAAAAAATAAACATTGTTTCTTAAAATTAATATATTATGCACTTGTTGAAATAGTTCGATTTAGTCCTTAACTCCTAAGTATGTTCTCTTACGCAAAATATTTTATTAATGTTTTTATAATTCACTTTTGTCTTTTCACTTAATTTAGGCACTTTCAATTTTAGTTCATTATACACTTCACAAAGTTTATTTCCACTTTTTAAGCTATGATAGTTACAATTTTACGAAATATTTTTAATTATATATTCAATTCATATTATTCATTTTATATAAGACAACTTCAAATTATTCATATTAGAATGTTTTCCTTTTTAACTGACTTCCAACGTAGTATTGACATTTCTCAAGTTATTAATTCCTTTTTTATTTAATTTTTTTGACTTGTTACTTTAATTTTTTGGTCAGCTTCTGTGTTACCTAGTTTGAACCTTGCTTGATTTGGTATTTGTTTCCAAAATATAGATAATTTTGAATTTCCAAAAACTCATAAAACCTATCCTACCCTTGTTCAGTATTTTGGAAGAAGAGGGCATCGTAGAGTCCACAAGAGTACTATCCAATGGTCTCCCACAAATTCCATACCGGAACGGTGCAGTCAAGTTTGATTAAGTTAAAAAAAAATTCAATAGAAAATCAAACTTTAATTTTGATAAATTTTCGGTACACAATTCAAAGCTTTGACCTACTATATTTCAAGTGTTTTTTTTTTTTTTTTTTTTTTTTTTTGTTGTTTTTTTTTTTTTATTATGTAACGCTATAATATGTCATTGACTTTTAATCCTGTAACAACTTTTGCTGTTCCTGTTTATTCACTTGAGATTTTTTCAACACTATTTTTATTGTCATTTGCCCAATTTTGACATCGCGAAATTAATAAAATCAGTTAAAATGAAGTTGCTATTTAAAAATGAATGTTTTCGATTTCTTACTCAGCTTAGTGTTGTTGAACTTGTTCATATGTACTTATTTTTACAACTTACAACTTACAACTATTTATTTTACTTAGTTCGCATAAACTTGACCTATTTATTTATCTCATGTGTAACTGACCTATGCAATTGCTTTCTAAGATTTCTTGACCTATTTATTTTATATAATGCATTATTTATTATTGTAGTACCCTTTTGCTTATTTCATTATTTAATTGGTACTTTTTATCTTATAACATTTTAATTGTAGTGGTGCGCACCCTTTTTCTAGTATATACTTTAACTTTTACAATATTATTATTTGAATTAATTGATGTTTAGAAATATTCATAGAAAAAGTGATGATTTGATGTTTAAATAGAGCTCTGTTTAATTACACTTTTTGTACGAATTTTTCGCCACATTCTTGATTTAGGATATCCTATTACTATTATTTTCACTTTTCATTTTTATTTTCATTACACTTTTTATTAATTACTCTGCTTTTTTATACACACACGTTTTTTTTTTTTTTTTAAGCACTCGCGACTTATTCCGATAATTATTCGTTTTCCATATTTAAAGTCAAAGAAGCGCACACTGTTTTTCCAGATTGTAGAGCTTGCAAATCTTCTTCGCTCTGTAGGTTGACCCTATAACGTGTGTTGCAGATTTTGGAGTTTTCTCGTTGACTCTCTTCTTGTTGTATGATGTGGCGGTTTTTACCCGTTGTTGTTGCTTTCTTCCTATACCATTGTATTATTTTTACTGCTATCCAAAAACTTAGTATTGAAACTATTATTCCAAAAACTACGAGGGTAATTGTTAATAATTTTTCGTGATGACTTGAAGTCGTTTCTCCTTCAGCATTTGTTACTGGTATGCTGGCTATCATTGGTATGGGTGTTCGAATTTTGTACACAAGATAAATTATTATTATCGTCATGATAATATTCCAAATTAAGAATGTTGAATGGCTGATGTAACCGTATTTATCTGTGAAACTTGCCGTTGTCAATTCGTAATCTTTAATCCAACTAATTATGGTTTCCATTTTTTCTGGTGTGTTTGTCAAATTCAGATGTGGAACCTGTAGTGTCCAATTATGGTTGATGCACTCCGAGAAATTGTTGTAGGTTGGAGGATTATTTGAATTTGGGTGGATAATAAAGGATTTTAAATTTGACCATGTAGCGGGAAGAGTATGAGTAATTTTTATTTCAGGAAGATTAATTTCTTTGCAAGGATATCGTGTTGGAATGAGTATGTCTTTTGAAAGGACTAATTTGCAAGAACAAGGAAGAAATAATTTTAAGGATCCAATAGGTAAATTTTCTTTGAGTAATTTTTGAGATGTATCGGAACATATGATATGGGAATTTGGGTTAGGGTGGGTTATTAGGTATTCTTCTTCCGCGATTTCCATAATTAACATTGCTGTGGATTGATGGCAGCTCATTGGACAATGTTTGCTTAAATTTTCTACCGTGTCACCCTTAAACATTTTTATTGCACATAATGGTCCATGAAAGTCATCTGTGGTAAGGTGTGGTATATAGCACAATTTATCTTCATACGCCCTGCATTGATGTAGAGCCATACCAGTTACTGTTCTTATTAATTGCTTTTTTTGATTACCGCTTGATACTGCCAGATACAATGTGTTGTGATTTAAACTGCAAGTTTGCTTATACCATCCAAATGCTGTTGTTACTAATTCATAAAGTTTCCAGGATAAATCGTTTGTAACTATTGGTATCTTTAAATGTATTGAAATTTTAGAATCTGAGAACGTACAATCACAAATTGGAAGCTGATAATAACGTGTAATGTCAATTGTGGGGATGGCCAGTCCTTGATTTGACTTCTGGAGTTCTTGCTCAAGCTTATCCAAATCATCTCGTAACGTGCTCATTTCCAAAATGTTTAACGGAATTTGATTCTGTTTGCATGCTGCCAAAATTGCATTTGTTTTTATTAATCTCGTTAATGAGATAATTCTGCGTAAATTTTCGTATGCTGTATTATGTAGTCGATTTATTACATTATTCGTGACGTAGTCTCGTTCCTGGGCTTTCTGAATTTCACTTTCCACTAAATTGATTTTTGTCTCCACCATGTGGAAAGTTTTCGTTACTTCTTCTTCATAATTTTTGAATGCTTTTGAATCTCTTCCTATACCTTGAATTGTAGATGTTAACCCCTCTGTTAACTTTTTTATATGTTCTTCCAAATTTTTTTCGTTCATTGTCAACCCATCTAACGTTTTCATAGTTGCAACACCACAGCAAAATTGTAGAGCCCCTCCGAGAAAATCCAGTGCTCTTCTGGGCCTTGTTGGTGCATCTTTGTTTAGCAGAGTTTCGAAATTTCTTTCCAATAATCTTAGGTCGATTTCGTATGCGATACTTAAGCTTTGGATTGCCTTTTCGATTAGGCAATCTGAGGTTGCTCCATCGAGACATCTATTTTCCATTACCGGTTTAAGATCCTGTCGTGGACTTGCCTGCGTCCATTTCATCTGGTAGATGATTGGTATAGTTGCTTCATATGCAACCACCTTTGGAAGCGGTTTCCATACCACTCCTGGAGAGATTTCCACTATAGGTTGCGATAATATTTCCATACATGTTATGTAACATCTAAAATTTTATTTAATTAAGTACATGAATGATTTTTTAAATTATCCCGTTTTTCCATTCTCTGATTCTGTAAAATTGTATTTCTATTTATCTTATTTTACCCATAAAATCTAATTGAAAGTGCGGTTAGTCGTTTTTTGTTTTCTAGTTTTATTCTATTTGCGACTGTTATTATTTGTATATATAAAATCATTCTCTTATATTACATAAAAAATATCGAACTAATAAAAACTTATATTTACTTAGGACTTTAAAAAAATTAATATTAATGTGAATTATATTTGTTCATACAGGGTAATTATTTATGTGTCGTTAATTGGGCACTTCCAGGCCTCATTATAAGGGAGAATTCTACTAACGTGAACAATTTCCGTTTTTGAGTCCAAAGGTTCACCTTTCCGAACTTCATAATTGACTTCTCCTATTTTCTTATTTATAAAATATGGTCCTGACCATTTTAATAATAATTTTTCTGATCTACCTACTTTTCTAATTGGGGTAAAAATTCTAACTTTGTCACCTGGCATAAATTCAAGTGATCTATGTTTTGCATCGTAATACATTTTATCTTTCAACTGACGCGCTTGTATATTTTGAATTGCTAAATTTCTCATTCTTAACACCTTTTCGCGTAATTGTTCCGAATCAGTCCCGTGAATTGGACTAGCTAAACTGGCCTCACTGGGTAAATAAGGCTCTCTACCGTATACAAGCATAAATGGAGAAAATTTTGTAGTTTCTTGGAAAGATACGTTGTAGGCAAAAGTAACATGTGGTAGAAATTCAGGCCAATTCTCTTGATTTGGTGTAACGTAGTTGGATATCATATTTATAACTGTCGAATTAAATCTTTCCGTTAATCCATTACATTGAGGATGATAGGCTGTAGTAAATCTACTTGTTCCTCCCATAATTTTTACTAACTCTGTTATTGTTTGTGATACAAACACCATTCCTCTGTCACTTAATAAAATTTTTGGTGATCCATGTCTACAAATTATGTTTTCTAGTAGAAATTGAGCTACACTTTTACTCTTACCGTCTACTAAAGCTTTTGTTTCCACCCATCTTGTAGCGTAATCCGTTGCTACAACTATCATTGTCATTCCTGTTGTACTTCTAGGAAACGGACCTAACAAATCTATTCCAATTTTTTCAAATGGTAACCCTACCTCAATAGGTTGCAGGAACCCTGCGGGTTTAACATTTGATCTACCTTTACGCGCTTGGCAGTCTTGACACCCTTTTACAAATTTTTCCACATCTTTCTGTAGACCGTCCCAATAATATCGATCTTTTATTTTGTGTAATGTTTTCGTGATTCCTAGATGTCCAGACAATGGATCATTGTGGTGAGCAATTAAAATATCTTTAATTAATTTTTTTGGAATAACCAATAGATTCTCTTTGCCACTTACGTTAGCGTTTTTCTTGTAAAGAGTTCCTTCTATAATTTTATAATTTTTTGCTCTCCTTCTGAGTCCGATGGTAAGACTTGGTTCCTGAGGATTTTTGACGGCTTGTAATATTTCTTTGATATCCGGATCGTCTTCTTGTAGATTTTTGATATCAATTGGTTCCAATATAAATGTTGGAATTTCTTTTGAGTCTTCCTCGTCTTGTTGACTTCCTATTATAACTGGATTTCTAGATAAGCAATCTGCGTCATGATGTGTTTTTCCACTTTTATAGATAATTGTGTGATCAAATTCCGAAAGTTTTAGGTACCAACGAGCTAATTTTGATGTTAAATTATTAATAGTTTTCAAAAAACAAAGTGAGTGGTGATCCGTAACAATTTTTATCGGTTTCCCGTAAACAAGATGTCTAAAATATTGTAAACTCCATATTACTGCAAGAGCTTCAAGTTCTGATATTGTATAATTTTTTTCTGCTTTCGTTAGTGATCTACTCGCGTATGCCACTGGGTGCATTGTTTTTTCTGCACTTTCTTGCAACAAGATAGCTCCTATACCGATTTTACTTGCATCTGTTCTTAATTCGCAACCTTTTGTCGGGTCAAAATGTTTTATTAGCGGTGCAGTGGTTAATTTTTCTTTTAATTTGTTAAATGCTTCTTCCTGCGGTTTTTCCCATTTAAATCCATCCTTTTTTGTCGCTTCGTATAATGGTCGAGCAATTATTGAGAAATTTGGTATGAATTTTCGATAATAATTGCACAGTCCCAAAAAACTTTGAGTTGTTTTTATATTTGTTGGTTTTTTAAAATCTTTGACTGCTTTTAATTTGTCCTCATCTGGGGCTATACCGTCTTTATTTACAATATGACCAAGCACCTTTACTTCGTCAATAGCGTAGACGCATTTTGAAGGTTTAAGTGTCAATCCGGCTTGTCTCAATCGTTCTAGTACCTTTCTTAGTCTAACCAAATGTTCCTCAAATGTTTTTGAAAATACAAAAATGTCATCGAAATATATCATTATCTCGCTCCATTTCATTCCTGCGAATAATCTGTCCATTAAATCCTCAAAAGTGCTAGGACTATTACGTAGACCGAAACTAAGTACATTAAATTCGTACAGTCCATTTCCCGGAGCAATAAAGGCTGTATATTCTTTTGAATCTTCATCAATGCCGATTTGCCAATATCCACTAAATAGATCTAAGGATGTGAAGTATTTTGCCCCGTGTAGATATGTTAGGATATCGTCGATATTTGACGTATGATAAGCTGATGGCTTAGTCAGGGAATTTAATTTTCGGTAGTCAACACAAAATCTCTTGGTCCCGTCGCGTTTATCTACTAAAATTACTGGAAAACACCAAGGACTTTGGCTACGTCGGATAATGTTGTTTTTTAACATGTCTTTAATTTGTTCATCAATTAACTTTCTTTCAGCTGCGGACACGCGATACGGTTTAGATTTAATTGGGGATGCCCCCTGTACATCAATTTTGTGGGTAGTTAAATTCGTAAACCCTAATTCGCTAGTTTCTTTTGCAAACACGTCGTTAAATTCTAAAAGTAATTTTTCTATTTGAGCTTTTTCGGTATCTGATAATTTTTCGCTTATTTTATGATCCTTTAGCGTTACGCTCGATGTTTTCCGCGGTCTAGTACTTTCGTTTTCACGCATTATATTAGTGAGAAGAAAAATTGAGTTACCTTGTGGTAATTCCACATAACCTAAAGTTGTACCTTCGAATAATTTTATCGGCAGATTTGATTTTGATATTATTTTTATCATATACAAGTTATCTTTGACACGTTGTAACCTACTAACAAGAGCTAATTTATGACTAACTAAAAATTTATTATTTTGTCTAAACTTTCCTAATTCTAATTTTTGAAAATCTATTTTATCGCCCTCTAATTTTAATAAAATTCTAATTGCATTATTTGGTTGTACCCGATAGTCTTTAGTTAATTTTAATTTGAATTCGGTTTGTATTTCTTCGTTTACGTCCTGACATAATTCTTGTAATAATTCGTTATCAGTATAAGATTCGTTTTGCGGTGTAATGTTCAACTTGTTTTCTTGTAGATTATTTTCTTTTCTAAAAAATGTTTGTACCGTATTTAACCATATGACCCATTCATTTTTCTCGAAATATGATTTTGTCGTTTTATTCTTATAAAATTTTGAATTGTTTATTTTTTTATTTAATTTTTGACTAACGCGTTTTTGACTTTGGCTGTTATTTATGCTATTGATATTTTTTTGGTTGATATTCGAACATTGTTCATTTATTAATTTAATTTCTGACGCGAATGTTACTTTTCTATTTGCCTGATTTGACAGTTTCTTTGAAAATTTTTTGACTACGTTTTCATTACTAAATTGAAAAATGATATTTTCGCTATAATAATCAATTAACACCTTATTTTCTTTCAAAAAATTTGTTCCTAATAATAATGGTACTGGTAATTCGTTTACAACAAGAGCTGAAATATAAAAAATTTTATTGCAAATTTCTAATTTTAACTTTGTAGTGCCAATAATTGGCACTTTGTGTCCACCGGCTGTTTTTAATTCTCGTGTTACATGATCCGTATTAATATTTTTTACTAAAAGTTTAGAAACTATATTCTTACTAGAGCCCGTATCAATTACTACTTCGGTTTCTTTATTATTTACAAGAACGTTAATTTTTAATATATTGTCTATTGGCCCTTTTTCATTTAATTGGCATAGGACGGCGGGGTAACGGGCCGACTTTGCCGTCCTTTGTCGTTTTTTGACTGAAAGGTATTGAAAGTGTTTTGACGTCCCGATTGAAAATTTTGTTTTCCTCCACGGCCTCTTCCTCTAAAATTTCCCCTATTTTCGTTCGCATTGCGACCACTGTTCGAATAGGTACTTGAAGGAAAAGTCTGAGGACTTGCATTTTGGTTACTAGTGCTTTGATAATTATAATTTTGTCTTCCCCTACTATGATAGTTATAATTTTGCCTAGGCGGGACGCGGTATTTATTTTGCATTGGATTTGTGTAATTGGTATTATACCAGCAGTCAGTTGTATAATGACCGTCTTTTCTGCAAATGACACAAAATACTCTTCTATAATTTTGAGGTTGTTTACTTTCTACTTTATTTTGGATAGCATGAAAAGCGTTTTTGCTTACAGTAGGTTCGGGTTTAATACCTAACAATGAAGTGAAATGTTGAGCTAAATCACTAGTTTCAATCCTTGCTTCCCAATCACTTAATTTATGAACAATTTTTTCTAATTCTTCGGAATTCATTCCGGAATGTTTTAGTGTAAAATACATTTGAAAATATTTTGTATGTAGACCAGATTCAAAGTAGTCTATAAAATCTTCATTTTTCATGTTGGGATCAAATTCTTCAGCTAAGTTTAATAATTCATAAAAATAGTTCTTAATTCCCTCTAATGGTTGTTGTTTTCGGCTATTTAGTTTTAGTTTAGCTATGCGCTTTCCCGATTCGCCCGCAAATTTATTTGAAAAGTCCTCCTTAATTTGATTCCATGTTTTATCGTTATTACTCGGGTTTTCTTTATATTTTATAAACCAATGGTTAGCAGCGCCTTCCAAAAATGAACCGAAATAATTTATTTTATGGACATCAGACCAACCGTTTGCTATTGCTGTCCTTTCATATGAATTCAAGAAATTTAAAGCGTTTGTCGTTGCCGGGTTGAAAATATTTGGAGATATAAATTTAGGTAAGCGAGGAGTTAATTCCGCGGCGTTCGCGTTTTGAATTGTTGTATTAAGACTTTCCATTTTGTTATTTTTATTAACTGTTATTGATGATTTTGTCTTGGGTTTATGTTTTATTACCGTGTCTATTAAAGCATTAACTGTTAAATTGGGTTTTTCCAAAATTTTATTTTCTTCGGGTTTTGAACAAAGTATTTCTTTAATTGCTACGTCTATTTCACTTGCCGGAATGGTAAAATCAAACAAATTTTCGTTTATTGCCGATTTGGTTGGGCTACGAGTGATTTTTGAACTTCGGTTAAATGGATTCTCTATTTCTCCTTGTTCTAATGTTTTAACTTCTGCAGGTTTAAATTTACTAGAGTTTCCTGCTAGTACCGTACTTAAATTTAACTTATTTTTTTCAGTTGAAGTACTAATTACCTCTACTGAGTCTTCGATATTTATTATGCTTTGATTTGGAGTTGGAGTTTTATTTTCACCTTCATGAGTTTCTAGCAAATTTTCTTCTAAAGAGGCGGTCTTCAAAAGTAATTTATTTTTCGAACGCGTTTGTGGTCCTTCCCAATTATGCTGCATTAAGACCTTCTAATTATTATTTCTCAATTAATTATACCGTCTAGTATGAATTGCTATAAACCTACAAAAATACTCAAGTTACGCGTTTCTTTAATAATTTATTACTTGCGTAATTTGCGCAAAGAAGTCTAGTGAACTTATTTGAACTCCAATATCGTATTTTATTTATATTAATATCTTATTTACCGTCGTATAACATAATCCTATTTACTATATTTTCTCTTATAATTTAACCCAAATTAATACCAGTTATATTTAAAAAACAACTTATTAACCCCTTTAATATTTACCTCCAATTAATTATTAACCTTTTATTTGGAGATTTTATTTATCTTATAGGCAGCCTCACCAATAAGCTCGGACCCAATTTTAGGCTGTGGGTCATAAATACAACTCACCAAGTTTTGGAATCAAACATCCCTTATTCTTTCATAAGTTTGTAAAAAACTAAACTACGACACAATAAAGTTGCCAAAATTCCATGCTTTATTCTAAAATCAATCAAATATTATCCTAAAATCGAAATATGTGCGAAATTACATATACCTATATTATAGGTATATACCTATTATACCTATTATACCTATTATATTGCGTTTGCTTTGAATTCTTTATGTAACAATTTGTCGACTTACGTAATTTTTTATTGTAAAAGAGTAAATTATATTTCCTGTTAAAATTAATATTATTATTATTCTAAAATTTTCCTTAAAATTACCAAAAAACAATTCCATTAATTCTAAACCCGTTATTTAATTATTATCCTTATTAATTGACTTAGCGTTTATTTTCCTCACGAATTGCTTTAATCATAAAAAAATAATTTTTAATTTTCAAATATTTTAGCTAAAAATTCGGTGATTTTCAGCCATCCAGGACCGGCTTTTAAACCTCCACCATGTCGCATAAGGGGTTTTACCACCCCATAGCTGGGGTTGTGTAGCTAGATGGTGTTGCCCTGTTGGTGTTATTGTTGGCTGGTTGTAGCGTCGTTGTAACAAATTTTAGTAATTTGTTTTATTTTCTAAGTACGTCCCTGCCTAGAGTCTGATTTGGGGTTTGGTTGAGTTTGCGTTTTGAACGCAGGAGGGCACTTTTGGAATGTGAGTTCGAGAAGGGAGTGTGTTCACGGTGTTGGTCTTGTCAAAAGATTTGGTAAGTTTTGCTTTTTCTGTAAAACTTGTATTAGGGAGACACCTTCATAGTGGACAAATTTGCATGTTTTTTGATACTTTTTGGTAGTTCGATTTTTTTGGTGCTTATAAAGTTGTTTTCGTTTCCGATCTTTTCATAAATTTAATTTTAATACGGCAAATTTTAATTTGCATCGACGAGCTTATCCATCGATAATATTTTATCTTAGCTCGCAAATTTTCCACAACGTTAAATTTTAATCTAAGTAAAATATTTAATTTTAAATTAATTTACTTTTGGTGTGAACTACTTGTTTTTTTTATGTTTCTCCAATAGGATAATACTAAGGCAAGTAGCTACGATTTTCTTTCACCGGTTGTGGCTGTCGATTTGTCGACAGCAAACTTCTTGCAGAGATCATTTTTTTGTTTATCTGTCACCTTTTTTTGGAACTCTTGACCCTAGCTTCCGCATCATCTTCAGCTAGATAACATCAGCGGGCCTCTACAATAAATAAAAGCTGGTTGATTTATTCCCAGCGTGTAGATAGTAAAAATTCTGGATCCCCAACAAGGGAGGAGGAATTTTTTTTTATCTCACTGGCGCCCAACGATGGGGCCCGATTTTTCGTTAAATCCTGCAGGAATTTGTTGTCCATAGCGGCACGTTTATTGTTGTTGGAAATTTTTGTGTTCTTTTTGGAGACGGGGGCGATTCGATTTTCGAGTATTCCTTTAAATTGCAATTTTTGGTAGTTAAACGTTTGAGTTTGATTTTTTTATTTTGCGAATTGCAATATTTTCGCTGATAAGGTGTCTCCCGATTTTGTTTTTGTTTTGTGCTATCAGTGCTGATTTGTTTTTTTGGTTTCACTTTTGGTGAATTTTGTGCTGTACTGAATAGCACAAGTATTTATTTTGACGAGACTGATTTTATAATTATCACACTTTCGTATATTAATTTGTGCGGTTACATTTTTATATTTTATTCCATCGAGTTTATTTATCATGTCAGGCTACGTAGAGGCATTAACCCGAGACGAGATAGAGGTAGAACTAAAGTTTCGCGGTTTCGATTTAGCTGTCACACATTTAGCTACTAGAAAGAAAGAACTAAAGAAATTTCCTCGGGATGATTTAGGCGGGACGGACGTGAAGGATGAGCATAACCATGGTTAGTGGTTAATACAAAGGGTGGAGGATGGGTTATGTTGTAACAATTTGGTCAATGTACATCTTAGATCAGTTATTAATACAAAGGGTGGAGGATGGGTTATGTTGTAACAATTTGGTCAATGTACATCTTAGATCAGTTATTAATACAAAGGGTGGAGGATGGGTTATGTTGTAACAATTTGGTCAATGTACATCTTAGATCAGTTATTAATACAAAGGGGTGGAGGATGGGTTGTTATTGTTGTCACTATTTTGATCGTTTAACATCAAGATACGGTCGGTCAATTTTTTGTTTCAATTAATAGCGGACCATCTTGGCTATTAATTGCACCATCGGAGATTACATCTCAAGTACTAAATAGTTACCAATACTGCTGTAGATAAGATCTGTTGACTCTTTAAGAGTCGAATTTATTAGATTTTTTTATTTTTTATTGCTTTAGTTTCTATGTCCCAAGGACGCTGATTGCCTTGGTCCGAAACATTTTTTTGGTGCTGCTGGGGGTGTGTATTTAATTTAGATACCCTTGCGAGCCGTGTAAAGTGGGTCCTATGTGGCCCATTTCTTTCCAAGCACTAATGGTGATTAGCATGCAATTACCATAGTGTTGTTTTGAATTTTTTGTTAGTAGAATACAGGTCCGATGCGGTGCTGTATTCAAATTTTGCAAAGTCGACGCTATTGGTTAGAAACGCCTTTTAAGTCGCAGTTTTTTTTGTTGGCTAGTAGAAGTGTTACGCACTCAGTCACTTCGAGATTCACGCTTGGGCGGATGTAGATTTACAATATTTGTAGTTCTAGTGAATTCTCACCTTTTGTTTATTTTTTTGGGTTATTTTATTCTACGGTAGTCTGATTGAGTATCATGATTTTTTGACTTATTCAAATAAGTTTATTTTATGTTTTTTTCTTCAGTAGTGGAGGTAGCTGTTTGAACGACGTACTCACACACCGTGGTCAGTCGAAACGTTGAAATAAGCTTCCACCTAGTTGAGTTACCGTCTTGACCCGGGTCAGACATCTTAGGGGGGGGCCGTGTAACAAATTTTAGTAATTTGTTTTATTTTCTAAGTACGTCCCTGCCTAGAGTCTGATTTGGGGTTTGGTTGAGTTTGCGTTTTGAACGCAGGAGGGCACTTTTGGAATGTGAGTTCGAGAAGGGAGTGTGTTCACGGTGTTGGTCTTGTCAAAAGATTTGGTAAGTTTTGCTTTTTCTGTAAAACTTGTATTAGGGAGACACCTTCATAGTGGACAAATTTGCATGTTTTTTGATACTTTTTGGTAGTTCGATTTTTTTGGTGCTTATAAAGTTGTTTTCGTTTCCGATCTTTTCATAAATTTAATTTTAATACGGCAAATTTTAATTTGCATCGACGAGCTTATCCATCGATAATATTTTATCTTAGCTCGCAAATTTTCCACAACGTTAAATTTTAATCTAAGTAAAATATTTAATTTTAAATTAATTTACTTTTGGTGTGAACTACTTGTTTTTTTATGTTTCTCCAATAGGATAATACTAAGGCAAGTAGCTACGATTTTCTTTCACCGGTTGTGGCTGTCGATTTGTCGACAGCAAACTTCTTGCAGAGATCATTTTTTTGTTTATCTGTCACCTTTTTTTGGAACTCTTGACCCTAGCTTCCGCATCATCTTCAGCTAGATAACATCAGCGGGCCTCTACAATAAATAAAAGCTGGTTGATTTATTCCCAGCGTGTAGATAGTAAAAATTCTGGATCCCCAACAAGGGAGGAGGAATTTTTTTTTATCTCATCGTACAATTAAAAACTCATTGTTGTAGAAAAACTAATTATATTAAAAATCCAAGCATGTTACAATTAAACCTAGAACGTTACATAAAAACCTAATACTAACACTTACCCTAATAAACATAAGATCAGGGGGATGAAGGATTGACCCATCTTAGTCGATCGGAAGGATCTTGGCTAAGTGGTTTACCTGGTCACCTCACTCACGAGACTCCCTTTTTACTTCTCATAATCATTATTATCAAGCCTTCAATACCCCTTCCTTAATCTAGATCGAACCTCTGGACGATAATTATCGATGCATACCGTCTCAGGGTTCGTTACCCTTTTTGCTCTACTCAATGATTCTCAGTGATAGAGGAAATGTCCCAGACACTTTGGAATGTCAGAGGAAATATCGGATATCGATATTTCCTTTGTATTTGCTACACATAGCTTTAGCTTAAGTTTTTAAATTATTAATTATAATTTTTCATAATTATATTTTGGGTGTGACAATATTAACTTAAAGTACAGAACTTTAAACTAATTACATCCATTCATTAAGTTATTTACTTGACGAAAAGAATTTTGATTTTAACTTAAAGTACAGAACTTTAAATTAATAACTTCCTTTCTTTAAGTTATTTACTTGAAGAACAGAATTTTGGTTATAACTTAAAGTACAGAACTTTAAACTAACAACTTCCATTCTTTAAGTTATTTAATTGAAGAAAAGAATTTTGATTTTAACTTAAAGTACAGAACATTAAATTAATAACTTCCTTTCTTTAAGTTATTTACTTGAAGAACAGAATTTTGATTTTAACTTAAAGTACAGATCTTTAAACTAACAACTTCCATATTTAAGTTATTAACTTGAAAAAAAGAATTTTGATTTTAACTTAAAGTACAGAACTTTAAACTAATAACTTCCTTTCTTTAAGTTATTTACTTGAAGAAAAGAATTTTGATTTTAACTTAAAGTACAGAACTTTAAACTAACAACTTCCATTCTTTAATTTATTAACTTGAAGAAAAGAATTTTGATTTTAACTTAAAGTACAGAACTTTAAATTAATTACTTCCATTCATTAAGTCATTTGCTTGACGAAAAGAATTTTGATTTTAACTTAAAGTACAGAACATTAAATTAATAACTTCCTTTCTTTAAGTTATTTACTTGAAGAACAGAATTTTGATTTTAACTTAAAGTACAGAACTTTAAACTAACAACTTCCATTCTTTAAGTTATTAACTTGAAAAAAAGAATTTTGATTTTAACTTAAAGTACAGAACTTTAAACTAATAACTTCCATTCTTTAAGTTATTAACTAGAAGAAAAGAATTTTGATTATAACTTAAAGTACAGAATTTTTAAATAATAACTTCCTTTCTTTAAGTTATTTACTTGAAGAAAAGAATTTTGATTTTAACTTAAAGTACAGAACTTTAAACTAACAACTTCCATTCATTAAGTTATTTAATTGAAGAAAAGAATTTTGATTTTAACTTAAAGTACAGAACTTTGAACTAACAACTTCCATTCTTTAAGTTATTAACTTGAAGAAAAGAATTTTGATTTTAACTTAAAGTACAGAACTTTAAACTAACAACTTCCATTCTTTAAGTTATTAACTTGAAGAAAAGAATTTTGATTTTAACTTAAAGTACAGAACTTTGAACTAACAACTTCCATTCTTTAAGTTATTAACTTGAAAAAAAGAATTTTGATTTTAATCTAAAGTACAGAACTTTGAACTAACAACTTCCAATCTTTAAGTTATTAACTTGAAGAAAAGAATTTTGATTTTGACTTAAAGTACAGAACTTTAAATTAATAACTTCCTTTCTTTAAGTTATTTACTTGAAGAACAGAATTTTGATTTTAACTTAAAGTACAGAACTTTGAACTAACAACTTCCATTCTTTAAGTTATTAACTTGAAAAAAAGAATTTTGATTTTAACTTAAAGTACAGAACTTTAAACTAATAACTTCCATTCTTTAAGTTATTTAATTGAAGAAAAGAATTTTGATTTTAACTTAAAGTACAGAACTTTAAATTAATAACTTCCTTTCTTTAAGTTATTTACTTGAAGAACAGAATTTTGATTTTAACTTAAAGTACAGAACTGTAAACTAACAACTTCCATTCTTTAAGTTATTAACTTGAAAAAAAGAATTTTGATTTTAACTTAAAGTACAGAACTTTAAACTAATAACTTCCATTCTTTAAGTTATTAACTAGAAGAAAAGAATTTTGATTTTAACTTAAAGTACAGAACTTTAAATTAATAACTTCCTTTCTTTAAGTTATTTACTTGAAGAAAAGAATTTTGATTTTAACTTAAAGTACAGAACTTTAAACTAACAACTTCCATTTTTTAAGTTATTTAATTGAAGAAAAGAATTTTGATTTTAACTTAAAGTACAGAACTTTCAACTAACAACTTCCATTCTTTAAGTTATTAACTTGAAGAAAAGAACTTTGATTTTAACTTAAAGTACAGAACTTTGAACTAACAACTTCCATTCTTTAAGTTATTAACTTGAAGAAAAGAATTTTGATTTTAACTTAAAGTACAGAACTTTAAACTAACAACTTCCATTCTTTAAGTTATTAACTTGAAGAAAAGAATTTTGATTTTAACTTAAAGTACAGAACTTTGAACTAACAACTTCCATTTTTTAAGTTATTAACTTGAAGAAAAGAATTTTGATTTTAACTTAAAGTACAGAACTTTAAATTAAAACTTCCTTTCTTTAAGTTATTAACTTGAAGAAAAGAATTTTGATTTTAACTTAAAGTACAGAACTTTGAACTAACAACTTCCATTCTTTAAGTTATTAACTTGAAGAAAAGAATTTTGATTTTAACTTAAAGTACAGAACTTTGAACTAACAACTTCCATTCTTTAAGTTATTAACTTGAAGAAAAGAATTTAATTTTAACTTAAAGTACAGAACTTTAAACTAACAACTTCCATTCTTTAATTTATTAACTTGAAGAAAAGAATTTTGATTTTAACTTAAAGTACAGAACTTTAAACTAATTACTTCCATTCATTAAGTTATTTACTTGACGAAAAGAATTTTGATTTTAACTTAAAGTACAGAACATTAAATTAATAACTTCCTTTCTTTAAGTTATTTACTTGAAAAACAGAATTTTGATTTTAACTTAAAGTACAGAACTTTAAACTAACAACTTCCATGCTTTAAGTTATTAACTTGAAAAAAAGAATTTTGATTTTAACTTAAAGTACAGAACTTTAAACTAATAACTTCCATTCTTTAAGTTATTAACTAGAAGAAAAGAATTTTGATTTTAACTTAAAGTACAGAACTTTAAAATAATAACTTCCTTTCTTTAAGTTATTTACTTGAAGAAAAGAATTTTGATTTTAACTTAAAGTACAGAACTTTAAACTAACAACTTCCATTCTTTAAGTTATTAACTTGAAAAAAAGAATTTTGATTTTAACTTAAAGTACAGAACTTTAAACTAATAACTTCCATTCTTTAAGTTATTTAATTGAAGAAAAGAATTTTGATTTTAACTTAAAGTACAGAACTTTAAATTAATAACTTCCTTTCTTTAAGTTATTTACTTGAAGAACAGAATTTTGATTTTAACTTAAAGTACAGAACTGTAAACTAACAACTTCCATTCTTTAAGTTATTAACTTGAAAAAAAGAATTTTGATTTTAACTTAAAGTACAGAACTTTAAACTAATAACTTCCATTCTTTAAGTTATTAACTAGAAGAAAAGAATTTTGATTTTAACTTAAAGTACAGAACTTTAAATTAATAACTTCCTTTCTTTAAGTTATTTACTTGAAGAAAAGAATTTTGATTTTAACTTAAAGTACAGAACTTTAAACTAACAACTTCCATTCTTTAAGTTATTTAATTGAAGAAAAGAATTTTGATTTTAACTTAAAGTACAGAACTTTCAACTAACAACTTCCATTCTTTAAGTTATTAACTTGAAGAAAAGAACTTTGATTTTAACTTAAAGTACAGAACTTTGAACTAACAACTTCCATTCTTTAAGTTATTAACTTGAAGAAAAGAATTTTGATTTTAACTTAAAGTACAGAACTTTAAACTAACAACTTCCATTCTTTAAGTTATTAACTTGAAGAAAAGAATTTTGATTTTAACTTAAAGTACAGAACTTTGAACTAACAACTTCCATTTTTTAAGTTATTAACTTGAAGAAAAGAATTTTGATTTTAACTTAAAGTACAGAACTTTAAATTAAAACTTCCTTTCTTTAAGTTATTAACTTGAAGAAAAGAATTTTGATTTTAACTTAAAGTACAGAACTTTGAACTAACAACTTCCATTCTTTAAGTTATTAACTTGAAGAAAAGAATTTTGATTTTAACTTAAAGTACAGAACTTTGAACTAACAACTTCCATTCTTTAAGTTATTAACTTGAAGAAAAGAATTTTGATTTTAACTTAAAGTACAGAACTTTAAACTAACAACTTCCATTCTTTAATTTATTAACTTGAAGAAAAGAATTTTGATTTTAACTTAAAGTACAGAACTTTAAACTAATTACTTCCATTCATTAAGTTATTTACTTGACGAAAAGAATTTTGATTTTAACTTAAAGTACAGAACATTAAATTAATAACTTCCTTTCTTTAAGTTATTTACTTGAAGAACAGAATTTTGATTTTAACTTAAAGTACAGAACTTTAAACTAACAACTTCCATGCTTTAAGTTATTAACTTGAAAAAAAGAATTTTGATTTTAACTCAAAGTACAGAACTTTAAACTAATAACTTCCATTCTTTAAGTTATTAACTAGAAGAAAAGAATTTTGATTTTAACTTAAAGTACAGAACTTTAAAATAATAACTTCCTTTCTTTAAGTTATTTACTTGAAGAAAAGAATTTTGATTTTAACTTAAAGTACAGAACTTTAAACTAACAACTTCCATTCATTAAGTTATTTAATTGAAGAAAAGAATTTTGATTTTAACTTAAAGTACAGAAGTTTAAACTAACAACTTCCATTCTTTTTGTTATTAACTTGAAGAAAAGAATTTTGATTTTATCTTAAAGTACAGAACTTTGAATTAACAACTTCCATTCTTTAAGTTATTAACTTGAAGAAAAGAATTTTGATTTTAACTTAAAGTACAGAACTTTAAACTAACAACTTCCATTCTTTAAGTTATTAACTTGAAGAAAAGAATTTTGATTTTCACTTAAAGTACAGAACTTTGAACTAACAACTTCCATTCTTTAAGTTATTAACTTGAAGAAAAGAATTTTGATTTTAATCTAAAGTACAGAACTTTGAACTAACAACTTCCATTCTTTAAGTTATTAACTTGAAGAAAAGAATTTTGATTTTAACTTAAAGTACAGAACTTTAAATTAATAACTTCCATTCTTTAAGTTATTAACTTGAAGAAAAGAATTTTGATTTTAACTTAAAGTACAGAACTTTAAATTAATAACTTCCTTTCTTTAAGTTATTTACTTGAAGAACAGAATTTTGATTTTAACTTAAAGTACAGAACTTTGAACTAACAACTTCCATTCTTTAAGTTATTAAGTTGAAAAAAAGAATTATGATTTTAACTTAAAGTACAGAACTTTAAACTAATAACTTCCATTCTTTAAGTTATTAACTAGAAGAAAAGAATTTTGATTTTAACTTCAAGTACAGAACTTTAAATTAATAACTTCCTTTCTTTAAGTTATTTACTTGAAGAAAAGAATTTTGATTTTAACTTAAAGTACAGAACTTTGAACTAACAACTTCCATTCTTTAAGTTATTAACTTGAAGAAAAGAATTTTAATTTTAACTTAAAGTACAGAACTTTGAACTAACAACTTCCATTCTTTAAGTTATTAACTTGAAGAAAAGAATTTTGATTTTAACTTAAAGTACAGAACTTTAAACTAACAACTTCCATTCTTTAATTTTTTAACTTGAAGAAAAGAATTTTGATTTTAACTTAAAGTACAGAACTTTAAACTAATTACTTCCATTCATTAAGTTATTTACTTGACAAAAAGAATTTTGATTTTAACTTAAAGTACAGAACATTAAATTAATAACTTCCTTTCTTTAAGTTATTTACTTGAAGAACAGAATTTTGATTTTAACTTAAAGTACAGAACTTTAAACTAACAACTTCCATTCTTTAAGTTATTAACTTGAAAAAAAGAATTTTGATTTTAACTTAAAGTACAGAACTTTAAACTAATAACTTCCATTCTTTAAGTTATTAACTAGAAGAAAAGAATTTTGATTTTAACTTAAAGTACAGAACTTTAAAATAATAACTTCCTTTCTTTAAGTTATTTACTTGAAGAAAAGAATTGTGATTTTAACTTAAAGTACAGAACTTTGAACTAATTACTTCCATTCATTAAGTTATTAACTTGACGAAAAGAATTTTGATTTTAACTTAAAGTACAGAACTTTGAACTAACAACTTCCATTCTTTAAGTTATTAACTTGAAGAAAAGAATTTTGATTTTAACTTAAAGTACAGAACTTTGAACTAACAACTTCCATTCTTTAAGTTATTAACTTGAAGAAAAGAATTTTGATTTTAACTTAAAGTACAGAACTTTAAACTAACAACTTCCATTCTTTAATTTATTTAATTGAAGAAAAGAATTTTGATTTTAACTTAAAGTACAGAACTTTAAACTAACAACTTCCATTTTTTAAGATATTAACTTGAAGAATAGAATTTTGATTTTAACTTAAAGTACAGAACTTTGAACTAACAACTTCCATTCTTTAAATTATTAACTTGAAGAAAAGAATTTTGATTTTAACTTAAAGTACAGAACTTTAAATTAATAACTTTCTTTCTTTAAGTTATTTACTTGAAGAACAGAATTTTGATTTTAACTTAAAGTACAGAACTTTAAACTAACAACTTCCATTCTTTAAGTTATTAACTTGAAAAAAACAATTTTGATTTTAACTTAAAGTACAGAACTTTAAACTAACAACTTCCATTCTTTAAGTTATGTAATTGAAGAAAAGAATTTTGATTTTAACTTAAATTACAGAACTTTAAATTAATAACTTCCTTTCTTTAAGTTATTTACTTGAAGAACAGAATTTTGATTTTAACTTAAAGTACAGAACTTTAAACTAACAACTTCCATTCTTTAAGTTATTAACTTGAAGAAAGAATTTTGATTTTAACTTTAAGTAAAGAACTTTAAACTAACAACTTCCATTCTTTAATTTATTAACTTGAAGGAAAGAATTTTGATATTAACTTAAAGTACAGAACTTTAAACTAATTACATCCATTCATTAAGTTATTTACTTGACGAAAAGAATTTTGATTTTAACTTAAAGTACAGAACTTTAAATTAATAACTTCCTTTCTTTAAGTTATTTACTTGAAGAACAAAATTTTGGTTTTAACTTAAAGTACAGAACTTTAAACTAACAACTTCCATTCTTTAAGTTATTTAATTGAAGAAAAGAATTTTGATTTTAACTTAAAGTACAGAACATTAAATTAATAACTTCCTTTCTTTAAGTTATTTACTTGAAGAACAGAATTTTGATTTTAACTTAAAGTACAGATCTTTAAACTAACAACTTCCATTCTTTAAGTTATTAACTTGAAAAAAAGAATTTTGATTTTAACTTAAAGTACAGAACTTTAAACTAACAACTTCCATTCTTTAAGTTATTAACTTGAAGAAAAGAATTTTGATTTTCACTTAAAGTACAGAACTTTGAACTAACAACTTCCATTCTTTAAGTTATTAACTTGAAGAAAAGAATTTTGATTTTAATCTAAAGTACAGAACTTTGAACTAACAACTTCCATTCTTTAAGTTATTAACTTGAAGAAAAGAATTTTGATTTTAACTTTAAGTACAGAACTTTAAACTAACAACTTCCATTCTTTTTGTTATTAACTTGAAGAAAAGAATTTTGATTTTAACTTAAAGTACAGAACTTTGAATTAACAACTTCCATTCTTTAAGTTATTAACTTGAAGAAAAGAATTTTGATTTTAACTTAAAGTACAGAACTTTAAACTAACAACTTCCATTCTTTAAGTTATTAACTTGAAGAAAAGAATTTTGATTTTCACTTAAAGTACAGAACTTTGAACTAACAACTTCCATTCTTTAAGTTATTAACTTGAAGAAAAGAATTTTGATTTTAATCTAAAGTACAGAACTTTGAACTAACAACTTCCATTCTTTAAGTTATTAACTTGAAGAAAAGAATTTTGATTTTAACTTAAAGTACAGAACTTTAAATTAATAACTTCCTTTCTTAAAGTTATTTACTTGAAGAACAGAATTTTGATTTTAACTTAAAGTACAGAACTTTGAACTAACAACTTCCATTCTTTAAGTTATTAACTTGAAGAAAAGAATTTTGATTTTAACTTAAAGTACAGAACTTTAAACTAACAACTTCCATTCTTTAATTTTTTAACTTGAAGAAAAGAATTTTGATTTTAACTTAAAGTACAGAACTTTAAACTAATTACTTCCATTCATTAAGTTATTTACTTGACAAAAAGAATTTTGATTTTAACTTAAAGTACAGAACATTAAATTAATAACTTCCTTTCTTTAAGTTATTTACTTGAAGAACAGAATTTTGATTTTAACTTAAAGTACAGAACTTTAAACTAACAACTTCCATTCTTTAAGTTATTAACTTGAAAAAAAGAATTTTGATTTTAACTTAAAGTACAGAACTTTAAACTAATAACTTCCATTCTTTAAGTTATTAACTAGAAGAAAAGAATTTTGATTTTGACTTAAAGTACAGAACTTTAAAATAATAACTTCCTTTCTTTAAGTTATTTACTTGAAGAAAAGAATTGTGATTTTAACTTAAAGTACAGAACTTTGAACTAATTACTTCCATTCATTAAGTTATTAACTTGACGAAAAGAATTTTGATTTTAACTTAAAGTACAGAACTTTGAACTAACAACTTCCATTCTTTAAGTTATTAACTTGAAGAAAAGAATTTTGATTTTAACTTAAAGTACAGAACTTTGAACTAACAACTTCCATTCTTTAAGTTATTAACTTGAAGAAAAGAATTTTGATTTTAACTTAAAGTACAGAACTTTAAACTAACAACTTCCATTCTTTAATTTATTTAATTGAAGAAAAGAATTTTGATTTTAACTTTAAGTACAGAACTTTAAACTAACAACTTCCATTCTTTTTGTTATTAACTTGAAGAAAAGAATTTTGATTTTAACTTAAAGTACAGAACTTTGAATTAACAACTTCCATTCTTTAAGTTATTAACTTGAAGAAAAGAATTTTGATTTTAACTTAAAGTACAGAACTTTAAACTAACAACTTCCATTCTTTAAGTTATTAACTTGAAGAAAAGAATTTTGATTTTCACTTAAAGTACAGAACTTTGAACTAACAACTTCCATTCTTTAAGTTATTAACTTGAAGAAAAGAATTTTGATTTTAATCTTTAATAATAATCTTTAATAACTTCCTTTCTTTAAGTTATTTACTTGAAGAACAGAATTTTGATTTTAACTTAAAGTACAGAACTTTAAACTAACAACTTCCATTCTTTAAGTTATTAACTTGAAAAAAAGAATTTTGATTTTAACTTAAAGTACAGAACTTTAAACTAATAACTTCCATTCTTTAAGTTATTAACTAGAAGAAAAGAATTTTGATTTTGACTTAAAGTACAGAACTTTAAAATAATAACTTCCTTTCTTTAAGTTATTTACTTGAAGAAAAGAATTGTGATTTTAACTTAAAGTACAGAACTTTGAACTAATTACTTCCATTCATTAAGTTATTAACTTGACGAAAAGAATTTTGATTTTAACTTAAAGTACAGAACTTTGAACTAACAACTTCCATTCTTTAAGTTATTAACTTGAAGAAAAGAATTTTGATTTTAACTTAAAGTACAGAACTTTGAACTAACAACTTCCATTCTTTAAGTTATTAACTTGAAGAAAAGAATTTTGATTTTAACTTAAAGTACAGAACTTTAAACTAACAACTTCCATTCTTTAATTTATTTAATTGAAGAAAAGAATTTTGATTTTAACTTAAAGTACAGAACTTTAAACTAACAACTTCCATTTTATAAGATATTAACTTGAAGAATAGAATTTTGATTTTAACTTAAAGTACAGAACTTTGAACTAACAACTTCCATTCTTTAAGTTATTAACTTGAAGAAAAGAATTTTGATTTTAACTTAAAGTACAGAACTTTAAATTAATAACTTCCTTTCTTTAAGTTATTTACTTGAAGAACAGAATTTTGATTTTAACTTAAAGTACAGAACTTTAAACTAACAACTTCCATTCTTTAAGTTATTAACTTGAAAAAAACAATTTTGATTTTAACTTAAAGTACAGAACTTTAAACTAACAACTTCCATTCTTTAAGTTATGTAATTGAAGAAAAGAATTTTGATTTTAACTTTAAGTAAAGAACTTTAAACTAACAAATTCCATTCTTTAATTTATTAACTTGAAGGAAAGAATTTTGATATTAACTTAAAGTACAGAACTTTAAACTAATTACATCCATTCATTAAGTTATTTACTTGACGAAAAGAATTTTGATTTTAACTTAAAGTACAGAACTTTAAATTAATAACTTCCTTTCTTTAAGTTATTTACTTGAAGAACAGAATTTTGGTTTTAACTTAAAGTACAGAACTTTAAACTAACAACTTCTTTTCTTTAAGTTATTTAATTGAAGAAAAGAATTTTGATTTTAACTTAAAGTACAGAACATTAAATTAATAACTTCCTTTCTTTAAGTTATTTACTTGAAGAACAGAATTTTGATTTTAACTTAAAGTACAGATCTTTAAACTAACAACTTCCATTCTTTAAGTTATTAACTTGAAAAAAAGAATTTTGATTTTAACTTAAAGTACAGAACTTTAAACTAACAACTTCCATTCTTTAAGTTATTAACTTGAAGAAAAGAATTTTGATTTTCACTTAAAGTACAGAACTTTGAACTAACAACTTCCATTCTTTAAGTTATTAACTTGAAGAAAAGAATTTTGATTTTAATCTAAAGTACAGAACTTTGAACTAACAACTTCCATTCTTTAAGTTATTAACTTGAAGAAAAGAATTTTGATTTTAACTTAAAGTACAGAACTTTAAATTAATAACTTCCTTTCTTTAAGTTATTTACTTGAAGAACAGAATTTTGATTTTAACTTAAAGTACAGAACTTTGAACTAACAACTTCCATTCTTTAAGTTATTAAGTTGAAAAAAAGAATTATGATTTTAACTTAAAGTACAGAACTTTAAACTAATAACTTCCATTCTTTAAGTTATTAACTAGAAGAAAAGAATTTTGATTTTAACTTCAAGTACAGAACTTTAAATTAATAACTTCCTTTCTTTAAGTTATTTACTTGAAGAAAAGAATTTTGATTTTAACTTAAAGTACAGAACTTTGAACTAACAACTTCCATTCTTTAAGTTATTAACTTGAAGAAAAGAATTTTAATTTTAACTTAAAGTACAGAACTTTGAACTAACAACTTCCATTCTTTAAGTTATAAACTTGAAGAAAAGAATTTTGATTTTAACTTAAAGTACAGAACTTTAAACTAACAACTTCCATTCTTTAATTTTTTAACTTGAAGAAAAGAATTTTGATTTTAACTTAAAGTACAGAACTTTAAACTAATTACTTCCATTCATTAAGTTATTTACTTGACGAAAAGAATTTTGATTTTAACTTAAAGTACAAAACATTAAATTAATAACTTCCTTTCTTTAAGTTATTTACTTGAAGAACAGAATTTTGATTTTAACTTAAAGTACAGAACTTTAAACTAACAACTTCCATTCTTTAAGTTATTAACTTGAAAAAAAGAATTTTGATTTTAACTTAAAGTACAGAACTTTAAACTAATAACTTCCATTCTTTAAGTTATTAACTTGAAGAAAAGAATTTTGATTTTAATCTAAAGTACAGAACTTTGAACTAACAACTTCCATTCTTTAAGTTATTAACTTGAAGAAAAGAATTTTGATTTTAACTTAAAGTACAGAACTTTAAATTAATAACTTCCTTTCTTTAAGTTATTTACTTGAAGAACAGAATTTTGATTTTAACTTAAAGTACAGAACTTTGAACTAACAACTTCCATTCTTTAAGTTATTAAGTTGAAAAAAAGAATTATGATTTTAACTTAAAGTACAGAACTTTAAACTAATAACTTCCATTCTTTAAGTTATTAACTAGAAGAAAAGAATTTTGATTTTAACTTCAAGTACAGAACTTTAAATTAATAACTTCCTTTCTTTAAGTTATTTACTTGAAGAAAAGAATTTTGATTTTAACTTAAAGTACAGAACTTTGAACTAACAACTTCCATTCTTTAAGTTATTAACTTGAAGAAAAGAATTTTAATTTTAACTTAAAGTACAGAACTTTGAACTAACAACTTCCATTCTTTAAGTTATTAACTTGAAGAAAAGAATTTTGATTTTAACTTAAAGTACAGAACTTTAAACTAACAACTTCCATTCTTTAATTTTTTAACTTGAAGAAAAGAATTTTGATTTTAACTTAAAGTACAGAACTTTAAACTAATTACTTCCATTCATTAAGTTATTTACTTGACGAAAAGAATTTTGATTTTAACTTAAAGTACAGAACATTAAATTAATAACTTCCTTTCTTTAAGTTATTTACTTGAAGAACAGAATTTTGATTTTAACTTAAAGTACAGAACTTTAAACTAACAACTTCCATTCTTTAAGTTATTAACTTGAAAAAAAGAATTTTGATTTTAACTTAAAGTACAGAACTTTAAACTAATAACTTCCATTCTTTAAGTTATTAACTAGAAGAAAAGAATTTTGATTTTAACTTAAAGTACAGAACTTTAAAATAATAACTTCCTTTCTTTAAGTTATTTACTTGAAGAAAAGAATTGTGATTTTAACTTAAAGTACAGAACTTTGAACTAATTACTTCCATTCATTAAGTTATTAACTTGACGAAAAGAATTTTGATTTTAACTTAAAGTACAGAACTTTGAACTAACAACTTCCATTCTTTAAGTTATTAACTTGAAGAAAAGAATTTTGATTTTAACTTAAAGTACAGAACTTTGAACTAACAACTTCCATTCTTTAAGTTATTAACTTGAAGAAAAGAATTTTGATTTTAACTTAAAGTACAGAACTTTAAACTAACAACTTCCATTCTTTAATTTATTTAATTGAAGAAAAGAATTTTGATTTTAACTTAAAGTACAGAACTTTAAACTAACAACTTCCATTTTTTAAGATATTAACTTGAAGAATAGAATTTTGATTATAACTTAAAGTACAGAACTTTGAACTAACAACTTCCATTCTTTAAGTTATTAACTTGAAGAAAAGAATTTTGATTTTAACTTAAAGTACAGAACTTTAAATTAATAACTTCCTTTCTTTAAGTTATTTACTTGAAGAACAGAATTTTGATTTTAACTTAAAGTACAGAACTTTAAACTAACAACTTCCATTCTTTAAGTTATTAACTTGAAAAAAACAATTTTGATTTTAACTTAAAGTACAGAACTTTAAACTAACAACTTCCATTCTTTAAGTTATGTAATTGAAGAAAAGAATTTTGATTTTAACTTAAATTACAGAACTTTAAATTAATAACTTCCTTTCTTTAAGTTATTTACTTGAAGAACAGAATTTTGATTTTAACTTAAAGTACAGAACTTTAAACTAACAACTTCCATTCTTTAAGTTATTAACTTGAAGAAAAGAATTTTGATTTTAACTTTAAGTAAAGAACTTTAAACTAACAACTTCCATTCTTTAATTTATTAACTTGAAGGAAAGAATTTTGATATTAACTTAAAGTACAGAACTTTAAACTAATTACATCCATTCATTAAGTTATTTACTTGACGAAAAGAATTTTGATTTTAACTTAAAGTACAGAACTTTAAACTAATAACTTCCTTTCTTTAAGTTATTTACTTGAAGAACAGAATTTTGGTTTTAACTTAAAGTACAGAACTTTAAACTAACAACTTCCATTCTTTAAGTTATTTAATTGAAGAAAAGAATTTTGATTTTAACTTAAAGTACAGAACATTAAATTAATAACTTCCTTTCTTTAAGTTATTTACTTGAAGAACAGAATTTTGATTTTAACTTAAAGTACAGATCTTTAAACTAACAACTTCCATTCTTTAAGTTATTAACTTGAAAAAAAGAATTTTGATTTTAACTTAAAGTACAGAACTTTAAACTAATAACTTCCTTTCTTTAAGTTATTTACTTGAAGAAAAGAATTTTGATTTTAACTTAAAGTACAGAACTTTAAACTAACAACTTCCATTCTTTAATTTATTAACTTGAAGAAAAGAATTTTGATTTTAACTTAAAGTACAGAACTTTAAATTAATTACTTCCATTCATTAAGTTATTTGCTTGACGAAAAGAATTTTGATTTTAACTTAAAGTACAGAACATTAAATTAATAACTTCCTTTCTTTAAGTTATTTACTGGAAGAACAGAATTTTGATTTTAACTTAAAGTACAGAACTTTAAACTAACAACTTCAATTCTTTAAGTTATTAACTTGAAAAAAAGAATTTTGATTTTAACTTAAAGTACAGAACTTTAAACTAATAACTTCCATTCTTTAAGTTATTAACTAGAAGAAAAGAATTTTGATTATAACTTAAAGTACAGAACTTTAAAATAATAACTTCCTTTCTTTAAGTTATTTACTTGAAGAAAAGAATTTTGATTTTAACTTAAAGTACAGAACTTTAAACTAACAACTTCCATTCATTAAGTTATTTAATTGAAGATAAGAATTTTGATTTTAACTTAAAGTACAGAACTTTAAACTAACCACTTCCATTCTTTTTGTTATTAACTTGAAGAAAAGAATTTTGATTTTAACTTAAAGTACAGAACTTTGAACTAACAACTTCCATTCTTTAAGTTATTAACTTGAAGAAAAGAATTTTGATTTTAACTTAAAGTACAGAACTTTAAACTAACAACTTCCATTCTTTAAGTTATTAACTTGAAGAAAAGAATTTTGATTTTAACTTAAAGTACAGAACTTTGAACTAACAACTTCCATTCTTTAAGTTATTAACTTGAAGAAAAGAATTTTGATTTTAATCTAAAGTACAGAACTTTGAACTAACAACTTCCATTCTTTAAGTTATTAACTTGAAGAAAAGAATTTTGATTTTAACTTAAAGTACAGAACTTTAAATTAATAATTTCCTTTCTTTAAGTTATTTACTTGAAGAACAGAATTTTGATTTTAACTTAAAGTACAGAACTTTGAACTAACAACTTCCATTCTTTAAGTTATTAACTTGAAAAAAAGAATTTTGATTTTAACTTAAAGTACAGAACTTTAAACTAATAACTTCCATTCTTTAAGTTATTAACTAGAAGAAAAGAATTTTGATTTTAACTTCAAGTACAGAACTTTAAATTAATAACTTCCTTTCTTTAAGTTATTTACTTGAAGAAAAGAATTTTGATTTTAAGTTAAAGTACAGAACTTTAAACTAACAACTTCCATTCTTTAAGTTATTTAATTGAAGAAAAGAATTTTGATTTTAATTTAAAGTACAGAACTTTAAACTAACAACTTCCATTCTTTTTGTTATGAACTTGAAGAAAAGAATTTTGATTTTAACTTAAAGTACAGAACTTTGAACTAACAACTTCCATTCTTTAAGTTATTAACTTGAAGAAAAGAATTTTGATTTTAACTTAAAGTACAGAACTTTAAACTAACAACTTCCATTCTTTAAGTTATTAACTTGAAGAAAAGAATTTTGATTTTAACTTAAAGTACAGAACTTTGAACTAACAACTTCCATTCTTTAAGTTATTAACTTGAAGAAAAGAATTTTGATTTTAACTTAAAGTACAGAACTTTGAACTAACAACTTCAATTCTTTAAGTTATTAACTTGAAGAAAAGAATTTTGATTTTCACTTAAAGTACAGAACTTTAAAGTAATAACTTCCTTTCTTTAAGTTATTTACTTGAAGAATAGAATTTTGATTTTAACTTAAAGTACAGAACTTTGAACTAACAACTTCCATTCTTTAAGTTATTAACTTGAAAAAAAGAATTTTGATTTTAACTTAAAGTACAGAACTTTAAACTAATATCTTCCATTCTTTAAGTTATTAACTAGAAGAAAAGAATTTTGATTTTAACTTCAAGTACAGAACTTTAAATTAATAACTTCCTTTCTTTAAGTTATTTACTTAAAGAAAGGAATTTTGATTTTAACTTAAAGTACAGAACTTTAAACTAATAACTTCCATTCTTTAAGTTATTTAATTGAAGAAAAGAATTTTTATTTTAACTTAAAGTACAGAACTTTAAACTAACAACTTCCATTTTTTAAGATATTAACTTGAAGAAAAGAATTTTGATTTTAACTTAAAGTACAGAACTTTGAACTAACAACTTCCATTCTTTAAGTTATTAACTTGAAGAAAAGAATTTTGATTTTAACTTAAAGTACAGAACTTTGAACTAACAACTTCCATTCTTTAAGTTATTAACTTGAAGAAAAGAATTTTGATTTTAACTAAAAGTACAGAACTTTAAATTAATAACTTCCTTTCTTTAAGTTATTTACTTGAAGAACAGAATTTTGATTTTAACTTAAAGTACAGAACTTTGAACTAACAACTTCCATTCTTTAAGTTATTAACTTGAAAAAAAGAATTTTGATTTTAACTTAAAGTACAGAACTTTAAACTAATAACTTCCATTCTTTAAGTTATTAACTAGAAGAAAAGAATTTTGATTTTAACTTCAAGTACAGAACTTTTAATTAATAACTTCCTTTCTTTAAGTTATTTACTTAAAGAAAAGAATTTTGATTTTAACTTAAAGTACAGAACTTTAAATTAATAACTTCCTTTCTTTAAGTTATTTACTTGAAGAACAGAATTTTGATTTTAACTTAAAGTACAGAACTGTAAACTAACAACTTCCATTCTTTAAGTTATTAACTTGAAAAAAAGAATTTTGATTTTAACTTAAAGTACAGAACTTTAAACTAATAACTTCCATTCTTTAAGTTATTAACTAGAAGAAAAGAATTTTGATTTTAACTTAAAGTACAGAACTTTAAATTAATAACTTCCTTTCTTTAAGTTATTAACTTGAAGAAAAGAATTTTGATTTTAACTTAAAGTACAGAACTTTGAACTAACAACTTCCATTTTTTAAGTTATTAACTTGAAGAAAAGAATTTTGATTTTAACTTAAAGTACAGAACTTTAAATTAAAACTTCCTTTCTTTAAGTTATTAACTTGAAGAAAAGAATTTTGATTTTAACTTAAAGTACAGAACTTTGAACTAACAACTTCCATTCTTTAAGTTATTAACTTGAAGAAAAGATTTTTGATTTTAACTTAAAGTACAGAACTTTGAACTAACAACTTCCATTCTTTAAGTTATTAACTTGAAGAAAAGAATTTTGATTTTAACTAAAAGTACAGAACTTTAAACTAACAACTTCCATTCTTTAATTTATTAACTTGAAGAAAAGAATTTTGATTTTAACTTAAAGTACAGAACTTTAAACTAATTACTTCCATTCATTAAGTTATTTACTTGACGAAAAGAATTTTGATTTTAACTTAAAGTACAGAACATTAAATTAATAACTTCCTTTCTTTAAGTTATTTACTTGAAGAACAGAATTTTGATTTTAACTTAAAGTACAGAACTTTAAACTAACAACTTCCATTGTTTAAGTTATTAACTTGAAAAAAAGAATTTTGATTTTAACTTAAAGTACAGAACTTTAAACTAATAACTTCCATTCTTTAAGTTATTAACTAGAAGAAAAGAATTTTGATTTTAACTTAAAGTACAGAACTTTAAAATAATAACTTCCTTTCTTTAAGTTATTTACTTGAAGTAAAGAATTTTGATTTTAACTTAAAGTACAGAACTTTAAACTAACAACTTCCATTCATTAACTTATTTAATTGAAGAAAAGAATTTTGATTTTAACTTAAAGTACAGAACTTTAAACTAACAACTTCCATTCTTTTTGTTATTAACTTGAAGAAAAGAATTTTGATTTTAACTTAAAGTACAGAACTTTGAATTAACAACTTCCATTCTTTAAGTTATTAACTTGAAGAAAAGAATTTTGATTTTAACTTAAAGTACAGAACTTTAAACTAACAACTTCCATTCTTTAAGTTATTAACTTGAAGAAAAGAATTTTGATTTTCACTTAAAGTACAGAACTTTGAACTAACAACTTCCATTCTTTAAGTTATTAACTTGAAAAAAAGAATTTTGATTTTAATCTAAAGTACAGAACTTTGAACTAACAACTTCCATTCTTTAAGTTATTAACTTGAAGAAAAGAATTTTGATTTTAACTTAAAGTACAGAACTTTAAATTAATAACTTCCTTTCTTTAAGTTATTTACTTGAAGAACAGAATTTTGATTTTAACTTAAAGTACAGAACTTTGAACTAACAACTTCCATTCTTTAAGTTATTAACTTGAAAAAAAGAATTTTGGTTTTAACTTAAAGTACAGAACTTTAAACTAATAACTTCCATTCTTTACGTTATTAACTAGAAGAAAAGAATTTTGATTTTAACTTCAAGTACAGAATTTTAAATTAATAACTTCCATTCTTTAATTTATTAACTTGAAGAAAAGAATTTTGATTTTAACTTAAAGTACAGAACTTTAAATTAATTACTTCCATTCATTAAGTTATTTGCTTGACGAAAAGAATTTTGATTTTAACTTAAAGTACAGAACATTAAATTAATAACTTCATTTCTTTAAGTTATTTACTGGAAGAACAGAATTTTGATTTTAACTTAAAGTACAGAACTTTAAACTAATAACTTCCTTTCTTTAAGTTATTTACTTGAAGAAAAGAATTTTGATTTTAACTTAAAGTACAGAACTTTAAACTAACAACTTCCATTCTTTAATTTATTAACTTGAAGCAAAGAATTTTGATTTTAACTTAAAGTACAGAACTTTAAATTAATTACTTCCATTCATTAAGTTATTTGCTTGACGAAAAGAATTTTGATTTTAACTTAAAGTACAGAACATTAAATTAATAACTTCCTTTCTTTAAGTTATTTACTGGAAGAACAGAATTTTGATTTTAACTTAAAGTACAGAACTTTAAACTAACAACTTCCATTCTTTAAGTTATTAACTTGAAAAAAAGAATTTTGATTTTAACTTAAAGTACAGAACTTTAAACTAATAACTTCCATTCTTTAAGTTATTAACTAGAAGAAAAGAATTTTGATTATAACTTAAAGTACAGAACTTTAAAATAATAACTTCCTTTCTTTAAGTTATTTACTTGAAGAAAAGAATTTTGATTTTAACTTAAAGTACAGAACTTTAAACTAACAACTTCCATTCATTAAGTTATTTAATTGAAGATAAGAATTTTGATTTTAACTTAAAGTACAGAACTTTAAACTAACAACTTCCATTCTTTTTGTTATTAACTTGAAGAAAAGAATTTTGATTTTAACTTAAAGTACAGAACTTTGAACTAACAACTTCCATTCTTTAAGTTATTAACTTGAAAAAAAGAATTTTGATTTTAACTTAAAGTACAGAACTTTAAACTAACAACTTCCATTCTTTAAGTTATTAACTTGAAGAAAAGAATTTTGATTTTAACTTAAAGTACAGAACTTTGAACTAACAACTTCCATTCTTTAAGTTCTTAACTTGAAGAAAAGAATTTTGATTTTAATCTAAAGTACAGAACTTTGAACTAACAACTTCCATTCTTTAAGTTATTAACTTGAAGAAAAGAATTTTGATTTTAACTTAAAGTACAGAACTTTAAATTAATAATTTCCTTTTTTTAAGTTATTTACTTGAAGAACAGAATTTTGATTTTAACTTAAAGTACAGAACTTTGAACTAACAACTTCCATTCTTTAAGTTATTAACTTGAAAAAAAGAATTTTGATTTTAACTTAAAGTACAGAACTTTAAACTAATAACTTCCATTCTTTAAGTTATTAACTAGAAGAAAAGAATTTTGATTTTAACTTCAAGTACAGAACTTTAAATTAATAACTTCCTTTCTTTAAGTTATTTACTTGAAGAAAAGAATTTTGATTTTAAGTTAAAGTACAGAACTTTAAACTAACAACTTCCATTCTTTAAGTTATTTAATTGAAGAAAAGAATTTTGATTTTAATTTAAAGTACAGAACTTTAAACTAACAACTTCCATTCTTTTTGTTATTAACTTGAAGAAAAGAATTTTGATTTTAACTTAAAGTACAGAACTTTGAACTAACAACTTCCATTCTTTAAGTTATTAACTTGAAGAAAAGAATTTTGATTTTAACTTAAAGTACAGAACTTTAAACTAACAACTTCCATTCTTTAAGTTATTAACTTGAAGAAAAGAATTTTGATTTTAACTTAAAGTACAGAACTTTGAACTAACAACTTCCATTCTTTAAGTTATTAACTTGAAGAAAAGAATTTTGATTTTAACTTAAAGTACAGAACTTTGAACTAACAACTTCAATCCTTTAAGTTATTAACTTGAAGAAAAGAATTTTGATTTTAACTTAAAGTACAGAACTTTAAATTAATAACTTCCTTTCTTTAAGTTATTTACTTGAAGAACAGAATTTTGATTTTAACTTAAAGTACAGAACTTTGAACTAACAACTTCCATTCTTTAAGTTATTAACTTGAAAAAAAGAATTTTGATTTTAACTTAAAGTACAGAACTTTAAACTAATATCTTCCATTCTTTAAGTTATTAACTAGAAGAAAAGAATTTTGATTTTAACTTCAAGTACAGAACTTTAAATTAATAACTTCCTTTCTTTAAGTTATTTACTTAAAGAAAGGAATTTTGATTTTAACTTAAAGTACAGAACTTTAAACTAATAACTTCCATTCTTTAAGTTATTTAATTGAAGAAAAGAATTTTTATTTTAACTTAAAGTACAGAACTTCAAACTAACAACTTCCATTTTTTAAGATATTAACTTGAAGAAAAGAATTTTGATTTTAACTTAAAGTACAGAACTTTGAACTAATAACTTCCATTCTTTAAGTTATTAACTTGAAGAAAAGAATTTTGATTTTAACTTAAAGTACAGAACTTTGAACTAACAACTTCCATTCTTTAAGTTATTAACTTGAAGAAAAGAATTTTGATTTTAACTTATAGTACAGAACTTTGAACTAACAACTTCCATTCTTTAAGTTATTAACTTGAAGAAAAGAATTTTGATTTTAACTTAAAGTACAGAACTTTGAACTAACAACTTCCATTCTTTAAGTTATTAACTTGAAGAAAAGAATTTTGATTTTAACTTAAAGTACAGAACTTTAAACTAACAACTTCCATTCTTTAATTTATTAACTTGAAGCAAAGAATTTTGATTTTAACTTAAAGTACAGAACTTTAAATTAATTACTTCCATTCATTAAGTTATTTGCTTGACGAAAAGAATTTTGATTTTAACTTAAAGTACAGAACATTAAATTAATAACTTCATTTCTTTAAGTTATTTACTGGAAGAACAGAATTTTGATTTTAACTTAAAGTACAGAACTTTAAACTAATAACTTCCTTTCTTTAAGTTATTTACTTGAAGAAAAGAATTTTGATTTTAACTTAAAGTACAGAACTTTAAACTAACAACTTCCATTCTTTAATTTATTAACTTGAAGCAAAGAATTTTGATTTTAACTTAAAGTACAGAACTTTAAATTAATTACTTCCATTCATTAAGTTATTTGCTTGACGAAAAGAATTTTGATTTTAACTTAAAGTACAGAACATTAAATTAATAACTTCCTTTCTTTAAGTTATTTACTGGAAGAACAGAATTTTGATTTTAACTTAAAGTACAGAACTTTAAACTAACAACTTCCATTCTTTAAGTTATTAACTTGAAAAAAAGAATTTTGATTTTAACTTAAAGTACAGAACTTTAAACTAATAACTTCCATTCTTTAAGTTATTAACTAGAAGAAAAGAATTTTGATTATAACTTAAAGTACAGAACTTTAAAATAATAACTTCCTTTCTTTAAGTTATTTACTTGAAGAAAAGAATTTTGATTTTAACTTAAAGTACAGAACTTTAAACTAACAACTTCCATTCATTAAGTTATTTAATTGAAGATAAGAATTTTGATTTTAACTTAAAGTACAGAACTTTAAACTAACAACTTCCATTCTTTTTGTTATTAACTTGAAGAAAAGAATTTTGATTTTAACTTAAAGTACAGAACTTTGAACTAACAACTTCCATTCTTTAAGTTATTAACTTGAAAAAAAGAATTTTGATTTTAACTTAAAGTACAGAACTTTAAACTAACAACTTCCATTCTTTAAGTTATTAACTTGAAGAAAAGAATTTTGATTTTAACTTAAAGTACAGAACTTTGAACTAACAACTTCCATTCTTTAAGTTCTTAACTTGAAGAAAAGAATTTTGATTTTAATCTAAAGTACAGAACTTTGAACTAACAACTTCCATTCTTTAAGTTATTAACTTGAAGAAAAGAATTTTGATTTTAACTTAAAGTACAGAACTTTAAATTAATAATTTCCTTTTTTTAAGTTATTTACTTGAAGAACAGAATTTTGATTTTAACTTAAAGTACAGAACTTTGAACTAACAACTTCCATTCTTTAAGTTATTAACTTGAAAAAAAGAATTTTGATTTTAACTTAAAGTACAGAACTTTAAACTAATAACTTCCATTCTTTAAGTTATTAACTAGAAGAAAAGAATTTTGATTTTAACTTCAAGTACAGAACTTTAAATTAATAACTTCCTTTCTTTAAGTTATTTACTTGAAGAAAAGAATTTTGATTTTAAGTTAAAGTACAGAACTTTAAACTAACAACTTCCATTCTTTAAGTTATTTAATTGAAGAAAAGAATTTTGATTTTAATTTAAAGTACAGAACTTTAAACTAACAACTTCCATTCTTTTTGTTATTAACTTGAAGAAAAGAATTTTGATTTTAACTTAAAGTACAGAACTTTGAACTAACAACTTCCATTCTTTAAGTTATTAACTTGAAGAAAAGAATTTTGATTTTAACTTAAAGTACAGAACTTTAAACTAACAACTTCCATTCTTTAAGTTATTAACTTGAAGAAAAGAATTTTGATTTTAACTTAAAGTACAGAACTTTGAACTAACAACTTCCATTCTTTAAGTTATTAACTTGAAGAAAAGAATTTTGATTTTAACTTAAAGTACAGAACTTTGAACTAACAACTTCAATTCTTTAAGTTATTAACTTGAAGAAAAGAATTTTGATTTTAACTTAAAGTACAGAACTTTAAATTAATAACTTCCTTTCTTTAAGTTATTTACTTGAAGAACAGAATTTTGATTTTAACTTAAAGTACAGAACTTTGAACTAACAACTTCCATTCTTTAAGTTATTAACTTGAAAAAAAGAATTTTGATTTTAACTTAAAGTACAGAACTTTAAACTAATATCTTCCATTCTTTAAGTTATTAACTAGAAGAAAAGAATTTTGATTTTAACTTCAAGTACAGAACTTTAAATTAATAACTTCCTTTCTTTAAGTTATTTACTTAAAGAAAGGAATTTTGATTTTAACTTAAAGTACAGAACTTTAAACTAATAACTTCCATTCTTTAAGTTATTTAATTGAAGAAAAGAATTTTTATTTTAACTTAAAGTACAGAACTTCAAACTAACAACTTCCATTTTTTAAGATATTAACTTGAAGAAAAGAATTTTGATTTTAACTTAAAGTACAGAACTTTGAACTAATAACTTCCATTCTTTAAGTTATTAACTTGAAGAAAAGAATTTTGATTTTAACTTAAAGTACAGAACTTTGAACTAACAACTTCCATTCTTTAAGTTATTAACTTGAAGAAAAGAATTTTGATTTTAACTTATAGTACAGAACTTTGAACTAACAACTTCCATTCTTTAAGTTATTAACTTGAAGAAAAGAATTTTGATTTTAACTTAAAGTACAGAACTTTGAACTAACAACTTCCATTCTTTAAGTTATTAACTTGAAGAAAAGAATTTTGATTTTAACTTAAAGTACAGAACTTTGAACTAACAACTTCAATTCTTTAAGTTATTAACTTGAAGAAAAGAATTTTGATTTTAACTTAAAGTACAGAACTTTAAATTAATAACTTCCTTTCTTTAAGTTATTTACTTGAAGAACAGAATTTTGATTTTAACTTAAAGTACAGAACTTTGAACTAACAACTTCCATTCTTTAAGTTATTAACTTGAAAAAAAGAATTTTGATTTTAACTTAAAGTACAGAACTTTAAACTAATAACTTCCATTCTTTAAGTTATTAACTAGAAGAAAAGAATTTTGATTTTAACTTCAAGTACAGAACTTTAAATTAATAACTTCCTTTCTTTAAGTTATTTACTTAAAGAAAAGAATTTTGATTTTAACTTAAAGTACAGAACTTTAAATTAATAACTTCCTTTCTTTAAGTTATTTACTTGAAGAACAGAATTTTGATTTTAACTTAAAGTACAGAACTGTAAACTAACAACTTCCATTCTTTAAGTTATTAACTTGAAAAAAAGAATTTTGATTTTAACTTAAAGTACAGAACTTTAAACTAATAACTTCCATTCTTTAAGTTATTTAATTGAAGAAAAGAATTTTGATTTTAACTTAAAGTACAGAACTTTAAATTAATAACTTCCTTTCTTTAAGTTATTTACTTGAAGAACAGAATTTTGATTTTAACTTAAAGTACAGAACTGTAAACTAACAACTTCCATTCTTTAAGTTATTAACTTGAAAAAAAGAATTTTGATTTTAACTTAAAGTACAGAACTTTAAACTAATAACTTCCATTCTTTAAGTTATTAACTAGAAGAAAAGAATTTTGATTTTAACTTAAAGTACAGAACTTTAAATTAATAACTTCCTTTCTTTAAGTTATTAACTTGAAGAAAAGAATTTTGATTTTAACTTAAAGTACAGAACTTTGAACTAACAACTTCCATTTTTTAAGTTATTAACTTGAAGAAAAGAATTTTGATTTTAACTTAAAGTACAGAACTGTAAAATAAAACTTCCTTTCTTTAAGTTATTAACTTGAAGAAAAGAATTTTGATTTTAACTTAAAGTACAGAACTTTGAACTAACAACTTCCATTCTTTAAGTTATTAACTTGAAGAAAAGAATTTTGATTTTAACTTAAAGTACAGAACTTTGAACTAACAACTTCCATTCTTTAAGTTATAAACTTGAAGAAAAGAATTTTGATTTTAACTAAAAGTACAGAACTTTAAACTAACAACTTCCATTCTTTAATTTATTAACTTGAAGAAAAGAATTTTGATTTTAACTTAAAGTACAGAACTTTAAACTAATTACTTCCATTCATTAAGTTATTTACTTGACGAAAAGAATTTTGATTTTAACTTAAAGTACAGAACATTAAATTAATAACTTCCTTTCTTTAAGTTATTTACTTGAAGAACAGAATTTTGATTTTAACTTAAAGTACAGAACTTTAAACTAACAACTTCCATTGTTTAAGTTATTAACTTGAAAAAAAGAATTTTGATTTTAACTTAAAGTACAGAACTTTAAACTAATAACTTCCATTCTTTAAGTTATTAACTAGAAGAAAAGAATTTTGATTTTAACTTAAAGTACAGAACTTTAAAATAATAACTTCCTTTCTTTAAGTTATTTACTTGAAGAAAAGAATTTTGATTTTAACTTAAAGTACAGAACTTTAAACTAACAACTTCCATTCATTAAGTTATTTAATTGAAGAAAAGAATTTTGATTTTAACTTAAAGTACAGAACTTTAAACTAACAACTTCCATTCTTTTTGTTATTAACTTGAAGAAAAGAATTTTGATTTTAACTTAAAGTACAGAACTTTGAATTAACAACTTCCATTCTTTAAGTTATTAACTTGAAGAAAAGAATTTTGATTTTAACTTAAAGTACAGAACTTTAAACTAACAACTTCCATTCTTTAAGTTATTAACTTGAAGAAAAGAATTTTGATTTTCACTTAAAGTACAGAACTTTGAACTAACAACTTCCATTCTTTAAGTTATTAACTTGAAAAAAAGAATTTTGATTTTAATCTAAAGTACAGAACTTTGAACTAACAACTTCCATTCTTTAAGTTATTAACTTGAAGAAAAGAATTTTGATTTTAACTTAAAGTACAGAACTTTAAATTAATAACTTCCTTTCTTTAAGTTATTTACTTGAAGAACAGAATTTTGATTTTAACTTAAAGTACAGAACTTTGAACTAACAACTTCCATTCTTTAAGTTATTAACTTGAAAAAAAGAATTTTGGTTTTAACTTAAAGTACAGAACTTTAAACTAATAACTTCCATTCTTTAAGTTATTAACTAGAAGAAAAGAATTTTGATTTTAACTTCAAGTACAGAACTTTAAATTAATAACTTCCTTTCTTTAAGTTATTTACTTGAAGAAAAGAATTTTGATTTTAACTTAAAGTACAGAACTTTAAACTAACAACTTCCATTTTTTAAGATATTAACTTGAAGAAAAGAATTTTGATTTTAACTTAAAGTACAGAACTTTGAACTAACAACTTCCATTCTTTAAGTTATTAACTTGAAGAAAAGAATTTTGATTTTAACTTAAAGTACAGAACTTTGAACTAACAACTTCCATTCTTTAAGTTATTAACTTGAAGAAAAGAATTTTGATTTTAACTTAAAGTACAGAACTTTAAACTAACAACTTCCATTCTTTAAGTTATTAACTTGAAGAAAAGAATTTTGATTTTAACTTAAAGTACAGAACTTTAAATTAATAACTTCCTTTCTTTAAGTTATTTACTTGAAGAAAAGAATTTTGATTTTAACTTAAAGTACAGATCTTTAAACTAATAACTTACATTCTTTAAGTTATTTAATTGAAGAACAGAATTTTGATTTTAACTTAAAGTACAGAACTTTAAACTAACAACTTCCATTCTTTAAGTTATTAACTTGAAGAAAAGAATTTTGATTTTAACTTAAAGTACAGAACTTTGAACTAACAACTTCCATTCTTTAAGTTATTAACTTGAAGAAAACAATTTTGATTTTAACTTAAAGTACAGAACTTTAAATTAATAACTTCCTTTCTTTAAGTTATTTACTTGAAGAACAGAATTTTGATTTTAACTTAAAGTACAGATCTTTAGACTAACAACTTCCATTCTTTAAGTTATTTACTTGTAAAAAAGAATTTTGATTTTAACTTAAAGTACAGAACTTTAAATTAATAACTTCCTTTCTTTAAGTTATTAACTTGAAGAAAAGAATTTTGATTTTAACTTAAAGTACAGAACTTTGAACTAACAACTTCCATTCTTTAAGTTATTAACTTGAAGAAAAGAATTTTGATTTTTACTTAAAGTACAGAACTTTGAACTAACAACTTCCATTCTTTAAGTTATTAACTTGAAGAAAAGAATTTTGATTTTAACTAAAAGTACAGAACTTTAAACTAACAACTTCCATTCTTTAATTTATTAACTTGAAGAAAAGAATTTTGATTTTAACTTAAAGTACAGAACTTTAAACTAATTACTTCCATTCATTAAGTTATTTACTTGACGAAAAGAATTTTGATTTTAACTTAAAGTACAGAACATTAAATTAATAACTTCCTTTCTTTAAGTTATTTACTTGAAGAACAGAATTTTGATTTTAACTTAAAGTACAGAACTTTAAACTAACAACTTCCATTGTTTAAGTTATTAACTTGAAAAAAAGAATTTTGATTTTAACTTAAAGTACAGAACTTTAAACTAATAACTTCCATTCTTTAAGTTATTAACTAGAAGAAAAGAATTTTGATTTTAACTTAAAGTACAGAACTTTAAAATAATAACTTCCTTTCTTTAAGTTATTTACTTGAAGAAAAGAATTTTGATTTTAACTTAAAGTACAGAACTTTAAACTAACAACTTCCATTCATTAAGTTATTTAATTGAAGAAAAGAATTTTGATTTTAACTTAAAGTACAGAACTTTAAACTAACAACTTCCATTCTTTTTGTTATTAACTTGAAGAAAAGAATTTTGATTTTAACTTAAAGTACAGAACTTTGAATTAACAACTTCCATTCTTTAAGTTATTAACTTGAAGAAAAGAATTTTGATTTTAACTTAAAGTACAGAACTTTAAACTAACAACTTCCATTCTTTAAGTTATTAACTTGAAGAAAAGAATTTTGATTTTCACTTAAAGTACAGAACTTTGAACTAACAACTTCCATTCTTTAAGTTATTAACTTGAAAAAAAGAATTTTGATTTTAATCTAAAGTACAGAACTTTGAACTAACAACTTCCATTCTTTAAGTTATTAACTTGAAGAAAAGAATTTTGATTTTAACTTAAAGTACAGAACTTTAAATTAATAACTTCCTTTCTTTAAGTTATTTACTTGAAGAACAGAATTTTGATTTTAACTTAAAGTACAGAACTTTGAACTAACAACTTCCATTCTTTAAGTTATTAACTTGAAAAAAAGAATTTTGGTTTTAACTTAAAGTACAGAACTTTAAACTAATAACTTCCATTCTTTAAGTTATTAACTAGAAGAAAAGAATTTTGATTTTAACTTCAAGTACAGAACTTTAAATTAATAACTTCCTTTCTTTAAGTTATTTACTTGAAGAAAAGAATTTTGATTTTAACTTAAAGTACAGAACTTTGAACTAATAACTTCCATTCTTTAAGTTATTTAATTGAAGAAAAGAATTTTGATTTTAACTTAAAGTACAGAACTTTAAACTAACAACTTCCATTTTTTAAGATATTAACTTGAAGAAAAGAATTTTGATTTTAACTTAAAGTACAGAACTTTGAACTAACAACTTCCATTCTTTAAGTTATTAACTTGAAGAAAAGAATTTTGATTTTAACTTAAAGTACAGAACTTTGAACTAACAACTTCCATTCTTTAAGTTATTAACTTGAAGAAAAGAATTTTGATTTTAACTTAAAGTACAGAACTTTAAACTAACAACTTCCATTCTTTAAGTTATTAACTTGAAGAAAAGAATTTTGATTTTCACTTAAAGTACAGAACTTTGAACTAACAACTTCCATTCTTTAAGTTATTAACTTGAAAAAAAGAATTTTGATTTTAATCTAAAGTACAGAACTTTGAACTAACAACTTCCATTCTTTAAGTTATTAACTTGAAGAAAAGAATTTTGATTTTAACTTAAAGTACAGAACTTTAAATTAATAACTTCCTTTCTTTAAGTTATTTACTTGAAGAACAGAATTTTGATTTTAACTTAAAGTACAGAACTTTGAACTAACAACTTCCATTCTTTAAGTTATTAACTTGAAAAAAAGAATTTTGGTTTTAACTTAAAGTACAGAACTTTAAACTAATAACTTCCATTCTTTAAGTTATTAACTAGAAGAAAAGAATTTTGATTTTAACTTCAAGTACAGAACTTTAAATTAATAACTTCCTTTCTTTAAGTTATTTACTTGAAGAAAAGAATTTTGATTTTAACTTAAAGTACAGAACTTTAAACTAACAACTTCCATTTTTTAAGATATTAACTTGAAGAAAAGAATTTTGATTTTAACTTAAAGTACAGAACTTTGAACTAACAACTTCCATTCTTTAAGTTATTAACTTGAAGAAAAGAATTTTGATTTTAACTTAAAGTACAGAACTTTGAACTAACAACTTCCATTCTTTAAGTTATTAACTTGAAGAAAAGAATTTTGATTTTAACTTAAAGTACAGAACTTTAAACTAACAACTTCCATTCTTTAAGTTATTAACTTGAAGAAAAGAATTTTGATTTTAACTTAAAGTACAGAACTTTAAATTAATAACTTCCTTTCTTTAAGTTATTTACTTGAAGAAAAGAATTTTGATTTTAACTTAAAGTACAGATCTTTAAACTAATAACTTACATTCTTTAAGTTATTTAATTGAAGAACAGAATTTTGATTTTAACTTAAAGTACAGAACTTTAAACTAACAACTTCCATTCTTTAAGTTATTAACTTGAAGAAAAGAATTTTGATTTTAACTTAAAGTACAGAACTTTGAACTAACAACTTCCATTCTTTAAGTTATTAACTTGAAGAAAACAATTTTGATTTTAACTTAAAGTACAGAACTTTAAATTAATAACTTCCTTTCTTTAAGTTATTTACTTGAAGAACAGAATTTTGATTTTAACTTAAAGTACAGATCTTTAGACTAACAACTTCCATTCTTTAAGTTATTTACTTGTAAAAAAGAATTTTGATTTTAACTTAAAGTACAGAACTTTAAATTAATAACTTCCTTTCTTTAAGTTATTAACTTGAAGAAAAGAATTTTGATTTTAACTTAAAGTACAGAACTTTGAACTAACAACTTCCATTCTTTAAGTTATTAACTTGAAGAAAAGAATTTTGATTTTTACTTAAAGTACAGAACTTTGAACTAACAACTTCCATTCTTTAAGTTATTAACTTGAAGAAAAGAATTTTGATTTTAACTAAAAGTACAGAACTTTAAACTAACAACTTCCATTCTTTAATTTATTAACTTGAAGAAAAGAATTTTGATTTTAACTTAAAGTACAGAACTTTAAACTAATTACTTCCATTCATTAAGTTATTTACTTGACGAAAAGAATTTTGATTTTAACTTAAAGTACAGAACATTAAATTAATAACTTCCTTTCTTTAAGTTATTTACTTGAAGAACAGAATTTTGATTTTAACTTAAAGTACAGAACTTTAAACTAACAACTTCCATTGTTTAAGTTATTAACTTGAAAAAAAGAATTTTGATTTTAACTTAAAGTACAGAACTTTAAACTAATAACTTCCATTCTTTAAGTTATTAACTAGAAGAAAAGAATTTTGATTTTAACTTAAAGTACAGAACTTTAAAATAATAACTTCCTTTCTTTAAGTTATTTACTTGAAGAAAAGAATTTTGATTTTAACTTAAAGTACAGAACTTTAAACTAACAACTTCCATTCATTAAGTTATTTAATTGAAGAAAAGAATTTTGATTTTAACTTAAAGTACAGAACTTTAAACTAACAACTTCCATTCTTTTTGTTATTAACTTGAAGAAAAGAATTTTGATTTTAACTTAAAGTACAGAACTTTGAATTAACAACTTCCATTCTTTAAGTTATTAACTTGAAGAAAAGAATTTTGATTTTAACTTAAAGTACAGAACTTTAAACTAACAACTTCCATTCTTTAAGTTATTAACTTGAAGAAAAGAATTTTGATTTTCACTTAAAGTACAGAACTTTGAACTAACAACTTCCATTCTTTAAGTTATTAACTTGAAAAAAAGAATTTTGATTTTAATCTAAAGTACAGAACTTTGAACTAACAACTTCCATTCTTTAAGTTATTAACTTGAAGAAAAGAATTTTGATTTTAACTTAAAGTACAGAACTTTAAATTAATAACTTCCTTTCTTTAAGTTATTTACTTGAAGAACAGAATTTTGATTTTAACTTAAAGTACAGAACTTTGAACTAACAACTTCCATTCTTTAAGTTATTAACTTGAAAAAAAGAATTTTGGTTTTAACTTAAAGTACAGAACTTTAAACTAATAACTTCCATTCTTTAAGTTATTAACTAGAAGAAAAGAATTTTGATTTTAACTTCAAGTACAGAACTTTAAATTAATAACTTCCTTTCTTTAAGTTATTTACTTGAAGAAAAGAATTTTGATTTTAACTTAAAGTACAGAACTTTGAACTAATAACTTCCATTCTTTAAGTTATTTAATTGAAGAAAAGAATTTTGATTTTAACTTAAAGTACAGAACTTTAAACTAACAACTTCCATTTTTTAAGATATTAACTTGAAGAAAAGAATTTTGATTTTAACTTAAAGTACAGAACTTTGAACTAACAACTTCCATTCTTTAAGTTATTAACTTGAAGAAAAGAATTTTGATTTTAACTTAAAGTACAGAACTTTGAACTAACAACTTCCATTCTTTAAGTTATTAACTTGAAGAAAAGAATTTTGATTTTAACTTAAAGTACAGAACTTTAAACTAACAACTTCCATTCTTTAAGTTATTAACTTGAAGAAAAGAATTTTGATTTTAACTTAAAGTACAGAACTTTAAATTAATAACTTCCTTTCTTTAAGTTGTTTACTGGAAGAAAAGAATTTTGATTTTAACTTAAAGTACAGATCTTTCAACTAATAACTTACATTCTTTAAGTTATTTAATTGAAGAAAAGAATTTTGATTTTAACTTAAAGTACAGAACTTTAAACTAACAACTTCCATTCTTTAAGTTATTAACTTGAAGAAAAGAATTTTGATTTTAACTTAAAGTACAGAACTTTGAACTAACAACTTCCATTCTTTAAGTTATTAACTTGAAGAAAACAATTTTGATTTTAACTTAAAGTACAGAACTTTAAATTAATAACTTCCTTTCTTTAAGTTATTTACTTGAAGAACAGAATTTTGATTTTAACTTAAAGTACAGATCTTTAGACTAACAACTTCCATTCTTTAAGTTATTTACTTGAAAAAAAGAATTTTGATTTTAACTTAAAGTACAGAACTTTAAATTAATAACTTCCTTTCTTTAAGTTATTTAATTGAAGAAAAGAATTTTGATTTTAACTTAAAGTACAGAACTTTGAACTAACAACTTCCATTCTTTAAGTTATTAACTTGAAGAAAAGAATTTTGATTTTAACTTAAAGTACAGAACTTTGAACTAACAGCTTCCATTCTTTAAGTTATTAACTTGAAGAAAAGAATTTTGATTTTAACTTAAAGTACCGAACTTTAAACTAACAACTTCCATTCTTTAATTTATTAACTTGAAGAAAAGAATTTTGATTTTAACTTAAAGTACAGAACTTTAAACTAATTACTTCCATTCATTAAGTTATTTACTTGACGAAAAGAATTTTGATTTTAACTTAAAGTACAGAACTTTAAATTAATAACTTCCTTTCTTTAAGTTATTTACTTGAAGAACAGAATTTTGATTTTAACTTAAAGTACAGACCTTTAATCTAACAACTTCCATTCTTTAAGTTATTAACTTGAAAACAAGAATTTTGATTTTAACTTAAAGTACAGAACTTTAAACTAATAACTTCCATTCTTTAAGTTATTAACTAGAAGAAAAGAATTTTGATTTTAACTTAAAGTACAGAACTTTAAATTAATAACTTCCTTTCTTTAAGTTATTTACTTGAAGAAAAGAATTTTGATTTTAACTTAAAGTACAGAACTTTAAACTAACAACTTCCATTCTTTAAGTTATTTAATTGAAGAAAAGAATTTTGATTTTAACTTAAAGTACAGAACTTTAAACTAACAACTTCCATTCTTTAAGTTATTAACTTGAAGAAAAGAATTTTGATTTTAACTTAAAGTACAGAACTTTGAACTAACAACTTCCATTCTTTAAGTTATTAACTTGAAGAAAAGAATTTTGATTTTAACTTAAAGTACAGAACTTTGAACTAACAACTTCCTTTCTTTAAGTTATTAACTTGTAGAATACAATTTTGATTTTAACTTAAAGTACAGAACTTTAAATTAATAACTTCCTTTCTTTAAGTTATTTACTTGAAGAACAGAATTTTGATTTTAACTTAAAGTACAGATCTTTAAACTAACAACTTCTATTCTTTAAGTTATTAACTTGAAAAAAAGAATTTTGATTTTAACTTAAAGTACAGAACTTTAAATTAATAACTTCCTTTCTTTAGGTTATTTAATTGAAGAAAAGAATTTTGATTTTAACTAAAGTTCAGAACTTTAAACTAATAACTTCAATTCTTTAAGATATTAACTTGAAGAAAAGAATTTTGATTTTAACTTAAAGTACAGAACTTTGAACTAAGAACTTCCATTCTTTAAGTTATTAACTTGAAGAAAAGAATTTTGATTTTAACTTAAAGTACAGAACTTTGAACTAATTACTTCCATTCATTAAGTTATTTACTTGACGAAAAGAATTTTGATTTTAACTTAAAGTACAGAACTTTAAACTAATTACTTCCATTCATTAAGTTATTTACTTGACGAAAAGAATTTTGATTTTAACTTAAAGTACAGAACTTTAAATTAATAACTTCCTTTCTTTATGTTATTTAATTGAAGAAAAGAATTTTGATTTTAACTTAAAGTACAGAACTTTGAACTAACAACTTCCATTCTTTAAGTTATTAACTTGAAGAAAAGAATTTTGATTTTAACTTAAAGTACAGAACTTTGAACTAACAACTTCCATTCTTTAAGTTATTAACTTGAAGAAAACAATTTTGATTTTAACTTAAAGTACAGAACTTTAAATTAATAACTTCCTTTCTTTAAGTTATGTACTTGAAGAACAGAATTTTGATTTTAACTTAAAGTACAGATCTTTAAACTAACAACTTCTATTCTTTAAGTTATTAACTTGAAAAAAAGAATTTTGATTTTAACTTAAAGTACAGAACTTTAAATTAATAACTTCCTTTCTTTAAGTTATTTAATTGAAGAAAAGAATTTTGATTTTAACTAAAGTTCAGAACTTTAAACTAATAACTTCCATTCTTTAAGTTATTTAATTGAAGAAAAGAATTTTGATTTTAACTTAAACTACAGAACTTTAATCTAACAACTTCAATTCTTTAAGATATTAACTTGAAGAAAAGAATTTTGATTTTAACTTAAAGTACAGAACTTTGAACTAACAACTTCCATTCTTTAAGTTATTAACTTGAAGAAAATAATTTTGATTTTAACTTAAAGTACAGAACTTTGAACTAATTACTTCCATTCATTAAGTTATTTACTTGACGAAAAGAATTATGATTTTAACTTAAAGTACAGAACTTTAAACTAATTACTTCCATTCATCAAGTTATTTACTTGACGAAAAGAATTTTGATTTTAACTTAAAGTACAAGACTTTAAACTAATTACTTCCATTCATTAAGTTATTTACTTGAAAAAAAAGAATTTTGATTTTAACTTAAGGTACAGAACTTTAAACTAATAACTTCCATTCTTTAAGTTATTAACTAGAAGAAAAGAATTTTGATTTTAACTTAAAGTACAGAACTTTAAATTAATAACTTCCTTTCTTTAAGTTATTTACTTGAAGAGAAGAATTTTGATTTTAACTTAAAGTACAGAACTTTAAACTAACAACTTCCATTCTTTAAGTTATTAACTAGAAGAAAAGAATTTTGATTTTAACTTAAAGCACAGAACTTTGAACTAACAACTTCCATTCTTTAAGTTATTAACTTGAAAAAAAGAATTTTGCTTTAAACTTAAAGTACAGAACTTTAAACTAGTAACTTCCATTCTTTAAGTTATTAACTAGAAGAAAAGAATTTTGATTTTAACTTAAAGTACAGAACTTTAAATTAATAACTTCCTTTCTTTAAGTTATTTACTTGAAGAAAAGAATTTTGATTTTAACTTAAAGTACAGATCTTTAAACTAATAACTTCCATTCTTTAAGTTATTTAATTGAAGAAAAGAATTTTGATTTTAACTTAAAGTACAGAACTTTAAACTAACAACTTCCATTCTTTAAGTTATTAACTTGAAGAAAAGAATTTTGATTTTAACTTAAAGTACAGAACTTTGAACTAACAACTTCCATTCTTTAAGTTATTAACTTGAAGAAAACAATTTTGATTTTAACTTAAAGTACAGAACTTTAAATTAATAACTTCCTTTCTTTAAGTTATTTACTTGAAGAACAGAATTTTGATTTTAACTTAAAGTACAGATCTTTAAACTAACAACTTCCATTCTTTAAGTTATTTACTAGAAAAAAAGAATTTTGATTTTAACTTAAAGTACAGAACTTTAAATTAATAACTTCCTTTCTTTAAGTTATTTAATTGAAGAAAAGAATTTTGATTTTAACTTAAAGTACAGAACTTTGAACTAACAACTTCCATTCTTTAAGTTATTAACTTGAAGAAAAGAATTTTGATTTTACCTTAAAGTACAGAACTTTGAACTAACAGCTTCCATTCTTTAAGTTATTAACTTGAAGAAAAGAATTTTGATTTTAACTTAAAGTACAGAACTTTAAACTAACAACTTCCATTCTTTAAGTTATTTACTTGAAGAAAAGAATTTTGATTTTAACTTAAAGTACAGAACTTTAAACTAACAACTTCCATTCTTTAAGTTATTTAATTGAAGAAAAAATTTTGATTTTAACTTAAAGTACAGAACTTTAAACTAACAACTTCCATTCTTTAAGTTATTAACTTGAAGAAAACAATTTTGATTTTAACTTAAAGTACAGAACTTTAAATTAATAACTTCCTCTTTTTAAGTTATTTACTTGAAGAACAGAATTTTGATTTTAACTTAAAGTACAGATCTTTAAACTAACAACTTCTATTCTTTAAGTTATTAACTTGAAAAAAAGAATTTTGATTTTAACTTAAAGTACAGAACTTTAAATTAATAACTTCCTTTCTTTAAGTTATTTAATTGAAGAAAAGAATTTTGATTTTAACTTAAAGTACAGAACTTTAAACTAATAACTTCCATTCTTTAAGTTATTTAATTGAAGAAAAGAATTTTGATTTTAACTTAAAGTACAGAACTTTAATCTAACAACTTCAATTCTTTAAGATATTAACTTGAAGAAAAGAATTTTGATTTTAACTTAAAGTACAGAACTTTGAACTAACAACTTCCATTCTTTAAGTTATTAACTTGAAGAAAAGAATTTTGATTTTAACTTAAAGTACAGAACTTTGAACTAATTACTTCCATTCATTAAGTTATTTACTTGACGAAAAGAATTTTGATTTTAACTTAAAGTACAGAACTTTAAACTAATTACTTCCATTCATTAAGTTATTTACTTGAAAAAAAGAATTTTGATTTTAACTTAAGGTACAGAACTTTAAACTAATAACTTCCATTCTTTAAGTTATTAACTAGAAGAAAAGAATTTTGATTTTAACTTAAAGTACAGAACTTTAAATTAATAACTTCCTTTCTTTAAGTTATTTACTTGAAGAGAAGAATTTTGATTTTAACTTAAAGTACAGAACTTTAAACTAACAACTTTCATTCTTTAAGTTATTTTATTGAAGAACAGAATTTTGATTTTAACTTAAAGTACAGAACTTTAAACTAACAACTTCCATTCTTTAAGTTATTAACTAGAAGAAAAGAATTTTGATTTTAACTTAAAGTACAGAACTTTGAACTAACAACTTCCATTCTTTAAGTTATTAACTTGAAGAAAAGAATTTTGATTTTAACTTAAAGTACAGAACTTTGAACTAACAACTTCCATTCTTTAAGTTATTAACTTGAAAAAAAGAATTTTGATTTTAACTTAAAGTACAGAACTTTAAACTAATAACTTCCATTCTTTAAGTTATTAACTAAAAGAAAATAATTTTGATTTTAACTTAAAGTACAGAACTTTAAATTAATAACTTCCTTTCTTTAAGTTATTTACTTGAAGAAAAGAATTTTGATGTTAACTTAAAGTACAGAACTTTAAACTAATAACTTCCATTCTTTAAGTTATTTAATTGAAGAAAAGAATTTTGATTTTAACTTAAAGTACAGAACTTTAAACTAACAACTTCCATTCTTTAAGATATTAACTTGAAGAAAAGAATTTTGATTTTAACTTAAAGTACAGAACTTTGAACTAACAACTTCCATTCTTTAAGTTATTTACTTGAAGAAAAGAATTTTGATGTTAACTTAAAGTACAGAACTTTAAACTAATAACTTCCATTCTTTAAGTTATTTAATTGAAGAAAAGAATTTTGATTTTAACTTAAAGTACAGAACTTTAAACTAACAACTTCCATTCTTTAAGTTATTAACTTGAAAAAAAGAATTTTGATTTTAACTTAAGGTACAGAACTTTAAACTAATAACTTCCATTCTTTAAGTTATTAACTAGAAGAAAAGAATTTTGATTTTAACTTAATGTACAGAACTTTAAATTAATAACTTCCTTTCTTTAAGTTATTTACTTGAAGAAAAGAATTTTGATTTTAACTTAAAGTACAGAACTTTAAACTAACAACTTCCATTTTTTAAGTTATTTAATTGAAGAAAAGAATTTTGATTTTAACTTAAAGTACAGAACTTTAAACTACCAAATTCCATTCTTTAAGTTATTAACTTGAAGAAAAGAATTTTGATTTTAACTTAAAGTACAGAACTTTGAACTAACAACTTGCATTCTTTAAGTTATAAACTTGAAGAAAAGAATTTTGATTTTAACTTAAAGTACAGAACTTTAAACTAACAACTTCCATTCTTTAATTTATTAACTTGAAGAAAAGAATTTTGATTTTAACTTAAAGTACAGAACTTTAAACTAACAATTTCCATTCTTTAATTTATTAACTTGAAGAAAAGAATTTTGATTTTAACTTAAAGTACAGAACTTTAAACTAACAACTTCCATTCTTTAATTTATTAACTTGAAGAAAAGAATTTTGATTTTAACTTAAAGTACAGAACTTTAAACTAACAACTTCCATTCTTTAAGTTATTAACTTGAAAAAAAGAATTTTGATTTTAACTTAAAGTACAGAACTTTAAACTAATAACTTCCATTCTTTAAGTTATTAACTAGAAGAAAAGAATTTTGATTTTAACTTAAAGTACAGAACTTTAAACTATCAACTTCCATTCTTTAAGTTATTAACTAGAAAAAAAGAATTTTGATTTTAACTTAAAGTACAGAACTTTAAGCTAATAACTTCCATTCTTTAAGTTATTTAATTGAAGAAAAGAATTTTGATTTTAACTTAAAGTAGAGAACTTTAAACTAACAACTTCCATTCTTTAAGTTATTAACTTGAAAAAAAGAATTTTGATTTTAACTTAAAGTACAGAACTTTAAACTAATAACTTCCATTCTTTAAGTTATTAACTAGAAGAAAAGAATTTTGATTTTAACTTAAAGTACAGAACTTTGAACTAACAACTTCCATTCTTTAAGTTATTAACTTGAAGAAAAGAATTTTGATTTTAACTTAACGTACAGAACTTTAAACTAACAACTTCCATTCTAACAACTTTAAGTTATTAAAAAATTAAAAAAAATGCAAGTTCTTAGCTTGCAGAAAAGAATTTTGATTTTAACTTAAAGTACAGAACTTTAAACTAATTACTTCCATTCATTATGTTATTTACTTGACGAAAAGAATTTTGATTTTAGCTTAAAGTACAGAACTTTAAACTAACAACTTCCATTCTTTAAGTTATTTACTTAAAGAAAAGGATTTTGATTTTAACTTAAAGTACAGAACTTTAAAATTGTAACTCCCATTCTTTAAGTTAATTACTTGAAGAAAAGAATTTTGATTTTAACTTAAAGTACAAAACTTTAAACTAACAACTTCCATTCTTTAAGTTATTAGCTTGAAGAAAAGAATTTTGATTTTAACTTATAGTACAGAACTTTAAACTAATTACTTCCATTCTTTAAGTTATTAACTAAAAGAAAATAATTTTGATTTTAACTTAAAGTACAGAACTTTAAATTAATAACTTCCTTTCTTTAAGTTATTTACTTGAAGAAAAGAATTTGATTTTAACTTAAAGTACAGAACTTTAAACTAATTACTTCCATTCATTAAGTTATTTACTTGATGAAAACAATTTTGATTTAAACTTAAAGTACAGAACTTTAAATTAATAACTTCCTTTCTTTAAGTTATTTACTTGAAGAACAGAATTTTGATTTTAACTTAAAGTACAGAACTTTAAACTAACAACTTCCATTCTTTAAGTTATTAACTTGAAAAAAAGAATTTTGATTTTAACTTAAGGTACAGAACTTTAAACTAATAACTTCCATTCTTTAAGTTATTAACTAGAAGAAAAGAATTTTGATTTTAACTTAATGTACAGAACTTTAAATTAATAACTTCCTTTCTTTAAGTTATTTACTTGAAGAAAAGAATTTTGATTTTAACTTAAAGTACAGAACTTTAAACTAACAACTTCCATTTTTTAAGTTATTTAATTGAAGAAAAGAATTTTGATTTTAACTTAAAGTACAGAACTTTAAACTACCAAATTCCATTCTTTAAGTTATTAACTTGAAGAAAAGAATTTTGATTTTAACTTAAAGTACAGAACTTTGAACTAACAACTTGCATTCTTTAAGTTATAAACTTGAAGAAAAGAATTTTGATTTTAACTTAAAGTACAGAACTTTAAACTAACAACTTCCATTCTTTAATTTATTAACTTGAAGAAAAGAATTTTGATTTTAACTTAAAGTACAGAACTTTAAACTAACAATTTCCATTCTTTAATTTATTAACTTGAAGAAAAGAATTTTGATTTTAACTTAAAGTACAGAACTTTAAACTAACAACTTCCATTCTTTAATTTATTAACTTGAAGAAAAGAATTTTGATTTTAACTTAAAGTACAGAACTTTAAACTAACAACTTCCATTCTTTAAGTTATTAACTTGAAAAAAAGAATTTTGATTTTAACTTAAAGTACAGAACTTTAAACTAATAACTTCCATTCTTTAAGTTATTAACTAGAAGAAAAGAATTTTGATTTTAACTTAAAGTACAGAACTTTAAACTATCAACTTCCATTCTTTAAGTTATTAACTAGAAAAAAAGAATTTTGATTTTAACTTAAAGTACAGAACTTTAAGCTAATAACTTCCATTCTTTAAGTTATTTAATTGAAGAAAAGAATTTTGATTTTAACTTAAAGTAGAGAACTTTAAACTAACAACTTCCATTCTTTAAGTTATTAACTTGAAAAAAAGAATTTTGATTTTAACTTAAAGTACAGAACTTTAAACTAATAACTTCCATTCTTTAAGTTATTAACTAGAAGAAAAGAATTTTGATTTTAACTTAAAGTACAGAACTTTGAACTAACAACTTCCATTCTTTAAGTTATTAACTTGAAGAAAAGAATTTTGATTTTAACTTAACGTACAGAACTTTAAACTAACAACTTCCATTCTTTAAGTTCTTAGCTTGCAGAAAAGAATTTTGATTTTAACTTAAAGTACAGAACTTTAAACTAATTACTTCCATTCATTATGTTATTTACTTGACGAAAAGAATTTTGATTTTAGCTTAAAGTACAGAACTTTAAACTAACAACTTCCATTCTTTAAGTTATTTACTTAAAGAAAAGGATTTTGATTTTAACTTAAAGTACAGAACTTTAAAATTGTAACTCCCATTCTTTAAGTTAATTACTTGAAGAAAAGAATTTTGATTTTAACTTAAAGTACAAAACTTTAAACTAACAACTTCCATTCTTTAAGTTATTAGCTTGAAGAAAAGAATTTTGATTTTAACTTATAGTACAGAACTTTAAACTAATTACTTCCATTCTTTAAGTTATTAACTAAAAGAAAATAATTTTGATTTTAACTTAAAGTACAGAACTTTAAATTAATAACTTCCTTTCTTTAAGTTATTTACTTGAAGAAAAGAATTTGATTTTAACTTAAAGTACAGAACTTTAAACTAATTACTTCCATTCATTAAGTTATTTACTTGATGAAAACAATTTTGATTTAAACTTAAAGTACAGAACTTTAAATTAATAACTTCCTTTCTTTAAGTTATTTACTTGAAGAACAGAATTTTGATTTTAACTTAAAGTACAGAACTTTAAACTAACAACTTCCATTCTTTAAGTTATTAACTTGAAAAAAAGAATTTTGATTTTAACTTAAGGTACAGAACTTTAAACTAATAACTTCCATTCTTTAAGTTATTAACTAGAAGAAAAGAATTTTGATTTTAACTTAATGTACAGAACTTTAAATTAATAACTTCCTTTCTTTAAGTTATTTACTTGAAGAAAAGAATTTTGATTTTAACTTAAAGTACAGAACTTTAAACTAACAACTTCCATTTTTTAAGTTATTTAATTGAAGAAAAGAATTTTGATTTTAACTTAAAGTACAGAACTTTAAACTACCAAATTCCATTCTTTAAGTTATTAACTTGAAGAAAAGAATTTTGATTTTAACTTAAAGTACAGAACTTTGAACTAACAACTTGCATTCTTTAAGTTATAAACTTGAAGAAAAGAATTTTGATTTTAACTTAAAGTACAGAACTTTAAACTAACAACTTCCATTCTTTAATTTATTAACTTGAAGAAAAGAATTTTGATTTTAACTTAAAGTACAGAACTTTAAACTAACAATTTCCATTCTTTAATTTATTAACTTGAAGAAAAGAATTTTGATTTTAACTTAAAGTACAGAACTTTAAACTAACAACTTCCATTCTTTAATTTATTAACTTGAAGAAAAGAATTTTGATTTTAACTTAAAGTACAGAACTTTAAACTAACAACTTCCATTCTTTAAGTTATTAACTTGAAAAAAAGAATTTTGATTTTAACTTAAAGTACAGAACTTTAAACTAATAACTTCCATTCTTTAAGTTATTAACTAGAAGAAAAGAATTTTGATTTTAACTTAAAGTACAGAACTTTAAACTATCAACTTCCATTCTTTAAGTTATTAACTAGAAAAAAAGAATTTTGATTTTAACTTAAAGTACAGAACTTTAAGCTAATAACTTCCATTCTTTAAGTTATTTAATTGAAGAAAAGAATTTTGATTTTAACTTAAAGTAGAGAACTTTAAACTAACAACTTCCATTCTTTAAGTTATTAACTTGAAAAAAAGAATTTTGATTTTAACTTAAAGTACAGAACTTTAAACTAATAACTTCCATTCTTTAAGTTATTAACTAGAAGAAAAGAATTTTGATTTTAACTTAAAGTACAGAACTTTGAACTAACAACTTCCATTCTTTAAGTTATTAACTTGAAGAACAGAATTTTGATTTTAACTTAACGTACAGAACTTTAAACTAACAACTTCCATTCTTTAAGTTCTTAGCTTGCAGAAAAGAATTTTGATTTTAACTTAAAGTACAGAACTTTAAACTAATTACTTCCATTCATTATGTTATTTACTTGACGAAAAGAATTTTGATTTTAGCTTAAAGTACAGAACTTTAAACTAACAACTTCCATTCTTTAAGTTATTTACTTAAAGAAAAGGATTTTGATTTTAACTTAAAGTACAGAACTTTAAAATTGTAACTCCCATTCTTTAAGTTAATTACTTGAAGAAAAGAATTTTGATTTTAACTTAAAGTACAAAACTTTAAACTAACAACTTCCATTCTTTAAGTTATTAGCTTGAAGAAAAGAATTTTGATTTTAACTTATAGTACAGAACTTTAAACTAATTACTTCCATTCTTTAAGTTATTAACTAAAAGAAAATAATTTTGATTTTAACTTAAAGTACAGAACTTTAAATTAATAACTTCCTTTCTTTAAGTTATTTACTTGAAGAAAAGAATTTTGATGTTAACTTAAAGTACAGAACTTTAAACTAATAACTTCCATTCTTTAAGTTATTTAATTGAAGAAAAGAATTTTGATTTTAACTTAAAGTACAGAACTTTAAACTAACAACTTCCATTCTTTAAGATATGAACTTGAAGAAAAGAATTTTGATTTTAACTTAAAGTACAGAACTTTGAACTAACAACTTCCATTCTTTAAGTTATTAACTTGAAGAAAAGAATTTGATTTTAACTTAAAGTACAGAACTTTAAACTAATTACTTCCATTCATTAAGTTATTTACTTGATGAAAACAATTTTGATTTAAACTTAAAGTACAGAACTTTAAATTAATAACTTCCTTTCTTTAAGTTATTTACTTGAAGAAAAGAATTTTGATGTTAACTTAAAGTACAGAACTTTAAACTAATAACTTCCATTCTTTAAGTTATTTAATTGAAGAAAAGAATTTTGATTTTAACTTAAAGTACAGAACTTTAAACTAACAACTTCCATTCTTTAAGATATTAACTTGAAGAAAAGAATTTTGATTTTAACTTTAAGTACAGAACTTTGAACTAACAACTTCCATTCTTTAAGTTATTAACTTGAAGAAAAGAATTTGATTTTAACTTAAAGTACAGAACTTTAAACTAATTACTTCCATTCATTAAGTTATTTACTTGATGAAAACAATTTTGATTTAAACTTAAAGTACAGAACTTTAAATTAATAACTTCCTTTCTTTAAGTTATTTACTTGAAGAACAGAATTTTGATTTTAACTTAAAGTACAGAACTTTAAACTAACAACTTCCATTCTTTAAGTTATTAACTTGAAAAAAAGAATTTTGATTTTAACTTAAGGTACAGAACTTTAAACTAATAACTTCCATTCTTTAAGTTATTAACTAGAAGAAAAGAATTTTGATTTTAACTTAATGTACAGAACTTTAAATTAATAACTTCCTTTCTTTAAGTTAATTACTTGAAGAAAAGAATTTTGATTTTAACTTAAAGTACAAAACTTTAAACTAACAACTTCCATTCTTTAAGTTATTAGCTTGAAGAAAAGAATTTTGATTTTAACTTATAGTACAGAACTTTAAACTAATTACTTCCATTCTTTAAGTTATTAACTAAAAGAAAATAATTTTGATTTTAACTTAAAGTACAGAACTTTAAATTAATAACTTCCTTTCTTTAAGTTATTTACTTGAAGAAAAGAATTTTGATGTTAACTTAAAGTACAGAACTTTAAACTAATAACTTCCATTCTTTAAGTTATTTAATTGAAGAAAAGAATTTTGATTTTAACTTAAAGTACAGAACTTTAAACTAACAACTTCCATTCTTTAAGATATTAACTTGAAGAAAAGAATTTTGATTTTAACTTAAAGTACAGAACTTTGAACTAACAACTTCCATTCTTTAAGTTATTAACTTGAAGAAAAGAATTTGATTTTAACTTAAAGTACAGAACTTTAAACTAATTACTTCCATTCATTAAGTTATTTACTTGATGAAAACAATTTTGATTTAAACTTAAAGAACAGAACTTTAAATTAATAACTTCCTTTCTTTAAGTTATTTACTTGAAGAAAAGAATTTTGATGTTAACTTAAAGTACAGAACTTTAAACTAATAACTTCCATTCTTTAAGTTATTTAATTGAAGAAAAGAATTTTGATTTTAACTTAAAGTACAGAACTTTAAACTAACAACTTCCATTCTTTAAGATATTAACTTGAAGAAAAGAATTTTGATTTTAACTTTAAGTACAGAACTTTGAACTAACAACTTCCATTCTTTAAGTTATTAACTTGAAGAAAAGAATTTGATTTTAACTTAAAGTACAGAACTTTAAACTAATTACTTCCATTCATTAAGTTATTTACTTGATGAAAACAATTTTGATTTAAACTTAAAGTACAGAACTTTAAATTAATAACTTCCTTTCTTTAAGTTATTTACTTGAAGAACAGAATTTTGATTTTAACTTAAAGTACAGAACTTTAAACTAACAACTTCCATTCTTTAAGTTATTAACTTGAAAAAAAGAATTTTGATTTTAACTTAAGGTACAGAACTTTAAACTAATAACTTCCATTCTTTAAGTTATTAACTAGAAGAAAAGAATTTTGATTTTAACTTAATGTACAGAACTTTAAATTAATAACTTCCTTTCTTTAAGTTATTTACTTGAAGAAAAGAATTTTGATGTTAACTTAAGGTACAGAACTTTAAACTAATAACTTCCATTCTTTAAGTTATTAACTAGAAGAAAATAATTTTGATTTTAACTTAAAGTACAGAACTTTAAACTAACAACTTCCATTCTTTAAGATATTAACTTGAAGAAAAGAATTTTGATTTTAACTTTAAGTACAGAACTTTGAACTAACAACTTCCATTCTTTAAGTTATTAACTTGAAGAAAAGAATTTGATTTTAACTTAAAGTACAGAACTTTAAACTAATTACTTCCATTCATTAAGTTATTTACTTGATGAAAACAATTTTGATTTAAACTTAAAGTACAGAACTTTAAATTAATAACTTCCTTTCTTTAAGTTATTTACTTGAAGAACAGAATTTTGATTTTAACTTAAAGTACAGAACTTTAAACTAACAACTTCCATTCTTTAAGTTATTAACTTGAAAAAAAGAATTTTGATTTTAACTTAAGGTACAGAACTTTAAACTAATAACTTCCATTCTTTAAGTTATTAACTAGAAGAAAAGAATTTTGATTTTAACTTAATGTACAGAACTTTAAATTAATAACTTCCTTTCTTTAAGTTAATTACTTGAAGAAAAGAATTTTGATTTTAACTTAAAGTACAAAACTTTAAACTAACAACTTCCATTCTTTAAGTTATTAGCTTGAAGAAAAGAATTTTGATTTTAACTTATAGTACAGAACTTTAAACTAATTACTTCCATTCTTTAAGTTATTAACTAAAAGAAAATAATTTTGATTTTAACTTAAAGTACAGAACTTTAAATTAATAACTTCCTTTCTTTAAGTTATTTACTTGAAGAAAAGAATTTTGATGTTAACTTAAAGTACAGAACTTTAAACTAATAACTTCCATTCTTTAAGTTATTTAATTGAAGAAAAGAATTTTGATTTTAACTTAAAGTACAGAACTTTAAACTAACAACTTCCATTCTTTAAGATATTAACTTGAAGAAAAGAATTTTGATTTTAACTTAAAGTACAGAACTTTGAACTAACAACTTCCATTCTTTAAGTTATTAACTTGAAGAAAAGAATTTGATTTTAACTTAAAGTACAGAACTTTAAACTAATTACTTCCATTCATTAAGTTATTTACTTGATGAAAACAATTTTGATTTAAACTTAAAGAACAGAACTTTAAATTAATAACTTCCTTTCTTTAAGTTATTTACTTGAAGAAAAGAATTTTGATGTTAACTTAAAGTACAGAACTTTAAACTAATAACTTCCATTCTTTAAGTTATTTAATTGAAGAAAAGAATTTTGATTTTAACTTAAAGTACAGAACTTTAAACTAACAACTTCCATTCTTTAAGATATTAACTTGAAGAAAAGAATTTTGATTTTAACTTTAAGTACAGAACTTTGAACTAACAACTTCCATTCTTTAAGTTATTAACTTGAAGAAAAGAATTTGATTTTAACTTAAAGTACAGAACTTTAAACTAATTACTTCCATTCATTAAGTTATTTACTTGATGAAAACAATTTTGATTTAAACTTAAAGTACAGAACTTTAAATTAATAACTTCCTTTCTTTAAGTTATTTACTTGAAGAACAGAATTTTGATTTTAACTTAAAGTACAGAACTTTAAACTAACAACTTCCATTCTTTAAGTTATTAACTTGAAAAAAAGAATTTTGATTTTAACTTAAGGTACAGAACTTTAAACTAATAACTTCCATTCTTTAAGTTATTAACTAGAAGAAAAGAATTTTGATTTTAACTTAATGTACAGAACTTTAAATTAATAACTTCCTTTCTTTAAGTTATTTACTTGAAGAAAAGAATTTTGATTTTAACTTAAAGTACAGAACTTTAAACTAACAACTTCCATTTTTTAAGTTATTTAATTGAAGAAAAGAATTTTGATTTTAACTTAAAGTACAGAACTTTAAACTACCAAATTCCATTCTTTAAGTTATTAACTTGAAGAAAAGAATTTTGATTTTAACTTAAAGTACAGAACTTTGAACTAACAACTTGCATTCTTTAAGTTATAAACTTGAAGAACAGAATTTTGATTTTAACTTAAAGTACAGAACTTTAAACTAACAACTTCCATTCTTTAATTTATTAACTTGAAGAAAAGAATTTTAATTTTAACTTAAAGTACAGAACATTAAACTAATTACTTCCATTCATTAAGTTATTTACTTGACGAAAAGAATTTTGATTTTACCTTAAAGTACAGAACTTTAAATTAACAACTTCCTGTCTTTAAGTTATTTACTTGATGAAAAGAATTTTGATTTTAACTTAAAGTACAGAACTTTAAACTAACAACTTCCATTCTTTAAGTTATTAACTTGAAAAAAAGAATTTTGATTTTAACTTAAAGTACAGAACTCTAAACTAATAACTTCCTTTCTTTAAGTTATTAACTAGAAGAAAAGAATTTTGATTTTAACTTAAAGTACAGAACTTTAAATTAATAACTTCCTTTCCTTAAGTTATTTACTTGAAGAAAAAAATTTTGATTTTAACTTAAAGTACAGAACTTTAAACTAACAACTTCCATTCTTTAAGTTATTAACTTGAAAAAAAGAATTTTGATTTTAACTTAAAGTACAGAACTTTAAACTAATAACTTCCATTCTTTAAGTTATTTAATTGAAGAAAAGAATTTTGATTTTTACTTAAAGTACAGAACTTTAAACTAACAACTTCCATTCTTTAAGTTATTAACTTGAAGAAAAGAATTTTGATTTTAACTTAAAGTACAGAACTTTGAACTAACAACTTCCATTCTTTAAGTTATTAACTTGAAGAAAAGAATTTGGTTTTAACTTAAAGTACAGAACTTTGAACTAACAACTTCCATTCTTTAAGTTATTAACTTGAAGAAATGAATTTTGATTTTAACTTAAAGTACAGAACTTTAAACTAACAACTTCCATTCTTTAAGTTATTAGCTTGAAGAAAAGAATTTTGATTTTAACTTAAAGTACAGAACTTTAAACTAACAACTTCCATTCGTTAAGTTATTAGCTTGAAGAAAATAATTTTGATTTTAACTTAAAGTATAAAACTTTAAACTAATTACTTCCATTCATTAAGTTATTTACTTGACGAAAAGAATTTTGATTTTAACTTAAAGTACAGAACTTTAAAATTGTAACTTCCATTCATTAAGTTATTTACTTGACGAAAAGAATTTTGATTTTAACTTAAAGTACAGAACTTTAAACTAATTACTTCCCATCATTAAGTTATTTACTTGAAGAAAAGGATTTTGATTTTAACTTAAAGTACAGAACTTTAAAATTGTAACTTCCTTTCTTTAAGTTATTTAATTGAAGAAAAGAATTTTGATTTTAACTTAAAGTACAGAACTTTAAACTAATAACTTCCATTCTTTAAGTTATTTAATTGAAGAAAAGAATTTTGATTTTAATTTAAAGTACAGAACTTTAAACTAACAACTTCCGTCCTTTAAGTTATTAGCTTGAAGAAAAGAATTTTGATTTTAACTTAAAGTACAGAACTTTAAACTAACAACTTCCATTCTTTAAGTTATTAACTTGAAAAAAAGAATTTTGATTTTAACTTAAAGTACAGAACTTTGAACTAACAACTTCCATTCTTTAAGTTATTAACTTGAAGAAAAGAATTTTGATTTTAACTTAAAGTACAGAACTTTGAACTAACAACTTCCATTCTTTAAGTTATTAACTTGAATAAAAGAATTTTGATTTTAACTTAAAGTACAGAACTTTGAACTAACAACTTCCATTCTTTAAGTTATTAACTTGAAGAAAAGAATTTTGATTTTAACTTAAAGTACAGAACTTTAAATTAATAATTTCCTTTCTTTAAGTTATTTACTTGAAGAAAAGAATTTTGATTTTAACTTAAAGTAGAGAACTTTAAACTATCAACTTCCATTCTTTAAGTTATTAACTTGAAAAAAAGAATTTTGATTTTAACTTAAAGTACAGAACATTAAACTATCAACTTCCATTCTTTAAGTTATTAACTTGAATAAAAGAATTTTGATTTTAACTTAAAGTACAGAACATTAAACTAATAACTTCCACTCTTTAAGTTATTAACTAGAAGAAAAGAATTTTGATTTTAACTTAAAGTACAGAACTTTAAATTAATAACTTCCTTTCTTTAAGTTATTTACTTGAAGAAAAGAATTTTGATTTTAACTTAAAGTAGAGAACTTTAAACTATCAACTTCCATTCTTTAAGTTATTAACTTGAAAAAAAGAATTTTGATTTTAACTTAAAGTACAGAACTTTAAGCTAATAACTTCCATTCTTTAAGTTATTTAATTGAAGAAAAGAAATTTGATTTTAACTTAAAGTACAGAACTTTAAACTAACAACTTCCATTTTTTAAGTTATTAACTTGAAGAAACAAATATTGATTTTAATTTAAAATACAGAACTTTAAACTAATAACTTCCATTCTTTAAGTTATTAACTTGACGAAAAGAATTTTGATTTTAACTTAAAGTACAGAACTTTAAACTAACAACTACCATTCTTTAAGTTATTAACTTGAAGAAAAGAATTTTGATTTTAACTTAAAGTACAGAACTTTGAACTAACCACTTCCACTCTTTAAGTTATTAACTTGAAGAAAAGAATTTTGATTTTAACTTAAAGTACAGAACTTTGAACTAACAACTTCCATTCTTTAAGTTATTAACTTGAAGAAAAGAATTTTGATTTTAACTTAAAGTACAGAACTTTAAACTAACAACTTCCATTCTTTAAGTTATTTACTTGACCAAAAGAATTTTGATTTTAACTTAAAGTACAGAACTTTAAACTAATTACTTCCATTCATTATGTTATTTACTTGACGAAAAGAATTTTGATTTTAGCTTAAAGTACAAAACTTTAAACTAATAACTTCCATTCTTTAAGTTATTTACTTGAAGAAAAGGATTTTGATTTTAACTTAAAGTACAGAACTTTAAAATTGTAACTTCCATTCTTTAAGTTAATTACTTGAAGAAAAGAATTTTGATTTTAACTTAAAGTACAGAACTTTAAACTAACAACTTCCATTCTTTAAGTTATTAACTTGAATAAAAGAATTTTGATTTTAACTTAAAGTACAGAACTTTAAATTAATAACTTCCTTTCATTAAGTTATTTACTAGAAGAAAAGAATATTGATTTTAACTTAAAGTACGGAACTTTAAACTAACAACTTCCATTCTTTAAGTTATTAACTTGAAAAAAAGAATTTTGATTTTAACTTAAAGTACAGAACTTTGAACTAACAACTTCCATTCTTTAAGTTATTAACTTGAAGAAAAGAATTTTGATTTTAACTTAAAGTACAGAACTTTGAACTAACAACTTCCATTCGTTAAGATATTAGCTTGAAGAAAATAATTTTGATTTTAACTTATAGTATAGAACTTTAAACTAATTACTTCCATTCATTAAGTTATTTACTTGACGAAAAGAATTTTGATTTTAACTTAAAGTACAGAACTTTAAACTAATTACTTCCATTCATTAAGTTATTTACTTGAAGAAAAGGATTTTGACTTTAACTTAAAGTACAGAACTTTAAAATTGTAACTTCCATTCATTAAGTTATTTACTTGACGAAAAGAATTTTGATTTTAACTTAAAGTACAGAACTTTAAACTAATTACTTCCATTCATTAAGTTATTTACTTGAAGAAAAGTATTTTGATTTTAACTTAAAGTACAGAACTTTAAACTAACAACTTCCATTTTTTAAGTTATTAACTTGAAGAAACAAATATTGATTTTAATTTAAAATACAGAACTTTAAACTAATAACTTCCATTCTTTAAGTTATTAACTTGACGAAAAGAATTTTGATTTTAACTTAAAGTACAGAACTTTAAACTAACAACTACCATTCTTTAAGTTATTAACTTGAAGAAAAGAATTTTGATTTTAACTTAAAGTACAGAACTTTGAACTAACCACTTCCACTCTTTAAGTTATTAACTTGAAAAAAAGAATTTTGATTTTAACTTAAAGTACAGAACTTTGAACTAACAACTTCCATTCTTTAAGTTATTAACTTGAAGAAAAGAATTTTGATTTTAACTTAAAGTACAGAACTTTAAACTAACAACTTCCATTCTTTAAGTTATTTACTTGACCAAAAGAATTTTGATTTTAACTTAAAGTACAGAACTTTAAACTAATTACTTCCATTCATTATGTTATTTACTTGACGAAAAGAATTTTGATTTTAGCTTAAAGTACAAAACTTTAAACTAATAACTTCCATTCTTTAAGTTATTTACTTGAAGAAAAGGATTTTGATTTTAACTTAAAGTATAGAACTTTAAAATTGTAACTTCCATTCTTTAAGTTAATTACTTGAAGAAAAGAATTTTGATTTTAACTTAAAGTACAGAACTTTAAACTAACAACTTCCATTCTTTAAGTTATTAACTTGAATAAAAGAAATTTGATTTTAACTTAAAGTACAGAACTTTAAATTAATAACTTCCTTTCATTAAGTTATTTACTAGAAGAAAAGAATATTGATTTTAACTTAAAGTACGGAACTTTAAACTAACAACTTCCATTCTTTAAGTTATTAACTTGAAAAAAAGAATTTTGATTTTAACTTAAAGTACAGAACTTTGAACTAACAACTTCCATTCTTTAAGTTATTAACTTGAAGAAAAGAATTTTGATTTTAACTTAAAGTACAGAACTTTGAACTAACAACTTCCATTCGTTAAGTTATTAGCTTGAAGAAAATAATTTTGATTTTAACTTATAGTATAGAACTTTAAACTAATTACTTCCATTCATTAAGTTATTTACTTGACGAAAAGAATTTTGATTTTAACTTAAAGTACAGAACTTTAAACTAATTACTTCCATTCATTAAGTTATTTACTTGAAGAAAAGGATTTTGACTTTAACTTAAAGTACAGAACTTTAAAATTGTAACTTCCATTCATTAAGTTATTTACTTGACGAAAAGAATTTTGATTTTAACTTAAAGTACAGAACTTTAAACTAATTACTTCCATTCATTAAGTTATTTCCTTGAAGAAAAGTATTTTGATTTTAACTTAAAGTACAGAACTTTAAACTAACAACTTCCATTTTTTAAGTTATTAACTTGAAGAAACAAATATTGATTTTAATTTAAAATACAGAACTTTAAACTAATAACTTCCATTCTTTAAGTTATTAACTTGACGAAAAGAATTTTGATTTTAACTTAAAGTACAGAACTTTAAACTAACAACTACCATTCTTTAAGTTATTAACTTGAAGAAAAGAATTTTGATTTTAACTTAAAGTACAGAACTTTGAACTAACCACTTCCACTCTTTAAGTTATTAACTTGAAGAAAAGAATTTTGATTTTAACTTAAAGTACAGAACTTTGAACTAACAACTTCCATTCTTTAAGTTATTAACTTGAAGAAAAGAATTTTGATTTTAACTTAAAGTACAGAACTTTAAACTAACAACTTCCATTCTTTAAGTTATTAACTTGACCAAAAGAATTTTGATTTTAACTTAAAGTACAGAACTTTAAACTAATTACTTCCATTCATTAAGTTATTTACTTGAAGAAAAGGATTTTGATTTTAACTTAAAGTACAGAACTTTAAACTAACAACTTCCATTCTTTAAGTTATTAACTTGAATAAAAGAATTTTGATTTTAACTTAAAGTACAGAACTTTAAATTAATAACTTCCTTTCATTAAGTTATTTACTAGAAGAAAAGAATATTGATTTTAACTTAAAGTACGGAACTTTAAACTAACAACTTCCATTCTTTAAGTTATTAACTTGAAAAAAAGAATTTTGATTTTAACTTAAAGTACAGAACTTTGAACTAACAACTTCCATTCTTTAAGTTATTAACTTGAAGAAAAGAATTTTGATTTTAACTTAAAGTACAGAACTTTGAACTAACAACTTCCATTCGTTAAGTTATTAGCTTGAAGAAAATAATTTTGATTTTAACTTATAGTATAGAACTTTAAACTAATTACTTCCATTCATTAAGTTATTTACTTGACGAAAAGAATTTTGATTTTAACTTAAAGTACAGAACTTTAAACTAATTACTTCCATTCATTAAGTTATTTACTTGAAGAAAAGGATTTTGATTTTAACTTAAAGTACAGAACTTTAAAATTGTAACTTCCATTCATTAAGTTATTTACTTGACGAAAAGAATTTTGATTTTAACTTAAAGTACAGAACTTTGAACTAACAACTTCCATTCTTTAAGTTATTAACTTGAAGAAAACAATTTTGATTTTAACTTAAAGTACAGAACTTTGAACTAACAACTTTCATTCTTTAAGTTATTAACTTGAAGAAAAGAATTTTGATTTTAACTTAAAGTACAGAACTTTAAACTAACAACTTCCATTCTTTAAGTTATTAGCTTGAAGAAAAGAATTTTGATTTTAACTTAAAGTACAGAACTTTAAACTAACAACTTCCATTCTTTAAGTTATTAGCTTGAAGAAAAGAATTTTGATTTTAACTTAAAGTACAGAACTTTAAACTAATTACTTCCATTCATTATGTTATTTACTTGACGAAAAGAATTTTGATTTTAGCTTAAAGTACAGAACTTTAAACTAATAACTTCCATTCTTTAAGTTATTACCTTGAAGAAAAGAATTTTGATTTTAACTTAAAGTACAGAACTTTAAACTAACAACTTCCATTCTTTAAGTTATTAACTTGAAGAAAAAATTTTGATTTTAACTTAAAGTGCAGAACTTTAAACTAACAACTTCCATTCTTTAAGTTATTAACTAGAAGAAAAGAATTTTGAATTTAACTTAAAGTACAGAACTTTAAACTAATTACTTCCATTCTTTAAGTTATTTACTTGAAGAAAAAAATTTGATTTTAACTTAAAGTACAGAACTACCAATTAATAACGTCCTTTCTTTAAGTTATTTACTTGAAGAAAAGAATTTTGATTTTAACTTAAAGTACAGAACTTTGAACTAACAACTTCCATTCTTTAAGTTATTAACTTGAAGAAAAGAATTTTGATTTTAACTTAAAGTACAGAACTTTAAACTAACAACTTCCATTCTTTAATTTATTAACTTGAAGAAAAGAATTTTGATTTTAACTTAAAGTACAGAACATTAAACTAATTACTTCCATTCATTAAGTTATTTACTTGACGAAAAGAATTTTGATTTTACCTTAAAGTACAGAACTGTAAATTAACAACTTCCTGTCTTTAAGTTATTTACTTGAAGAAAAGAATTTTGATTTTAACTTAAAGTACAGAACTTTAAACTAACAACTTCCATTCTTTAAGTTATTAACTTGAAAAAAAGAATTTTGATTTTAACTTAAAGTACAGAACTCTAAACTAATAACTTCCTTTCTTTAAGTTATTAACTAGAAGAAAAGAATTTTGATTTTAACTTAAAGTACAGAACTTTAAATTAATAACTTCCTTTCCTTAAGTTATTTACTTGAAGAAAAAAATTTTGATTTTAACTTAAAGTACAGAACTTTAAACTAACAACTTCCATTCTTTAAGTTATTAACTTGAAAAAAAGAATTTTGATTTTAACTTAAAGTACAGAACTTTAAACTAATAACTTCCATTCTTTAAGTTATTTAATTGAAGAAAAGAATTTTGATTTTTACTTAAAGTACAGAACTTTAAACTAACAACTTCCATTCTTTAAGTTATTAACTTGAAGAAAAGAATTTTGATTTTAACTTAAAGTACCGAACTTTGAACTAACAACTTCCATTCTTTAAGTTATTAACTTGAAGAAATGAATTTTGATTTTAACTTAAAGTACAGAACTTTGAACTAATAACTTCCATTCTTTAAGTTATTAACTTGAAGAAAAGAATTTTGATTTTAACTTAAAGTACAGAACTTTGAACTAACAACTTCCATTCTTTAAGTTATTAACTTGAAGAAAAGAATTTTGATTTTAACTTAAAGTACAGAACTTTAAACTAACAACTTCCATTCTTTAAGTTATTTACTTGACCAAAAGAATTTTGATTTTAACTTAAAGTACAGAACTTTAAACTAATTACTTCCATTCATTATGTTATTTACTTGACGAAAAGAATTTTGATTTTAGCTTAAAGTACAAAACTTTAAACTAATAACTTCCATTCTTTAAGTTATTTACTTGAAGAAAAGGATTTTGATTTTAACTTAAAGTACAGAACTTTAAAATTGTAACTTCCATTCTTTAAGTTAATTACTTGAAGAAAAGAATTTTGATTTTAACTTAAAGTACAGAACTTTAAACTAACAACTTCCATTCTTTAAGTTATTAACTTGAATAAAAGAATTTTGATTTTAACTTAAAGTACAGAACTTTAAATTAATAACTTCCTTTCATTAAGTTATTTACTAGAAGAAAAGAATATTGATTTTAACTTAAAGTACGGAACTTTAAACTAACAACTTCCATTCTTTAAGTTATTAACTTGAAAAAAAGAATTTTGATTTTAACTTAAAGTACAGAACTTTGAACTAACAATTTCCATTCTTTAAGTTATTAACTTGAAGAAAAGAATTTTGATTTTAACTTAAAGTACAGAACTTTGAACTAACAACTTCCATTCGTTAAGTTATTAGCTTGAAGAAAATAATTTTGATTTTAACTTATAGTATAGAACTTTAAACTAATTACTTCCATTCATTAAGTTATTTACTTGACGAAAAGAATTTTGATTTTAACTTAAAGTACAGAACTTTAAACTAATTACTTCCATTCATTAAGTTATTTACTTGAAGAAAAGGATTTTGATTTTAACTTAAAGTACAGAACTTTAAAATTGTAACTTCCATTCATTAAGTTATTTACTTGACGAAAAGAATTTTGATTTTAACTTAAAGTACAGAACTTTAAACTAATTACTTCCATTCATTAAGTTATTTACTTGAAGAAAAGTATTTTGATTTTAACTTAAAGTACAGAACTTTAAACTAACAACTTCCATTTTTTAAGTTATTAACTTGAAGAAACAAATATTGATTTTAATTTAAAATACAGAACTTTAAACTAATAACTTCCATTCTTTAAGTTATTAACTTGACGAAAAGAATTTTGATTTTAACTTAAAGTACAGAACTTTAAACTAACAACTACCATTCTTTAAGTTATTAACTTGAAGAAAAGAATTTTGATTTTAACTTAAAGTACAGAACTTTGAACTAACCACTTCCACTCTTTAAGTTATTAACTTGAAGAAAAGAATTTTGATTTTAACTTAAAGTACAGAACTTTGAACTAACAACTTCCATTCTTTAAGTTATTAACTTGAAGAAAAGAATTTTGATTTTAACTTAAAGTACAGAACTTTAAACTAACAACTTCCATTCTTTAAGTTATTTACTTGACCAAAAGAATTTTGATTTTAACTTAAAGTACAGAACTTTAAACTAATTACTTCCATTCATTATGTTATTTACTTGACGAAAAGAATTTTGATTTTAGCTTAAAGTACAAAACTTTAAACTAATAACTTCCATTCTTTAAGTTATTTACTTGAAGAAAAGGATTTTGATTTTAACTTAAAGTACAGAACTTTAAAATTGTAACTTCCATTCTTTAAGTTAATTACTTGAAGAAAAGAATTTTGATTTTAACTTAAAGTACAGAACTTTAAACTAACAACTTCCATTCTTTAAGTTATTAACTTGAATAAAAGAATTTTGATTTTAACTTAAAGTACAGAACTTTAAATTAATAACTTCCTTTCATTAAGTTATTTACTAGAAGAAAAGAATATTGATTTTAACTTAAAGTACGGAACTTTAAACTAACAACTTCCATTCTTTAAGTTATTAACTTGAAAAAAAGAATTTTGATTTTAACTTAAAGTACAGAACTTTGAACTAACAACTTCCATTCTTTAAGTTATTAACTTGAAGAAAAGAATTTTGATTTTAACTTAAAGTACAGAACTTTGAACTAACAACTTCCTTTCTTTAAGTTATTTACTTGAAGAAAAGAATTTTGATTTTAACTTAAAGTACAGAACTTTAAACTAATAAATTCTATTCTTTAAGTTATTTACTTGAAGAAAAGTATTTTGATTTTAACTTAAAGTACAGAACTTTAAACTAACAACTTCCATTTTTTAAGTTATTAACTTGAAGAAACAAATATTGATTTTAATTTAAAATACAGAACTTTAAACTAATAACTTCCATTCTTTAAGTTATTAACTTGACGAAAAGAATTTTGATTTTAACTTAAAGTACAGAACTTTAAACTAACAACTACCATTCTTTAAGTTATTAACTTGAAGAAAAGAATTTTGATTTTAACTTAAAGTACAGAACTTTGAACTAACCACTTCCACTCTTTAAGTTATTAACTTGAAGAAAAGAATTTTGATTTTAACTTAAAGTACAGAACTTTGAACTAACAACTTCCATTCTTTAAGTTATTAACTTGAAGAAAAGAATTTTGATTTTAACTTAAAGTACAGAACTTTAAACTAACAACTTCCATTCTTTAAGTTATTTACTTGACCAAAAGAATTTTGATTTTAACTTAAAGTACAGAACTTTAAACTAATTACTTCCATTCATTATGTTATTTACTTGACGAAAAGAATTTTGATTTTAGCTTAAAGTACAAAACTTTAAACTAATAACTTCCATTCTTTAAGTTATTTACTTGAAGAAAAGGATTTTGATTTTAACTTAAAGTACAGAACTTTAAAATTGTAACTTCCATTCTTTAAGTTAATTACTTGAAGAAAAGAATTTTGATTTTAACTTAAAGTACAGAACTTTAAACTAACAACTTCCATTCTTTAAGTTATTAACTTGAATAAAAGAATTTTGATTTTAACTTAAAGTACAGAACTTTAAATTAATAACTTCCTTTCATTAAGTTATTTACTAGAAGAAAAGAATATTGATTTTAACTTAAAGTACGGAACTTTAAACTAACAACTTCCATTCTTTAAGTTATTAACTTGAAAAAAAGAATTTTGATTTTAACTTAAAGTACAGAACTTTGAACTAACAACTTCCATTCTTTAAGTTATTAACTTGAAGAAAAGAATTTTGATTTTAACTTAAAGTACAGAACTTTGAACTAACAACTTCCATTCGTTAAGTTATTAGCTTGAAGAAAATAATTTTGATTTTAACTTATAGTATAGAACTTTAAACTAATTACTTCCATTCATTAAGTTATTTACTTGACGAAAAGAATTTTGATTTTAACTTAATGTACAGAACTTTAAACTAATTACTTCCATTCATTAAGTTATTTACTTGAAGAAAAGGATTTTGACTTTAACTTAAAGTACAGAACTTTAAAATTGTAACTTCCATTCATTAAGTTATTTACTTGACGAAAAGAATTTTGATTTTAACTTAAAGTACAGAACTTTAAACTAATTACTTCCATTCATTAAGTTATTTACTTGAAGAAAAGTATTTTGATTTTAACTTAAAGTACAGAACTTTAAACTAACAACTTCCATTTTTTAAGTTATTAACTTGAAGAAACAAATATTGATTTTAATTTAAAATACAGAACTTTAAACTAATAACTTCCATTCTTTAAGTTATTAACTTGACGAAAAGAATTTTGATTTTAACTTAAAGTACAGAACTTTAAACTAACAACTACCATTCTTTAAGTTATTAACTTGAAGAAAAGAATTTTGATTTTAACTTAAAGTACAGAACTTTGAACTAACCACTTCCACTCTTTAAGTTATTAACTTGAAAAAAAGAATTTTGATTTTAACTTAAAGTACAGAACTTTGAACTAACAACTTCCATTCTTTAAGTTATTAACTTGAAGAAAAGAATTTTGATTTTAACTTAAAGTACAGAACTTTAAACTAACAACTTCCATTCTTTAAGTTATTTACTTGACCAAAAGAATTTTGATTTTAACTTAAAGTACAGAACTTTAAACTAATTACTTCCATTCATTATGTTATTTACTTGACGAAAAGAATTTTGATTTTAGCTTAAAGTACAAAACTTTAAACTAATAACTTCCATTCTTTAAGTTATTTACTTGAAGAAAAGGATTTTGATTTTAACTTAAAGTACAGAACTTTAAAATTGTAACTTCCATTCTTTAAGTTAATTACTTGAAGAAAAGAATTTTGATTTTAACTTAAAGTACAGAACTTTAAACTAACAACTTCCATTCTTTAAGTTATTAACTTGAATAAAAGAATTTTGATTTTAACTTAAAGTACAGAACTTTAAATTAATAACTTCCTTTCATTAAGTTATTTACTAGAAGAAAAGAATATTGATTTTAACTTAAAGTACGGAACTTTTAACTAACAACTTCCATTCTTTAAGTTATTAACTTGAAAAAAAGAATTTTGATTTTAACTTAAAGTACAGAACTTTGAACTAACAACTTCCATTCTTTAAGTTATTAACTTGAAGAAAAGAATTTTGATTTTAACTTAAAGTACAGAACTTTGAACTAACAACTTCCATTCGTTAAGTTATTAGCTTGAAGAAAATAATTTTGATTTTAACTTATAGTATAGAACTTTAAACTAATTACTTCCATTCATTAAGTTATTTACTTGACGAAAAGAATTTTGATTTTAACTTAAAGTACAGAACTTTAAACTAATTACTTCCATTCATTAAGTTATTTACTTGAAGAAAAGGATTTTGACTTTAACTTAAAGTACAGAACTTTAAAATTGTAACTTCCATTCATTAAGTTATTTACTTGACGAAAAGAATTTTGATTTTAACTTAAAGTACAGAACTTTAAACTAATTACTTCCATTCATTAAGTTATTTCCTTGAAGAAAAGTATTTTGATTTTAACTTAAAGTACAGAACTTTAAACTAACAACTTCCATTTTTTAAGTTATTAACTTGAAGAAACAAATATTGATTTTAATTTAAAATACAGAACTTTAAACTAATAACTTCCATTCTTTAAGTTATTAACTTGACGAAAAGAATTTTGATTTTAACTTAAAGTACAGAACTTTAAACTAACAACTACCATTCTTTAAGTTATTAACTTGAAGAAAAGAATTTTGATTTTAACTTAAAGTACAGAACTTTGAACTAACCACTTCCACTCTTTAAGTTATTAACTTGAAGAAAAGAATTTTGATTTTAACTTAAAGTACAGAACTTTGAACTAACAACTTCCATTCTTTAAGTTATTAACTTGAAGAAAAGAATTTTGATTTTAACTTAAAGTACAGAACTTTAAACTAACAACTTCCATTCTTTAAGTTATTAACTTGACCAAAAGAATTTTGATTTTAACTTAAAGTACAGAACTTTAAACTAATTACTTCCATTCATTATGTTATTTACTTGACGAAAAGAATTTTGATTTTAGCTTAAAGTACAAAACTTTAAACTAATAACTTCCATTCTTTAAGTTATTTACTTGAAGAAAAGGATTTTGATTTTAACTTAAAGTACAGAACTTTAAAATTGTAACTTCCATTCTTTAAGTTAATTACTTGAAGAAAAGAATTTTGATTTTAACTTAAAGTACAGAACTTTAAACTAACAACTTCCATTCTTTAAGTTATTAACTTGAATAAAAGAATTTTGATTTTAACTTAAAGTACAGAACTTTAAATTAATAACTTCCTTTCATTAAGTTATTTACTAGAAGAAAAGAATATTGATTTTAACTTAAAGTACGGAACTTTAAACTAACAACTTCCATTCTTTAAGTTATTAACTTGAAAAAAAGAATTTTGATTTTAACTTAAAGTACAGAACTTTGAACTAACAACTTCCATTCTTTAAGTTATTAACTTGAAGAAAAGAATTTTGATTTTAACTTAAAGTACAGAACTTTGAACTAACAACTTCCATTCGTTAAGTTATTAGCTTGAAGAAAATAATTTTGATTTTAACTTATAGTATAGAACTTTAAACTAATTACTTCCATTCATTAAGTTATTTACTTGACGAAAAGAATTTTGATTTTAACTTAAAGTACAGAACTTTAAACTAATTACTTCCATTCATTAAGTTATTTACTTGAAGAAAAGGATTTTGATTTTAACTTAAAGTACAGAACTTTAAAATTGTAACTTCCATTCATTAAGTTATTTACTTGACGAAAAGAATTTTGATTTTAACTTAAAGTACAGAACTATAAACTAATTACTTCCATTCATTAAGTTATTTACTTGAAGAAAAGGATTTTGATTTTAACTTAAAGTACAGAACTTTAAAATTGTAACTTCCTTTCTTTAAGTTATTTAATTGAAGAAAAAAATTTTGATTTTAACTTAAAGTACAGAACTTTAAACTAATAACTTCCATTCTTTAAGTTATTTAATTGAAGAAAAGAATTTTGATTTTAACTTAAAGTACAGAACTTTAAACTAACAACTTCCGTTTTTTAAGTTATTAGCTTGAAGAAAAGAATTTTGATTTTAACTTAAAGTACAGAACTTTAAACTAACAACTTCCATTCTTTAAGTTATTAACTTGAAAAAAAGAATTTTGATTTTAACTTAAAGTACAGAACTTTAAACTAATACCTTCCATTCTTTAAGTTATTAACTTGAAGAAAAGAATTTTGATTTTAACTTAAAGTACAGAACTTTAAACTAACAACTTCCGTTCTTTAAGTTATTATCTTGAAGAAAAGAATTTTGATTTTAACTTAAAGTACAGAACTTTAAACTAACAACTTCCATTCTTTAAGTTATTAAGTTGAAGAAAAGAATTTCGACTTTAACTTAAAGTACAGAACTTAAACTAATTACTTCCATTCATTAAGTTATTTACTTGAAGAAAAGGATTTTGATTTTAACTTAAAGTACAGAACTTTAAAATTGTAACTTCCATTCATTAAGTTATTTACTTGACGAAAAGAATTTTGATTTTAACTTAAAGTACAGAACTTTAAACTAATTACTTCCATTCATTAAGTTATTTACTTGAAGAAAAGGATTTTGATTTTAACTTAAAGTGCAGAACTTTAAACTAACAACTTCTATTCTTTAAGTTATTAACTTGAATAAAAGAATTTTGATATTAACTTAAAGTACAGAACTTTAAATTAATAACTTCCTTTCATTAAGTTATTTACTAGAAGAAAAGAATATTGATTTTAACTTAAAGTACGGAACTTTAAACTAACAACTTCCATTCTTTAAGTTATATACTTGAAAAAAAGAATTTTGATTTTAACTTAAAGTACAGAACTTTGAACTAACAACTTCCATTCTTGAAGTTATTAACTTGAAGAAAAGAATTTTGATTTTAACTTAAAGTACAGAACTTTGAACTAACAACTTCCATTCGTTAAGTTATTAGCTTGAAGAAAATAATTTTGATTTTAACATATAGTATAGAACTTTAAACTAATTACTTCCATTCATTAAGTTATTTACTTGACGAAAAGAATTTTGATTTTAACTTAAAGTACAGAACTTTAAACTAATTACTTCCATTCATTAAGTTATTTACTTGAAGAAAAGGATTTTGATTTTAACTTAAAGTACAGAACTTTAAAATTGTAACTTCCATTCATTAAGTTATTTACTTGACGAAAAGAATTTTGATTTTAACTTAAAGTACAGAACTTTAAACTAATTACTTCCATTCATTAAGTTATTTACTTGAAGAAAAGGATTTTGATTTTAACTTAAAGTACAGAACTTTAAAATTGTAACTTCCTTTCTTTAAGTTATTTAATTGAAGAAAAAAATTTTGATTTTAACTTAAAAAGTACAGAACTTTAAATTAATAACTTCCATTCTTTAAGTTATTTAATTGAAGAAAAGAATTTTGATTTTAACTTAAAGTACAGAACTTTAAACTAACAACTTCCGTTCTTTAAGTTATTAGCTTGAAGAAAAGAATTTTGATTTTAACTTAAAGTACAGAACTTTAAACTAACAACTTCCATTCTTTAAGTTATTAACTTGAAAAAAAGAATTTTGATTTTAACTTAAAGTACAGAACTTTAAACTAATAACTTCCATTCTTTAAGTTATTAACTTGAAGAAAAGAATTTTGATTTTAACTTAAAGTACAGAACTTTAAACTAACAACTTCCGTTCTTTAAGTTATTATCTTGAAGAAAAGAATTTTGATTTTAACTTAAAGTACAGAACTTTAAACTAACAACTTCCATTCTTTAAGTTATTAAGTTGAAGAAAAGAATTTCGACTTTAACTTAAAGTACAGAACTTTAAACTAATTACTTCCATTCATTAAGTTATTTACTTGAAGAAAAGGATTTTGATTTTAACTTAAAGTACAGAACTTTAAAATTGTAACTTCCATTCATTAAGTTATTTACTTGACGAAAAGAATTTTGATTTTAACTTAAAGTACAGAATTTTAAACTAATTACTTCCATTCATTAAGTTATTTACTTGAAGAAAAGGATTTTGATTTTAACTTAAAGTACAGAACTTTAAAATTGTAACTTCCTTTCTTTAAGTTATTTAATTGAAGAAAAGAATTTTGATTTTAACTTAAAGTACAGAACTTTAAACTAATAACTTCCATTCTTTAAGTTATTTAATTGAAGAAAAGAATTTTGATTTTAACTTAAAGTACAGAACTTTAAACTAACAACTTCCGTTCTTTAAGTTATTAGCTTGAAGAAAAGAATTTTGATTTTAACTTAAAGTACAGAACTTTAAACTAACAACTTCCATTCTTTAAGTTATTAACTTGAAAAAAAGAATTTTGATTTTAACTTAAAGTACAGAACTTTAAACTAATAACTTCCATTCTTTAAGTTATTAACTTGAAGAAAAGAATTTTGATTTTAACTTAAAGTACAGAACTTTAAACTAACAACTTCCATTCTTTAAGTTATTATCTTGAAGAAAAGAATTTTGATTTTAACTTAAAGTACAGAACTTTAAACTAACAACTTCCATTCTTTAAGTTATTAAGTTGAAGAAAAGAATTTCGACTTTAACTTAAAGTACAGAAATTTGAACTAACAACTTCCATTCTTTAAGTTATTAACTTGAAGAAAAGAATTTTGATTTTAACTTAAAGTACAGAACTTTAAACTAACAATTTCCATTCTTTAAGTTATTAAGTTGACGAAAAGAATTTCGACTTTAACTTAAAGTACAGAACTTTGAACTAACAACTTCCTTTCTTTAAGTTATTTACTTGAAGAAAAGAATTTTGATTTTAACTTAAAGTACAGAACTTTAAACTAATAAATTCTATTCTTTAAGTTATTTACTTGAAGAAAAGAATTTTGATTTTAACTTAAAGTACAGAACTTTAAACTAACAACTTCCATTTTTTAAGTTATTAACTTGAAGAAACAAATATTGATTTTAACTTAAAATACAGAACTTTAAACTAATACCTTCCATTCTTTAAGTTATTAACTTGACGAAAAGAATTTTGATTTTAACTTAAAGTACAGAACTTTAAAATTGTAACTTCCATTCATTAAGTTATTTACTTGACGAAAAGAATTTTGATTTTAACTTAAAGTACAGAACTTTAAACTAATTACTTCCATTCATTAAGTTATTTACTTGAAGAAAAGGATTTTGATTTTAACTTAAAGTACAGAACTTTAAAATTGTAACTTCCTTTCTTTAAGTTATTTAATTGAAGAAAAGAATTTTGATTTTAACTTAAAGTACAGAACTTTAAACTAATAACTTCCATTCTTTAAGTTATTTAATTGAAGAAAAGAATTTTGATTTTAACTTAGAGTACAGAACTTTAAACTAACAACTTCCGTTCTTTAAGTTATTAGCTTGAAGAAAAGAATTTTGATTTTAACTTAAAGTACAGAACTTTAAACTAACAACTTCCATTCTTTAAGTTATTAACTTGAAAAAAAGAATTTTGATTTTAACTTAAAGTACAGAACTTTAAACTAATAACTTCCATTCTTTAAGTTATTAACTTGAAGAAAAGAATTTTGATTTTAACTTAAAGTACAGAACTTTAAACTAACAACTTCCGTTCTTTAAGTTATTATCTTGAAGAAAAGAATTTTGATTTTAACTTAAAGTACAGAACTTTAAACTAACAACTTCCATTCATTAAGTTATTAAGTTGAAGAAAAGAATTTCGACTTTAACTTAAAGTACAGAACTTTGAACTAACAACTTCCATTCTTTAAGTTATTAACTTGAAGAAAAGAATTTTGATTTTAACTTAAAGTACAGAACTTTAAACTAACAACTTCCGTTCTTTAAGTTATTATCTTGAAGAAAAGAATTTTGATTTTAACTTAAAGTACAGAACTTTAAACTAACAATTTCCTTTCTTTAAGTTATTAAGTTGAAGAAAAAATTTCGACTTTAACTTAAAGTACAGAACTTTGAACTAACAACTTCCTTTCTTTAAGTTATTTACTTGAAGAAAAGAATTTTGATTTTAACTTAAAGTACAGAACTTTAAACTAATAAATTCTATTCTTTAAGTTATTTACTTGAAGATAAGAATTTTGATTTTAACTTAAAGTACAGAACTTTAAACTAACAACTTCCATTTTTTAAGTTATTAACTTGAAGAAACAAATATTGATTTTAACTTAAAATACAGAACTTTAAACTAATAACTTCCATTCTTTAAGTTATTAACTTGACGAAAAGAATTTTGATTTTAACTTAAAGTACAGAACTTTAAACTAACAACTACCATTCTTTAATTTATTAACTTGAAGAAAAGAATTTTGATTTTAACTTAAAGTACAGAACTTTGAACTAACCACTTCCACTCTTTAAGTTATTAACTTGAAGAAAAGAATTTTGATTTTAACTTAAAGTACAGAACTTTGAACTAACAACTTCCATTCTTTAAGTTATTAACTTGAAGAAAAGAATTTTGATTTTAACTTAAAGTACAGAACTTTAAACTAACAACTTCCATTCTTTAATTTATTAACTTGAAGAAAAGAATTTTGATTTTAACTTAAAGTACAGAACATTAAACTAATTACTTCCATTCATTAAGTTATTTACTTGACCAAAAAAATTTTGATTTTAACTTAAAGTACAGAACTTTAAACTAATTACTTCCATTCATTATGTTATTTACTTGACGAAAAGAATTTTGATTTTAGCTTAAAGTACAAAACTTTAAACTAATAACTTCCATTCTTTAAGTTATTTACTTGAAGAAAAGGATTTTGATTTTAACTTAAAGTACAGAACTTTAAAATTGTAACTTCCATTCTTTAAGTTAATTACTTGAAGAAAGGAATTTTGATTTTAACTTAAAGTACAGAACTTTAAACTAACAACTTCCATTTTTTAAGTTATTAACTTGAATAAAAGAATTTTGATTTTAACTTAAAGTACAGAACTTTAAATTAATAACTTCCTTTCATTAAGTTATTTACTAGAAGAAAAGAATATTGATTTTAACTTAAAGTACGGAACTTTAAACTAACAACTTCCATTCTTTAAGTTATTAACTTGAAAAAAAGAATTTTGATTTTAACTTAAAGTACAGAACTTTGAACTAACAACTTCCATTCTTTAAGTTATTAACTTGAAGAAAGGAATTTTGATTTTAACTTAACGTACAGAACTTTGAACTAACAACTTCCATTCTTTAAGTTATTAACTTGAAGAAAAGCATTTTGATTTTAACTTAAAGTACAGAACTTTAAACTAACAACTTCTATTCTTTAAGTTATTAGCTTGAAGAAAATAATTTTGATTTTAACTGAAAGTAACAGAACTTTAAACTAATTACTTCCATTCATTAAGTTATTTACTTGACGAAAAGAATTTTGATTTTAGCTTAAAGTACAGAACTTTAAACTAATAACTTCCATTCTTTAAGTTAGTTACTTGAAGAAAAGGATTTTGATTTTAACTTATAGTACAGAACTTTAAAATTGTAACTTCCATTCTTTAAGTTAATTACTTGAAGAAAAGAATTTTGATTTTAACTTAAAGTACAGAACTTTAAACTAACAACTTCCATTTTTTAAGTTATTAACTTGAATAAAAGAATTTTGATTTTAACTTAAAGTACAGAACTTTGAACTAACAACTTCCATTCTTTAAGTTATTACCTTGAAGAAAAAGAATTTTGATTTTAACTTAAAGTACAGAACTTTAAACTAACAACTTCCGTTCTTTAAGTTATTGGCTTGAAGAAAAGAATTTTGATTTTAACTTAAAGTACAGAACTTTAAACTAACAACTTCCATTCTTTAAGTTATTAACTTGAAAAAAAGAATTTTGATTTTAACTTACAGTACAGAACTTTAAACTAATAACTTCCATTCTTTAAGTTATTAACTTGAAGAAAAGAATTTTGATATTAACTTAAACTACAGAACTTTAAACTAACAACTTCCGTTCTTTAAGTTATTAACTTGAAGAAAAGAATTTTGATTTTAACTTAAAGTACAGAACTTTAAACTAACAACTTCCATTCTTTAAGTTATTAAGTTGAAGAAAAGAATTTCGATTTTAACTTAAAGTACAGAACTTTGAACTAACAACTTCCATTCTTTAAGTTATTAACTTGCAGAAAAGAATTTTGATTTTAACTTAAAGTACAGAACTTTAAACTAACAACTTCCATTCTTTAAGTTATTAGCTTGAAGAAAAGAATTTTGATTTTAACTTAAAGTACAGAACTTTAAACTAATTACTTCCTTTCATTAAGTTATTTACTTGACAAAAAGAATTTTGATTTTAACTTAAAGTACAGAACTTTAAATTAATAACTTCCTTTCTTTAAGTTATTTACTTGAAGAAAAGAATTTTGATTTTAACTTAAAGTACAGAACTTTAAACTAATAAATTCCATTCTTTAAGTTATTTACTTGAAGAAAAGAATTTTGATTTTAACTTAAAGTACAGAACTTTAAACTAACAACTTCCATTTTTTAAGTTATTAACTTGAAGAAACAAATATTGATTTTAACTTAAAATACAGAACTTTAAACTAATAACTTCCATTCTTTAAGTTATTAACTTGACGAAAAGAATTTTGATTTTAACTTAAAGTACAGAACTTTAAACTAACAACTTCCATTCTTTAAGTTATTAACTTGAAGAAAATTTTGATTTTAACTTAAAGTACAGAACTTTGAACTAACAACTTCCACTCTTTAAGTTATTAACTTGAAGAAAAGAATTTTGATTTTAACTTAAAGTACAGAACTTTGAACTAACAACTTCCATTCTTTAAGTTATTAACTTGAAGAAAAGAATTTTGATTTTAACTTAAAGTACAGAACTTTAAACTAACAACTTCCTTTCTTTAAGTTATTTACTTGAAGAACACAATTTTGATTTTAACTTAAAGTACAGAAATTTAAACTAACAACTTCCATTCTTTAAGTTATTAACTTGAAAAAAAGAATTTTGATTTTAACTTAAAGTACAGAACTTTAAACTAATAACTTCCATTCTTTAAGTTATTAACTAGAAGAAAAGAATTTTGATTTTAACTTAAAGTACAGAACTTTAAACTAACAACTTCCATTCTTTAAGTTATTAACTTGAAAAAAAGAATTTTGATTTTAACTTAAAGTACAGAACTTTAAACTAATAACTTCCATTCTTTAAGTTATTAACTTGAAAAAAAGAATTTTGATTTTAACTTAAAGTACAGAACTTTAAACTAATAACTTCCATTCTTTAAGTTATTAACTTGAAGAAAAGAATTTTGATTTTAACTTAAAGTACAGAACTTTAAACTAACAACTTCCGTTCTTTAAGTTATTAACTTGAAGAAAAGAATTTTGATTTTAACTTAAAGTACAGAACTTTAAACTAACAACTTCCATTCTTTTAGTTATTAACTTGAAGAAAAGAATTTTGATTTTAACTTAAAGTACAGAACTTTGAACTAAGAACTTCCATTCTTTAAGCTATTAACTTGAAGAAAAGAATTTTGATTTTAACTTAAAGTACAGAACTTTGAACTAACAACTTCCATTCTTTAAGTTATTAACTTGAAGAAAAGAATTTTGATTTTAACTTAAAGTACAGAACTTTGAACTAACAACTTCCATTCTTTAAGTTATTAACTTGAAGAAAAGAATTTTGATTTTAACTTAAAGTACAGAACTTTAAACTAACAACTACCATTCTTTAATTTATTAACTTGAAGAAAAGAATTTTGATTTTAACTTAAAGTACAGAACTTTGAACTAACAACTTCCATTCTTTAAGTTATTAACTTGAAGAAAAGAATTTTGATTTTAACTTAAAGTACAGAACTTTAAACTAACAACTTCCATTCTTTAATTTATTAACTTGAAGAAAAGAATTTTGATTTTAACTTAAAGTACAGAACTTTAAACTAATAACTTCCATTCTTTAAGTTATTAACTTGACGAAAAGCATTTTGATTTTAACTTAAAGTACAGAACTTTAAACTAACAACTTCTATTCTTTAAGTTATTAGCTTGAAGAAAATAATTTTGATTTTAACTGAAAGTAACAGAACTTTAAACTAATTACTTCCATTCATTAAGTTATTTACTTGACGAAAAGAATTTTGATTTTAGCTTAAAGTACAGAACTTTAAACTAATAACTTCCATTCTTTAAGTTAGTTACTTGAAGAAAAGGATTTTGATTTTAACTTATAGTACAGAACTTTAAAATTGTAACTTCCATTCTTTAAGTTAATTACTTGAAGAAAAGAATTTTGATTTTAACTTAAAGTACAGAACTTTAAACTAACAACTTCCATTTTTTAAGTTATTAACTTGAATAAAAGAATTTTGATTTTAACTTAAAGTACAGAACTTTGAACTAACAACTTCCATTCTTTAAGTTATTACCTTGAAGAAAAAGAATTTTGATTTTAACTTAAAGTACAGAACTTTAAACTAACAACTTCCGTTCTTTAAGTTATTGGCTTGAAGAAAAGAATTTTGATTTTAACTTAAAGTACAGAACTTTAAACTAACAACTTCCATTCTTTAAGTTATTAACTTGAAAAAAAGAATTTTGATTTTAACTTACAGTACAGAACTTTAAACTAATAACTTCCATTCTTTAAGTTATTAACTTGAAGAAAAGAATTTTGATATTAACTTAAACTACAGAACTTTAAACTAACAACTTCCGTTCTTTAAGTTATTAACTTGAAGAAAAGAATTTTGATTTTAACTTAAAGTACAGAACTTTAAACTAACAACTTCCATTCTTTAAGTTATTAAGTTGAAGAAAAGAATTTCGATTTTAACTTAAAGTACAGAACTTTGAACTAACAACTTCCATTCTTTAAGTTATTAACTTGCAGAAAAGAATTTTGATTTTAACTTAAAGTACAGAACTTTAAACTAACAACTTCCATTCTTTAAGTTATTAGCTTGAAGAAAAGAATTTTGATTTTAACTTAAAGTACAGAACTTTAAACTAATTACTTCCTTTCATTAAGTTATTTACTTGACAAAAAGAATTTTGATTTTAACTTAAAGTACAGAACTTTAAATTAATAACTTCCTTTCTTTAAGTTATTTACTTGAAGAAAAGAATTTTGATTTTAACTTAAAGTACAGAACTTTAAACTAATAAATTCCATTCTTTAAGTTATTTACTTGAAGAAAAGAATTTTGATTTTAACTTAAAGTACAGAACTTTAAACTAACAACTTCCATTTTTTAAGTTATTAACTTGAAGAAACAAATATTGATTTTAACTTAAAATACAGAACTTTAAACTAATAACTTCCATTCTTTAAGTTATTAACTTGACGAAAAGAATTTTGATTTTAACTTAAAGTACAGAACTTTAAACTAACAACTTCCATTCTTTAAGTTATTAACTTGAAGAAAATTTTGATTTTAACTTAAAGTACAGAACTTTGAACTAACAACTTCCACTCTTTAAGTTATTAACTTGAAGAAAAGAATTTTGATTTTAACTTAAAGTACAGAACTTTGAACTAACAACTTCCATTCTTTAAGTTATTAACTTGAAGAAAAGAATTTTGATTTTAACTTAAAGTACAGAACTTTAAACTAACAACTTCCTTTCTTTAAGTTATTTACTTGAAGAACACAATTTTGATTTTAACTTAAAGTACAGAAATTTAAACTAACAACTTCCATTCTTTAAGTTATTAACTTGAAAAAAAGAATTTTGATTTTAACTTAAAGTACAGAACTTTAAACTAATAACTTCCATTCTTTAAGTTATTAACTAGAAGAAAAGAATTTTGATTTTAACTTAAAGTACAGAACTTTAAACTAACAACTTCCATTCTTTAAGTTATTAACTTGAAAAAAAGAATTTTGATTTTAACTTAAAGTACAGAACTTTAAACTAATAACTTCCATTCTTTAAGTTATTAACTTGAAAAAAAGAATTTTGATTTTAACTTAAAGTACAGAACTTTAAACTAATAACTTCCATTCTTTAAGTTATTAACTTGAAGAAAAGAATTTTGATTTTAACTTAAAGTACAGAACTTTAAACTAACAACTTCCGTTCTTTAAGTTATTAACTTGAAGAAAAGAATTTTGATTTTAGCTTAAAGTACAGAACTTTAAACTAACAACTTCCATTCTTTTAGTTATTAACTTGAAGAAAAGAATTTTGATTTTAACTTAAAGTACAGAACTTTGAACTAAGAACTTCCATTCTTTAAGCTATTAACTTGAAGAAAAGAATTTTGATTTTAACTTAAAGTACAGAACTTTGAACTAACAACTTCCATTCTTTAAGTTATTAACTTGAAGAAAAGAATTTTGATTTTAACTTAAAGTACAGAACTTTGAACTAACAACTTCCATTCTTTAAGTTATTAACTTGAAGAAAAGAATTTTGATTTTAACTTAAAGTACAGAACTTTAAACTAACAACTTCCATTCTTTAATTTATTAACTTGAAGAAAAGAATTTTGATTTTAACTTAAAGTACAGAACTTTAAACTAATTACTTCCATTCATTAAGTTATTTACTTGACGAAAAGAATTTGGATTTTAACTTAAAGTACAGAACTTTAAATTAATAACTTCCTTTCTTTAAGTTATTTACTTGAAGAACAGAATTTTGATTTTAACTTAAAGTACAGAACTTTAAACTAATAAATTCCATTCTTTAAGTTATTTACTTGAAGAAAAGAATTTTGATTTTAACTTAAAGTACAGAACTTTAAACTAACAACTTCCATTTTTTAAGTTATTATTTTGAAGAAACAAATATTGATTTTAACTTAAAATACAGAACTTTAAACTAATAACTTCCATTCTTTAAGTTATTAACTTGACGAAAAGAATTTTGATTTTAACTTAAAGTACAGAACTTTAAACTAACAACTTCCATTCTTTAAGTTATTAACTTGAAGAAAAGAATTTTGATTTTAACTTAAAGTACAGAACTTTGAACTAACAACTTCCACTCTTTAAGTTATTAACTTGAAGAAAAGAATTTTGATTTTAACTTAAAGTACAGAACTTTGAACTAACAACTTCCATTCTTTAAGTTATTAACTTGAAGAAAAGAATTTTGATTTTAACTTAAAGTACAGAACTTTAAACTAACAACTTCCATTCTCTAAGTTATTAGCTTGAAGAAAAGAATTTTGATTTTACTTAAAGTACAGAACTTTAAACTAATTACTTCCTTTCATTAAGTTATTTACTTGACGAAAAGAATTTTGATTTTAACTTAAAGTACAGAACTTTAAATTAATAACTTCCTTTCTTTAAGTTATTTACTTGAAGAAAAGAATTTTGATTTTAACTTAAAGTACAGAACTAAAAACTAACAACTTCCATTCCTTAAGTTATTAACTTGAAGAAAAAAATTTTGATTTTAACTTAGAGTACAGAACTTTGAACTAACAACTTCCATTCTTTAAGTTATTAACTTGAACAAAAATATTTTGATTTTAACTTAAAGTACAGAACTTTGAACTAACAACTTCCATTCTTTAAGTTATTAACTTGAAGAAAAGAATTTTGATTTTAACTTAAAGTACAGAACTGAACTTTGAACTAACAACTTCCACTCTTTAAGTTATTAACTTGAAGAAAAGAATTTTGATTTTAACTTAAAGTACAGAACTTTGAACTAACAACTTCCATTCTTTAAGTTATTAACTTGAAGAAAAGAATTTTGATTTTAACTTAAAGTACAGAACTTTAAACTAACAACTTCCATTCTCTAAGTTATTAGCTTGAAGAAAAGAATTTTGATTTTACTTAAAGTACAGAACTTTAAACTAATTACTTCCTTTCATTAAGTTATTTACTTGACGAAAAGAATTTTGATTTTAACTTAAAGTACAGAACTTTAAATTAATAACTTCCTTTCTTTAAGTTATTTACTTGAAGAAAAGAATTTTGATTTTAACTTAAAGTACAGAACTAAAAACTAACAACTTCCATTCCTTAAGTTATTAACTTGAAGAAAAAAATTTTGATTTTAACTTAGAGTACAGAACTTTGAACTAACAACTTCCATTCTTTAAGTTATTAACTTGAAGAAAAATATTTTGATTTTAACTTAAAGTACAGAACTTTGAACTAACGACTTCCATTCTTTAAGTTATTAACTTGAAGAAAAGAATTTTGATTTTAACTTAAAGTACAGAACTTTAAACTAACAAGTTCCATTTTTAAGTTATTTAATTGAAGAAAAGAATTTTGATTTTAACTTAAAGTACAGAACTTTAAACTAACAACTTCCATTTTTTTAGTTATTAACTTGAAGAAAAGAATTTTGATTTTAACTTAAAGTACAGAACTTTGAACTAAGAACTTCCATTCTTTAAGCTATTAACTTGAAGAAAAGAATTTTGATTTTAACTTAAAGTACAGAACTTTGAACTAACAACTTCCATTCTTTAAGTTATTAACTTGAAGAAAAGAATTTTGATTTTAACTTAAAGTACAGAACTTTGAACTAACAACTTCCATTCTTTAAGTTATTAACTTGAAGAAAAGAATTTTGATTTTAACTTAAAGTACAGAACTTTAAACTAACAACTTCCATTCTTTAATTTATTAACTTGAAGAAAAGAATTTTTATTTTAACTTAAAGTACAGAACTTTAAACTAATTACTTCCATTCATTAAGTTATTTACTTGCCGAAAAGAATTTGGATTTTAACTTAAAGTACAGAACTTTAAATTAATAACTTCCTTTCTTTAAGTTATTTACTTGAAGAACACAATTTTGATTTTAACTTAAAGTACAGAAATTTAAACTAACAACTTCCATTCTTTAAGTTATTAACTTGAAAAAAAGAATTTTGATTTTAACTTAAAGTACAGAACTTTAAACTAATAACTTCCATTCTTTAAGTTATTAACTAGAAGAATAGAATTTTGATTTTAACTTAAAGTACAGAACTTTAAACTAACAACTTTCATTCTTTAAGTTATTAACTTGAAAAAAAGAATTTTGATTTTAACTTAAAGTACAGAACTTTAAACTAACAACTTCCATTCTTTAAGTTATTAACTTGAAAAAAAGAATTTTGATTTTAACTTAAAGTACAGAACTTTAAACTAATAACTTCCATTCTTTAAGTTATTAACTTGAAGAAAAGAATTTTGATTTTAACTTAAAGTACAGAACTTTAAACTAACAACTTCCGTTCTTTAAGTTATTAACTTGAAGAAAAGAATTTTGATTTTAACTTAAAGTACAGAACTTTAAACTAACAACTACCATTCTTTAAGTTATTAAGTTTGAGAAAAGAATTTCGATTTTAACTTAAAGTACAGAACTTTGAACTAACAACTTCTTTTCTTTAAGTTATTAACTTGAAGAAAAGAATTTTGATATTAACTTAAAGTACAGAACTTTGAACTAACAACTTCCATTCTTTAAGTTATTAACTTGAAGAAAAGAATTTTGATTTTAACTTAAAGTACAGAACTTTAAACTAACAACTTCCATTCTTTAAGTTATTAGCTTGAAGAAAAGAATTTTGATTTTAACTTAAAGTACAGAACTTTATACTAATTACTTCCTTTCATTAAGTTATTTACTTGACGAAAAGAATTTTGATTTTAACTTAAAGTACAGAACTGTAAATTAATAACTTCCTTTCTTTAAGTTATTTACTTGAAGAAAAGAATTTTAATTTTAAATTAAAGTACAGAACTTTAAACTAATGAATTCCATTCTTTAAGTTATTTACTTGAAGAAAAGCATTTTGATTTTAACTTAAAGTACAGAACTTTAAACTAACAACTTCCATTTTTTAAGTTATTAACTTGAAGAAACAAATATTGATTTTAACTTAAAATACAGAACTTTAAACTAATAACTTCCATTCTTTAAGTTATTAACTTGACGAAAAGAATTTTGATTTTAACTTAAAGTACAGAACTTTAAACTAACAACTTCAATTCTTTAAGTTATTAACTTGAAGAAAAGAATTTTGATTTTAACTTAAAGTACAGAACTATGAACTAACAACTTCCATTCTTTAAGTTATTAACTTGACGAAAAGAATTTTGATTTTAACTTAAAGTACAGAACTTTGAACTAACAACTTCCATTCTTTAAGTTATCAACTTGAAGAAAAGAATTTTGATTTTAACTTAAAGTACAGAACTTTAAACTAACAACCTCCATTCTTTAAGTTATTAGCTTGAAGAAAAGAATTTTGAATTTAACTTAAAGTACAGAACTTTGAACTAACAACTTCCATTCTTTAAGTTATTAACTTGAAGAAAAGAATTTTGATTTTAACTTAAAGTACAGAACTTTAAACTAACAACTTCCATTCTTTAAGTTATTTAATTGAAGAAAAGAATTTTGATTTTAACTTAAAGTACAGAACTTTGAACTAACAACTTCCATTCTTTAAGTTATTAACTTGAAGAAAAGAATTTTGATTTTAACTTAAAGTACAGAACTTTAAACTAACAACTTCCATTCTTTAAGTTATTTAATTGAAGAAAAGAATTTTGATTTTAACTTAAAGTACAGAACTTTAAACTAACAACTTCTATTCTTTAAGTTATTAACTTGAAAAAAAGAATTTTGATTTTAACTTAAAGTACAGAACTTTAAACTAATAACTTCCATTCTTTAAGTTATTAACTTGAAGAAAAGAATTTTGATATTAACTTAAACTACAGAACTTTAAACTAACAACTTCCGTTCTTTAAGTTATTAACTTGAAGAAAAGAATTTTGATTTTAACTTAAAGTACAGAACTTTAAACTAACAACTTCCATTCTTTAAGTTATTAAGTTGAAGAAAAGAATTTCGATTTTAACTTAAAGTACAGAACTTTGAACTAACAACTTCCATTCTTTAAGTTATTAACTTGCAGAAAAGAATTTTGATTTTAACTTAAAGTACAGAACTTTAAACTAACAACTTCCATTCTTTAAGTTATTAGCTTGAAGAAAAGAATTTTGATTTTAACTTAAAGTACAGAACTTTAAACTAATTACTTCCTTTCATTAAGTTATTTACTTGACAAAAAGAATTTTGATTTTAACTTAAAGTACAGAACTTTAAATTAATAACTTCCTTTCTTTAAGTTATTTACTTGAAGAAAAGAATTTTGATTTTAACTTAAAGTACAGAAATTTAAACTAACAACTTCCATTCTTTAAGTTATTAACTTGAAAAAAAGAATTTTGATTTTAACTTAAAGTACAGAACTTTAAACTAATAACTTCCATTCTTTAAGTTATTAACTAGAAGAAAAGAATTTTGATATTAACTTAAAGTACAGAACTTTAAACTAACAACTTCCATTCTTTAAGTTATTAACTTGAAAAAAAGAATTTTGATTTTAACTTAAAGTACAGAACTTTAAACTAACAACTTCTATTCTTTAAGTTATTAACTTGAAGAAAAGAATTTTGATTTTAACTTAAAGTACAGAACTTTGAACTAACAACTTCCACTCTTTAAGTTATTAACTTGAAGAAAAGAATTTTGATTTTAACTTAAAGTACAGAACTTTGAACTAACAACTTCCATTCTTTAAGTTATTAACTTGAAGAAAAGAATTTTGATTTTAACTTAAAGTACAGAACTTTAAACTAACAACTTCCTTTCTTTAAGTTATTTACTTGAAGAACACAATTTTGATTTTAACTTAAAGTACAGAAATTTAAACTAACAACTTCCATTCTTTAAGTTATTAACTTGAAAAAAAGAATTTTGATTTTAACTTAAAGTACAGAACTTTAAACTAATAACTTCCATTCTTTAAGTTATTAACTAGAAGAAAAGAATTTTGATTTTAACTTAAAGTACAGAACTTTAAACTAACAACTTCCATTCTTTAAGTTATTAACTTGAAAAAAAGAATTTTGATTTTAACTTAAAGTACAGAACTTTAAACTAATAACTTCCATTCTTTAAGTTATTAACTTGAAAAAAAGAATTTTGATTTTAACTTAAAGTACAGAACTTCAAACTAATAACTTCCATTCTTTAAGTTATTAACTTGAAAAAAAGAATTTTGATTTTAACTTAAAGTACAGAACTTTAAACTAACAACTTCCGTTCTTTAAGTTATTAACTTGAAGAAAAGAATTTTGATTTTAACTTAAAGTACAGAACTTTAAACTAACAACTTCCATTCTTTTAGTTATTAACTTGAAGAAAAGAATTTTGATTTTAACTTAAAGTACAGAACTTTGAACTAAGAACTTCCATTCTTTAAGCTATTAACTTGAAGAAAAGAATTTTGATTTTAACTTAAAGTACAGAACTTTGAAGTAACAACTTCCATTCTTAAAGTTATTAACTTGAAGAAAAGAATTTTGATTTTAAATTAAAGTACAGAACTTTGAACTAACAACTTCCATTCTTTAAGTTATTAACTTGAAGAAAAGAATTTTGATTTTAACTTAAAGTACAGAACTTTAAACTAACAACTTCCATTCTTTAATTTATTAACTTGAAGAAAAGAATTTTGATTTTAACTTAAAGTACAGAACTTTAAACTAATTACTTCCATTCATTAAGTTATTTACTTGACGAAAAGAATTTGGATTTTAACTTAAAGTACAGAACTTTAAATTAATAACTTCCTTTCTTTAAGTTATTTACTTGAAGAACAGAATTTTGATTTTAACTTAAAGTACAGAACTTTAAACTAATAAATTCCATTCTTTAAGTTATTTACTTGAAGAAAAGAATTTTGATTTTAACTTAAAGTACAGAACTTTAAACTAACAGCTTCCATTTTTTAAGTTATTATTTTGAAGAAACAAATATTGATTTTAACTTAAAATACAGAACTTTAAACTAATAACTTCCATTCTTTAAGTTATTAACTTGACGAAAAGAATTTTGATTTTAACTTAAAGTACAGAACTTTAAACTAACAACTTCCATTCTTTAAGTTATTAACTTGAAGAAAAGAATTTTGATTTTAACTTAAAGTACAGAACTTTGAACTAACAACTTCCACTCTTTAAGTTATTAACTTGAAGAAAAGAATTTTGATTTTTACTTAAAGTACAGAACTTTGAACTAACAACTTCCATTCTTTAAGTTATTAACTTGAAGAAAAGAATTTTGATTTTAACTTAAAGTACAGAACTTTAAACTAACAACTTCCATTCTCTAAGTTATTAGCTTGAAGAAAAGAATTTTGATTTTACTTAAAGTACAGAACTTTAAACTAATTACTTCCTTTCATTAAGTTATTTACTTGACGAAAAGAGTTTTGATTTTAACTTAAAGTACAGAACTTTAAATTAATAACTTCCTTTCTTTAAGTTATTTACTTGAAGAAAAGAATTTTGATTTTAACTTAAAGTACAGAACTATAAACTAACAACTTCCATTCCTTAAGTTATTAACTTGAAGAAAAAAATTTTGATTTTAACTTAGAGTACAGAACTTTGAACTAACAACTTCCATTCTTTAAGTTATTAACTTGAAGAAAAATATTTTGATTTTAACTTAAAGTACAGAACTTTAAACTAACAAGTTCCATTCTTTAAGTTATTTAATTGAAGAAAAGAATTTTGATTTTAACTTAAAGTACAGAACTTTGAACTTAGAACTTCCATTCTTTAAGCTATTAACTTGAAGAAAAGAATTTTGATTTTAACTTAAAGTACAGAACTTTGAACTAAAAACTTCCATTCTTTAAGTTATTAACTTGAAGAAAAGAATTTTGATTTTAACTTAAAGTACAGAACTTTGAACTAACAACTTCCATTCTTTAAGTTATTAACTTGAAGAAAAGAATTTTGATTTTAACTTAAAGTACAGAACTTTAAACTAACAACTTCCATTCTTTAATTTATTAACTTGAAGAATAGAATTTGGATTTTAACTTAAAGTACAGAACTTTAAATTAATAACTTCCTTTCTTTAAGTTATTTACTTGAAGAACACAATTTTGATTTTAACTTAAAGTACAGAACTATAAACTAACAACTTCCATTCCTTAAGTTATTAACTTGAAGAAAAAAATTTTGATTTTAACTTAGAGTACAGAACTTTGAACTAACAACTTCCATTCTTTAAGTTATTAACTTGAAGAAAAATATTTTGATTTTAACTTAAAGTACAGAACTTTGAACTAACAACTTCCATTCTTTAAGTTATTAACTTGAAGAAAAGAATTTTGATTTTAACTTAAAGTACAGAACTTTAAACTAACAAGTTCCATTCTTTAAGTTATTTAATTGAAGAAAAGAATTTTGATTTTTACTTAAAGTACAGAACTTTGAACTAACAACTTCCACTCTTTAAGTTATTAACTTGAAGAAAAAAATTTTGATTTTAACTTAAAGTACAGAACTTTGAACTAACAACTTCCATTCTTTAAGTTATTAACTTGAAGAAAAGAATTTTGATTTTAACTTAAAGTACAGAACTTTAAACTAACAACTTCCATTCTCTAAGTTATTAGCTTGAAGAAAAGAATTTTGATTTTACTTAAAGTACAGAACTTTAAACTAATTACTTCCTTTCATTAAGTTATTTACTTGACGAAAAGAGTTTTGATTTTAACTTAAAGTACAGAACTTTAAATTAATAACTTCCTTTCGTTAAGTTATTTACTTGAAGAAAAGAATTTTGATTTTAACTTAAAGTACAGAACTATAAACTAACAACTTCCATTCCTTAAGTTATTAACTTGAAGAAAAAAATTTTGATTTTAACTTAGAGTACAGATCTTTGAACTAACAACTTCCATTCTTTAAGTTATTAACTTGAAGAAAAATATTTTGATTTTAACTTAAAGTACAGAACTTTGAACTAACAACTTCCATTCTTTAAGTTATTAACTTGAAGAAAAGAATTTTGATTTTAAATTAAAGTACAGAACTTTAAACTAACAAGTTCCATTCTTTAAGTTATTTAATTGAAGAAAAGAATTTTGATTTTAACTTAAAGTACAGAACTTTAAACTAACAACTTCCATTCTTTTAGTTATTAACTTGAAGAAAAGAATTTTGATTTTAACTTAAAGTACAGAACTTTGAACTAAGAACTTCCATTCTTTAAGCTATTAACTTGAAGAAAAGAATTTTGATTTTAACTTAAAGTACAGAACTTTGAACTAACAACTTCCATTCTTTAAGTTATTAACTTGAAGAAAAGAATTTTGATTTTAACTTAAAGTACAGAACTTTGAACTAACAACTTCCATTCTTTAAGTTATTAACTTGAAGAAAAGAATTTTGATTTTAACTTAAAGTACAGAACTTTAAACTAACAACTTCCATTCTTTAATTTATTAACTTGAAGAAAAGAATTTGGATTTTAACTTAAAGTACAGAACTTTAAATTAATAACTTCCTTTCTTTAAGTTATTTACTTGAAGAACACAATTTTGATTTTAACTTAAAGTACAGAACTATAAACTAACAACTTCCATTCCTTAAGTTATTAACTTGAAGAAAAAAATTTTGATTTTAACTTAGAGTACAGAACTTTGAACTAACAACTTCCATTCTTTAAGTTATTAACTTGAAGAAAAATATTTTGATTTTAACTTAAAGTACAGAACTTTGAACTAACAACTTCCATTCTTTAAGTTATTAACTTGAAGAAAAGAATTTTGATTTTAACTTAAAGTACAGAACTTTAAACTAACAAGTTCCATTCTTTAAGTTATTTAATTGAAGAAAAGAATTTTGATTTTAACTTAAAGTACAGAACTTTAAACTAATTACTTCCTTTCATTAAGTTATTTACTTGACGAAAAGAATTTTGATTTTAACTTAAAGTACAGAACTTTAAATTAATAACTTCCTTTCTTTAAGTTATTTACTTGAAGAAAAGAATTTTGATTTTAACTTAAAATACAGAACTATAAACTAACAACTTCCATTCCTTAAGTTATTAACTTGAAGAAAAAAATTTTGATTTTAACTTAGAGTACAGAACTTTGAACTAACAACTTCCATTCTTTAAGTTATTAACTTGAAGAAAAATATTTTGATTTTAACTTAAAATACAGAACTTTGAACTAACAACTTCCATTCTTTAAGTTATTAACTTGAAGAAAAGAATTTTGATTTTAACTTAAAGTACAGAACTTTAAACTAACAAGTTCCATTCTTTAAGTTATTTAATTGAAGAAAAGAATTTTAATTTTAACTTAAAGTACAGAACTTTAAACTAACAACTTCCATTCTTTTAGTTATTAACTTGAAGAAAAGAATTTTGATTTTAACTTAAAGTACAGAACTTTGAACTAAGAACTTCCATTCTTTAAGCTATTAACTTGAAGAAAAGAATTTTGATTTTAACTTAAAGTACAGAACTTTAAACTAACAACTTCCATTCTTTAAGTTATTAACTTGAAGAAAAGAATTTTGATTTTAACTTAAAGTACAGAACTTTGAACTAACAACTTCCATTCTTTAAGTTATTAACTTGAAGAAAAGAATTTTGATTTTAACTTAAAGTACAGAACTTTAAACTAACAACTTCCATTCTTTAATTTATTAACTTGAAGAAAAGAATTTTGATTTTAACTTAAAGTACAGAACTTTAAACTAATTACTTCCATTCATTAAGTTATTTACTTGCCGAAAAGAATTTGGATTTTAACTTAAAGTACAGAACTTTAAATTAATAACTTCCTTTCTTTAAGTTATTTACTTGAAGAACACAATTTTGATTTTAACTTAAAGTACAAAAATTTAAACTAACAACTTCCATTCTTTAAGTTATTTAATTGAAGAAAAGAATTTTGATTTTAACTTAAAGTACAGAACTTTAAACTAACAACTTCCATTCTTTTAGTTATTAACTTGAAGAAAAGAATTTTGATTTTAACTTAAAGTACAGAACTTTGAACTAAGAACTTCCATTCTTTAAGCTATTAACTTGAAGAAAAGAATTTTGATTTTAACTTAAAGTACAGAACTTTAAACTAACAACTTCCATTCTTTAAGTTATTAACTTGAAGAAAAGAATTTTGATTTTAACTTAAAGTACAGAACTTTGAACTAACAACTTCCATTCTTTAAGTTATTAACTTGAAGAAAAGAATTTTGATTTTAACTTAAAGTACAGAACTTTAAACTAACAACTTCCATTCTTTAATTTATTAACTTGAAGAAAAGAATTTTGATTTTAACTTAAAGTACAGAACTTTAAACTAATTACTTCCATTCATTAAGTTATTTACTTGCCGAAAAGAATTTGGATTTTAACTTAAAGTACAGAACTTTAAATTAATAACTTCCTTTCTTTAAGTTATTTACTTGAAGAACACAATTTTGATTTTAACTTAAAGTACAAAAATTTAAACTAACAACTTCCATTCTTTAAGTTATTAACTTGAAAAAAAAAATTTTGATTTAAACTTAAAGTACAGAACTTTAAACTAATAACTTCCATTCTTTAAGTTATTAACTAGAAGAAAAGAATTTTGATTTTAACTTAAAGTACAGAACTTTAAACTAATAACTTCCATTCTTTAAGTTATTAACTTGAAAAAAAGAATTTTGATTTTAACTTAAAGTACAGAACTTTAAACTAATAACTTCCATTCTTTAAGTTATTAACTTGAAGAAAAGAATTTTGATTTTAACTTAAAGTACAGAACTTTAAACTAACAACTTCCGTTCTTTAAGTTATTAACTTGAAGAAAAGAATTTTGATTTTAACTTAAAGTACAGAACTTTAAACTAACAACTACCATTCTTTAAGTTATTAAGTTTGAGAAAAGAATTTCGATTTTAACTTAAAGTACAGAACTTTGAACTAACAACTTCTTTTCTTTAAGTTATTAACTTGAAGAAAAGAATTTTGATTTTAACTTAAAGTACAGAACTTTGAACTAACAACTTCCATTCTTTAAGTTATTAACTTGAAGAAAAGAATTTTGATTTTAACTTAAAGTACAGAACTTTAAACTAACAACTTCCATTCTTTAAGTTATTAGCTTGAAGAAAAAAATTTTGATTTTAACTTAAAGTACATAACTTTATACTAATTACTTCCTTTCATTAAGTTATTTACTTGACGAAAAGAATTTTGATTTTAACTTAAAGTACAGAACTTTAAATTAATAACTTCCTTTCTTTAAGTTATTTACTTGAAGAAAAGAATTTTAATTTTAACTTAAAGTACAGAACTTTAAACTAATGAATTCCATTCTTTTAGTTATTTACTTGAAGAAAAGCATTTTGATTTTAACTTAAAGTACAGAACTTTAAACTAACAACTTCCATTTTTTAAGTTATTAACTTGAAGAAACAAATATTGATTTTAACTTAAAATACAGAACTTTAAACTAATAACTTCCATTCTTTAAGTTATTAACTTGACGAAAAGAATTTTGATTTTAACTTAAAGTACAGAACTTTAAACTAACAACTTCAATTCTTTAAGTTATTAACTTGAAGAAAAGAATTTTGATTTTAACTTAAAGTACAGAACTTTGAACTAACAACTTCCATTCTTTAAGTTATTAACTTGACGAAAAGAATTTTGATTTTAACTTAAAGTACAGAACTTTGAACTAACAACTTCCATTCTTTAAGTTATCAACTTGAAGAAAAGAATTTTGATTTTAACTTAAAGTGCAGAACTTTAAACTAACAACCTCCATTCTTTAAGTTATTAGCTTGAAGAAAAGAATTTTGAATTTAACTTAAAGTACAGAACTTTGAACTAACAACTTCCATTCTTTAAGTTATTAACTTGAAGAAAAGAATTTTGATTTTAACTTAAAGTACAGAACTTTAAACTAACAACTTCCATTCTTTAAGTTATTTAATTGAAGAAAAGAATTTTGATTTTAACTTAAAGTACAGAACTTTGAACTAACAACTTCCATTCTTTAAGTTATTAACTTGAAGAAAAGAATTTTGATTTTAAGTAAAGTACAGAACTTTGAACTAACAACTTCCATTCTTTAAGTTATTAACTTGAAGAAAAGAATTTTGATTTTAACTTAAAGTACAGAACTTTAAACTAACAACTTCCATTCTTTAAGTTATTTAATTGAAGAAAAGAATTTTGATTTTAACTTAAAGTACAGAACTTTGACCTAACATCTTCCATTCTTTAAGTTATTAACTTGAAGAAAAGAATTTTGATTTTCACTTAAAGTACAGAACTTTGAACTAACAACTTCCATTTTTAAGTTATTAACTTAAAGAAAAGAATTTTGATTTTAACTTAAAGTACAGAACTTTAAACTAACAACTTCCATTCTTTACGTTATTTAATTGAAGAAAAGAATTTTGATTTTAACTTAAAGTACAGAACTTTGAACTAACAACTTCCATTCTTTAAGTTATTAACTTGAAGAAAAGAATTTTGATTTTAACTTAAAGTACAGAACTTTGAACTAACAACTTCCATTCTTTAAGTTATTAACTTGAAGAAAAGAATTTTTATTTTAACTTAAAGTACAGAACTTTTAACTAACAACTTCCATTCTTTAATTTATTAACTTGAAGAAAAGAATTTTGATTTTAACTTAAAGTACAGAACTTTAAACTCATTACTTCCATTCATTAAGTTATTTACTTGACGAAAAGAATTTGGATTTTAACTTAAAGTACAGAACTTTACATTAATAACTTCCTTTCTTTAAGTTATTTACTTGAAGAACAGAATTTTGATTTTAACTTAAAGTACAGAAATTTAAACTAACAACTTCCATTCTTTAAGTTATTAACTTGAAAAAAAGAATTTTGATTTTAACTTAAAATACAGAACTTTAAACTAATAACTTCCATTCTTTAAGTTATTAACTTGAAAAAAAGAATTTTGATTTTAACTTAAAGTACAGAACTTTTAACTAATTACTTCCATTCTTTAAGTTATTAACTTGAAGAAAAGAATTTTGATTTTAACTTAAAGTACAGAACTTTAAACTAACAACTTCCGTTCTTTAAGTTATTAACTTGAAGAAAAGAATTTTGATTTTAACTTAAAGTACAGAACTTTAAACTAACAACTACCATTCTTTAAGTTATTAAGTTTGAGAAAAGAATTTCGATTTTAACTTAAAGTACAGAACTTTGAACTAACAACTTGCATTCTTTAAGTTATTAACTTGAAGAAAAGAATTTTGATTTTAACTTAAAGTACAGAACTTTGAACTAACAACTTCCATTCTTTAAGTTATTAACTTGAAGAAAAGAATTTTGATTTTAACTTAAAGTACAGAACTTTAAACTAACAACTTCCATTCTTTAAGTTATTAGCTTGAAGAAAAGAATTTTGATTTTAACTTAAAGTACAGAACTTTATACTAATTACTTCCTTTCATTAAGTTATTTACTTGACGAAAAGAATTTTGATTTTAACTTAAAGTACAGAACTTTAAATTAATAACTTCCTTTCTTTAAGTTATTTACTTGAAGAAAAAAATTTTGATTTTAACTTAAAGTACAGAACTTTAAACTAATGAATTCCATTCTTTAAGTTATTTACTTGAAGAAAAGCATTTTGATTTTAACTTAAAGTACAGAACTTTAAACTAACAACTTCAATTTTTTAAGTTATTAACTTGAAGAAACAAATATTGATTTTAACTTAAAATACAGAACTTTAAACTAATAACTTCCATTCTTTAAGTTATTAACTTGACGAAAAGAATTTTGATTTTAACTTAAAGTACAGAACTTTAAACTAACAACTTCAATTCTTTAAGTTATTAACTTGAAGAATAGAATTTTGATTTTAACTTAAAGTACAGAACTTTGAACTAACAACTTCCATTCTTTAAGTTATCAACTTGAAGAAAAGAATTTTGATTTTAACTTAAAGTACAGAACTTTAAACTAACAACCTCCATTCTTTAAGTTATTAGCTTGAAGAAAAGAATTTTGAATTTAACTTAAAGTACAGAACTTTGAACTAACAACTTCCATTCTTTAAGTTATTAACTTGAAGAAAAGAATTTTGATTTTAACTTAAAGTACAGAACTTTAAACTAACAACTTCCATTCTTTAAGTTATTTAATTGAAGAAAAGAATTTTGATTTTAACTTAAAGTACAGAACTTTGAACTAACAACTTCCATTCTTTAAGTTATTAACTTGAAGAAAAGAATTTTGATTTTAAGTAAAGTACAGAACTTTGAACTAACAACTTCCATTCTTTAAGTTATTAACTTGAAGAAAAGAATTTTGATTTTTAATTAAAGTACAGAACTTTAAACTAACAACTTCCATTCTTTAAGTTATTTAATTGAAGAAAAGAATTTTGATTTTAACTTAAAGTACAGAACTTTGAACTAACATCTTCCATTCTTTAAGTTATTAACTTGAAGAAAAAATTTTTTTTGTAACTTAAAGTACAGAACTTTAAACTAACAACTTCCATTCTTTACGTTATTTAATTGAAGAAAAGAATTTTGATTTTAACTTAAAGTACAGAACTTTGAACTAACAACTTCCATTCTTTAAGTTATTAACTTGAAGAAAAGAATTTTGATTTTAACTTAAAGTACAGAACTTTGAACTAACAACTTCCATTCTTTAAGTTATTAACTTGAAGAAAAAAATTTTTATTTTAACTTAAAGTACAGAACTTTTAACTAACAACTTCCATTCTTTAATTTATTAACTTGAAGAAAAGAATTTTGATTTTAACTTAAAGTACAGAACTTTAAACTAATTACTTCCATTCATTAAGTTATTTACTTGACGAAAAGAATTTGGATTTTAACTTAAAGTACAGAACTTTACATTAATAACTTCCTTTCTTTAAGTTATTTACTTGAAGAACAGAATTTTGATTTTAACTTAAAGTACAGAAATTTAAACTAACAACTTCCATTCTTTAAGTTATTAACTTGAAAAAAAGAATTTTATTTTAACTTAAAGTACAGAACTTTAAACTAATAACTTCCATTCTTTAAGTTATTAACTTGAAAAAAAGAATTTTGATTTTAACTTAAAGTACAGAACTTTTAACTAATTACTTCCATTCTTTAAGTTATTAACTTGAAGAAAAGAATTTTGATTTTAACTTAAAGTACAGAACTTTAAACTAACAACTTCCGTTCTTTAAGTTATTAACTTGAAGAAAAGAATTTTGATTTTAACTTAAAGTACAGAACTTTGAACTAACAACCTCCATTCTTTAAGTTATTAACTTGAAGAAAAGAATTTTGATTTTAACTAAAAGTACAGAACTTTAAACTAACAACTTCCATTCTTTAATTTATTAACTTGAAGAAAAGAATTTTGATTTTAACTTAAAGTACAGAACTTTAAACTAATTACTTCCATTCATTAAGTTATTTACTCACCGAAAAGAATTTTGATTTTAACTTAAAGTACAGAACTTTAAATTAATAACTTCCTTTCTTTAAGTTATTTACTTGAAGAACAGAATTTTGATTTTAACTTAAAGTACAGAACTTTAAACAAACAACTTCCATTCTTTCAGTTATTAACTTGAAAAAAAGAATTTTGATTTTAACTTAAAGTACAGAACTTTGAACTAATAACTTCCATTTTTTAAGTTATTAACTAGAAGAAAAGAATTTTGATTTTAACTTAAAGTACAGAACTTTAAATTAATAACTTCCTTTCTTTAAGTTATTTACTTGAAGAAAAGAATTTTGATTTTAACTTAAAGTACAGAACTTTAAACTAACAATTTCCATTCTTTAAGTATTAACTTGAAAAAAAGAATTTAGATTTTAACTTAAAGTACAGAACTTTAAACTAATAACTTCCATTCTTTAAGTTATTTAACTGAAGAAAAGAATTTTGATTTTAACTTAAAGTACAGAACTTTAAACTAACAACTTCCATTCTTTAAGTTATTAACTTGAAGAAAAGAATTTTGATTTTAACTTAAAGTACAGAACTTTGAACCAACAACTTCCATTCTTTAAGTTATTAACTTGAAGAAAAGAATTTTCATTTTAACTTAAAGTACACAACTTTGAACTAACAACTTCCACTCTTTAAGTTATTAACTTGAAGAAAAGAATTTTGATTTTAACTTAAAGTACAGAACTTTAAACTAACAACTTCCATTCTTTAAGTTATTAGCTTGAAGAAAAGAATTTTGTATTTAACTTAAAGTACAGAACTTTAAACTAATTACTTCCTTTCATTAAGTTATTTACTTGACGAAAAGAATTATGATTTTAACTTAAAGTACAGAACTTTAAATTAATAACTTCCTTTCTTTAAGTTATTTACTTGAAGAAAAGAATTTTGATTTTAACTTAGAGTACAGAACTTTGAACTTACAACTTCCATTCTTTAAGTTATTAACTTGAAGAAAAATATTTTGATTTTAACTTAAAGTACAGAACTTTGAACTAACAACATCCATTCTTTAAGTTATTAACTTGACGAAAAGAATTTTGATTTTAACTTAAAGTACAGAACTTTAAACTAACAACTTCCATTCTTTAAGTTATTTAATTGAAGAAAAGAATTTTGATTTTAACTTAAAGTACAGAACTTTAAACTAACAACTTCCATTCTTTTAGTTATTAACTTGAAGAAAAGAATTTTGATTTTAACTTAAAGTACAGAACTTTGAACTAACAACTTCCATTCTTTAAGCTATTAACTTGAAGAAAAGAATTTTGATTTTAACTTAAAGTACAGAACTTTGAACTAACAACTTCCATTCTTTAAGTTATTAACTTGAAGAAAAGAATTTTGATTTTAACTTAAAGTACAGAACTTTGAACTAACAACTTCAATTCTTTAAGTTATTAACTTGAAGAAAAGAATTTTGATTTTAACTTAAAGTACAGAACTTTAAACTAACAACTTCCATTCTTTAATTTATTAACTTGAAGAAAAGAATTTTGATTTTAACTTAAGGTACAGAACTTTAAACAAATTACTTCCATTCATTAAGTTATTTACTTGACGAAAAGAATTTGGATTTTAACTTAAAGTACAGAACTTTAAATTAATAACTTCCTTTCTTTAAGTTATTTACTTGAAGAACAGAATTTTGATTTTAACTTAAAGTACAGAAATTTAAACTAACAACTTCCATTCTTTAAGTTATTAACTTGAAAAAAAGAATTTTGATTTTAACTTAAAGTACAGAACTTTAAACTAATAACTTCCATTCTTTAAGTTATTAACTAGAAGAAAAGAATTTTGATTTTAACTTAAAGTACAGAACTTTAAACTAACAACTACCATTCTTTAAGTTATTAAGTTTGAGAAAAGAATTTCGATTTTAACTTAAAGTACAGAACTTTGAACTAACAACTTCCATTCTTTAAGTTATTAACTTGAAGAAAAGAATTTTGATTTTAACTTAAAGTACAGAACTTTGAACTAACAACTTCCATTCTTTAAGTTATTAACTTGAAGAAAAGAATTTTGATTTTAACTTAAAGTACAGAACTTTGAACTAACAACTTCCATTCTTCAAGTTATTAACTTGAAGAAAAGAATTTTGATTTTAACTTAAAGTACAGAACTTTGAACTAACAACTTCAATTCTTTAAGTTATTAACTTGAAGAAAAGAATTTTGATTTTAACTTAAAGTACAGAAATTTAAACTAACAACTTCCATTCTTTAAGTTATTAACTTGAAAAAAAGAATTTTGATTTTAACTTAAAGTACAGAACTTTAAACTAATAACTTCAATTCTTTAAGTTATTAACTTGAAGAATAGAATTTTGATTTTAACTTAAAGTACAGAACTTTGAACTAACAACTTCCATTCTTTAAGTTATCAACTTGAAGAAAAGAATTTTGATTTTAACTTAAAGTACAGAACTTTAAACTAACAACCTCCATTCTTTAAGTTATTAGCTTGAAGAAAAGAATTTTGAATTTAACTTAAAGTACAGAACTTTGAACTAACAACTTCCATTCTTTAAGTTATTAACTTGAAGAAAAGAATTTTGATTTTAACTTAAAGTACTGAACTTTAAACTAACAACTTCCATTCTTTAAGTTATTTAATTGAAGAAAAGAATTTTGATTTTAACTTAAAGTACAGAACTTTGAACTAACAACTTCCATTCTTTAAGTTATTAACTTGAAGAAAAGAATTTTGATTTTAAGTAAAGTACAGAACTTTGAACTAACAACTTCCATTCTTTAAGTTATTAACTTGAAGAAAAGAATTTTGATTTTAACTTAAAGTACAGAACTTTAAACTAACAACTTCCATTCTTTAAGTTATTTAATTGAAGAAAAGAATTTTGATTTTAACTTAAAGTACAGAACTTTGAACTAACATCTTCCATTCTTTAAGTTATTAACTTGAAGAAAAAATTTTTTTTGTAACTTAAAGTACAGAACTTTAAACTAACAACTTCCATTCTTTACGTTATTTAATTGAAGAAAAGAATTTTGATTTTAACTTAAAGTACAGAACTTTGAACTAACAACTTCCATTCTTTAAGTTATTAACTTGAAGAAAAGAATTTTGATTTTAACTTAAAGTACAGAACTTTGAACTAACAACTTCCATTCTTTAAGTTATTAACTTGAAGAAAAAAATTTTTATTTTAACTTAAAGTACAGAACTTTTAACTAACAACTTCCATTCTTTAATTTATTAACTTGAAGAAAAGAATTTTGATTTTAACTTAAAGTACAGAACTTTAAACTAATTACTTCCATTCATTAAGTTATTTACTTGACGAAAAGAATTTGGATTTTAACTTAAAGTACAGAACTTTACATTAATAACTTCCTTTCTTTAAGTTATTTACTTGAAGAACAGAATTTTGATTTTAACTTAAAGTACAGAAATTTAAACTAACAACTTCCATTCTTTAAGTTATTAACTTGAAAAAAAGAATTTTATTTTAACTTAAAGTACAGAACTTTAAACTAATAACTTCCATTCTTTAAGTTATTAACTTGAAAAAAAGAATTTTGATTTTAACTTAAAGTACAGAACTTTTAACTAATTACTTCCATTCTTTAAGTTATTAACTTGAAGAAAAGAATTTTGATTTTAACTTAAAGTACAGAACTTTAAACTAACAACTTCCGTTCTTTAAGTTATTAACTTGAAGAAAAGAATTTTGATTTTAACTTAAAGTACAGAACTTTGAACTAACAACCTCCATTCTTTAAGTTATTAACTTGAAGAAAAGAATTTTGATTTTAACTAAAAGTACAGAACTTTAAACTAACAACTTCCATTCTTTAATTTATTAACTTGAAGAAAAGAATTTTGATTTTAACTTAAAGTACAGAACTTTAAACTAATTACTTCCATTCATTAAGTTATTTACTCACGGAAAAGAATTTTGATTTTAACTTAAAGTACAGAACTTTAAATTAATAACTTCCTTTCTTTAAGTTATTTACTTGAAGAACAGAATTTTGATTTTAACTTAAAGTACAGAACTTTAAACAAACAACTTCCATTCTTTCAGTTATTAACTTGAAAAAAAGAATTTTGATTTTAACTTAAAGTACAGAACTTTGAACTAATAACTTCCATTTTTTAAGTTATTAACTAGAAGAAAAGAATTTTGATTTTAACTTAAAGTACAGAACTTTAAATTAATAACTTCCTTTCTTTAAGTTATTTACTTGAAGAAAAGAATTTTGATTTTAACTTAAAGTACAGTACTTTAAACTAACAATTTCCATTCTTTAAGTATTAACTTGAAAAAAAGAATTTAGATTTTAACTTAAAGTACAGAACTTTAAACTAATAACTTCCATTCTTTAAGTTATTTAACTGAAGAAAAGAATTTTGATTTTAACTTAAAGTACAGAACTTTAAACTAACAACTTCCATTCTTTAAGTTATTAATTAACTTGAAGAAAAGAATTTTGATTTTAACTTAAAGTACAGAACTTTGAACCAACAACTTCCATTCTTTAAGTTATTAACTTGAAGAAAAGAATTTTCATTTTAACTTAAAGTATACAACTTTGAACTAACAACTTCCACTCTTTAAGTTATTAACTTGAAGAAAAGAATTTTGATTTTAACTTAAAGTACAGAACTTTAAACTAACAACTTCCATTCTTTAAGTTATTAGCTTGAAGAAAAGAATTTTGTATTTAACTTAAAGTACAGAACTTTAAACTAATTACTTCCTTTCATTAAGTTATTTACTTGACGAAAAGAATTATGATTTTAACTTAAAGTACAGAACTTTAAATTAATAACTTCCTTTCTTTAAGTTATTTACTTGAAGAAAAGAATTTTGATTTTAACTTAGAGTACAGAACTTTGAACTTACAACTTCCATTCTTTAAGTTATTAACTTGAAGAAAAATATTTTGATTTTAACTTAAAGTACAGAACTTTGAACTAACAACATCCATTCTTTAAGTTATTAACTTGACGAAAAGAATTTTGATTTTAACTTAAAGTACAGAACTTTAAACTAACAACTTCCATTCTTTAAGTTATTTAATTGAAGAAAAGAATTTTGATTTTAACTTAAAGTACAGAACTTTAAACTAACAACTTCCATTCTTTTAGTTATTAACTTGAAGAAAAGAATTTTGATTTTAACTTAAAGTACAGAACTTTGAACTAACAACTTCCATTCTTTAAGCTATTAACTTGAAGAAAAGAATTTTGATTTTAACTTAAAGTACAGAACTTTGAACTAACAACTTCCATTCTTTAAGTTATTAACTTGAAGAAAAGAATTTTGATTTTAACTTAAAGTACAGAACTTTGAACTAACAACTTCAATTCTTTAAGTTATTAACTTGAAGAAAAGAATTTTGATTTTAACTTAAAGTACAGAACTTTAAACTAACAACTTCCATTCTTTAATTTATTAACTTGAAGAAAAGAATTTTGATTTTAACTTAAGGTACAGAACTTTAAACAAATTACTTCCATTCATTAAGTTATTTACTTGACGAAAAGAATTTGGATTTTAACTTAAAGTACAGAACTTTAAATTAATAACTTCCTTTCTTTAAGTTATTTACTTGAAGAACAGAATTTTGATTTTAACTTAAAGTACAGAAATTTAAACTAACAACTTCCATTCTTTAAGTTATTAACTTGAAAAAAAGAATTTTGATTTTAACTTAAAGTACAGAACTTTAAACTAATAACTTCCATTCTTTAAGTTATTAACTAGAAGAAAAGAATTTTGATTTTAACTTAAAGTACAGAACTTTAAACTAACAACTACCATTCTTTAAGTTATTAAGTTTGAGAAAAGAATTTCGATTTTAACTTAAAGTACAAAACTTTAAACTAACAACTTCCATTCTTTAAGTTATTAGCTTGAAGAAAAGAATTTTGATTTTAACTTAAAGTACAGAACTTTAAACTAATTACTTCCTTTCTTTAAGTTATTAACTAGAAGAAAAGAATTTTGATTTTAACTTAAAGTACAGAACTTTAAACTAACAACTACCATTCTTTAAGTTATTAAGTTTGAGAAAAGAATTTCGATTTTAACTTAAAGTACAGAACTTTGAACTAACAACTTCCATTCTTTAAGTTATTAACTTGAAGAAAAGAATTTTGATTTTAACTTAAAGTACAAAACTTTAAACTAACAACTTCCATTCTTTAAGTTATTAGCTTGAAGAAAAGAATTTTGATTTTAACTTAAAGTACAGAACTTTAAACTAATTACTTCCTTTCATTAAGTTATTTACTTGACGAAAAGAATTTTGATTTTAACTTAAAGTACAGAACTTTAAATTAATAACTTCCTTTCTTTAAGTTATTAACTTGAAGAAAAGAATTTTGATTTTAACTTAGAGTACAGAACTTTGAACTAACAACTTCCATTCTTTAAGTTATTAACTTGAAGAAAAATATTTTGATTTTAACTTAAAGTACAGAACTTTGAACTAACAACATCCATTCTTTAAGTTATTAACTTGACGAAAAGAATTTTAATTTTAACTTAAAGTTCAGAACTTTAACTAACAACTTCCATTCTTTAAGTTATTTAATTGAAGAAAAGAATTTTGATTTTAACTTAAAGTACAGAACTTTAAACTAACAACTTCCGTTCTTTAAGTTATTAACTTGAAGAAACTAATTTTGATTTTAACTTAAAGTACAGAACTTTAAACTAACAACTACCATTCTTTAAGTTATTAAGTTTGAGAAAAGAATTTCGATTTTAACTTAAAGTACAGAACTTTGAACTAACAACTTCCATTCTTTAAGTTATTAACTTGAAGAAAAGAATTTTGATTTTAACTTAAAGTACAGAACTTTAAATTAATAACTTCCTTTCTTTAAGTTATTAACTTGAAGAAAAGAATTTTGATTTTAACTTAAAGTACAGAACTTTAAACTAATGAATTCCATTCTTTAAGTTATTTACTTGAAGAAAAGCATTTTGATTTTAACTTAAAGTACAGAACTTTAAACTAACAACTTCCATTTTTTAAGTTATTAACTTGAAGAAACAAATATTGATTTTAACTTAAAATACAGAACTTTAAACTAACAACTTCCATTTTTTAAGTTATTAACTTGAAGAAACAAATATTGATTTTAACTTAAAATACAGAACTTTAAACTAATAACTTCCATTCTTTAAGTTATTAACTTGACGAAAAGAATTTTGATTTTAACTTAAAGTACAGAACTTTAAACTAACAACTTCAATTCTTTAAGTTATTAACTGGAAGAAAAGAATTTTGATTTTAACTTAAAGTACAGAACTTTAAACTAACAACTTCCGTTCTTTAAGTTATTAACTTGAAGAAAAGAATTTTGATTTTAACTTAAAGTACAGAACTTTAAACTAACAACTACCATTCTTTAAGTTATTAAGTTTGAGAAAAGAATTTCGATTTTAACTTAAAGTACAGCACTTTGAACTAACAATTTCCATTCTTTAAGTTATTAACTTGAAGAAAAGAATTTTGATTTTAACTTAAAGTACAGAACTTTGAACTAACAACTTCCATTCTGTAAGTTATTAACTTGAAGAAAAGAATTTTGATTTTAACTTAAAGTACAGAACTTTAAACTAACAACTTCCATTCTTTAAGTTATTAACTTGAAAAAAAGAATTTTGATTTTAACTTAAAGTGCAGAACTTTAAACTAATAACTTCCATTCTTTAAGTTATTAACTAGAAGAAAAGAATTTTGATTTTAACTTAAAGTACAGAACTTTAAATTAATAACTTCCTTTCTTTAAGTTATTTACTTGAAGAAAAGAATTTTGATTTTAACTTAAAGTACAGAACTTTAAACTAATAACTTCCATTCTTTAAGTTATTTAATTGAAGAAAAGAATTTTGATTTTAACTTAAAGTACAGAACTTTGAACTAACAACTTCCATTCTTTAAGTTATTAACTTGAAGAAAAGAATTTTGATTTTAACTTAAAGTACAGAACTTTGAACTAACAACTTCCATTCTTTAAGTTATTAACTTGAAGAACAGAATTTTGATTTTAACTTAAAGTACAGAACTTTGAACTAACAACTTCCATTCTTTAAGTTATTAACTAGAAGAAAAGAATTTTGATTTTAACTTAAAGTACAGAACTTTGAACTAACAACTTCCATTCTTTAAGTTATTAACTTGAAGAAAAGAATTTTGATTTTAACTCAAAGTACAGAACTTTAAACTAACAACTTCCATTCTTTAATTTATTAACTTGAAGAAAAGAATTTTGATTTTAACTTAAAGTACAGAACTTTAAACTAATTACTTCCATTCATTAAGTTATTTACTTGACGAAAAGAATTTTGATTTTAACTCAAAGTACAGAACTTTAAATTAATAACTTCCTTTCTTTAAGTTATTTATTTGAAGAACAGAATTTTGATTTTAACTTAAAGTACAGAACTTTAAACTAACAACTTCCATTCTTTAAGTTATTAACTTGAAAAAAACAATTTTGATTTTAACTTAAAGTACAGAACTTTAAACTAACAACTTCCATTCTTTAAGTTATTAACTTGAAAAAAACAATTTTGATTTTAACTTAAAGTACAGATCTTTAAACTAATAACTTCCATTCATTAAGTTATTTACTTGACGAAAAAAATTTTGATTTTAACTCAAAGTACAGAACTTTAAATTAATAACTTCCTTTCTTTAAGTTATTTACTTGAAGAAAAGAATTTTGATTTTAACTTAAAGTACAGAACTTTAAACTAACAACTTCCATTCTTTAAGTTATTTAATTGAAGAAAAGAATTTTGATTTTAACTTAAAGTACAGAACTTTAAACTAACAACTTCCATTCTTTAAGTTATTAACTTGAAGAAAAGAAATTTGATTTTAACTTAAAGTACAGAACTTTGAACTAACAACTTCCATTCTTTAAGTTATTAACTTGAAGAAAAGAATTTCATTTTAACTTAAAGTACAGAACTTTGAACTAACAACTTCCATTCTTTAAGTTATTAACTTGAAGAAAAGAATTTTGATTTTAACTAAAAGTACAGAACTTTGAGCTAACAACTTCCATTCTATAAGTTATTAACTTGAAGAAAAGAATTTTGATTTTAACTTAAAGTACAGAACTTTAAACTAACAACTTCCATTCTTTAATTTATTAACTTGTAGAAAAGAATTTTGATTTTAACTTAAAGTACAGAACTTTAAACTAACAACTTCCATTCTTTAATTTATTAACTTGAAGAAAAGAATTTTGATTTTAACTTAAAGTACAGAACTTTAAACTAATTACTTCCATTCATTAAGTTATTTACTTGACGAAAAGAATTTTGATTTTAACTTAAAGTACAGAACTTTAAATTAATAACTTCCTTTCTTTAAGTTATTTACTTGAAGAACAGAATTTTGATTTTAACTTAAAGTACAGAACTTTAAACTAACAACTTCCATTCTTTAAGTTATTAACTTGAAAAAAAGAACTTTGATTTTAACTTAAAGTACAGAACTTTAAACTAATAACTTCCATTCTTTAAGTTACTTACTTGAAGAAAAAAATTTTGATTTTAAGTTAAAGTACAGAACTACCAATTAATAACGTCCTTTCTTTAAGTTATTTACTTGAAGAAAAGAATTTTGATTTTAACTTAAAGTACAGAACATTGAACTAACAATTTCCATTCTTTAAGTTATTAACTTGAAGAACAGAATTTTGATTTTAACTTAAAGTACAGAACTTTAAACTAACAACTTCCATTCTTTAAGTTATTAACTAGAAGAAAAGAATTTTGAATTTAACTTAAAGTACAGAACTTTAAACTAATTACTTCCATTCTTTAAGTTACTTACTTGAAGAAAAAAATTTTGATTTTAAGTTAAAGTACAGAACTACCAATTAATAACGTCCTTTCTTTAAGTTATTTACTTGAAGAAAAGAATTTTGATTTTAACTTAAAGTACAGAACATTGAACTAACAATTTCCATTCTTTAAGTTATTAACTTGAAGAAAAGAATTTTGATTTTAACTTAAAGTACAGAACTTTAAACTAACAACTTCCATTCTTTAATTTATTAACTTGAAGAAAAGAATTTTGATTTTAACTTAAAGTACAGAACTTTAAACTAATTACTTCCATTCATTAAGTTATTTACTTGACGAAAAGAATTTTGATTTTAACTTAAAGTACAGAACTTTAAATTAATAACTTCCTTTCTTTAAGTTATATACTTGAAGAAAAGAATTTTGATTTTAACTTAAAGTACAGAACTTTAAACTAACAACTTCCATTCTTTAAGTTAATAACTTGAAAAAAAGAATTTTGATTTTAACTTAAAGTACAGAACTTTAAACTAATAATTTCCATTCTTTAAGTTATTAACTAGAAGAAAAGAATTTTGATTTTAACTTAAAGTACAGAACTTTAAATTAATAACTTCCTTTCTTTAAGTTATTTACTAGAAGAAAAGAATTTTGAATTTAACTTAAAGTACAGAACTTTAAACTAATTACTTCCATTCTTTAAGTTACTTACTTAAAGAAAAAAATTTTGATTTTAAGTTAAAGTACAGAACTACCAATTAATAACGTCCTTTCTTTAAGTTATTTACTTGAAGAAAAGAATTTTGATTTTAACTTAAAGTACAGAACTTTGAACTAACAATTTCCATTCTTTAAGTTATTAACTTGAAGAAAAGAATTTTGATTTTAACTTAAAGTACAGAACTTTAAACTAACAACTTCCATTCTTTAAGTTATTAACTAGAAGAAAAGAATTTTGAATTTAACTTAAAGTACAGAACTTTAAACTAATTACTTCCATTCTTTAAGTTACTTACTTGAAGAAAAAAATTTTGATTTTAAGTTAAAGTACAGAACTTTAAACTAATAACTTCCATTCTTTAAGTTATTAACTAGAAGAAAAGAATTTTGAATTTAACTTAAAGTACAGAACTTTAAACTAATTACTTCCATTCTTTAAGTTACTTACTTGAAGAAAAGAATTTTGATTTTAAACTTAAAGTACAGAACTTTGAACTAACAACTTCCATTCTTTAAGTTATTTACTTGAAGAAAAGAATTTTGATTTTAACTTAAAGTACAGAACTTTGAACTAACAATTTCCATTCTTTAAGTTATTAACTTGAAGAAAAGAATTTTGATTTTAACTTAAAGTACAGAACTTTAAACTAACAACTTCCATTCTTTAATTTATTAACTTGAAGAAAAGAATTTTGATTTTAACTTAAAGTACAGAACTTTAAACTAATTACTTCCATTCATTAAGTTATTTACTTGACGAAAAGAATTTTGATTTTAACTTAAAGTACAGAACTTTAAATTAATAACATCCTTTCTTTAAGTTATATACTTGAAGAAAAGAATTTTGATTTTAACTTTAAGTACAGAACTTTAAACTAATAACTTCCATTCTTTAAGTTATTTACTTGAAGAAAAGAATTTTGATTTTAACTTAAAGTACAGAACTTTAAAATTGTAACTCCATTTTTTAAGTTAATTACTTGAAGAAGAGAATTTTGATTTTAACTTAAAGTACAGAACTTTAAACTAACAACTTCCATTCTTTAAGTTATTAACTTGAAGAAAAGAATTTTGATTTTAACTTAAAGTACAGAACTTTAAACTAACAACTTCTATTCTTTAAGTTGTTAATTTGAAGAAAAGAATTTTCATTTTAACTTAAAGTACAGAACTTTAAACTAATAAATTCCTTTCTTTAAGTTATTTACTTGAAGAAAAAAATTTTGATTTGAACTAAAAGTAGAGAACTATAAACTAACAACTTCCATTCTTTAATTTATTAACTTGAAGAAAAGAATTTTGATTTTAACTAAAAGTACAGAACTTTAAACTAACAACTTCCATTCTTTAAGTTATTAACTTGAAGAAAGGAATTTTGATTTTAACTTAAAGTACAGAACTTTAAACTAACAACTTCTATTCTTTAAGTTGTTAATTTGAAGAAAAGAATTTTCATTTTAACTTAAAGTACAGAACTTTAAACTAATAAATTCCTTTCTTTAAGTTATTTACTTGAAGAAAAAAATTTTGATTTGAACTAAAAGTAGAGAACTATAAACTAACAACTTCCATTCTTTAAGTTATTAACTTGAAGAAAAGAATTTTGATTTTAACTTAAAGTACAGAACTTTAAACTAATTACTTCCATTCTTTAAGTTATTAACTTGAAGAAAATAATTTTGAATTGTACTGTTTAAAGTACAGAACTTTAAACTAATTACTTCCATTCTTTAAGTTATTTACTTGAAGAAAAGAATTTTGATTTTAACTTAAAGTAGAGAACTTTAAACTAACAACTTCCATTCTTTAATTTATTAACTTGAAGAAAAGAATTTTGATTTTAACTAAAAGTACAGAACTTTAAACTAACAACTTCCATTCTTTAAGTTATTAACTTGAAGAAAGGAATTTTGATTTTAACTTAAAGTACAGAACTTTAAACTAACAACTTCTATTTTTTAAGTTGTTAATTTGAAGAAAAGAATTTTCATTTTAACTTAAAGTACAGAACATTGAACTAACAATTTCCATTCTTTAAGTTATTAACTTGAAGAACAGAATTTTGATTTTAACTTAAAGTACAGAACTTTAAACTAACAACTTCCATTCTTTAAGTTATTAACTAGAAGAAAAGAATTTTGAATTTAACTTAAAGTACAGAACTTTAAACTAATTACTTCCATTCTTTAAGTTACTTACTTGAAGAAAAAAATTTTGATTTTAAGTTAAAGTACAGAACTACCAATTAATAACGTCCTTTCTTTAAGTTATTTACTTGAAGAAAAGAATTTTGATTTTAACTTAAAGTACAGAACATTGAACTAACAATTTCCATTCTTTAAGTTATTAACTTGAAGAAAAGAATTTTGATTTTAACTTAAAGTACAGAACTTTAAACTAACAACTTCCATTCTTTAATTTATTAACTTGAAGAAAAGAATTTTGATTTTAACTTAAAGTACAGAACTTTAAACTAATTACTTCCATTCATTAAGTTATTTACTTGACGAAAAGAATTTTGATTTTAACTTAAAGTACAGAACTTTAAATTAATAACTTCCTTTCTTTAAGTTATATACTTGAAGAAAAGAATTTTGATTTTAACTTAAAGTACAGAACTTTAAACTAACAACTTCCATTCTTTAAGTTATTAACTTGAAAAAAAGAATTTTGATTTTAACTTAAAGTACAGAACTTTAAACTAATAATTTCCATTCTTTAAGTTATTAACTAGAAGAAAAGAATTTTGATTTTAACTTAAAGTACAGAACTTTAAATTAATAACTTCCTTTCTTTAAGTTATTTACTAGAAGAAAAGAATTTTGAATTTAACTTAAAGTACAGAACTTTAAACTAATTACTTCCATTCTTTAAGTTACTTACTTAAAGAAAAAAATTTTGATTTTAAGTTAAAGTACAGAACTACCAATTAATAACGTCCTTTCTTTAAGTTATTTACTTGAAGAAAAGAATTTTGATTTTAACTTAAAGTACAAAACTTTGAACTAACAATTTCCATTCTTTAAGTTATTAACTTGAAGAAAAGAATTTTGATTTTAACTTAAAGTACAGAACTTTAAACTAACAACTTCCATTCTTTAAGTTATTAACTAGAAGAAAAGAATTTTGAATTTAACTTAAAGTACAGAACTTTAAACTAATTACTTCCATTCTTTAAGTTACTTACTTGAAGAAAAAAATTTTGATTTTAAGTTAAAGTACAGAACTTTAAACTAATAACTTCCATTCTTTAAGTTATTAACTAGAAGAAAAGAATTTTGAATTTAACTTAAAGTACAGAACTTTAAACTAATTACTTCCATTCTTTAAGTTACTTACTTGAAGAAAAAAATTTTGATTTTAAGTTAAAGTACAGAACTACCAATTAATAACGTCCTTTCTTTAAGTTATTTACTTGAAGAAAAGAATTTTGATTTTAACTTAAAGTACAGAACTTTGAACTAACAATTTCCATTCTTTAAGTTATTAACTTGAAGAAAAGAATTTTGATTTTAACTTAAAGTACAGAACTTTAAACTAACAACTTCCATTCTTTAATTTATTAACTTGAAGAAAAGAATTTTGATTTTAACTTAAAGTACAGAACTTTAAACTAATTACTTCCATTCATTAAGTTATTTACTTGACGAAAAGAATTTTGATTTTAACTTAAAGTACAGAACTTTAAATTAATAACATCCTTTCTTTAAGTTATATACTTGAAGAAAAGAATTTTGATTTTAACTTTAAGTACAGAACTTTAAACTAACAACTTCCATTCTTTAAGTTATTTACTCGAAAAAAAATATTTTGATTTTAACTTAAAGTACAGAACTTTAAATTAATAACTTCCTTTCTTTAAGTTATTTACTTGAAGAAAAAAATTTTGATTTTAACTTCAAAGTACTGAACTTTAAACTAACAACTTCCATTCTTTAAGTTATTAACTTGAAAAAAAGAATTTTGATTTTAACTTAAAGTACAGAACTTTGAACTAACAACTTCCATTCTTTAAGTTTTTAACTTGAAGAAAAGAATTTTGATTTTAACTTAAAGTACAGAACTTTGAACTAACAACTTCCATTCTTTAAGTTATTAACTTGAAGAAAAGAATTTTGATTTTAACTCAAAGTACAGAACTTTAAACTAACAACTTCCATTCTTTAAGTTATTTACTTGAAGAAAAGAAATTTTGATTTTAACTTAAAGTACAGACCTTTAAACTAACAGCTTCCATTCTTTAGGTTATTAACTTGAAGAAAAGAATTTTGATTTTAACTTAAAGTACAGAACTTTAAACTAATAACTTCCATTCTTTAAGTTATTTACTTGAAGAAAAGAATTTTGATTTTAACTTAAAGTACAGAACTTTAAAATTGTAACTCCATTTTTTAAGTTAATTACTTGAAGAAGAGAATTTTGATTTTAACTTAAAGTACAGAACTTTAAACTAACAACTTCCATTCTTTAAGTTATTAACTTGAAGAAAAGAATTTTGATTTTAACTTAAAGTACAGAACTTTAAACTAACAACTTCTATTCTTTAAGTTGTTAATTTGAAGAAAAGAATTTTCATTTTAACTTAAAGTACAGAACTTTAAACTAATAAATTCCTTTCTTTAAGTTATTTACTTGAAGAAAAAAATTTTGATTTGAACTAAAAGTAGAGAACTATAAACTAACAACTTCCATTCTTTAATTTATTAACTTGAAGAAAAGAATTTTGATTTTAACTAAAAGTACAGAACTTTAAACTAACAACTTCCATTCTTTAAGTTATTAACTTGAAGAAAGGAATTTTGATTTTAACTTAAAGTACAGAACTTTAAACTAACAACTTCTATTCTTTAAGTTGTTAATTTGAAGAAAAGAATTTTCATTTTAACTTAAAGTACAGAACTTTAAACTAATAAATTCCTTTCTTTAAGTTATTTACTTGAAGAAAAAAATTTTGATTTGAACTAAAAGTAGAGAACTATAAACTAACAACTTCCATTCTTTAAGTTATTAACTTGAAGAAAAGAATTTTGATTTTAATTTAAAGTACAGAACTTTAAACTAATTACTTCCATTCTTTAAGTTATTAACTTGAAGAAAAGAATTTTGATTTGTACTGTTTAAAGTACAGAACTTTAAACTAATTACTTCCATTCTTTAAGTTATTTACTTGAAGAAAAGAATTTTGATTTTAACTTAAAGTAGAGAACTTTAAACTAACAACTTCCATTCTTTAATTTATTAACTTGAAGAAAAGAATTTTGATTTTAACTAAAAGTACAGAACTTTAAACTAACAACTTCCATTCTTTAAGTTATTAACTTGAAGAAAGGAATTTTGATTTTAACTTAAAGTACAGAACTTTAAACTAACAACTTCTATTCTTTAAGTTGTTAATTTGAAGAAAAGAATTTTCATTTTAACTTAAAGTACAGAACTTTAAACTAATAAATTCCTTTCTTTAAGTTATTTACTTGAAGAAAAAAATTTTGATTTGAACTAAAAGTAGAGAACTATAAACTAACAACTTCCATTCTTTAAGTTATTAACTTGAAGAAAAGAATTTTGATTTTAACTTAAAGTACAGAACTTTAAACTAATTACTTCCATTCTTTAAGTTATTAACTTGAAGAAAAGAATTTTGATTTGTACTGTTTAAAGTACAGAACTTTAAACTAATTACTTCCATTCATTAAGTTATTTACTTGACGAAAAGAATTTTGATTTTAACTTAAAGTACAGAACTTTAAATTAATAACTTCCTTTCTTTAAGTTATTTACTTGAAGAACAGAATTTTGATTTTAACTTAAAGTACAGAACTTTAAACTAACAACTTCCATTCTTTAAGTTATTAACTTGAAAAAAAGAACTTTGATTTTAACTTAAAGTACAGAACTTTAAACTAATAACTTCCATTCTTTAAGTTATTAACTAGAAGAAAAGAATTTTGAATTTAACTTAAAGTACAGAACTTTAAACTAATTACTTCCATTCTTTAAGTTACTTACTTGAAGAAAAAAATTTTGATTTTAAGTTAAAGTACAGAACTACCAATTAATAACGTCCTTTCTTTAAGTTATTTACTTGAAGAAAAGAATTTTGATTTTAACTTAAAGTACAGAACATTGAACTAACAATTTCCATTCTTTAAGTTATTAACTTGAAGAAAAGAATTTTGATTTTAACTTAAAGTACAGAACTTTAAACTAACAACTTCCATTCTTTAATTTATTAACTTGAAGAAAAGAATTTTGATTTTAACTTAAAGTACAGAACTTTAAACTAATTACTTCCATTCATTAAGTTATTTACTTGACGAAAAGAATTTTGATTTTAACTTAAAGTACAGAACTTTAAATTAATAACTTCCTTTCTTTAAGTTATATACTTGAAGAAAAGAATTTTGATTTTAACTTAAAGTACAGAACTTTAAACTAACAACTTCCATTCTTTAAGTTATTAACTTGAAAAAAAGAATTTTGATTTTAACTTAAAGTACAGAACTTTAAACTAATAATTTCCATTCTTTAAGTTATTAACTAGAAGAAAAGAATTTTGATTTTAACTTAAAGTACAGAACTTTAAATTAATAACTTCCTTTCTTTAAGTTATTTACTAGAAGAAAAGAATTTTGAATTTAACTTAAAGTACAGAACTTTAAACTAATTACTTCCATTCTTTAAGTTACTTACTTAAAGAAAAAAATTTTGATTTTAAGTTAAAGTACAGAACTACCAATTAATAACGTCCTTTCTTTAAGTTATTTACTTGAAGAAAAGAATTTTGATTTTAACTTAAAGTACAGAACTTTGAACTAACAATTTCCATTCTTTAAGTTATTAACTTGAAGAAAAGAATTTTGATTTTAACTTAAAGTACAGAACTTTAAACTAACAACTTCCATTCTTTAAGTTATTAACTAGAAGAAAAGAATTTTGAATTTAACTTAAAGTACAGAACTTTAAACTAATTACTTCAATTCTTTAAGTTACTTACTTGAAGAAAAAAATTTTGATTTTAAGTTAAAGTACAGAACTTTAAACTAATAACTTCCATTCTTTAAGTTATTAACTAGAAGAAAAGAATTTTGAATTTAACTTAAAGTACAGAACTTTAAACTAATTACTTCCATTCTTTAAGTTACTTACTTGAAGAAAAAAATTTTGATTTTAAGTTAAAGTACAGAACTACCAATTAATAACGTCCTTTCTTTAAGTTATTTACTTGAAGAAAAGAATTTTGATTTTAACTTAAAGTACAGAACTTTGAACTAACAATTTCCATTCTTTAAGTTATTAACTTGAAGAAAAAATTTTGATTTTAACTTAAAGTACAGAACTTTAAACTAACAACTTCCATTCTTTAATTTATTAACTTGAAGAAAAGAATTTTGATTTTAACTTAAAGTACAGAACTTTAAACTAATTACTTCCATTCATTAAGTTATTTACTTGACGAAAAGAATTTTGATTTTAACTTAAAGTACAGAACTTTAAATTAATAACATCCTTTCTTTAAGTTATATACTTGAAGAAAAGAATTTTGATTTTAACTTTAAGTACAGAACTTTAAACTAACAACTTCCATTCTTTAAGTTATTAACTTGAAAAAAAGAATTTTGATTTTAACTTAAAGTACAGAACTTTAAATTAATAACTTCCTTTCTTTAAGTTATTTACTTGAAGAAAAAAATTTTGATTTTAACTTCAAAGTACTGAACTTTAAACTAACAACTTCCATTCTTTAAGTTATTAACTTGAAAAAAAGAATTTTGATTTTAACTTAAAGTACAGAACTTTGAACTAACAACTTCCATTCTTTAAGTTTTTAACTTGAAGAAAAGAATTTTGATTTTAACTTAAAGTACAGAACTTTGAACTAACAACTTCCATTCTTTAAGTTATTAACTTGAAGAAAAGAATTTTGATTTTAACTCAAAGTACAGAACTTTAAACTAACAACTTCCATTCTTTAAGTTATTTACTTGAAGAAAAGAAATTTTGATTTTAACTTAAAGTACAGACCTTTAAACTAACAGCTTCCATTCTTTAGGTTATTAACTTGAAGAAAAGAATTTTGATTTTAACTTAAAGTACAGAACTTTAAACTAATAACTTCCATTCTTTAAGTTATTTACTTGAAGAAAAGAATTTTGATTTTAACTTAAAGTACAGAACTTTAAAATTGTAACTCCATTTTTTAAGTTAATTACTTGAAGAAGAGAATTTTGATTTTAACTTAAAGTACAGAACTTTAAACTAACAACTTCCATTCTTTAAGTTATTAACTTGAAGAAAAGAATTTTGATTTTAACTTAAAGTACAGAACTTTAAACTAACAACTTCTATTCTTTAAGTTGTTAATTTGAAGAATAGAATTTTCATTTTAACTTAAAGTACAGAACTTTAAACTAATAAATTCATATCTTTAAGTTATTTACTTGAAGAAAAAAATTTTGATTTGAACTAAAAGTAGAGAACTATAAACTAACAACTTCCATTCTTTAAGTTATTAACTTGAAGAAAAGAATTTTGATTTTAACTTAAAGTACAGAACTTTAAACTAATTACTTCCATTCTTTAAGTTATTAACTTGAAGAAAGGAATTTTGATTTTAACTTAAAGTACAGAACTTTAAACTAACAACTTCTATTCTTTAAGTTGTTAATTTGAAGAAAAGAATTTTCATTTTAACTTAAAGTACAGAACTTTAAACTAATAAATTCCTTTCTTTAAGTTATTTACTTGAAGAAAAAAATTTTGATTTGAACTAAAAGTAGAGAACTATAAACTAACAACTTCCATTCTTTAAGTTATTAACTTGAAGAAAAGAATTTTGATTTTAACTTAAAGTACAGAACTTTAAACTAATTACTTCCATTCTTTAAGTTATTAACTTGAAGAAAAGAATTTTGATTTGTACTGTTTAAAGTACAGAACTTTAAACTAATTACTTCCATTCTTTAAGTTATTTACTTGAAGAAAAGAATTTTGATTTTAACTTAAAGTAGAGAACTTTAAACTAACAACTTCCATTCTTTAATTTATTAACTTGAAGAAAAGAATTTTGATTTTAACTAAAAGTACAGAACTTTAAACTAACAACTTCCATTCTTTAAGTTATTAACTTGAAGAAAAGAATTTTGATTTTAACTTAAAGTACAGAACTTTAAACTAAGAACTTCCATTCTTTAAGTTATTAACTTGAAGAAAAGAATTTTGATTTTAACTTAAAGTACAGAACTATAAATTAATAACGTCCTTTCTTTAAGTTATTTACTTGAAGAAAAGAATTTTGATTTTAACTTAAAGTACAGAACTTTAAACTAACAACTTCTATTTTTTAAGTTATTAACTTGAAGAAAAGAATTTTGATTTTAACTTAAAGTACAGAACTTTAAACTAAGAACTTCCATTCTTTAAGTTATTAACTTGAAGAAAAGAATTTTGATTTTAACTTAAAGTACAGAACTATAAATTAATAACGTCCTTTCTTTAAGTTATTTACTTGAAGAAAAGAATTTTGATTTTAACTTAAAGTACAGAACTTTAAACTAACAACTTCCATTTTTTAAGTTATTCACTTGAAGAAAACAATTTTGATTTTAACTTAAAGTACAGAACTTTAAACTAAGAATTTGCATTCTTTAAGCTATTAACTTGAAGAATAGAATTTTGATTTTAACTTAAAGTACAGAACTTTAAACTGATTACTTCCATTCATTAAGTTATTTACTTGACGAAAAGAATTTAGATTTTAACTTAAAGTACAGAACTTTAAATTAATAGCTTCCTTTCTTTAAGTTATTTACTTGAAGAAAAGAATTTTGATTTTAACTTATAGTACAGAACTTTAAACTAACAACTTCCATTCTTTAATTTATTAACTTGAAGAAAAGAATTTTGATTTTAACTTACAGTACAGAACTTTAAACTAATAACTTCCATTCTTTAAGTTTTTAACTTGACGAAAAGAATTTTGATTTTAACTTAACGTACAGAACTTTGAACTAACAACTTCCATTCTTTAAGTTATTAACTTGAAGAAAAAAATTTTGATTTTAATTTAAAGTACAGAACTTTAAACTAACAACTTCCATTCTTTAAGTTATTAACTTGACGAAAAGAATTTTGATTTTAACTTAAAGTACAGAACTTTAAACTAAACACTTCCATTCTTGAAGTTATAAACTTGAAGAAAAGAATTTTGATTTTAACTTCAAGTACAGAACTTTAAACTAATTACTTCCATTCTTTAAGTTATTTGCTTGACGAAAAGAATTTTGATTTTAACTTAAAGTACAGAACTATAAAATAATAACGTCCTTTCCTAAAGTTATTTACTTGAAGAAAAGAATTTTGATTTTAACTAAAACTACAGAACTTTAAACTAACAACTTCCATTCTTTAAGTTATTAACTTGAAGAAAAGAATTTTTATTTTAACTTAAAGTACAGAACTTTAAACTAACAACTTCCATTCTTTAAGTTATTAACTTGAAGAAAAGAATTTTGATTTTAACTTAAAGTACAGAACTTTAAACTAATAACTTCCATTCTTTAAGTTATTTATTTGAAGAACAGAATTTTGATTTTAACTTAAAGTACAGAACCTTAAACTAACAACTTCCATTCTTTAAGTTATTAACTTGAAAAAAAGAATTTTGATTTTAACTTAAAGTACAGAACTTTAAACTAATAACTTCCATTCTTTAAGTTATTAACTAGAAGAAAAGAATTTTGATTTTAACTTAAAGTACAGAACTTTAAATTAATAACTTCCTTTCTTTAAGTTATTTACTTGAAGAAAAGAATTTTGATTTTAACTTAAAGTACAGAACTTTAAACTAACAACTTCCATTCTTTAAGTTATTTAATTGAAGAAAAGAATTTTAATTTTAACTTAAAGTACAGAACTTTAAACTAACAACTTCCATTCTTTAAGTTATTAACTTGAAGAAAAGAAATTTGATTTTAACTTAAAGTACAGAACTTTGAACTAACAACTTCCATTCTTTAAGTTATTAACTTGAAGAAAAGAATTTTGATTTTAACTTAAAGTACAGAACTTTGAACTAACAACTTTCATTCTTTAAGTTATTAACTTGAAGAAAAGAATTTTGATTTTAACTAAAAGTACAGAACTTTGGGCTAACAACTTCCATTCTTTAAGTTATTAACTTGAAGAAAAGAATTTTGATTTTAACTTAAAGTACAGAACTTTAAACTAACAACTTCCATTCTTTAATTTATTAACTTGTAGAAAAGAATTTAGATTTTAACTTCAAGTACAGAACTTTAAACTAACAACTTCCATTCTTTAATTTATTAACTTGAAGAAAAGAATTTTGATTTTAACTTAAAGTACAGAACTTTAAACTAATTACTTCCATTCATTAAGTTATTTACTTGACGAAAAGAATTTTGATTTTAACTTAAAGTACAGAACTTTAAACTAATAACTTCCATTCTTTAAGTTATTAACTAGAAGAAAAGAATTTTGATTTTGACTTAAAGTACAGAACTTTAAATTAATAACTACCTTTCTTTAAGTTATTAACTTGAAGAAAAGAATTTTGATTTTAACTCAAAGTACAGAACTTTAAACTAACAACTTCCATTCTTTAATTTATTAACTTGAAGAAAAGAATTTTGATTTTAACTTAAAGTACAGAACTTTAAACTAATTACTTCCATTCATTAAGTTATTTACTTGACGAAAAGAATTTTGATTTTAACTCAAAGTACAGAACTTTAAATTAATAACTTCCTTTCTTTAAGTTATTTATTTGAAGAACAGAATTTTGATTTTAACTTAAAGTACAGAACCTTAAACTAACAACTTCCATTCTTTAAGTTATTAACTTGAAAAAAAGAATTTTGATTTTAACTTAAAGTACAGAACTTTAAACTAATAACTTCCATTCTTTAAGTTATTAACTAGAAGAAAAGAATTTTGATTTTAACTTAAAGTACAGAACTTTAAATTAATAACTTCCTTTCTTTAAGTTATTTACTTGAAGAAAAGAATTTTGATTTTAACTTAAAGTACAGAACTTTAAACTAACAACTTCCATTCTTTAAGTTATTTAATTGAAGAAAAGAATTTTGATTTTAACTTAAAGTACAGAACTTTAAACTAACAACTTCCATTCTTTAAGTTATTAACTTGAAGAAAAGAAATTTGATTTTAACTTAAAGTACAGAACTTTGAACTAACAACTTCCATTCTTTAAGTTATTAACTTGAAGAAAAGAATTTTGATTTTAACTTAAAGTACAGAACTTTGAACTAACAACTTCCATTCTTTAAGTTATTAACTTGAAGAAAAGAATTTTGATTTTAACTAAAAGTACAGAACTTTGAGCTAACAACTTCCATTCTTTAAGTTATTAACTTGAAGAAAAGAATTTTGATTTTAACTTAAAGTACAGAACTTTAAACTAACAACTTCCATTCTTTAATTTATTAACTTGTAGAAAAGAATTTTGATTTTAACTTCAAGTACAGAACTTTAAACTAACAACTTCCATTCTTTAAGTTATTAACTTGAAGAAAAGAAATTTGATTTTAACTTAAAGTACAGAACTTTGAACTAACAACTTCCATTCTTTAAGTTATTAACTTGAAGAAAAGAATTTTGATTTTAACTTAAAGTACAGAACTTTGAACTAACAACTTTCATTCTTTAAGTTATTAACTTGAAGAAAAGAATTTTGATTTTAACTAAAAGTACAGAACTTTGGGCTAACAACTTCCATTCTTTAAGTTATTAACTTGAAGAAAAGAATTTTGATTTTAACTTAAAGTACAGAACTTTAAACTAACAACTTCCATTCTTTAATTTATTAACTTGTAGAAAAGAATTTAGATTTTAACTTCAAGTACAGAACTTTAAACTAACAACTTCCATTCTTTAATTTATTAACTTGAAGAAAAGAATTTTGATTTTAACTTAAAGTACAGAACTTTAAACTAATTACTTCCATTCATTAAGTTATTTACTTGACGAAAAGAATTTTGATTTTAACTTAAAGTACAGAACTTTAAACTAATAACTTCCATTCTTTAAGTTATTAACTAGAAGAAAAGAATTTTGATTTTGACTTAAAGTACAGAACTTTAAATTAATAACTACCTTTCTTTAAGTTATTAACTTGAAGAAAAGAATTTTGATTTTAACTCAAAGTACAGAACTTTAAACTAACAACTTCCATTCTTTAATTTATTAACTTGAAGAAAAGAATTTTGATTTTAACTTAAAGTACAGAACTTTAAACTAATTACTTCCATTCATTAAGTTATTTACTTGACGAAAAGAATTTTGATTTTAACTCAAAGTACAGAACTTTAAATTAATAACTTCCTTTCTTTAAGTTATTTATTTGAAGAACAGAATTTTGATTTTAACTTAAAGTACAGAACCTTAAACTAACAACTTCCATTCTTTAAGTTATTGACTTGAAAAAAAGAATTTTGATTTTAACTTAAAGTACAGAACTTTAAACTAATAACTTCCATTCTTTAAGTTATTAACTAGAAGAAAAGAATTTTGATTTTAACTTAAAGTACAGAACTTTAAATTAATAACTTCCTTTCTTTAAGTTATTTACTTGAAGAAAAGAATTTTGATTTTAACTTAAAGTACAGAACTTTAAACTAACAACTTCCATTCTTTAAGTTATTTAATTGAAGAAAAGAATTTTGATTTTAACTTAAAGTACAGAACTTTAAACTAACAACTTCCATTCTTTAAGTTATTAACTTGAAGAAAAGAAATTTGATTTTAACTTAAAGTACAGAACTTTGAACTAACAACTTCCATTCTTTAAGTTATTAACTTGAAGAAAAGAATTTTGATTTTAACTTAAAGTACAGAACTTTGAACTAACAACTTCCATTCTTTAAGTTATTAACTTGAAGAAAAGAATTTTGATTTTAACTAAAAGTACAGAACTTTGAGCTAACAACTTCCATTCTTTAAGTTATTAACTTGAAGAAAAGAATTTTGATTTTAACTTAAAGTACAGAACTTTAAACTAACAACTTCCATTCTTTAATTTATTAACTTGTAGAAAAGAATTTTGATTTTAACTTCAAGTACAGAACTTTAAACTAACAACTTCCATTCTTTAATTTATTAACTTGAAGAAAAGAATTTTGATTTTAACTTAAAGTACAGAACTTTAAACTAATTACTTCCATTCATTAAGTTATTTACTTGACGAAAAGAATTTTGATTTTAACTTAAAGTGCAGAACTTTAAATTAATAACTTCCTTTCTTTAAGTTATTTACTTGAAGAACAGAATTTTGATTTTAACGTAAAGTACAGAACTTTAAACTAACAACTTCCATTCTTTAAGTTATTAACTTGAAAAAAAGAATTTTGATTTTAACTTAAAGTACAGAACTTTAAACTAATAACTTCCATTCTTTAAGTTATTAACTAGAAGAAAAGAATTTTGATTTTGACTTAAAGTACAGAACTTTAAATTAATAACTTCCTTTCTTTAAGTTATTTACTTGAAGAAAAGAATTTTTATTTTATCTTAAAGTACAGAACTTTAAACTAACAACTTCCATTCTTTAAGTTATTAACTGGAAGAAAAGAATTTTGATTTTAACTTAAAGTACAGAACTTTGAACTAACAACTTCCATTCTTTAAGTTATTAACTTGAAGAAAAGAATTTTGATTTTAACTTAAAGTACAGAACTTTGAACTAACAACTTCCATTCTTTAAGTTATTAACTTGAAGAAAAGAATTTTGATTTTAACTCAAAGTACAGAACTTTAAACTAACAACTTCCATTCTTTAATTTATTAACTTGAAGAAAAGAATTTTGATTTTAACTTAAAGTACAGAACTTTAAACTAATTACTTCCATTCATTAAGTTATTTACTTGACGAAAAGAATTTTGATTTTAACTCAAAGTACAGAACTTTAAATTAATAACTTCCTTTCTTTAAGTTATTTACTTGAAGAAAAGAATTTTGATTTTAACTTAAAGTACAGAACTTTAAACTAACAACTTCCATTCTTTAAGTTATTTAATTGAAGAAAAGAATTTTGATTTTAACTTAAAGTACAGAACTTTAAACTAACAACTTCCATTCTTTAAGTTATTAACTTGAAGAAAAGAAATTTGATTTTAACTTAAAGTACAGAACTTTGAACTAACAACTTCCATTCTTTAAGTTATTAACTTGAAGAAAAGAATTTTGATTTTAACTTAAAGTACAGAACTTTGAACTAACAACTTCCATTCTTTAAGTTATTAACTTGAAGAAAAGAATTTTGATTTTAACTAAAAGTACAGAACTTTGAGCTAACAACTTCCATTCTTTAAGTTATTAACTTGAAGAAAAGAATTTTGATTTTAACTTAAAGTACAGAACTTTAAACTAACAACTTCCATTCTTTAATTTATTAACTTGTAGAAAAGAATTTTGATTTTAACTTCAAGTACAGAACTTTAAACTAACAACTTCCATTCTTTAATTTATTAACTTGAAGAAAAGAATTTTGATTTTAACTTAAAGTACGGAACTTTAAACTAATTACTTCCATTCATTAAGTTATTTACTTGACGAAAAGAATTTTGATTTTAACTTAAAGTGCAGAACTTTAAATTAATAACTTCCTTTCTTTAAGTTATTTACTTGAAGAACAGAATTTTGATTTTAACGTAAAGTACAGAACTTTAAACTAACAACTTCCATTCTTTAAGTTATTAACTTGAAAAAAAGAATTTTGATTTTAACTTAAAGTACAGAACTTTAAACTAATAACTTCCATTCTTTAAGTTATTAACTAGAAGAAAAGAATTTTGATTTTGACTTAAAGTACAGAACTTTAAATTAATAACTTCCTTTCTTTAAGTTATTTACTTGAAGAAAAGAATTTTTATTTTATCTTAAAGTACAGAACTTTAAACTAACAACTTCCATTCTTTAAGTTATTAACTGGAAGAAAAGAATTTTGATTTTAACTTAAAGTACAGAACTTTGAACTAACAACTTCCATTCTTTAAGTTATTAACTTGAAGAAAAGAATTTTGATTTTAACTTAAAGTACAGAACTTTGAACTAACAACTTCCATTCTTTAAGTTATTAACTTGAAGAAAAGAATTTTGATTTTAACTCAAAGTACAGAACTTTAAACTAACAACTTCCATTCTTTAATTTATTAACTTGAAGAAAAGAATTTTGATTTTAACTTAAAGTACAGAACTTTAAACTAATTACTTCCATTCATTAAGTTATTTACTTGACGAAAAGAATTTTGATTTTAACTCAAAGTACAGAACTTTAAATTAATAACTTCCTTTCTTTAAGTTATTTATTTGAAGAACAGAATTTTGATTTTAACTTAAAGTACAGAACCTTAAACTAACAACTTCCATTCTTTAAGTTATTAACTTGAAAAAAAGAATTTTGATTTTAACTTAAAGTACAGAACTTTAAACTAATAACTTCCATTCTTTAAGTTATTAACTAGAAGAAAAGAATTTTGATTTTAACTTAAAGTACAGAACTTTAAATTAATAACTTCCTTTCTTTAAGTTATTTACTTGAAGAAAAGAATTTTGATTTTAACTTAAAGTACAGAACTTTAAACTAACAACTTCCATTCTTTAAGTTATTTAATTGAAGAAAAGAATTTTGATTTTAACTTAAAGTACAGAACTTTAAACTAACAACTTCCATTCTTTAAGTTATTAACTTGAAGAAAAGAAATTTGATTTTAACTTAAAGTACAGAACTTTGAACTAACAACTTCCATTCTTTAAGTTATTAACTTGAAGAAAAGAATTTTGATTTTAACTTAAAGTACAGAACTTTGAACTAACAACTTCCATTCTTTAAGTTATTAACTTGAAGAAAAGAATTTTGATTTTAACTAAAAGTACAGAACTTTGAGCTAACAACTTCCATTCTTTAAGTTATTAACTTGAAGAAAAGAATTTTGATTTTAACTTAAAGTACAGAACTTTAAACTAACAACTTCCATTCTTTAATTTATTAACTTGTAGAAAAGAATTTTGATTTTAACTTCAAGTACAGAACTTTAAACTAACAACTTCCATTCTTTAATTTATTAACTTGAAGAAAAGAATTTTGATTTTAACTTAAAGTACGGAACTTTAAACTAATTACTTCCATTCATTAAGTTATTTACTTGACGAAAAGAATTTTGATTTTAACTTAAAGTACAGAACTTTAAATTAATAACTTCCTTTCTTTAAGTTATTTACTTGAAGAACAGAATTTTGATTTTAACGTAAAGTACAGAACTTTAAACTAACAACTTCCATTCTTTAAGTTATTTACTTGAAGAAAAAAATTTTGATTTTAACTTCAAAGTACTGAACTTTAAACTAACAACTTCCATTCTTTAAGTTATTAACTTGAAAAAAAGAATTTTGATTTTAACTTAAAGTACAGAACTTTGAACTAACAACTTCCATTCTTTAAGTTTTTAACTTGAAGAAAAGAATTTTGATTTTAACTTAAAGTACAGAACTTTGAACTAACAACTTCCATTCTTTAAGTTATTAACTTGAAGAAAAGAATTTTGATTTTAACTCAAAGTACAGAACTTTAAACTAACAACTTCCATTCTTTAAGTTATTTACTTGAAGAAAAGAAATTTTGATTTTAACTTAAAGTACAGACCTTTAAACTAACAGCTTCCATTCTTTAGGTTATTAACTTGAAGAAAAGAATTTTGATTTTAACTTAAAGTACAGAACTTTAAACTAATAACTTCCATTTTTTAAGTTATTTACTTGAAGAAAAGAATTTTTATTTTAACTTAAAGTACAGAACTTTAAACTAACAACTTCTATTCTTTAAGTTGTTAATTTGAAGAAAAGAATTTTCATTTTAACTTAAAGTACAGAACTTTAAACTAATAAATTCCTTTCTTTAAGTTATTTACTTGAAGAAAAAAACTTTGATTTGAACTAAAAGTAGAGAACTATAAACTAACAACTTCCATTCTTTAAGTTATTAACTTGAAGAAAAGAATTTTGATTTTAACTTAAAGTACAGAACTTTAAACTAATTACTTCCATTCTTTAAGTTATTAACTTGAAGAAAGGAATTTTGATTTTAACTTAAAGTACAGAACTTTAAACTAACAACTTCTATTCTTTAAGTTGTTAATTTGAAGAAAAGAATTTTCATTTTAACTTAAAGTACAGAACTTTAAACTAATAAATTCCTTTCTTTAAGTTATTTACTTGAAGAAAAAAATTTTGATTTGAACTAAAAGTAGAGAACTATAAACTAACAACTTCCATTCTTTAAGTTATTAACTTGAAGAAAAGAATATTGATTTTAACTTAAAGTACAGAACTTTAAACTAATTACTTCCATTCTTTAAGTTATTAACTTGAAGAAAAGAATTTTGATTTGTACTGTTTAAAGTACAGAACTTTAAACTAATTACTTCCATTCTTTAAGTTATTTACTTGAAGAAAAGAATTTTGATTTTAACTTAAAGTAGAGAACTTTAAACTAACAACTTCCATTCTTTAATTTATTAACTTGAAGAAAAGAATTTTGTTTTAACTAAAAGTACAGAACTTTAAACTAACAACTTCCATTCTTTAAGTTATTAACTTGAAGAAAAGAATTTTGATTTTAACTTAAAGTACAGAACTATAAATTAATAACGTCCTTTCTTTAAGTTATTTACTTGAAGAAAAGAATTTTGATTTTAACTTAAAGTACAGAACTTTAAACTAACAACTTCCATTTTTTAAGTTATTAACTTGAAGAAAAGAATTTTGATTTTAACTTAAAGTACAGAACTTTAAACTAAGAACTTCCATTCTTTAAGTTATTAACTTGAAGAAAAGAATTTTGATTTTAACTTAAAGTACAGAACTATAAATTAATAACGTCCTTTCTTTAAGTTATTTACTTGAAGAAAAGAATTTTGATTTTAACTTAAAGTACAGAACTTTAAACTAACAACTTCCATTTTTTAAGTTATTAACTTGAAGAAAAGAATTTTGATTTTAACTTAAAGTACAGAACTTTAAACTAAGAACTTGCATTCTTTAAGTTATTAACTTGAAGAATAGAATTTTGATTTTAACTTAAAGTACAGAACTTTAAACTGATTACTTCCATTCATTAAGTTATTTACTTGACGAAAAGAATTTAGATTTTAACTTAAAGTACAGAACTTTAAATTAATAGCTTCCTTTCTTTAAGTTATTTACTTGAAGAAAAGAATTTTGATTTTAACTTATAGTACAGAACTTTAAACTAACAACTTCCATTCTTTAATTTATTAACTTGAAGAAAAGAATTTTGATTTTAACTTAAAGTACAGAACTTTAAACTAATAACTTCCATTCTTTAAGTTTTTAACTTGACGAAAAGAATTTTGATTTTAACTTAACGTACAGAACTTTGAACTAACAACTTCCATTCTTTAAGTTATTAACTTGAAGAAAAAAATTTTGATTTTAATTTAAAGTACAGAACTTTAAACTAACAACTTCCATTCTTTAAGTTATTAACTTGACGAAAAGAATTTTGATTTTAACTTAAAGTACAGAACTTTAAACTAAACACTTCCATTCTTGAAGTTATAAACTTGAAGAAAAGAATTTTGATTTTAACTTCAAGTACAGAACTTTAAACTAATTACTTCCATTCTTTAAGTTATTTGCTTGACGAAAAGAATTTTGATTTTAACTTAAAGTACAGAACTATAAAATAATAACGTCCTCTCCTAAAGTTATTTACTTGAAGAAAAGAATTTTGATTTTAACTAAAACTACAGAACTTTAAACTAACAACTTCCATTCTTTAAGTTATTAACTTGAAGAAAAGAATTTTTATTTTAACTTAAAGTACAGAACTTTAAACTAACAACTTCCATTCTTTAAGTTATTAACTTGAAGAAAAGAATTTTGATTTTAACTTAAAGTACAGAACTTTAAACTAATAACTTCCATTCTTTAAGTTATTTATTTGAAGAACAGAATTTTGATTTTAACTTAAAGTACAGAACCTTAAACAAACAACTTCCATTCTTTAAGTTATTAACTTGAAAAAAAGAATTTTGATTTTAACTTAAAGTACAGAACTTTAAACTAATAACTTCCATTCTTTAAGTTATTAACTAGAAGAAAAGAATTTTGATTTTAACTTAAAGTACAGAACTTTAAATTAATAACTTCCTTTCTTTAAGTTATTTACTTGAAGAAAAGAATTTTGATTTTAACTTAAAGTACAGAACTTTAAACTAACAACTTCCATTCTTTAAGTTATTTAATTGAAGAAAAGAATTTTAATTTTAACTTAAAGTACAGAACTTTAAACTAACAACTTCCATTCTTTAAGTTATTAACTTGAAGAAAAGAAATTTGATTTTAACTTAAAGTACAGAACTTTGAACTAACAACTTCCATTCTTTAAGTTATTAACTTGAAGAAAAGAATTTTGATTTTAACTTAAAGTACAGAACTTTGAACTAACAACTTACATTCTTTAAGTTATTAACTTGAAGAAAAGAATTTTGATTTTAACTAAAAGTACAGAACTTTGAGCTAACAACTTCCATTCTTTAAGATATTAACTTGAAGAAAAGAATTTTGATTTTAACTTAAAGTACAGAACTTTAAACTAACAACTTCCATTCTTTAATTTATTAACTTGTAGAAAAGAATTTTGATTTTAACTTCAAGTACAGAACTTTAAACTAACAACTTCCATTCTTTAATTTATTAACTTGAAGAAAAGAATTTTGATTTTAACTTAAAGTACAGAACTTTAAACTAATTACTTCCATTCATTAAGTTATTTACTTGACGAAAAGAATTTTGATTTTAACTTAAAGTACAGAACTTTAAACTAATAACTTCCATTCTTTAAGTTATTAACTAGAAGAAAAGAATTTTGATTTTGACTTAAAGTACAGAACTTTAAATTAATAACTACCTTTCTTTAAGTTATTAACTTGAAGAAAAGAATTTTGATTTTAACTCAAAGTACAGAACTTTAAACTAACAACTTCCATTCTTTAATTTATTAACTTGAAGAAAAGAATTTTGATTTTAACTTAAAGTACAGAACTTTAAACTAATTACTTCCATTCATTAAGTTATTTACTTGACGAAAAGAATTTTGATTTTAACTCAAAGTACAGAACTTTAAATTAATAACTTCCTTTCTTTAAGTTATTTATTTGAAGAACAGAATTTTGATTTTAACTTAAAGTACAGAACCTTAAACTAACAACTTCCATTCTTTAAGTTATTAACTTGAAAAAAAGAATTTTGATTTTAACTTAAAGTACAGAACTTTAAACTAATAACTTCCATTCTTTAAGTTATTAACTAGAAGAAAAGAATTTTGATTTTAACTTAAAGTACAGAACTTTAAATTAATAACTTCCTTTCTTTAAGTTATTTACTTGAAGAAAAGAATTTTGATTTTAACTTAAAGTACAGAACTTTAAACTAACAACTTCCATTCTTTAAGTTATTTAATTGAAGAAAAGAATTTTGATTTTAACTTAAAGTACAGAACTTTAAACTAACAACTTCCATTCTTTAAGTTATTAACTTGAAGAAAAGAAATTTGATTTTAACTTAAAGTACAGAACTTTGAACTAACAACTTCCATTCTTTAAGTTATTAACTTGAAGAAAAGAATTTTGATTTTAACTTAAAGTACAGAACTTTGAACTAACAACTTCCATTCTTTAAGTTATTAACTTGAAGAAAAGAATTTTGATTTTAACTAAAAGTACAGAACTTTGAGCTAACAACTTCCATTCTTTAAGTTATTAACTTGAAGAAAAGAATTTTGATTTTAACTTAAAGTACAGAACTTTAAACTAACAACTTCCATTCTTTAATTTATTAACTTGTAGAAAAGAATTTTGATTTTAACTTCAAGTACAGAACTTTAAACTAACAACTTCCATTCTTTAATTTATTAACTTGAAGAAAAGAATTTTGATTTTAACTTAAAGTACAGAACTTTAAACTAATTACTTCCATTCATTAAGTTATTTACTTGACGAAAAGAATTTTGATTTTAACTTAAAGTACAGAACTTTAAATTAATAACTTCCTTTCTTTAAGTTATTTACTTGAAGAACAGAATTTTGATTTTAACGTAAAGTACAGAACTTTAAACTAACAACTTCCATTCTTTAAGTTATTAACTTGAAAAAAAGAATTTTGATTTTAACTTAAAGTACAGAACTTTAAACTAATAACTTCCATTCTTTAAGTTATTAACTAGAAGAAAAGAATTTTGATTTTGACTTAAAGTACAGAACTTTAAATTAATAACTTCCTTTCTTTAAGTTATTTACTTGAAGAAAAGAATTTTTATTTTATCTTAAAGTACAGAACTTTAAACTAACAACTTCCATTCTTTAAGTTATTAACTGGAAGAAAAGAATTTTGATTTTAACTTAAAGTACAGAACTTTGAACTAACAACTTCCATTCTTTAAGTTATTAACTTGAAGAAAAGAATTTTGATTTTAACTTAAAGTACAGAACTTTGAACTAACAACTTCCATTCTTTAAGTTATTTAATTGAAGAAAAGAATTTTGACTTTAACTTAAAGTACAGAACTTTAAACTAATAACTTCAATTCTTTAAGTTATTTAATTAAAAAAAAGAATTTTGATTTTAACTTAAAGTACAGAACTTTAAACTAACAACTTCCATTTTTTAAGATATTAACTTGAAGAAAAGAATTTTGATTTTAACTTAACGTACAGAACTTTGAACTAACAACTTCCATTCTTTAAGTTATTAACTTGAAGAAAAGAATTTTTATTTTAACTTAAAGTACAGAACTTTGAACTAACAACTTCCATTCTTTAAGTTATTAACTTGAAAAAAAGAATTTTGATTTTAACTTAAAGTACAGAACTTTAAACTAATAACTTCCATTCTTTAAGTTATTTATTTGAAGAACAGAATTTTGATTTTAACTTAAAGTACAGAACCTTAAACAAACAACTTCCATTCTTTAAGTTATTAACTTGAAAAAAAGAATTTTGATTTTAACTTAAAGTACAGAACTTTAAACTAATAACTTCCATTCTTTAAGTTATTAACTAGAAGAAAAGAATTTTGATTTTAACTTAAAGTACAGAACTTTAAATTAATAACTTCCTTTCTTTAAGTTATTTACTTGAAGAAAAGAATTTTGATTTTAACTTAAAGTACAGAACTTTAAACTAACAACTTCCATTCTTTAAGTTATTTAATTGAAGAAAAGAATTTTAATTTTAACTTAAAGTACAGAACTTTAAACTAACAACTTCCATTCTTTAAGTTATTAACTTGAAGAAAAGAAATTTGATTTTAACTTAAAGTACAGAACTTTGAACTAACAACTTCCATTCTTTAAGTTATTAACTTGAAGAAAAGAATTTTGATTTTAACTTAAAGTACAGAACTTTGAACTAACAACTTACATTCTTTAAGTTATTAACTTGAAGAAAAGAATTTTGATTTTAACTAAAAGTACAGAACTTTGAGCTAACAACTTCCATTCTTTAAGATATTAACTTGAAGAAAAGAATTTTGATTTTAACTTAAAGTACAGAACTTTAAACTAACAACTTCCATTCTTTAATTTATTAACTTGTAGAAAAGAATTTTGATTTTAACTTCAAGTACAGAACTTTAAACTAACAACTTCCATTCTTTAATTTATTAACTTGAAGAAAAGAATTTTGATTTTAACTTAAAGTACAGAACTTTAAACTAATTACTTCCATTCATTAAGTTATTTACTTGACGAAAAGAATTTTGATTTTAACTTAAAGTACAGAACTTTAAACTAATAACTTCCATTCTTTAAGTTATTAACTAGAAGAAAAGAATTTTGATTTTGACTTAAAGTACAGAACTTTAAATTAATAACTACCTTTCTTTAAGTTATTAACTTGAAGAAAAGAATTTTGATTTTAACTCAAAGTACAGAACTTTAAACTAACAACTTCCATTCTTTAATTTATTAACTTGAAGAAAAGAATTTTGATTTTAACTTAAAGTACAGAACTTTAAACTAATTACTTCCATTCATTAAGTTATTTACTTGACGAAAAGAATTTTGATTTTAACTCAAAGTACAGAACTTTAAATTAATAACTTCCTTTCTTTAAGTTATTTATTTGAAGAACAGAATTTTGATTTTAACTTAAAGTACAGAACCTTAAACTAACAACTTCCATTCTTTAAGTTATTAACTTGAAAAAAAGAATTTTGATTTTAACTTAAAGTACAGAACTTTAAACTAATAACTTCCATTCTTTAAGTTATTAACTAGAAGAAAAGAATTTTGATTTTAACTTAAAGTACAGAACTTTAAATTAATAACTTCCTTTCTTTAAGTTATTTACTTGAAGAAAAGAATTTTGATTTTAACTTAAAGTACAGAACTTTAAACTAACAACTTCCATTCTTTAAGTTATTTAATTGAAGAAAAGAATTTTGATTTTAACTTAAAGTACAGAACTTTAAACTAACAACTTCCATTCTTTAAGTTATTAACTTGAAGAAAAGAAATTTGATTTTAACTTAAAGTACAGAACTTTGAACTAACAACTTCCATTCTTTAAGTTATTAACTTGAAGAAAAGAATTTTGATTTTAACTTAAAGTACAGAACTTTGAACTAACAACTTCCATTCTTTAAGTTATTAACTTGAAGAAAAGAATTTTGATTTTAACTAAAAGTACAGAACTTTGAGCTAACAACTTCCATTCTTTAAGTTATTAACTTGAAGAAAAGAATTTTGATTTTAACTTAAAGTACAGAACTTTAAACTAACAACTTCCATTCTTTAATTTATTAACTTGTAGAAAAGAATTTTGATTTTAACTTCAAGTACAGAACTTTAAACTAACAACTTCCATTCTTTAATTTATTAACTTGAAGAAAAGAATTTTGATTTTAACTTAAAGTACAGAACTTTAAACTAATTACTTCCATTCATTAAGTTATTTACTTGACGAAAAGAATTTTGATTTTAACTTAAAGTACAGAACTTTAAATTAATAACTTCCTTTCTTTAAGTTATTTACTTGAAGAACAGAATTTTGATTTTAACGTAAAGTACAGAACTTTAAACTAACAACTTCCATTCTTTAAGTTATTAACTTGAAAAAAAGAATTTTGATTTTAACTTAAAGTACAGAACTTTAAACTAATAACTTCCATTCTTTAAGTTATTAACTAGAAGAAAAGAATTTTGATTTTGACTTAAAGTACAGAACTTTAAATTAATAACTTCCTTTCTTTAAGTTATTTACTTGAAGAAAAGAATTTTTATTTTATCTTAAAGTACAGAACTTTAAACTAACAACTTCCATTCTTTAAGTTATTAACTGGAAGAAAAGAATTTTGATTTTAACTTAAAGTACAGAACTTTGAACTAACAACTTCCATTCTTTAAGTTATTAACTTGAAGAAAAGAATTTTGATTTTAACTTAAAGTACAGAACTTTGAACTAACAACTTCCATTCTTTAAGTTATTTAATTGAAGAAAAGAATTTTGACTTTAACTTAAAGTACAGAACTTTAAACTAATAACTTCAATTCTTTAAGTTATTTAATTAAAAAAAAGAATTTTGATTTTAACTTAAAGTACAGAACTTTAAACTAACAACTTCCATTTTTTAAGATATTAACTTGAAGAAAAGAATTTTGATTTTAACTTAACGTACAGAACTTTGAACTAACAACTTCCATTCTTTAAGTTATTAACTTGAAGAAAAGAATTTTTATTTTAACTTAAAGTACAGAACTTTGAACTAACAACTTCCATTCTTTAAGTTATTAACTTGAAAAAAAGAATTTTGATTTTAACTTAAAGTACAGAACTTTAAACTAATAACTTCCATTCTTTAAGTTATTAACTAGAAGAAAAGAATTTTGATTTTAACTTAAAGTACAGAACTTTAAATTAATAACTTCCTTTCTTTAAGTTATTTACTTGAAGAAAAGAATTTTGATTTTAACTTAAAGTACAGAACTTTAAACTAACAACTTCCATTCTTTAAGTTATTTAATTGAAGAAAAGAATTTTGATTTTAACTTAAAGTACAGAACTTTAAACTAACAACTTCCATTCTTTAAGTTATTAACTTGAAGAAAAGAAATTTGATTTTAACTTAAAGTACAGAACTTTGAACTAACAACTTCCATTCTTTAAGTTATTAACTTGAAGAAAAGAATTTTGATTTTAACTTAAAGTACAGAACTTTGAACTAACAACTTCCATTCTTTAAGTTATTAACTTGAAGAAAAGAATTTTGATTTTAACTAAAAGTACAGAACTTTGAGCTAACAACTTCCATTCTTTAAGTTATTAACTTGAAGAAAAGAATTTTGATTTTAACTTAAAGTACAGAACTTTAAACTAACAACTTCCATTCTTTAATTTATTAACTTGTAGAAAAGAATTTTGATTTTAACTTCAAGTACAGAACTTTAAACTAACAACTTCCATTCTTTAATTTATTAACTTGAAGAAAAGAATTTTGATTTTAACTTAAAGTACAGAACTTTAAACTAATTACTTCCATTCATTAAGTTATTTACTTGACGAAAAGAATTTTGATTTTAACTTAAAGTACAGAACTTTAAATTAATAACTTCCTTTCTTTAAGTTATTTACTTGAAGAACAGAATTTTGATTTTAACGTAAAGTACAGAACTTTAAACTAACAACTTCCATTCTTTAAGTTATTAACTTGAAGAAAAGAATTTTTATTTTAACTTAAAGTACAGAACTTTGAACTAACAACTTCCATTCTTTAAGTTATTAACTTGAAAAAAAGAATTTTGATTTTAACTTAAAGTACAGAACTTTAAACTAATAACTTCCATTCTTTAAGTTATTAACTTGAAGAAAAGAATTTTGATTTTAACTTAAAGTACAGAACTTTAAACTAACAACTTCCATTCTTTAAGTTATTAGCTTGAAGAAAAGAATTTTGATTTTAACTTAAAGTACAGAACTTTATGCTAATAACTTCCATTCTTTAAGTTATTTAATTGAAGAAAAGAATTTTGATTTTAACTTAAAGTAGAGAACTTTAAACTAACAACTTCCATTCTTTAAGTTATTAACTTGAAGAAAAGAATTTTGATTTTAACTTAAAGTACAGAACTTTATGCTAATAACTTCCATTCTTTAAGTTATTTAATTGAAGAAAAGAATTTTGATTTTAACTTAAAGTAGAGAACTTTAAACTAACAACTTCCATTCTTTAAGTTATTAACTTGAAGAAAAGAATTTTGATTTTAACTTAAAGTACAGAACTTTGAACTAACAACTTCCATTCTTTAAGTTATTAACTTGAAGAAAAGAATTTTGATTTTAACTTAAAGTACAGAACTTTGAACTAACAACTTCCATTCTTTAAGTTATTAACTTGAAGAAAAGAATTTTGATTTTAACTTAAAGTACAGAACTTTAAACTAACAACTTCCATTTTTTAAGATATTAACTTGAAGAAAAGAATTTTGATTTTAACTTAACGTACAGAACTTTGAACTAACAACTTCCATTCTTTAAGTTATTAACTTGAAGAAAAGAATTTTTATTTTAACTTAAAGTACAGAACTTTGAACTAACAACTTCCATTCTTTAAGTTATTAACTTGAAGAAAAAAATTTTGATTTTAACTTAAAGTACAGAACTTTGAACTAACAACTTCCATTCTTTAAGTTATTAACTTGAAGAAATGAATTTTGATTTTAACTTAAAGTACAGAACTTTAAACTAATTACTTCCATTCATTAAGTTATTTACTTGACGAAAAGAATTTTGATTTTAACTTAAAGTACAGAACTTTAAATTAATAACTTCCTTTCTTTAAGTTATTTACTTGAAGAACAGAATTTTGATTTTAACTTAAAGTACAGAACTTTGAACTAACAACTTCCATTCTTTAAGTTATTAACTTGAAGAAAAAAATTTGATTTAAACTTAAAGTACAGAACTTTGAACTAACAACTTCCATTCTTTAAGTTATTAACTTGAAGAAAAGAATTTTGATTTTAACTTAAAGTACAGAACTTTAAACTAATTACTTCCATTCATTAAGTTATTTACTTGAAGAAAAGAATTTTTGATTTTAACCTAAAGTACAGAACTTTAAACTACCAACTTCCATTCTTTAAGTTATTAACTTGAAAAAAAGAATTTTGATTTTAACTTAAAGTACAGAACTTTAAACTAATAACTTCCATTCTTTAAGTTATTAACTAGAAGAAAAGAATTTTGATTTTAACTTAAAGTACAGAACTTTAAATTAATAACTTCCTTTCTTTAAGTTATTTACTTGAAGAAAAGAATTTTGATTTTAACTTAAAGTAGAGAACTTTAAACTATCAACTTCCATTCTTTAAGTTATTAACTTGAAAAAAAGGATTTTGATTTTAACTTAAAGTACAGAACTTTAAGCTAATAACTTCCATTCTTTAAGTTATTTAATTGAAGAAAAGAATTTTGATTTTAACTTAAAGTAGAGAACTTTAAACTAACAACTTCCATTCTTTAAGTTATTAACTTGAAGAAAAGAATTTTGATTTTAACTTAAAGTACAGAACTTTGAACTAACAACTTCCATTCTTAAAGTTATTAACTTGAAGAAAAGAATTTTGATTTTAACTTAAAGTACAGAACTTTGAACTAACAACTTCCATTCTTTAAGTTATTAACTTGAAGAAAAGAATTTTGATTTTAACTTAAAGTACAGAACTTTAAACTAACAACTTCCATTCTTTAAGTTATTAGCTTGAAGAAAAGAATTTTGATTTTAACTTAAAGTACAGACCTTTAAACTTATTACTTACATTCATTATGTTATTTACTTGACGAAAAAAATTTTGATTTTAGCTTAAAGTACAGAACTTTAAACTAATAACTTCCATTCTTTAAGTTATTTACTTGAAGAAAAGGATTTTGATTTTAACTTAAAGTACAGAACTTTAAAATTGTAACTTCCATTCTTTAAGTTAATTACTTGAAGAAAAGAATTTTGATTTTACCTTAAAGTACAGCACTTTAAACTAACAACTTACATTCTTTAAGTTATTAACTTGAAAAAAAGAATTTTGATTTTAACTTAAAGTACAGAACTTTAAAGTAATTACTTCCATTCTTTAAGTTATTTACTTGAAGAAAAAAATTTTGATTTTAACTTAAAGTACAGAACTTTAAACTTACAACTTCCATTCTTTAAGTTATTAACTTGAAAAAAAGAATTTTGATTTTAACTTAAAGTACAGAACTTTAAACTAATAACTTCCATTCTTTAAGTTATTAACTAGAAGAAAAGAATTTTGATTTTAACTTAAAGTACAGAACTTTAAATTAATAACTTCCTTTCTGTAAGTTATTTACTTGACGAAAAGATTTTTGATTTTAACTTAAAGTACTGAACTTTAAATTAATAACTTCCTTTCTTTAAGTTATTTACTTGAAGAACAGAATTTTGATTTTAACTTAAAGTACAGAACTTTAAACTAACAACTTCCATTCTTTAAGTTATTAACTTGAAAAAAAGAATTTTGATTTTAACTTAAAGTACAGAACTTTGAACTAACAACTTCCTTTCTTTAAGTTATTTACTTGACGAAAAGAATTTTGATTTTAACTTAAAGTACAGAACTTTAAATTAATAACTTCCTTTCTTTAAGTTATTTACTTGAAGAACAGAATTTTGATTTTAACTTAAAGTACAGAACTTTGAACTAACAACTTCCATTCTTTAAGTTATTAACTAGATAAAAAAAATTTGATTTAAACTTAAAGTACAGAACTTTGAACTAACAACTTCCATTCTTTAAGATATTAACTTGAAGAAAAGAATTTTGATTTTAACTTAAAGTACAGAACTTTAAACTAATTACTTCCATTCATTAAGTTATTTACTTGAAGAAAAGAATTTTTGATTTTAACCTAAAGTACAGAACTTTAAACTACCAACTTCCATTCTTTAAGTTATTAACTTGAAAAAAAGAATTTTGATTTTAACTAAAGGTACAGAACTTTAAACTAATTACTTCCATTCATTAAGTTATTTACTTGACGAAAAGAATTTTGATTTTAACTTAAAGTACAGAACTTTAAATTAATAACTTCCTTTCTTTAAGTTATTTACTTGAAGAACAGAATTTTGATTTTAACTGAAAGTACAGAACTTTAAACTAACAACTTCCATTCTTTAAGTTATTAACTTGAAAAAAAGAATTTTGATTTTAACTTAAAGTACAGAACTTTAAACTAATAACTTCCATTCTTTAAGTTATTAACAAGAAGAAAAGAATTTTTATTTTAACTTAAAGTACAGAACTTTAAATTAATAACTTCCTTTCTTTAAGTTATTTACTTGAAGAAAAGAATTTTGATTTTAACTTAAAGTAGAGAACTTTAAACTATCAACTTCCATTCTTTAAGTTATTAACTTGAAAAAAAGAATTTTGATTTTAACTAAAAGTACAGAACTTTAAACTAATTACTTCCATTCATTAAGTTATTTACTTGACGAAAAGAATTTTGATTTTAACTTAAAGTACAGAACTTTAAATTAATAACTTCCTTTCTTTAAGTTATTTACTTGAAGAACAGAATTTTGATTTTAACTTAAAGTACAGAACTTTAAACTAACAACTTCCATTCTTTAAGTTATTAACTTGAAAAAAAGAATTTTGATTTTAACTTAAAGTACAGAACTTTAAACTAATTACTTCCATTCTTTAAGTTATTTACTTGAAGAAAAAAATTTTGATTTTAACTTAAAGTACAGAACTTTAAATTAATAACTTCCTTTCTTTAAGTTATTTACTTGAAGAAAAGAATTTTGATTTTAACTTAAAGTAGAGAACTTTAAACTATCAACTTCCATTCTTTAAGTTATTAACTTGAAAAAAAGAATTTTGATTTTAACTTAAAGTACAGAACTTTATGCTAATAACTTCCATTCTTTAAGTTATTTAATTGAAGAAAAGAATTTTGATTTTAACTTAAAGTAGAGAACTTTAAACTAACAACTTCCATTCTTTAAGTTATTAACTTGAAGAAAAGAATTTTGATTTTAACTTAAAGTACAGAACTTTGAACTAACAACTTCCATTCTTTAAGTTATTAACTTGAAGAAAAGAATTTTGATTTTAACTTAAAGTACAGAACTTTGAACTAACAACTTCCATTCTTTAAGTTATTAACTTGAAGAAAAGAATTTTGATTTTAACTTAAAGTACAGAACTTTAAACTAACAACTTCCATTTTTTAAGATATTAACTTGAAGAAAAGAATTTTGATTTTAACTTAACGTACAGAACTTTGAACTAACAACTTCCATTCTTTAAGTTATTAACTTGAAGAAAAGAATTTTTATTTTAACTTAAAGTACAGAACTTTGAACTAACAACTTCCATTCTTTAAGTTATTAACTTGAAGAAAAAAATTTTGATTTTAACTTAAAGTACAGAACTTTGAACTAACAACTTCCATTCTTTAAGTTATTAACTTGAAGAAATGAATTTTGATTTTAACTTAAAGTACAGAACTTTAAACTAATTACTTCCATTCATTAAGTTATTTACTTGACGAAAAGAATTTTGATTTTAACTTAAAGTACAGAACTTTAAATTAATAACTTCCTTTCTTTAAGTTATTTACTTGAAGAACAGAATTTTGATTTTAACTTAAAGTACAGAACTTTGAACTAACAACTTCCATTCTTTAAGTTATTAACTTGAAGAAAAAAATTTGATTTAAACTTAAAGTACAGAACTTTGAACTAACAACTTCCATTCTTTAAGTTATTAACTTGAAGAAAAGAATTTTGATTTTAACTTAAAGTACAGAACTTTAAACTAATTACTTCCATTCATTAAGTTATTTACTTGAAGAAAAGAATTTTTGATTTTAACCTAAAGTACAGAACTTTAAACTACCAACTTCCATTCTTTAAGTTATTAACTTGAAAAAAAGAATTTTGATTTTAACTAAAAGTACAGAACTTTAAACTAATTACTTCCATTCATTAAGTTATTTACTTGACGAAAAGAATTTTGATTTTAACTTAAAGTACAGAACTTTAAATTAATAACTTCCTTTCTTTAAGTTATTTACTTGAAGAACAGAATTTTGATTTTAACTTAAAGTACAGAACTTTAAACTAACAACTTCCATTCTTTAAGTTATTAACTTGAAAAAAAGAATTTTGATTTTAACTTAAAGTACAGAACTTTAAACTAATAACTTCCATTCTTTAAGTTATTAACTAGAAGAAAAGAATTTTGATTTTAACTTAAAGTACAGAACTTTAAATTAATAACTTCCTTTCTTTAAGTTATTTACTTGAAGAAAAGAATTTTGATTTTAACTTAAAGTAGAGAACTTTAAACTATCAACTTCCATTCTTTAAGTTATTAACTTGAAAAAAAGGATTTTGATTTTAACTTAAAGTACAGAACTTTAAGCTAATAACTTCCATTCTTTAAGTTATTTAATTGAAGAAAAGAATTTTGATTTTAACTTAAAGTAGAGAACTTTAAACTAACAACTTCCATTCTTTAAGTTATTAACTTGAAGAAAAGAATTTTGATTTTAACTTAAAGTACAGAACTTTGAACTAACAACTTCCATTCTTAAAGTTATTAACTTGAAGAAAAGAATTTTGATTTTAACTTAAAGTACAGAACTTTGAACTAACAACTTCCATTCTTTAAGTTATTAACTTGAAGAAAAGAATTTTGATTTTAACTTAAAGTACAGAACTTTAAACTAACAACTTCCATTCTTTAAGTTATTAGCTTGAAGAAAAGAATTTTGATTTTAACTTAAAGTACAGACCTTTAAACTTATTACTTCCATTCATTATGTTATTTACTTGACGAAAAAAATTTTGATTTTAGCTTAAAGTACAGAACTTTAAACTAATAACTTCCATTCTTTAAGTTATTTACTTGAAGAAAAGGATTTTGATTTTAACTTAAAGTACAGAACTTTAAAATTGTAACTTCCATTCTTTAAGTTAATTACTTGAAGAAAAGAATTTTGATTTTACCTTAAAGTACAGCACTTTAAACTAACAACTTACATTCTTTAAGTTATTAACTTGAAAAAAAGAATTTTGATTTTAACTTAAAGTACAGAACTTTAAAGTAATTACTTCCATTCTTTAAGTTATTTACTTGAAGAAAAAAATTTTGATTTTAACTTAAAGTACAGAACTTTAAACTTACAACTTCCATTCTTTAAGTTATTAACTTGAAAAAAAGAATTTTGATTTTAACTTAAAGTACAGAACTTTAAACTAATAACTTCCATTCTTTAAGTTATTAACTAGAAGAAAAGAATTTTGATTTTAACTTAAAGTACAGAACTTTAAATTAATAACTTCCTTTCTGTAAGTTATTTACTTGAAGAAAAAAATTTTGATTTTAACTTAAAGTACAGAACTTTAAACTAACAACTTCCATTCTTTAAGTTATTAACTTGAAAAAAAAAATTTTGATTTTAACCTAAAGTACAGAACTTTAAACTAATAACTTCCATTCTTTAAGTTATTTAATTGAAGAAAAGAATTTTGATTTTAACTTAAAGTACAGAACTTTAAACTAACAACTTCCATTCTTTAAGTTATTAACTTGAAGAAAAGAATTTTGATTTTAACTTAAAGTACAGAACTTTAAACTAATTACTTCCATTCATTAAGTTATTTACTTGACGAAAAGATTTTTGATTTTAACTTAAAGTACTGAACTTTAAATTAATAACTTCCTTTCTTTAAGTTATTTACTTGAAGAACAGAATTTTGATTTTAACTTAAAGTACAGAACTTTAAACTAACAACTTCCATTCTTTAAGTTATTAACTTGAAAAAAAGAATTTTGATTTTAACTTAAAGTACAGAACTTTGAACTAACAACTTCCTTTCTTTAAGTTATTTACTTGACGAAAAGAATTTTGATTTTAACTTAAAGTACAGAACTTTAAATTAATAACTTCCTTTCTTTAAGTTATTTACTTGAAGAACAGAATTTTGATTTTAACTTAAAGTACAGAACTTTGAACTAACAACTTCCATTCTTTAAGTTATTAACTAGAAGAAAAAAATTTGATTTAAACTTAAAGTACAGAACTTTGAACTAACAACTTCCATTCTTTAAGTTATTAACTTGAAGAAAAGAATTTTGATTTTAACTTAAAGTACAGAACTTTAAACTAATTACTTCCATTCATTAAGTTATTTACTTGAAGAAAAGAATTTTTGATTTTAACCTAAAGTACAGAACTTTAAACTACCAACTTCCATTCTTTAAGTTATTAACTTGAAAAAAAGAATTTTGATTTTAACTAAAAGTACAGAACTTTAAACTAATTACTTCCATTCATTAAGTTATTTACTTGACGAAAAGAATTTTGATTTTAACTTAAAGTACAGAACTTTAAATTAATAACTTCCTTTCTTTAAGTTATTTACTTGAAGAACAGAATTTTGATTTTAACTTAAAGTACAGAACTTTAAACTAACAACTTCCATTCTTTAAGTTATTAACTTGAAAAAAAGAATTTTGATTTTAACTTAAAGTACAGAACTTTAAACTAATAACTTCCATTCTTTAAGTTATTAACAAGAAGAAAAGAATTTTTATTTTAACTTAAAGTACAGAACTTTAAATTAATAACTTCCTTTCTTTAAGTTATTTACTTGAAGAAAAGAATTTTGATTTTAACTTAAAGTAGAGAACTTTAAACTATCAACTTCCATTCTTTAAGTTATTAACTTGAAAAAAAGAATTTTGATTTTAACTAAAAGTACAGAACTTTAAACTAATTACTTCCATTCATTAAGTTATTTACTTGACGAAAAGAATTTTGATTTTAACTTAAAGTACAGAACTTTAAATTAATAACTTCCTTTCTTTAAGTTATTTACTTGAAGAACAGAATTTTGATTTTAACTTAAAGTACAGAACTTTAAACTAACAACTTCCATTCTTTAAGTTATTAACTTGAAAAAAAGAATTTTGATTTTAACTTAAAGTACAGAACTTTAAACTAATTACTTCCATTCTTTAAGTTATTTACTTGAAGAAAAAAATTTTGATTTTAACTTAAAGTACAGAACTTTAAACTTACAACTTCCATTCTTTAAGTTATTAACTTGAAAAAAAGAATTTTGATTTTAACTTAAAGTACAGAACTTTAAACTAATAACTTCCATTCTTTAAGTTATTAACTAGAAGAAAAGAATTTTGATTTTAACTTAAAGTACAGAACTTTAAATTAATAACTTCCTTTCTGTAAGTTATTTACTTGAAGAAAAAAATTTTGATTTTAACTTAAAGTACAGAACTTTAAACTAACAACTTCCATTCTTTAAGTTATTAACTTGAAAAAAAAAATTTTGATTTTAACTTAAAGTACAGAACTTTAAACTAATAACTTCCATTCTTTAAGTTATTTAATTGAAGAAAAGAATTTTGATTTTAACTTAAAGTACAGAACTTTAAACTAACAACTTCCATTCTTTAAGTTATTAACTTGAAGAAAAGAATTTTGATTTTAACTTAAAGTACAGAACTTTAAACTAATTACTTCCATTCATTAAGTTATTCACTTGACGAAAACAATTTTGATTTTAACTTAAAGTACAGAACTTTAAATTAATAACTTCCTTTCTTTAAGTTATTTACTTGAAGAACAGAATTTTGATTTTAACTTAAAGTACAGAACTTTGAACTAACAACTTCCATTCTTTAAGTTATTAACTTGAAGAAAAGAATTTTGATTTTAACTTAAAGTACAGAACTTTGAACTAACAACTTCCATTCTTTAAGTTATTAACTTGAAGAAAAGAATTTTGATTTTAACTTAAAGTACAGAACTTTAAACTAACAACTTCCATTCTTTACGTTATTAACTTGAAAAAAAGAATTTTGATTTTAACTTAAAGTACAGAACTTTAAACTAATACCTTCCATTCTTTAAGTTATTAACTTGAAGAAAAGAATTATGATTTTAACTTAAAGTACAGAACTGTGAACTAACAACTTCCATTCTTTAAGTTATTAACTTGAAGAAAAGAATTTTGATTTTAACTTAAAGTACAGAACTTTGAACTAACAACTTCCATTCTTTAAGTTATTAACTTGAAGAAAAGAATTTTGATTTTAACTTAAAGTACAGAACTTTAAACTAACAACTTCCATTCTTTACGTTATTTAATTGAAGAAAAGAATTTTGATTTTAACTTAAAGTACACAACTTTAAACTAACAACTTCCATTCTTTAAGTTATTAACTTGAAGAAAAGAATTGTGATTTTAACTTAAAGTACAGAACTTTGAACTAACAACTTCCATTCTTTAAGTTATTAACTTGAAGGAAAGGATTTTGATTTTAACTTAAAGTACAGAACTTTGAACTAACAACTTCCATTCTTTAAGTTATTAACTTGAAGAAAAGAATTTTGATTTTAATTTAAAGTACAGAACTTTGAACTAACAACTTCCATTCTTTAAGTTATTAACTTGAAGAAAAGAATTTTGATTTTAACTTAAAGTACAGAACTTTAAACTAACAATTTCCATTCTTTAATTTATTAACTTGAAGAAAATAATTTTGATTTTAACTTAAAGTACAGAACTTTAAACTAATTACTTCCATTCATTAAGTTATTTACTTGACGAAAAGAATTTTGATTTTAACTTAAAGTACAGAACTTTAAATTAATAACTTCCTTTCTTTAAGTTATTTACTTGAAGAACAGAATTTTGATTTTAACTTAAAGTACAGAACTTTAAACTAACAACTTCCATTCTTTAAGTTATTAACTTGAAGAAAAGAATTATGATTTTAACTTAAAGAACAGAACTTTGAACTAACAACTTCCATTCTTTAAGTTATTAACTTGAAGAAAAGAATTTTGATTTTAACTTAAAGTAAAGAACTTTGAACTAACAACTTCCATTCTTTAAGTTATTAACTTGAAGAACAGAATTTTGATTTTAACTTAAAGTACAGAACTTTAAACTAACAACTTCCATTCTTTAATTTATTAACTTGAAGAAAAGAATTTTGATTTTAACTTAAAGTACAGAACTTTAAACTAACAACTTCCATTCTTTAATTTATTAACTTGAAGAAAAGAATTTTGATTTTAACTTAAAGTACAGAACTTTAAACTAATTACTTCCATTCATTAAGTTATTTACTTGACGAAAAGAATTTTGATTTTAACTTAAAGTACAGAACTTTAAATTAATAACTTCCTTTCTTTAAGTTATTTACTTGAAGAACAGAATTTTGATTTTAACTTAAAGTACAGAACTTTAAACTAACAACTTACATTCTTTAAGTTATTAACTTGAAAAAAAGAATTTTGATTTGAACTTAAAGTACAGAACTTTGAACTAACAACTTCCATTCTTTAAGTTATTAACTTGAAGAAAAGAATTTTGATTTTAACTTAAAGTACAGAACTTTAAACTAACAACTTCCATTCTTTACGTTATTAACTTGAAAAAAAGAATTTTGATTTTAACTTAAAGTACAGAACTTTAAACTAATACCTTCCATTCTTTAAGTTATTAACTTGAAGAAAAGAATTATGATTTTAACTTAAAGTACAGAACTTTGAACTAACAACTTCCATTCTTTAAGTTATTAACTTGAAGAAAAGAATTTTGATTTTAACTTAAAGTACAGAACTTTGAACTAACAACTTCCATTCTTTAAGTTATTAACTTGAAGAAAAGAATTTTGATTTTAACTTAAAGTACAGAACTTTAAACTAACAACTTCCATTCTTTAATTTATTAACTTGAAGAAAAGAATTTTGATTTTAACTTAAAGTACAGAACTTTAAACTAACAACTTCCATTCTTTAATTTATTAACTTGAAGAAAAGAATTTTGATTTTAACTTAAAGTACAGAACTTTAAACTAATTACTTCCATTCATTAAGTTATTTACTTGACGAAAAGAATTTTGATTTTAACTTAAAGTACAGAACTTTAAACTAATTACTTCCATTCATTAAGTTATTCACTTGACGAAAACAATTTTGATTTTAACTTAAAGTACAGAACTTTAAATTAATAACTTCCTTTCTTTAAGTTATTTACTTGAAGAACAGAATTTTGATTTTAACTTAAAGTACAGAACTTTGAACTAACAACTTCCATTCTTTAAGTTATTAACTTGAAGAAAAGAATTTTGATTTTAACTTAAAGTACAGAACTTTGAACTAACAACTTCCATTCTTTAAGTTATTAACTTGAAGAAAAGAATTTTGATTTTAACTTAAAGTACAGAACTTTAAACTAACAATTTCCATTCTTTACGTTATTAACTTGAAAAAAAGAATTTTGATTTTAACTTAAAGTACAGAACTTTAAACTAATACCTTCCATTCTTTAAGTTATTTAATTGAAGAAAAGAATTTTGATTTTAACTTAAAGTACAGAACTTTAAACTAACAACTTCCATTCTTTAAGATATTAACTTGAAGAAAAGAATTTTGATTTTAACTTAAAGTACAGAACTTTGAACTAACAATTTTCATTCTTTAAGTTATTAACTTGAAGAAATGAATTTGATTTGAACTTAAAGTACAGAACTTTGAACTAACAACTTCCATTCTTTAAGTTATTAACTTGAAGAAAAGAATTTTGATTTTAACTTAAAGTACAGAACTTTAAACTAACAACTTCCATTCTTTACGTTATTAACTTGAAAAAAAGAATTTTGATTTTAACTTAAAGTACAGAACTTTAAACTAATACCTTCCATTCTTTAAGTTATTAACTTGAAGAAAAGAATTATGATTTTAACTTAAAGTACAGAACTTTGAACTAACAACTTCCATTCTTTAAGTTATTAACTTGAAGAAAAGAATTTTGATTTTAACTTAAAGTACAGAACTTTGAACTAACAACTTCCATTCTTTAAGTTATTAACTTGAAGAAAAGAATTTTGATTTTAACTTAAAGTACAGAACTTTAAACTAACAACTTCCATTCTTTAATTTATTAACTTGAAGAAAAGAATTTTGATTTTAACTTAAAGTACAGAACTTTAAACTAACAACTTCCATTCTTTAATTTATTAACTTGAAGAAAAGAATTTTGATTTTAACTTAAAGTACAGAACTTTAAACTAATTACTTCCATTCATTAAGTTATTTACTTGACGAAAAGAATTTTGATTTTAACTTAAAGTACAGAACTTTAAATTAATAACTTCCTTTCTTTAAGTTATTTACTTGAAGAACAGTATTTTGATTTTAACTTAAAGTACAGAACTTTAAACTAACAACTTCCATTCTTAAAGCTATTAACTTGAAAAAAAGAATTTTGATTTTAACTTAAAGTACAGAACTTTAAACTAATAACTTCCATTCTTTAAGTTATTAACTAGAAGAAAAGAATTTTGATTTTAACTTAAAGTACAGAACTTTAAATTAATAACTTTCTTTCTTTAAGTTATTTACTTGAAGAAAAGAATTTTGATTTTAACTTAAAGTACAGAACTTTAAACTAACAACTTCCATTCTTTAAGTTATTAACTTGAAGAAAAGAATTTTGATTTTAACTTAAAGTACAGAACTTTAAACTAACAACTTCCATTCTTTAATTTATTAACTTGAAGAAAAGAATTTTGATTTTAACTTAAAGTACAGAACTTTAAACTAACAACTTCCATTCTTTAATTTATTAACTTGAAGAAAAGAATTTTGATTTTAACTTAAAGTACAGAACTTTAAACTAATTACTTCCATTCATTAAGTTATTTACTTGACGAAAAGAATTTTGATTTTAACTTAAAGTACAGAACTTTAAATTAATAACTTCCTTTCTTTAAGTTATTTACTTGAAGAACAGAATTTTGATTTTAACTTAAAGTACAGAACTTTAAACTAATAACTTCCATTCTTTAAGTTATTAACTTGAAAAAAAGAATTTTGATTTTAACTTAAAGTACAGAACTTTAAACTAATAACTTCCATTCTTTAAGTTATTAACTAGAAGAAAAGAATTTTGATTTTAACTTAAAGTACAGAACTTTAAATTAATAACTTCCTTTCTTTAAGTTATTTACTTGAAGAAAAGAATTTTGATTTTAACTTAAAGTACAGAACTTTAAACTAACAACTTCCATTCTTTAAGTTATTTAATTGAAGAAAAGAATTTTGATTTTAACTTAAAGTACAGAACTTTGAACTAACAACTTCCATTCTTTAAGTTATTAACTTGAAGAAAAGAATTTTGATTTTAACTTAAAGTACAGAACTTTAAATTAATAACTTCCTTTCTTTAAGTTATTTACTTGAAGAACAGAATTTTGATTTTAACTTAAAGTACAGAACTTTAAACTAACAACTTCCATTCTTTAAGTTATTAACTTGAAAAAAAGAATTTTGATTTTAACTTAAAGTACAGAACTTTAAACTAATAACTTCCATTCTTTAAGTTATTAACTAGAAGAAAAGAATTTTGATTTTAACTTAAAGTACAGAACTTTAAACTAATAACTTCCATTCTTTAAGTTATTTAATTGAAGAAAAGAATTTTGATTTTAACTTAAAGTACAGAACTTTAAACTAACAACTTCCATTCTTTAAGTTATTAACTAAAAGAAAAGAATTTTGATTTTAGCTTAAAGTACAGAACTTTAAACTAATAACTTCCATTCTTTAAGTTATTTACTTGAAGAAAAGGATTTTGATTTTAACTTAAAGTACAGAACTTTAAAATTGTAACTTCCATTCTTTAAGTTAATTACTAGAAGAAAAGAATTTTGATTTTACCTTAAAGTACAGCACTTTAAACTAACAACTTACATTCTTTAAGTTATTAACTTGAAAAAAAGAATTTTGATTTTAACTTAAAGTACAGAACTTTAAACTAATTACTTCCATTCTTTAAGTTATTTACTTGAAGAAAAAAATTTTGATTTTAACTTAAAGTACAGAACTTTAAACTAACAACTTCCATTCTTTAAGTTATTAACTTGAAAAAAAGAATTTTGATTTTAACTTAAAGTACAGAACTTTAAACTAATAACTTCCATTCTTTAAGTTATTAACTAGAAGAAAAGAATTTTGATTTTAACTTAAAGTACAGAACTTTAAATTAATAACTTCCTTTCTGTAAGTTATTTACTTGAAGAAAAAAATTTTGATTTTAACTTAAAGTACAGAACTTTAAACTAACAACTTCCATTCTTTAAGTTATTTACTTGAAGAAAAGAATTTTGATTTTAACTTAAAGTACAGAACTTTAAACTAACAACTTCCATTCTTTAAGTGATTAACTTGAAAAAAAGAATTTTGATTTTAACTTAAAGTACAGAACTTTAAACTAATAACTTCCATTCTTTAAGTTATTAACTAGAAGAAAAGAATTTTGATTTTAACTTAAAGTACAGAACTTTGAACTAACAACTTCCATTCTTTAAGTTATTAACTTGAAGAAAAGAATTTTGATTTTAACTTAAAGTACAGAACTTTAAACTAACAACTTCCATTCTTTAAGTTATTAGCATGAAGAAAAGAATTTTGATTTTAACTTAAAGTACAGACCTTTAAACTTATTACTTCCATTCATTATGTTATTTACTTGACGAAAAGAATTTTGATTTTAGCTTAAAGTACAGAACTTTAAACTAATAACTTCCATTCTTTAAGTTATTTACTTGAAGAAAAGGATTTTGATTTTAACTTAAAGTACAGAACTTTAAACTAACAACTTCCATTCTTTAATTTATTAACTTGAAGAAAAGAATTTTGATTTTAACTTAAAGTACAGAACTTTAAACTAACAACTTCCATTCTTTAATTTATTAACTTGAAGAAAAGAATTTTGATTTTAACTTAAAGTACAGAACTTTAAACTAATTACTTCCATTCATTAAGTTATTTACTTGACGAAAAGAATTTTGATTTTAACTTAAAGTACAGAACTTTAAATTAATAACTTCCTTTCTTTAAGTTATTTACTTGAAGAACAGAATTTTGATTTTAACTTAAAGTACAGAACTTTAAACTAACAACTTCCATTCTTTAAGTTATTAACTTGAAAAAAAAATTTTGATTTTAACTTAAAGTACAGAACTTTAAACTAACAACTTCCATTCTTTAAGTTATTTACTTGAAGAAAAGAATTTTGATTTTAACTTAAAGTACAGAACTTTAAACTAACAACTTCCATTCTTTAAGTGATTAACTTGAAAAAAAGAATTTTGATTTTAACTTAAAGTACAGAACTTTAAACTAATAACTTCCATTCTTTAAGTTATTAACTAGAAGAAAAGAATTTTGATTTTAACTTAAAGTACAGAACTTTGAACTAACAACTTCCATTCTTTAAGTTATTAACTTGAAGAAAAGAATTTTGATTTTAACTTAAAGTACAGAACTTTAAACTAACAACTTCCATTCTTTAAGTTATTAGCATGAAGAAAAGAATTTTGATTTTAACTTAAAGTACAGACCTTTAAACTTATTACTTCCATTCATTATGTTATTTACTTGACGAAAAGAATTTTGATTTTAGCTTAAAGTACAGAACTTTAAACTAATAACTTCCATTCTTTAAGTTATTTACTTGAAGAAAAGGATTTTGATTTTAACTTAAAGTACAGAACTTTAAACTAACAACTTCCATTCTTTAATTTATTAACTTGAAGAAAAGAATTTTGATTTTAACTTAAAGTACAGAACTTTAAACTAACAACTTCCATTCTTTAATTTATTAACTTGAAGAAAAGAATTTTGATTTTAACTTAAAGTACAGAACTTTAAACTAATTACTTCCATTCATTAAGTTATTTACTTGACGAAAAGAATTTTGATTTTAACTTAAAGTACAGAACTTTAAATTAATAACTTCCTTTCTTTAAGTTATTTACTTGAAGAACAGAATTTTGATTTTAACTTAAAGTACAGAACTTTAAACTAACAACTTCCATTCTTTAAGTTATTAACTTGAAAAAAAGAATTTTGATTTTAACTTAAAGTACAGAACTTTAAACTAATAACTTCCATTCTTTAAGTTATTAACTAGAAGAAAAGAATTTTGATTTTAACTTAAAGTACAGAACTTTAAATTAATAACTTCCTTTCTTTAAGTTATTTACTTGAAGAAAAGAATTTTGATTTTAACTTAAAGTACAGAACTTTAAACTAACAACTTCCATTCTTTAAGTTATTTAATTGAAGAAAAGAATTTTGATTTTAACTTAAAGTACAGAACTTTGAACTAACAACTTCCATTCTTTAAGTTATTAACTTGAAGAAAAGAATTTTGATTTTAACTTAAAGTACAGAACTTTAAATTAATAACTTCCTTTCTTTAAGTTATTTACTTGAAGAACAGAATTTTGATTTTAACTTAAAGTACAGAACTTTAAACTAACAACTTCCATTCTTTAAGTTATTAACTTGAAAAAAAGAATTTTGATTTTAACTTAAAGTACAGAACTTTAAACTAATAACTTCCATTCTTTAAGTTATTAACTAGAAGAAAAGAATTTTGATTTTAACTTAAAGTACAGAACTTTAAACTAATAACTTCCATTCTTTAAGTTATTTAATTGAAGAAAAGAATTTTGATTTTAACTTAAAGTACAGAACTTTAAACTAACAACTTCCATTCTTTAAGTTATTAACTAAAAGAAAAGAATTTTGATTTTAGCTTAAAGTACAGAACTTTAAACTAATAACTTCCATTCTTTAAGTTATTTACTTGAAGAAAAGGATTTTGATTTTAACTTAAAGTACAGAACTTTAAAATTGTAACTTCCATTCTTTAAGTTAATTACTTGAAGAAAAGAATTTTGATTTTACCTTAAAGTACAGCACTTTAAACTAACAACTTACATTCTTTAAGTTATTAACTTGAAAAAAAGAATTTTGATTTTAACTTAAAGTACAGAACTTTAAACTAATTACTTCCATTCTTTAAGTTATTTACTTGAAGAAAAAAATTTTGATTTTAACTTAAAGTACAGAACTTTAAACTAACAACTTCCATTCTTTAAGTTATTAACTTGAAAAAAAGAATTTTGATTTTAACTTAAAGTACAGAACTTTAAACTAATAACTTCCATTCTTTAAGTTATTAACTAGAAGAAAAGAATTTTGATTTTAACTTAAAGTACAGAACTTTAAATTAATAACTTCCTTTCTGTAAGTTATTTACTTGAAGAAAAAAATTTTGATTTTAACTTAAAGTACAGAACTTTAAACTAACAACTTCCATTCTTTAAGTTATTTACTTGAAGAAAAGAATTTTGATTTTAACTTAAAGTACAGAACTTTAAACTAACAACTTCCATTCTTTAAGTGATTAACTTGAAAAAAAGAATTTTGATTTTAATTTAAAGTACAGAACTTTAAACTAATAACTTCCATTCTTTAAGTTATTAACTAGAAGAAAAGAATTTTGATTTTAACTTAAAGTACAGAACTTTGAACTAACAACTTCCATTCTTTAAGTTATTAACTTGAAGAAAAGAAATTTGATTTTAACTTAAAGTACAGAACTTTAAACTAACAACTTCCATTCTTTAAGTTATTAGCATGAAGAAAAGAATTTTGATTTTAACTTAAAGTACAGACCTTTAAACTTATTACTTCCATTCATTATGTTATTTACTTGACGAAAAGAATTTTGATTTTAGCTTAAAGTACAGAACTTTAAACTAATAACTTCCATTCTTTAAGTTATTTACTTGAAGAAAAGGATTTTGATTTTAACTTAAAGTACAGAACTTTAAAATTGTAACTTCCATTCTTTAAGTTAATTACTTGAAGAAAAGAATTTTGATTTTACCTTAAAGTACAGCACTTTAAACTAACAACTTACATTCTTTAAGTTATTAACTTGAAAAAAAGAATTTTGATTTTAACTTAAAGTACAGAACTTTAAACTAATTACTTCCATTCTTTAAGTTATTTACTTGAAGAAAAAAATTTTGATTTTAACTTAAAGTACAGAACTTTAAACTAACAACTTCCATTCTTTAAGTTATTAACTTGAAAAAAAGAATTTTGATTTTAACTTAAAGTACAGAACTTTAAACTAATAACTTCCATTCTTTAAGTTATTAACTAGAAGAAAAGAATTTTGATTTTAACTTAAAGTACTGACCTTTAAATTAATAACTTCCTTTCTTTAAGTTATTTACTTGAAGAACAGAATTTTGATTTTAACTTAAAGTACAGAACTTTAAACTAACAACTTCCATTCTTTAAGTTATTAACTTGAAAAAAAGAATTTTGATTTTAACTTAAAGTACAGAACTTTAAACTAATAACTTCCATTCTTTAAGTTATTAACTAGAAGAAAAGAATTTTGATTTTAACTTAAAGTACAGAACTTTAAATTAATAACTTTCTTTCTTTAAGTTATTTACTTGAAGAAAAGAATTTTGATTTTAACTTAAAGTACAGAACTTTAAACTAACAACTTCCATTCTTTAAGTTATTTAATTGAAGAAAAGAATTTTGATTTTAACTTAAAGTACAGAACTTTAAACTAATAACTTCCATTCTTTAAGTTATTAACTAGAAGAAAAGAATTTTGATTTTAACTTAAAGTACAGAACTTTAAATTAATAACTTCCTTTCTTTAAGTTATTTACTTGAAGAAAAGAATTTTGATTTTAACTTAAAGTACAGAACTTTAAACTAACAACTTCCATTCTTTAAGTTATTAACTTGAAAAAAAGAATTTTGATTTTAACTTAAAGTACAGAACTTTAAACTAATAACTTCCATTCTTTAAGTTATTAACTAGAAGAAAAGAATTTTGATTTTAACTTAAAGTACAGAACTTTAAACTAATAACTTCCATTCTTTAAGTTATTAGCATGAAGAAAAGAATTTTGATTTTAACTTAAAGTACAGACCTTTAAACTTATTACTTCCATTCATTATGTTATTTACTTGACGAAAAGAATTTTGAATTTAGCTTAAAGTACAGAACTTTAAACTAATAACTTCCATTCTTTAAGTTATTTACTTGAAGAAAAGGATTTTGATTTTAACTTAAAGTACAGAACTTTAAAATTGTAACTTCCATTCTTTAAGTTAATTACTTGAAGAAAAGAATTTTGATTTTACCTTAAAGTACAGCACTTTAAACTAACAACTTACATTCTTTAAGTTATTAACTTGAAAAAAAGAATTTTGATTTTAACTTAAAGTACAGAACTTTAAACTAATTACTTCCATTCTTTAAGTTATTTACTTGAAGAAAAAAATTTTGATTTTAACTTAAAGTACAGAACTTTAAACTAACAACTTCCATTCTTTAAGTTATTAACTTGAAAAAAAGAATTTTGATTTTAACTTAAAGTACAGAACTTTAAACTAATAACTTCCATTCTTTAAGTTATTAACTAGAAGAAAAGAATTTTGATTTTAACTTAAAGTACAGAACTTTAAATTAATAACTTCCTTTCTGTAAGTTATTTACTTGAAGAAAAAAATTTTGATTTTAACTTAAAGTACAGAACTTTAAACTAACAACTTCCATTCTTTAAGTTATTAACTTGAAAAAAAAAATTTTGATTTTAACTTAAAGTACAGAACTTTAAACTAATAACTTCCATTCTTTAAGTTATTTAATTGAAGAAAAGAATTTTGATTTTAACTTAAAGTACAGAACTTTAAACTAACAACTTCCATTCTTTAAGTTTTTAACTTGAAGAAAAGAATTTTGATTTTAACTTAAAGTACAGAACTTTAAACTAATTACTTCCATTCATTAAGTTATTTACTTGACGAAAAGAATTTTGATTTTAACTTAAAGTACTGAACTTTAAATTAATAACTTCCTTTCTTTAAGTTATTTACTTGAAGAACAGAATTTTGATTTTAACTTAAAGTACAGAACTTTAAACTAACAACTTCCATTCTTTAAGTTATTAACTTGAAAAAAAGAATTGTGATTTTAACTTAAAGTACAGAACTTTAAACTAATAACTTCCATTCTTTAAGTTATTAACTAGAAGAAAAGAATTTTGATTTTAACTTAAAGTACAGAACTTTAAATTAATAACTTCCTTTCTTTAAGTTATTTACTTGAAGAAAAGAATTTTGATTTTAACTTAAAGTACAGAACTTTAAACTAACAACTTCCATTCTTTAAGTTATTTAATTGAAGAAAAGAATTTTGATTTTAACTTAAAGTACAGAACTTTGAACTAACAACTTCCATTCTTTAAGTTATTAACTTGAAGAAAAGAATTTTGATTTTAAATTAAAGTACAGAACTTTAAATTAATAACTTCCTTTCTTTAAGTTATTTACTTGAAGAACAGAATTTTGATTTTAACTTAAAGTACAGAACTTTAAACTAACAACTTCCATTCTTTAAGTTATTAACTTGAAAAAAAGAATTTTGATTTTAACTTAAAGTACAGAACTTTAAACTAATAACTTCCATTCTTTAAGTTATTAACTAGAAGAAAAGAATTTTGATTTTAACTTAAAGTACAGAACTTTAAACTAACAACTTCCATTCTTTAAGTTATTAACTTGAAGAAAAGAATTTTGATTTTAACTTAAAGTACAGAAATTTGAACTAACAACTTCCATTCTTTAAGTTATTAACTTGAAGAAAAGAATTTTGATTTTAACTTAAAGTACAGAACTTTAAACTAACAACTTCCATTCGTTAATTTATTAACTTGAAGAAAAGAATTTTGATTTTAACTTAAAGTACAGAACTTTAAACTAATTACTTCCATTCATTAAGTTATTTACTTGACGAAAAGAATTTTGAATTTAACTTAAAGTAAAGAACTTTAAATTAATAACTTCCTTTCTTTAAGTTATTTACTTGAAGAACAGAATTTTGATTTTAACTTAAAGTACAGAACTTTAAACTAACAACTTCCATTCTTTAAGTGATTAACTTGAAAAAAAGAATTTTGATTTTAACTTAAAGTACAGAACTTTAAACTAATAACTTCCATTCTTTAAGTTATTAACTAGAAGAAAAGAATTTTGATTTTAACTTAAAGTACAGAACTTTAAATTAATAACCTCCTATCTTTAAGTTATTTACTTGAAGAAAAGAATTTTGATTTTAACTGAAAGTACAGACCTTTAAACTAACAACTTCCATTCTTTAAGTATTAACTTGAAAAAAGAATTTTGATTTTAACTTAAAGTACAGAACTTTAAACTAATAACTTCCATTCTTTAAGTTATTAACTTGAAGAAAAGAATTTTGATTTTAACTTAAAGTACAGAACTTTGAACTAACAACTTCCATTCTTTAAGTTATTAACTTGAAGAAAAGAATTTTGATTTTAACTTAAAGTACAGAACTGTAAATTAATAACTTCCTTTCTTTAAGTTATTTACTTGAAGAAAAGAATTTTGATTTTAACTTAAAGTACAGAACTTTAAACTAACAACTTCCATTCTTTAAGTTATTAACTTGAAAAAAAGAATTTTGATTTTAACTTAAAGTACAGAACTTTAAACTAATAACTTCTATTCTTTAAGTTATTTACTTGAAGAGAAGAATTTTGATTTTAACTTAAAGTACAGAACTTTAAACTAACAACTTCCATTCTTTAAGTTATTAACTTGAAGAAAAGAATTTTTGATTTTAACTTAAAGTACAGAACTTTAAATTAATAACTTCCTTTCTTTAAGTTATTTACTTAAGTTATTTACTTACTCTTTAAGTTATTTACTTTAAGAAAAGAATTTTGATTTTAACTTAAAGTACAGAACTTTAAACTAACAACTTCCATTCTTTAAGTTATTAACTAGAAAAAAAGAATTTTGATTTTAACTTAAAGTACAGATCTTTAAACTAATAACTTCCATTCTTTAAGTTATTTACTTGAAGAAAAGAATTTTGATTTTAACTTAAAGTACAGAACTTTAAATTAATAACTTCCTTTCTTTAAGTGATTTACTTGAAGAAAAGAATTTTGATTTTAACTTAAAGTACAGAACTTTAAACTAACAACTTCTATTCTTTAAGTTATTAACTTGAAAAAAAGAATTTTGATTTTAACTTAAAGTATAGAACTTTAAACTAATAACTTCCATTCTTTAAGTTATTTACTTGTAGAAAAGAATTTTGATTTTAACTTAAAGTACAGAACTTTAAACTAACAACTTCCATTCTTTAAGTTATTAACTTGAATAAAAGAATTTTGATTTTAACTTAAAGTACAGAACTTTAAACTAATAACTTCCATTCTTTAAGTTTTTTACTTGAAGAAAAGAATTTTGATTTTAACTTAAAGTACAGAACTTTAAACTAACAACTTCCATTCTTTAATTTATTAACTTGAAGAAAAGAATTTTGATTTTAACTTAAAGTACAGAACTTTAAACTAATTACTTCCATTCATTAAGTTGATTACTTGACGAAAAGAATTTTAAATTTAACTTAAAGTAAAGAACTTTAAATTAATAACTTCCTTTCTTTAAGTTATTTACTTGAAGAACAGAATTTTGATTTTAACTTAAAGTACAGAACTTTAAACTAACAACTTCCATTCTTTAAGTTATTAACTTGAAAAAAAGAATTTTGATTTTAACTTAAAGTACAGAACTTTAAACTAATAACTTCCATTCTTTAAGTTATTTACTTGAAGAAAAGAATTTTGATTTTAACTTAAAGTACAGAACTTTAAACTAACAACTTCCATTCTTTAAGTTATTAACTTGAAGAAAAGAATTTTGATTTTAACTTAAAGTACAGAACTTTAAATTAATAACTTCCTTTCTTTAAGTTATTTATTTGAAGAAAAGAATTTTGATTTTAACTTAAAGTACAGAACTTTAAACTAACAACTTCCATTCTTTAAGTTATTTACTTGAAGAAAAGAATTTTGATTTTAACTTAAAGTACAGAACTTTAAATTAATAACTTCCTTTCTTTAAGTTATTTACTTAAAGAAAAGAATTTTGATTTTAACTTAAAGTACAGAACTTTAACCTAACAACTTCCATTCTTTAAGTTATTAACTTGAAAAAAAGAATTTTGATTTTAACTTAAAGTGCAGAACTTTAAACTAATAACTTCCATTCTTTAAGTTATTTACTTGAAGAAAAGAATTTTGATGTTAACTTAAAGTACAGAACTTTAAACTAACAACTTCCATTCTTTAAGTTATTAACTTGAAGAAAAGAATTTTGACTTTAACTTAAAGTACAGAACTTTAAACTAATAACTTCCATTCTTTAAGTTATTTACTTGAAGAAAAGAATTTTGATTTTAACTTAAAGTACAGAACTTTGAACTAACAACTTCCATTCTTTAAGTTATTAACTTGAAGAAAAGTATTTTGATTTTAACTTAAAGTACAGAACTTTAAACTAACAACTTCCATTCTTTAAGTTATTACCTTGAAGAAAAAATTTTTATTTTAACTTAAAGTACAGAACTTTAAACTAACAACTTCCATTCTTTAAGTTAATAACTAGAAGAAAAGAATTTTGAATTTAACTTAAAGTACAGAACTTTAAACTAATTACTTCCATTCTTTAAGTTATTTACTTGAAGAAAAAAATTTTGATTTTAACTGAAAGTACAGAACTACCAATTAATAACGTCCTTTCTTTAAGTTATTTACTGGAAGAAAAGAATTTTGATTTTAACTTAAAGTACAGAACTTTGAACTAACAACTTCCATTCTTTAAGTTATTAACTTGAAGAAAAGAATTTTGATTTTAACTTAAAGTACAGAACTTTAAACTAACAACTTCCATTCTTTAATTTATTAACTTGAAGAAAAGAATTTTGATTTTAACTTAAAGTACAGAACTTTAAACTAATTACTTCCATTCATTAAGTTATTTACTTGACGAAAAGAATTTTGATTTTAACTTAAAGTACAGAACTTTAAATTAATAACTTCGTTTGTTTAAGTTATTTACTTGAAGAAAAGAATTTTGATTTTAACTTAAAGTACAGAACTTTAAACTAACAACTTCCATTCTTCAAGTTATTAACTTGAAAAAAAGAATTTTGATTTTAACTTAAAGTACAGAACTTTAAACTAATAACTTCCATTCTTTAAGTTATTAACTAGAAGAAAAGAATTTTGATTTTAACTTAAAGTACAGAACTTTAAATTAATAACTTCCATTCTTTAAGTTATTAACTTGAAGAAAAGAATTTTGAATTTAACTTAAAGTAAAGAACTTTAAATTAATAACTTCGTTTCTTTAAGTTATTTACTTGAAGAACAGAATTTTGATTTTAACTTAAAGTACAGAACTTTAAACTAACAACTTCCATTCTTTAAGTTATTAACTTGAAAAAAAGAATTTTGATTTTAACTTAAAGTACAGAACTTTAAACTAATAACTTCCATTCTTTAAGTTATTAACTAGAAGAAAAGAATTTTGATTTTAACTTAAAGTACAGAACTTTAAACTAATAACTTCCATTCTTTAAGTTATTTAATTGAAGAAAAGAATTTTGATTTTAACTTAAAGTACAGAACTTTAAACTAACAACTTCCATTCTTTAAGTTATTAACTAGAAGAAAAGAATTTTGATTTTAGCTTAAAGTACAGAACTTTAAACTAATAACTTCCATTCTTTAAGTTATTTACTTGAAGAAAAGGATTTTGATTTTAACTTAAAGTACAGAACTTTAAAATTGTAACTTCCATTCTTTAAGTTAATTACTTGAAGAAAAGAATTTTGATTTTACCTTAAAGTACAGCACTTTAAACTAACAACTTACATTCTTTAAGTTATTAACTTGAAAAAAAGAATTTTGATTTTAACTTAAAGTACAGAACTTTAAACTAATTACTTCCATTCTTTAAGTTATTTACTTGAAGAAAAAAATTTTGATTTTAACTTAAAGTACAGAACATTAAACTAACAACTTCCATTCTTTAAGTTATTAACTTGAAAAAAAGAATTTTGATTTTAACTTAAAGTACAGAACTTTAAACTAATAACTTCCATTCTTTAAGTTATTAACTAGAAGAAAAGAATTTTGATTTTAACTTAAAGTACAGAACTTTAAATTAATAACTTCCTTTCTGTAAGTTATTTACTTGAAGAAAAAAATTTTGATTTTAACTTAAAGTACAGAACTTTAAACTAACAACTTCCATTCTTTAAGTTATTTACTTGAAGAAAAGAATTTTGATTTTAACTTAAAGTACAGAACTTTAAACTAACAACTTCCATTCTTTAAGTGATTAACTTGAAAAAAAGAATTTTGATTTTAACTTAAAGTACAGAACTTTAAACTAATAACTTCCATTCTTTAAGTTATTAACTAGAAGAAAAGAATTTTGATTTTAACTTAAAGTACAGAACTTTGAACTAACAACTTCCATTCTTTAAGTTATTAACTTGAAGAAAAGAATTTTGATTTTAACTTAAAGTACAGAACTTTAAACTAACAACTTCCATTCTTTAAGTTATTAGCATGAAGAAAAGAATTTTGATTTTAACTTAAAGTACAGACCTTTAAACTTATTACTTCCATTCATTATGTTATTTACTTGACGAAAAGAATTTTGATTTTAGCTTAAAGTACAGAACTTTAAACTAATAACTTCCATTCTTTAAGTTATTTACTTGAAGAAAAGGATTTTGATTTTAACTTAAAGTACAGAACTTTAAAATTGTAACTTCCATTCTTTAAGTTAATTACTTGAAGAAAAGAATTTTGATTTTACCTTAAAGTACAGCACTTTAAACTAACAACTTACATTCTTTAAGTTATTAACTTGAAAAAAAGAATTTTGATTTTAACTTAAAGTACAGAACTTTAAACTAATTACTTCCATTCTTTAAGTTATTTACTTGAAGAAAAAAATTTTGATTTTAACTTAAAGTACAGAACTTTAAACTAACAACTTCCATTCTTTAAGTTATTAACTTGAAAAAAAGAATTTTGATTTTAACTTAAAGTACAGAACTTTAAACTAATAACTTCCATTCTTTAAGTTATTAACTAGAAGAAAAGAATTTTGATTTTAACTTAAAGTACAGAACTTTAAATTAATAACTTCCTTTCTGTAAGTTATTTACTTGAAGAAAAAAATTTTGATTTTAACTTAAAGTACAGAACTTTAAACTAACAACTTCCATTCTTTAAGTTATGAACTTGAAAAAAAAAATTTTGATTTTAACTTAAAGTACAGAACTTTAAACTAATAACTTCCATTCTTTAAGTTATTTAATTGAAGAAAAGAATTTTGATTTTAACTTAAAGTACAGAACTTTAAACTAACAACTTCCATTCTTTAAGTTTTTAACTTGAAGAAAAGAATTTTGATTTTAACTTAAAGTACAGAACTTTAAACTAATTACTTCCATTCATTAAGTTATTTACTTGACGAAAAGAATTTTGATTTTAACTTAAAGTACTGAACTTTAAATTAATAACTTCCTTTCTTTAAGTTATTTACTTGAAGAACAGAATTTTGATTTTAACTTAAAGTACAGAACTTTAAACTAACAACTTCCATTCTTTAAGTTATTAACTTGAAAAAAAGAATTTTGATTTTAACTTAAAGTACAGAACTTTAAACTAATAACTTCCATTCTTTAAGTTATTAACTAGAAGAAAAGAATTTTGATTTTAACTTAAAGTACAGAACTTTAAATTAATAACTTCCTTTCTTTAAGTTATTTACTTGAAGAAAAGAATTTTGATTTTAACTTAAAGTACAGAACTTTAAACTAACAACTTCCATTCTTTAAGTTATTTAATTGAAGAAAAGAATTTTGATTTTAACTTAAAGTACAGAACTTTAAACTAATAACTTCCATTCTTTAAGTTATTAACTAGAAGAAAAGAATTTTGATTTTAACTTAAAGTACAGAACTTTAAATTAATAACTTCCTTTCTTTAAGTTATTTACTTGAAGAAAAGAATTTTGATTTTAACTTAAAGTACAGAACTTTAAACTAACAACTTCCATTCTTTAAGTTATTAACTTGAAAAAAAGAATTTTGATTTTAACTTAAAGTACAGAACTTTAAACTAATAACTTCCATTCTTTAAGTTATTAACTAGAAGAAAAGAATTTTGATTTTAACTTAAAGTACAGAACTTTAAACTAATAACTTCCATTCTTTAAGTTATTAGCATGAAGAAAAGAATTTTGATTTTAACTTAAAGTACAGACCTTTAAACTTATTACTTCCATTCATTATGTTATTTACTTGACGAAAAGAATTTTGATTTTAGCTTAAAGTACAGAACTTTAAACTAATAACTTCCATTCTTTAAGTTATTTACTTGAAGAAAAGGATTTTGATTTTAACTTAAAGTACAGAACTTTAAAATTGTAACTTCCATTCTTTAAGTTAATTACTTGAAGAAAAGAATTTTGATTTTACTTTAAAGTACAGCACTTTAAACTAACAACTTACATTCTTTAAGTTATTAACTTGAAAAAAAGAATTTTGATTTTAACTTAAAGTACAGAACTTTAAACTAATTACTTCCATTCTTTATGTTATTTACTTGAAGAAAAAAATTTTGATTTTAACTTAAAGTACAGAACTTTAAACTAACAACTTCCATTCTTTAAGTTATTAACTTGAAAAAAAGAATTTTGATTTTAACTTAAAGTACAGAACTTTAAATTAATAACTTCCTTTCTGTAAGTTATTTAATTGAAGAAAAGAATTTTGATTTTAACTTAAAGTACAGAACTTTAAACTAACAACTTCCATTCTTTAAGTTTTTAACTTGAAGAAAAGAATTTTGATTTTAACTTAAAGTACAGAACTTTAAACTAATTACTTCCATTCATTAAGTTATTTACTTGACGAAAAGAATTTTGATTTTAACTTAAAGTACTGAACTTTAAATTAATAACTTCCTTTCTTTAAGTTATTTACTTGAAGAACAGAATTTTGATTTTAACTTAAAGTACAGAACTTTAAACTAACAACTTCTATTCTTTAAGTTATTAACTTGAAAAAAAGAATTTTGATTTTAACTTAAAGTACAGAACTTTAAACTAATAACTTCCATTCTTTAAGTTATTAACTAGAAGAAAAGAATTTTGATTTTAACTTAAAGTACAGAACTTTAAATTAATAACTTCCTTTCTTTAAGTTATTTACTTGAAGAAAAGAATTTTGATTTTAACTTAAAGTACAGAACTTTAAACTAACAACTTCCATTCTTTAAGTTATTTAATTGAAGAAAAGAATTTTGATTTTAACTTAAAGTACAGAACTTTGAACTAACAACTTCCATTCTTTAAGTTATTAACTTGAAGAAAAGAATTTTGATTTTAAATTAAAGTACAGAACTTTAAATTAATAACTTCCTTTCTTTAAGTTATTTACTTGAAGAACAGAATTTTGATTTTAACTTTAAGTACAGAACTTTAAACTAACAACTTCCATTCTTTAAGTTATTAACTTGAAAAAAAGAATTTTGATTTTAACTTAAAGTACAGAACTTTAAACTAATAACTTCCATTCTTTAAGTTATTAACTAGAAGAAAAGAATTTTGATTTTAACTTAAAGTACAGAACTTTAAACTAACAACTTCCATTCTTTAAGTTATTAACTTGAAGAAAAGAATTTTGATTTTAACTTAAAGTACAGAAATTTGAACTAACAACTTCCATTCTTTAAGTTATTAACTTGAAGAAAAGAATTTTGATTTTAACTTAAAGTACAGAACTTTAAACTAACAACTTCCATTCGTTAATTTATTAACTTGAAGAAAAGAATTTTGATTTTAACTTAAAGTACAGAACTTTAAACTAATTACTTCCATTCATTAAGTTATTTACTTGACGAAAAGAATTTTGAATTTAACTTAAAGTAAAGAACTTTAAATTAATAACTTCCTTTCTTTAAGTTATTTACTTGAAGAACAGAATTTTGATTTTAACTTAAAGTACAGAACTTTAAACTAACAACTTCCATTCTTTAAGTGATTAACTTGAAAAAAAGAATTTTGATTTTAACTTAAAGTACAGAACTTTAAACTAATAACTTCCATTCTTTAAGTTATTAACTAGAAGAAAAGAATTTTGATTTTAACTTAAAGTACAGAACTTTAAATTAATAACCTCCTATCTTTAAGTTATTTACTTGAAGAAAAGAATTTTGATTTTAACTGAAAGTACAGACCTTTAAACTAACAACTTCCATTCTTTAAGTATTAACTTGAAAAAAGAATTTTGATTTTAACTTAAAGTACAGAACTTTAAACTAATAACTTCCATTCTTTAAGTTATTAACTTGAAGAAAAGAATTTTGATTTTAACTTAAAGTACAGAACTTTGAACTAACAACTTCCATTCTTTAAGTTATTAACTTGAAGAAAAAAATTTTGATTTTAACTTAAAGTACAGAACTGTAAATTAATAACTTCCTTTCTTTAAGTTATTTACTTGAAGAAAAGAATTTTGATTTTAACTTAAAGTACAGAACTTTAAACTAACAACTTCCATTCTTTAAGTTATTAACTTGAAAAAAAGAATTTTGATTTTAACTTAAAGTACAGAACTTTAAACTAATAACTTCTATTCTTTAAGTTATTTACTTGAAGAAAAGACATTTGATTTTAACTTAAAGTACAGAACTTTAAACTAACAACTTCCATTCTTTAAGTTATTAACTTGAAGAAAAGAATTTTTGATTTTAACTTAAAGTACAGAACTTTAAATTAATAACTTCCTTTCTTTAAGTTATTTACTTAAGTTATTTACTTACTCTTTAAGTTATTTACTTGAAGAAAAGAATTTTGATTTTAACTTAAAGTACAGAACTTTAAACTAACAACTTCCATTCTTTAAGTTATTAACTAGAAAAAAAGAATTTTGATTTTAACTTAAAGTACAGATCTTTAAACTAATAACTTCCATTCTTTAAGTTATTTACTTGAAGAAAAGAATTTTGATTTTAACTTAAAGTACAGAACTTTAAATTAATAACTTCCTTTCTTTAAGTGATTTACTTGAAGAAAAGAATTTTGATTTTAACTTAAAGTACAGAACTTTAAACTAACAACTTCTATTCTTTAAGTTATTAACTTGAAAAAAAGAATTTTGATTTTAACTTAAAGTATAGAACTTTAAACTAATAACTTCCATTCTTTAAGTTATTTACTTGTAGAAAAGAATTTTGATTTTAACTTAAAGTACAGAACTTTAAACTAACAACTTCCATTCTTTAAGTTATTAACTTGAATAAAAGAATTTTGATTTTAACTTAAAGTACAGAACTTTAAACTAATAACTTCCATTCTTTAAGTTATTTACTTGAAGAAAAGAATTTTGATTTTAACTTAAAGTACAGAACTTTTAACTAACAACTTCCATTCTTTAATTTATTAACTTGAAGAAAAGAATTTTGATTTTAACTTAAAGTACAGAACTTTAAACTAATTACTTCCATTCATTAAGTTGATTACTTGACGAAAAGAATTTTAAATTTAACTTAAAGTAAAGAACTTTAAATTAATAACTTCCTTTCTTTAAGTTATTTACTTGAAGAACAGAATTTTGATTTTAACTTAAAGTACAGAACTTTAAACTAACAACTTCCATTCTTTAAGTTATTAACTTGAAAAAAAGAATTTTGATTTTAACTTAAAGTACAGAACTTTAAACTAATAACTTCCATTCTTTAAGTTATTTACTTGAAGAAAAGAATTTTGATTTTAACTTAAAGTACAGAACTTTAAACTAACAACTTCCATTCTTTAAGTTATTAACTTGAAGAAAAGAATTTTGATTTTAACTTAAAGTACAGAACTTTAAATTAATAACTTCCTTTCTTTAAGTTATTTATTTGAAGAAAAGAATTTTGATTTTAACTTAAAGTACAGAACTTTAACCTAACAACTTCCATTCTTTAAGTTATTAACTTGAAAAAAAGAATTTTGATTTTAACTTAAAGTACAGAACTTTAAACTAATAACTTCCATTCTTTAAGTTATTTACTTGAAGAAAAGAATTTTGATGTTAACTTAAAGTACAGAACTTTAAACTAACAACTTCCATTCTTTAAGTTATTAACTTGAAGAAAAGAATTTTGACTTTAACTTAAAGTACAGAACTTTAAACTAATAACTTCCATTCTTTAAGTTATTTACTTGAAGAAAAGAATTTTGATTTTAACTTAAAGTACAGAACTTTAAACTAACAACTTCCATTCTTTAAGTTATTAACTTGAAGAAAAGTATTTTGATTTTAACTTAAAGTACAGAACTTTAAACTAACAACTTCCATTCTTTAAGTTATTACCTTGAAGAAAAAATTTTTATTTTAACTTAAAGTACAGAACTTTAAACTAACAACTTCCATTCTTTAAGTTAATAACTAGAAGAAAAGAATTTTGAATTTAACTTAAAGTACAGAACTTTAAACTAATTACTTCCATTCTTTAAGTTATTTACTTGAAGAAAAAAATTTTGATTTTAACTGAAAGTACAGAACTACCAATTAATAACGTCCTTTCTTTAAGTTATTTACTGGAAGAAAAGAATTTTGATTTTAACTTAAAGTACAGAACTTTGAACTAACAACTTCCATTCTTTAAGTTATTAACTTGAAGAAAAGAATTTTGATTTTAACTTAAAGTACAGAACTTTAAACTAACAACTTCCATTCTTTAATTTATTAACTTGAAGAAAAGAATTTTGATTTTAACTTAAAGTACAGAACTTTAAACTAATTACTTCCATTCATTAAGTTATTTACTTGACGAAAAGAATTTTGATTTTAACTTAAAGTACAGAACTTCAAATTAATAACTTCCTTTGTTTAAGTTATTTACTTGAAGAAAAGAATTTTGATTTTAACTTAAAGTACAGAACTTTAAACTAACAACTTCCATTCTTCAAGTTATTAACTTGAAAAAAAGAATTTTGATTTTAACTTAAAGTACAGAACTTTAAACTAATAACTTCCATTCTTTAAGTTATTAACTAGAAGAAAAGAATTTTGATTTTAACTTAAAGTACAGAACTTTAAATTAATAACTTCCATTCTTTAAGTTATTAACTTGAAGAAAAGAATTTTGAATTTAACTTAAAGTAAAGAACTTTAAATTAATAACTTCGTTTCTTTAAGTTATTTACTTGAAGAACAGAATTTTGATTTTAACTTAAAGTACAGAACTTTAAACTAACAACTTCCATTCTTTAATTTATTAACTTCAAGAAAAGAATTTTGATTTTAACTTAAAGTACAGAACTTTAAACTAATTACTTCCATTCATTAAGTTATTTACTTGACGAAAAGAATTTTGAATTTAACTTAAAGTAAAGAACTTTAAATTAATAACTTCGTTTCTTTAATTTATTTACTTGAAGAACAGAATTTTGATTTTAACTTAAAGTACAGAACTTTAAACTAACAACTTCCATTCTTTAAGTGATTAACTTGAAAAAAAGAATTTTGATTTTAACTTAAAGTACAGAACTTTAAACTAATAACATCCTATCTTTAAGTTATTAACTTGAAGAAAAGAATTTTAATTTTAACTTAAAGTACAGAACTTTAAATTAATAACTTCCTTTCTTTAAGTTATTTACTTAAAGAAAAGAATTTTGATTTTAACTTAAAGTACAGAACTTTAAACTAATAACTTCCATTCTTTAAGTTATTAACTTGAAGAAAAGAATTTTGATTTTAACTTAAAGTACAGAACTTTAAACTAATAACTTCCATTCTTTAAGTTATTTACTTGAAGGAAAGAATTTTGATTTTAACTTAAAGTACAGAACTTTAAACTAACAACTTCCATTCTTTAAGTTATTAACTTGAAGAAAAGAATTTTGATTTTAACTTAAAGTACAGAACTTTAAACTAATAACTTCCATTCTTTAAGTTATTTACTTGAAGAAAAGAATTTTGATTTTAACTTAAAGTACAGAACTTTAAACTAACAACTTCCATTCTTTAAGTTATTAACTTGAAGAAAAGAATTTTGATTTTAACTTAAAGTACAGAACTTTAAATTAATAACTTCCTTTCTTTAAGTTATTTACTTGAAGAAAAGAATTTTGATTTTAACTTAAAGTACAGAACTTTAAACTAACAACTTCCATTCTTTAAGTTATTAACTAGAAAAAAAGAATTTTGATTTTAACTTAAAGTACAGAACTTTAAACTAATAACTTCCATTCTTTAAGTTATTTACTTGAAGAAAAGAATTTTGATTTTAACTTAAAGTACAGAACTTTAAATTAATAACTTCCTTTCTTTAAGTTATTTACTTAAAGAAAAGAATTTTGATTTTAACTTAAAGTACAGAACTTTAAACTAACAACTTCCATTCTTTAAGTTATTAACTTGAAAAAAAGAATTTTGATTTTAACTTAAAGTACAGAACTTTAAACTAATAACTTCCATTCTTTAAATTATTTACTTGAAGAAAAGAATTTTGATTTTAACTTAAAGTACAGAACTTTAAACTAACAACTTCCATTCTTTAAGTTATTAACTTGAATAAAAGAATTTTGATTTTAACTTAAAGTACAGAACTTTAAACTAATAACTTCCATTCTTTAAGTTATTTACTTGAAGAAAAGAATTTTGATTTTAACTTAAAGTACAGAACTTTAAACTAACAACTTCCATTCTTTAATTTATTAACTTGAAGAAAAGAATTTTGATTTTAACTTAAAGTACAGAACTTTAAACTAATAACTTCCATTCATTAAGTTATTTACTTGACGAAAAGAATTTTAAATTTAACTTAAAGTAAAGAACTTTAAATTAATAACTTCCTATCTTTAAGTTATTTACTTGAAGAACAGAATTTTGATTTTAACTTAAAGTACAGATCTTTAAACTAATAACTTCCATTCTTTAAGTTATTTACTTGAAGAAAAGAATTTTGATTTTAACTTAAAGTACAGAACTTTAAATTAATAACTTCCTTTCTTTAAGTGATTTACTTGAAGAAAAGAATTTTGATTTTAACTTAAAGTACAGAACTTTAAACTAACAACTTCCATTCTTTAAGTTATTAACTTGAAAAAAAGAATTTTGATTTTAACTTAAAGTACAGAACTTTAAACTAATAACTTCCATTCTTTAAGTTATTTACTTGAAGAAAAGAATTTTGATTTTAACTTAAAGTACAGAACTTTAAACTAACAACTTCCATTCTTTAAGTTATTAACTTGAATAAAAGAATTTTGATTTTAACTTAAAGTACAGAACTTTAAACTAATAACTTCCATTCTTTAAGTTATTTACTTGAAGAAAAGAATTTTGATTTTAACTTAAAGTACAGAACTTTAAACTAACAACTTCCATTCTTTAAGTTATTAACTTGAAAAAAAGAATTTTGATTTTAACTTAAAGTACAGAACTTTAAACTAATAACTTCCATTCTTTAAGTTATTTACTTGAAGAAAAGAATTTTGATTTTAACTTAAAGTACAGAACTTTAAACTAACAAATTCCATTCCTTAAGTTATTTACCAAAAAAATTGAATTTTGATTTTAACTTAAAGTACAGAACTTTAAACTAATAACTTCCATTCTTTAAGTTATTTACTTGAAGAAAAGAATTTTAATTTTAACTTAAAGTACAGAACTTTAAACTAACAACTTCCATTCTTTAAGTTATTAACTTGAATAAAAGAATTTTGATTTTAACTTAAAGTACAGAACTTTAAACTAATAACTTCCATTCTTTAAGTTATTTACTTGAAGAATAGAATTTTGATTTTAATTTAAAGTACAGAACTTTAAACTAACAACTTCCATTCTTTAAGTTATTAACATGAATAAAAGAATTTTGATTTTAACTTAAAGTACAGAACTTTAAATTAATAACTTCCTTTCTTTAAGTTATTTACTTGAAGAAAAGAATTTTGATTTTAACTTAAAGTACAGAACTTTAAACTAACAACTTCCATTCTTTAATTTATTAACTTGAAGAAAAGAATTTTGATTTTAACTTAAAGTACAGAACTTTAAACTAATAACTTCCATTCATTAAGTTATTTACTTGACGAAAAGAATTTTAAATTTAACTTAAAGTAAAGAACTTTAAATTAATAACTTCCTATCTTTAAGTTATTTACTTGAAGAACAGAATTTTGATTTTAACTTAAAGTACAGATCTTTAAACTAATAACTTCCATTCTTTAAGTTATTTACTTGAAGAAAAGAATTTTGATTTTAACTTAAAGTACAGAACTTTAAATTAATAACTTCCTTTCTTTAAGTGATTTACTTGAAGAAAAGAATTTTGATTTTAACTTAAAGTACAGAACTTTAAACTAACAACTTCCATTCTTTAAGTTATTAACTTAAAAAAAGAATTTTGATTTTAACTTAAAGTACAGAACTTTAAACTAATAACTTCCATTCTTTAAGTTATTTACTTGAAGAAAAGAATTTTGATTTTAACTTAAAGTACAGAACTTTAAACTAACAACTTCCATTCTTTAAGTTATTAACTTGAATAAAAGAATTTTGATTTTAACTTAAAGTACAGAACTTTAAACTAATAACTTCCATTCTTTAAGTTATTTACTTGAAGAAAAGAATTTTGATTTTAACTTAAAGTACAGAACTTTAAACTAACAACTTCCATTCTTTAAGTTATTAACTTGAAAAAAAGAATTTTGATTTTAACTTAAAGTACAGAACTTTAAACTAATAACTTCCATTCTTTAAGTTATTTACTTGAAGAAAAGAATTTTGATTTTAACTTAAAGTACAGAACTTTAAACTAACAAATTCCATTCCTTAAGTTATTTACCAAAAAAATTGAATTTTGATTTTAACTTAAAGTACAGAACTTTAAACTAATAACTTCCATTCTTTAAGTTATTTACTTGAAGAAAAGAATTTTAATTTTAACTTAAAGTACAGAACTTTAAACTAACAACTTCCATTCTTTAAGTTATTAACTTGAATAAAAGAATTTTGATTTTAACTTAAAGTACAGAACTTTAAATTAATAACTTCCTTTCTTTAAGTTATTTACTTGAAGAAAAGAATTTTGATTTTAACTTAAAGTACAGAACTTTAAACTAATAACTTCCATTCTTTAAGTTATTTACTTGAAGAAGAGAATTTTGATTTTAACTTAAAGTACAGAACTTCCATTCTTTAAGTTATTAACTTGAAGAAAAGAATTTTAATTTTAACTTAAAGTACAGAACTTTAAATTAATAACTTCCTTTCTTTAAGTTATTTACTTGAAGAAAAGAATTTTGATTTTAACTTAAAGTACAGAACTTTAAACTAACAACTTCCATTCTTTAAGTTATTAACTTGAAAAAAAGAATTTTGATTTTAACTTAAAGTACAGAACTTTAAACTAATAACTTCCATTCTTTAAGTTATTTACTTGAAGAAGAGAATTTTGATTTTAACTTAAAGTACAGAACTTCCATTCTTTAAGTTATTAACTTGAAGAAAAGAATTTTAATTTTAACTTAAAGTACAGAACTTTAAATTAATAACTTCCTTTCTTTAAGTTATTTACTTGAAGAAAAGAATTTTGATTTTAACTTAAAGTACAGAACTTTAAACTAACAACTTCCATTCTTTAAGTTATTAACTTGAAAAAAAGAATTTTGATTTTAACTTAAAGTACAGAACTTTAAACTAATAACTTCCATTCTTTAAGTTATTTATTTGAAGAAAAGAATTTTGATGTTAACTTAAAGTACAGAACTTTAAGCTAATAACTTCCATTCTTTAAGTTATTTACTTGAAGAAAAGAATTTTGATGTAAACTTAAAGTACAGAACTTTAAACTAACAACTTCCATTCTTTAAGTTATTAACTTGAAGAAAAGAATTTTGATTTTAACTTAAAGTACAGAACTTTAAACTAACAACTTCCATTCTTTAAGTTATTAACTTGAAGAAAAGAATTTTGATTTTAACTTAAAGTACAGAACTTTAAATTAATAACTTCCTATCTTTAAGTTATTTACTTGAAGAAAAGAATTTTGATTTTAACTTAAAGTACAGAACTTTAAACTAACAACTTCCATTCTTTAAGTTATTAACTAGAAAAAAAGAATTTTGATTTTAACTTAAAGTACAGAACTTTAAACTAATAACTTCCATTCTTTAAGTTATTTACTTGAAGAAAAGAATTTTGATTTTAACTTAAAGTACAGAACTTTAAATTAATAACTTCCTTTCTTTAAGTTATTTACTTGAAGAAAAGAATTTTGATTTTAACTTAAAGTACAGAACTTTAAACTAACAACTTCCATTCTTTAAGTTATTAACTTGAAAAAAAGAATTTTGATTTTAACTTAAAGTACAGAACTTTAAACTAATAACTTCCATTCTTTAAGTTATTTACTAGAAGAAAAGAATTTTGATTTCAACTTAAAGTACAGAACTTTAAACTAACAACTTCCATTCTTTAAGTTATTAACTTGAATAAAAGAATTTTGATTTTAACTTAAAGTACAGAACTTTAAACTAATAACTTCCATTCTTTAAGTTATTTACTTGAAGAAAAGAATTTTGATTTTAACTTAAAGTACAGAACTTTAAACTAACAACTTCCATTCTTTAATTTATTAACTTGAAGAAAAGAATTTTGATTTTAACTTAAAGTACAGAACTTTAAACTAATAACTTCCATTCATTAAGTTATTTACTTGACGAAAAGAATTTTAAATTTAACTTAAAGTAAAGAACTTTAAATTAATAACTTCCTATCTTTAAGTTATTTACTTGAAGAACAGAATTTTGATTTTAACTTAAAGTACAGATCTTTAAACTAATAACTTCCATTCTTTAAGTTATTTACTTGAAGAAAAGAATTTTGATTTTAACTTAAAGTACAGAACTTTAAATTAATAACTTCCTTTCTTTAAGTTATTTACTTGAAGAAAAGAATTTTGATTTTAACTTAAAGTACAGAACTTTAAACTAACAACTTCCATTCTTTAAGTTATTAACTTGAAAAAAAGAATTTTGATTTTAACTTAAAGTACAGAACTTTAAACTAATAACTTCCATTCTTTAAGTTATTTACTTGAAGAAAAGAATTTTGAATTCAACTTAAAGTACAGAACTTTAAACTAACAACTTCCATTCTTTAAGTTATTAACTTGAATAAAAGAATTTTGATTTTAACTTAAAGTACAGAACTTTAAAGTAATAACTTCCATTCTTTAAGTTATTTACTTGAAGAAAAGAATTTTGATTTTAACTTAAAGTACAGAACTTTAAACTAACAACTTCCATTCTTTAATTTATTAACTTGAAGAAAAGAATTTTGATTTTAACTTAAAGTACAGAACTTTAAACTAATAACTTCCATTCATTAAGTTATTTACTTGACGAAAAGAATTTTAAATTTAACTTAAAGTAAAGAACTTTAAATTAATAACTTCCTATCTTTAAGTTATTTACTTGAAGAACAGAATTTTGATTTTAACTTAAAGTACAGATCTTTAAACTAATAACTTCCATTCTTTAAGTTATTTACTTGAAGAAAAGAATTTTGATTTTAACTTAAAGTACAGAACTTTAAATTAATAACTTCCTTTCTTAAAGTGATTTACTTGAAGAAAAGATATTTGATTTTAACTTAAAGTACAGAACTTTAAACTAACAACTTCCATTCTTTAAGTTATTAACTTGAAAAAAAGAATTTTGATTTTAACTTAAAGTACAGAACTTTAAACTAATAACTTCCATTCTTTAAGTTATTTACTTGAAGAAAAGAATTTTGATTTTAACTTAAAGTACAGAACTTTAAACTAACAACTTCCATTCTTTAAGTTATTAACTTGAATAAAAGAATTTTGATTTTAACTTAAAGTACAGAACTTTAAACTAATAACTTCCATTCTTTAAGTTATTTACTTGAAGAAAAGAATTTTGATTTTCACTTAAAGTACAGAACTTTAAACTAACAACTTCCATTCTTTAAGTTATTAACTTGAAAAAAAGAATTTTGATTTTAACTTAAAGTACAGAACTTTAAACTAATAACTTCCATTCTTTAAGTTATTTACTTGAAGAAAAGAATTTTGATTTTAACTTAAAGTACAGAACTTTAAACTAACAAATTCCATTCTTTAAGTTATTTACCAAAAAAATTGAATTTTGATTTTAACTTAAAGTACAGAACTTTAAACTAATAACTTCCATTCTTTAAGTTATTTACTTGAAGAAAAGAATTTTGATTTTAACTTAAAGTACAGAACTTTAAACTAACAACTTCCATTCTTTAAGTTATTAACTTGAATAAAAGAATTTTGATTTTAACTTAAAGTACAGAACTTTAAATTAATAACTTCCTTTCTTTAAGTTATTTACTTGAAGAAAAGAATTTTGATTTTAACTTAAAGTACAGAACTTTAAACTAACAACTTCCATTCTTTAGGTTATTAACTTGAAAAAAAGAATTTTGATTTTAACTTAAAGTACAGAACTTTAAACTAATAACTTCCATTCTTTAAGTTATTTACTTGAAGAAAAGAATTTTGATTTTAACTTAAAGTACAGAACTTCCATTCTTTAAGTTATTAACTTGAAGAAAAGAATTTTAATTTTAACTTAAAGTACAGAACTTTAAATTAATAACTTCCTTTCTTTAAGTTATTTACTTGAAGAAAAGAATTTTGATTTTAACTTAAAGTACAGAACTTTAAACTAACAACTTCCATTCTTTAAGTTATTAACTTGAAAAAAAGAATTTTGATTTTAACTTAAAGTACAGAACTTTAAACTAATAACTTCCATTCTTTAAGTTATTTATTTGAAGAAAAGAATTTTGATGTTAACTTAAAGTACAGAACTTTAAACTAATAACTTCCATTCTTTAAGTTATTTACTTGAAGAAAAGAATTTTGATGTTAACTTAAAGTACAGAACTTTAAACTAACAACTTCCATTCTTTAAGTTATTAACTTGAAGAAAAGAATTTTGATTTTAACTTAAAGTACAGAACTTTAAACTAATAACTTCCATTCTTTAAGTTATTTACTTGAAGAAAAGAATTTTGATGTTAACTTAAAGTACAGAACTTTAAACTAATAACTTCCATTCTTTAAGTTATTTACTTGAAGAAAAGGATTTTGATTTTAACTTAAAGTACAGAACTTTAAAATTGTAACTTCCATTCTTTAAGTTAATTACTTGAAGAAAAGAATTTTGATTTTAACTTAAAGGACAGCACTTTAAACTAACAACTTCCATTGTTTAAGTTATTACCTTGAAGAAAAGAATTTTGATTTTAACTTAAAGTACAGAACTTTGAACTAACAACTTCCATTCTTTAAGTTATTAACTTAAAGAAAAGAATTTTGATTTTAACTTAAAGTACAGAACTTTGAACTAACAACTTCCATTCTTTAAGTTATTAACTTGAAGAAAAGTATTTTGATTTTAACTTAAAGTACAGAACTTTAAACTAACAACTTCCATTCTTTAAGTTATTACCTTGAAGAAAAAATTTTGATTTTAACTTAAAGTACAGAACTTTAAACTAACAACTTCCATTCTTTAAGTTAATAACTAGAAGAAAAGAATTTTGATTTTAACTTAAAGTACAGAACTTTAAACTAATTACTTCCATTCTTTAAGTTATTTACTTGAAGAAAAGAATTTTGATTTTAACTTAAAGTACAGAACTTTAAATTAATAACTTCCTTTCTTTAAGTTATTTACTTGAAGAACAGAATTTTGATTTTAACTTAAAGTACAGAACTTTATACTAACAACTTCCATTCTTTAAGCTATTTAAATAAAGAAAAGAATTTTGATTTTAACTTAAAGTACAGAACTTTAAACTAACAACTTCCATTCTTTAATTTATTAACTTGAAGAAAAGAAATTTGATTATAACTTAAAGTACAGAACTTTAAACTAATTACTTCCATTCATTAAGTTATTTACTTGACGAAAAGAATTTTGATTTTAACTTAAAGTACAGAACTTTAAATTAATAACTTCCTTTCTTTAAGTTATTTACTTGAAGAACAGAATTTTGGATTTAACTTAAAGTACAGAACTTTAAACTAACAACTTCCATTCTTTAAGTTATTAACTTGAAAAAAAGAATTTTGATTTTAACTTAAAGTACAGAACTTTAAACTAATAACTTCCTTTCTTTAAGTTATTAACTAGAAGAAAAGAATTTTGATTTTAACTTAAAGTACAGAACTTTAAATTAATAACTTCCTTTCTTTAAGTTATTTACTTGAAGAAAAGAATTTTGATTTTAACTTAAAGTACAGAACTTTGAACTAACAACTTCCATTCTTTAAGTTATTAACTTGAAGAAAAGAATTTTGATTTTAACTTAAAGTAAAGAACTTTAAACTAACAACTTCCATTCTTTAATTTATTAACTTGAAGAAAAGAATTTTGATTTTAACTTAATGTACAGAACTTTAAACTAATTACTTCCATCCATTAAGTTATTTACTTGACGAAAAGAATTTTGATTTTAACTTAAAGTACAGAACTTTAAATTAATAACTTCCTTTCTTTAAGTTATTTACTTGAAGAAAAGAATTTTGATTTTAACTTAAAGTACAGAACTTTGAACTAACAACTTCCATTCTTTAAGTTATTAACTAGAAGAAAAGAATTTTGATTTTAACTTAAAGTACAGAACTTTAAACTAATAACTTCCATTCTTTAAGTCATTTAATTGAAGATAAGAATTTTGATTTTAACTTAAAGTACAGAACTTTAAACTAACAACTTCCATTCTTTAAGATATTAACTTGAAGAAAAGAATTTTGATTTTAACTTAAAGTACAGAACTTTGAACTAACAACTTCCATTCTTTAAGTTATTAACTTGAAGAAAAGAATTTTGATTTTAACTTAAAGTACAGAACTTTAAACTAACAAATTCCATTCTTTAAGTTATTAACTTGAAAAAAAGAATTTTGATTTTAACTTAAAGTACAGAACTTTAAACTAATAACTTCCATTCTTTAAGTTATTTACTTGAAGAAAAGAATTTTGATTTTAACTTAAAGTACAGAACTTTAAACTAACAAATTCCATTCTTTAAGTTATTTACCAAAAAAATTGAATTTTGATTTTAACTTAAAGTACAGAACTTTAAACTAATAACTTCCATTCTTTAAGTTATTTACTTGAAGAAAAGAATTTTGATTTTAACTTAAAGTACAGAACTTTAAACTAACAACTTCCATTCTTTAAGTTATTAACTTGAATAAAAGAATTTTGATTTTAACTTAAAGTACAGAACTTTAAATTAATAACTTCCTTTCTTTAAGTTATTTACTTGAAGAAAAGAATTTTGATTTTAACTTAAAGTACAGAACTTTAAACTAACAACTTCCATTCTTTAGGTTATTAACTTGAAAAAAAGAATTTTGATTTTAACTTAAAGTACAGAACTTTAAACTAATAACTTCCATTCTTTAAGTTATTTACTTGAAGAAAAGAATTTTGATTTTAACTTAAAGTACAGAACTTCCATTCTTTAAGTTATTAACTTGAAGAAAAGAATTTTAATTTTAACTTAAAGTACAGAACTTTAAATTAATAACTTCCTTTCTTTAAGTTATTTACTTGAAGAAAAGAATTTTGATTTTAACTTAAAGTACAGAACTTTAAACTAACAACTTCCATTCTTTAAGTTATTAACTTGAAAAAAAGAATTTTGATTTTAACTTAAAGTACAGAACTTTAAACTAATAACTTCCATTCTTTAAGTTATTTATTTGAAGAAAAGAATTTTGATGTTAACTTAAAGTACAGAACTTTAAACTAATAACTTCCATTCTTTAAGTTATTTACTTGAAGAAAAGAATTTTGATGTTAACTTAAAGTACAGAACTTTAAACTAACAACTTCCATTCTTTAAGTTATTAACTTGAAGAAAAGAATTTTGATTTTAACTTAAAGTACAGAACTTTAAACTAATAACTTCCATTCTTTAAGTTATTTACTTGAAGAAAAGAATTTTGATGTTAACTTAAAGTACAGAACTTTAAACTAATAACTTCCATTCTTTAAGTTATTTACTTGAAGAAAAGGATTTTGATTTTAACTTAAAGTACAGAACTTTAAAATTGTAACTTCCATTCTTTAAGTTAATTACTTGAAGAAAAGAATTTTGATTTTAACTTAAAGGACAGCACTTTAAACTAACAACTTCCATTGTTTAAGTTATTACCTTGAAGAAAAGAATTTTGATTTTAACTTAAAGTACAGAACTTTGAACTAACAACTTCCATTCTTTAAGTTATTAACTTAAAGAAAAGAATTTTGATTTTAACTTAAAGTACAGAACTTTGAACTAACAACTTCCATTCTTTAAGTTATTAACTTGAAGAAAAGTATTTTGATTTTAACTTAAAGTACAGAACTTTAAACTAACAACTTCCATTCTTTAAGTTATTACCTTGAAGAAAAAATTTTGATTTTAACTTAAAGTACAGAACTTTAAACTAACAACTTCCATTCTTTAAGTTAATAACTAGAAGAAAAGAATTTTGATTTTAACTTAAAGTACAGAACTTTAAACTAATTACTTCCATTCTTTAAGTTATTTACTTGAAGAAAAGAATTTTGATTTTAACTTAAAGTACAGAACTTTAAATTAATAACTTCCTTTCTTTAAGTTATTTACTTGAAGAACAGAATTTTGATTTTAACTTAAAGTACAGAACTTTATACTAACAACTTCCATTCTTTAAGCTATTTAAATAAAGAAAAGAATTTTGATTTTAACTTAAAGTACAGAACTTTAAACTAACAACTTCCATTCTTTAATTTATTAACTTGAAGAAAAGAAATTTGATTATAACTTAAAGTACAGAACTTTAAACTAATTACTTCCATTCATTAAGTTATTTACTTGACGAAAAGAATTTTGATTTTAACTTAAAGTACAGAACTTTAAATTAATAACTTCCTTTCTTTAAGTTATTTACTTGAAGAACAGAATTTTGGATTTAACTTAAAGTACAGAACTTTAAACTAACAACTTCCATTCTTTAAGTTATTAACTTGAAAAAAAGAATTTTGATTTTAACTTAAAGTACAGAACTTTAAACTAATAACTTCCTTTCTTTAAGTTATTAACTAGAAGAAAAGAATTTTGATTTTAACTTAAAGTACAGAACTTTAAATTAATAACTTCCTTTCTTTAAGTTATTTACTTGAAGAAAAGAATTTTGATTTTAACTTAAAGTACAGAACTTTGAACTAACAACTTCCATTCTTTAAGTTATTAACTTGAAGAAAAGAATTTTGATTTTAACTTAAAGTAAAGAACTTTAAACTAACAACTTCCATTCTTTAATTTATTAACTTGAAGAAAAGAATTTTGATTTTAACTTAATGTACAGAACTTTAAACTAATTACTTCCATCCATTAAGTTATTTACTTGACGAAAAGAATTTTGATTTTAACTTAAAGTACAGAACTTTAAATTAATAACTTCCTTTCTTTAAGTTATTTACTTGAAGAAAAGAATTTTGATTTTAACTTAAAGTACAGAACTTTGAACTAACAACTTCCATTCTTTAAGTTATTAACTAGAAGAAAAGAATTTTGATTTTAACTTAAAGTACAGAACTTTAAACTAATAACTTCCATTCTTTAAGTCATTTAATTGAAGATAAGAATTTTGATTTTAACTTAAAGTACAGAACTTTAAACTAACAACTTCCATTCTTTAAGATATTAACTTGAAGAAAAGAATTTTGATTTTAACTTAAAGTACAGAACTTTGAACTAACAACTTCCATTCTTTAAGTTATTAACTTGAAGAAAAGAATTTTGATTTTAACTTAAAGTACAGAACTTTAAACTAACAAATTCCATTCTTTAAGTTATTAGCTTGAAGAAAAGAATTTTGATTTTAACTTAAAGTACAGAACTTTAAATTAATAACTTCCTTTCTTTAAGTTATTTACTTGAAGAAAAGAATTTTGATTTTAACTTAAAGTAGAGAACTTTTAACTAACAACTTCCATTCTTTAAGTTATTAACTTGAGAAAAAGAATTTTGATTTTAACTTAAAGTACAGAACTTTAAGCTAATAACTTCAATTCTTTAAGTTATTTAATTGAAGAAAAGAATTTTGATTTTAACTTAAAATACAGAACTTTAAACTAACAACTTCCATTCTTTAAGTTATTAACTTGAAGAAAAGAATTTTGATTTTAACTTAAAGTACAGAACTTTGAACTAATAACTTCAATTCTTTAAGTTATTAACTAGAAGAAAAAATTTTGATTTTAACTTAAAGTACAGAACTTTGAACTAACAACTTCCATTCTTTAAGTTATTAACTTGAAGAAAAGAATTTTGATTTTAACTTAAAGTACAGAACTTTAAACTAACAACTTCCATTCTTTATGTTATTAGCTTGAAGAAAAAATTTTGATTTTAACTTAAAGTACAGAACTTTGAACTAACAACTTCCATTCTTTAAGTTAATAACTTGAAGAAAAGAATTTTGATTTTAACTTAAAGTACAGAACTTTAAACTAACAACTTCCATTCTTTATGTTATTAGCTTGAAGAAAAGAATTTTGATTTTAACTTAAAGTACAGAACTTTAAACTAATAACTTCCATTCTTTAAGTTATTAACTAGAAGAAAAGAATTTTGATTTTAACTTAAAGTACAGAACTTTAAACTAATAACTTCCATTCTTTAAGTTATTTAATTGAAGATAAAAATTTTGATTTTAACTTAAAGTACAGAACTTTAAACTAACAACTTCCATTCTTTAAGATATTAACTTGAAGAAAAGAATTTTGATTTTAACTTAAAGTACAGAACTTTGAACTAACAACTTCCATTCTTTAAGTTATTAACTTGAAGAAAAGAATTTTGATTTTAACTTAATGTACAGAACTTTAAACTAATTACTTCCATTCATTAAGTTATTTACTTGACGAAAAGAATTTTGATTTTAACTTAAAGTACAGAACTTTAAATTAATAACTTCCTTTCTTTAAGTTATTTACTTGAAGAACAGAATTGTGATTTTAACTTAAAGTACAGAACTTTAAACTAACAACTTCCATTCTTTAAGTTATTAACTTGAAAAAAAGAATTTTGATTTCAACTTAAAGTACAGAACTTTAAACTAACAACTTCCATTCTTTAAGTTATTAACTTGAATAAAAGAATTTTGATTTTAACTTAAAGTACAGAACTTTAAACTAATAACTTCCATTCTTTAAGTTATTTACTTGAAGAAAAGAATTTTGATTTTAACTTAAAGTACAGAACTTTAAACTAACAACTTCCATTCTTTAATTTATTAACTTGAAGAAAAGAATTTTGATTTTAACTTAAAGTACAGAACTTTAAACTAATAACTTCCATTCATTAAGTTATTTACTTGACGAAAAGAATTTTAAATTTAACTTAAAGTAAAGAACTTTAAATTAATAACTTCCTATCTTTAAGTTATTTACTTGAAGAACAGAATTTTGATTTTAACTTAAAGTACAGATCTTTAAACTAATAACTTCCATTCTTTAAGTTATTTACTTGAAGAAAAGAATTTTGATTTTAACTTAAAGTACAGAACTTTAAATTAATAACTTCCTTTCTTAAAGTGATTTACTTGAAGAAAAGATATTTGATTTTAACTTAAAGTACAGAACTTTAAACTAACAACTTCCATTCTTTAAGTTATTAACTTGAAAAAAAGAATTTTGATTTTAACTTAAAGTACAGAACTTTAAACTAATAACTTCCATTCTTTAAGTTATTTACTTGAAGAAAAGAATTTTGATTTTAACTTAAAGTACAGAACTTTAAACTAACAACTTCCATTCTTTAAGTTATTAACTTGAATAAAAGAATTTTGATTTTAACTTAAAGTACAGAACTTTAAACTAATAACTTCCATTCTTTAAGTTATTTACTTGAAGAAAAGAATTTTGATTTTCACTTAAAGTACAGAACTTTAAACTAACAACTTCCATTCTTTAAGTTATTAACTTGAAAAAAAGAATTTTGATTTTAACTTAAAGTACAGAACTTTAAACTAATAACTTCCATTCTTTAAGTTATTTACTTGAAGAAAAGAATTTTGATTTTAACTTAAAGTACAGAACTTTAAACTAACAAATTCCATTCTTTAAGTTATTTACCAAAAAAATTGAATTTTGATTTTAACTTAAAGTACAGAACTTTAAACTAATAACTTCCATTCTTTAAGTTATTTACTTGAAGAAAAGAATTTTGATTTTAACTTAAAGTACAGAACTTTAAACTAACAACTTCCATTCTTTAAGTTATTAACTTGAATAAAAGAATTTTGATTTTAACTTAAAGTACAGAACTTTAAATTAATAACTTCCTTTCTTTAAGTTATTTACTTGAAGAACAGAATTTTGATTTTAACTTAAAGTACAGAACTTTAAACTAACAACTTCCATTCTTTAAGCTATTTAAATAAAGAAAAGAATTTTGATTTTAACTTAAAGTACAGAACTTTAAACTAACAACTTCCATTCTTTAATTTATTAACTTGAAGAAAAGAAATTTGATTATAACTTAAAGTACAGAACTTTAAATTAATAACTTCCTTTCTTTAAGTTATTTACTTGAAGAACAGAATTTTGATTTTAACTTAAAGTACAGAACTTTAAACTAACAACTTCCATTCTTTAAGCTATTTAAATAAAGAAAAGAATTTTGATTTTAACTTAAAGTACAGAACTTTAAACTAACAACTTCCATTCTTTAAGCTATTTAAATAAAGAAAAGAATTTTGATTTTAACTTAAAGTACAGAACTTTAAACTAACAACTTCCATTCTTTAATTTATTAACTTGAAGAAAAGAAATTTGATTATAACTTAAAGTACAGAACTTTAAACTAATTACTTCCATTCATTAAGTTATTTACTTGACGAAAAGAATTTTGATTTTAACTTAAAGTACAGAACTTTAAATTAATAACTTCCTTTCTTTAAGTTATTTACTTGAAGAACAGAATTTTGGATTTAACTTAAAGTACAGAACTTTAAACTAACAACTTCCATTCTTTAAGTTATTAACTTGAAAAAAAGAATTTTGATTTTAACTTAAAGTACAGAACTTTAAACTAATAACTTCCTTTCTTTAAGTTATTAACTAGAAGAAAAGAATTTTGATTTTAACTTAAAGTACAGAACTTTAAATTAATAACTTCCTTTCTTTAAGTTATTTACTTGAAGAAAAGAATTTTGATTTTAACTTAAAGTACAGAACTTTGAACTAACAACTTCCATTCTTTAAGTTATTAACTTGAAGAAAAGAATTTTGATTTTAACTTAAAGTAAAGAACTTTAAACTAACAACTTCCATTCTTTAATTTATTAACTTGAAGAAAAGAATTTTGATTTTAACTTAATGTACAGAACTTTAAACTAATTACTTCCATCCATTAAGTTATTTACTTGACGAAAAGAATTTTGATTTTAACTTAAAGTACAGAACTTTAAATTAATAACTTCCTTTCTTTAAGTTATTTACTTGAAGAAAAGAATTTTGATTTTAACTTAAAGTACAGAACTTTGAACTAACAACTTCCATTCTTTAAGTTATTAACTAGAAGAAAAGAATTTTGATTTTAACTTAAAGTACAGAACTTTAAACTAATAACTTCCATTCTTTAATTCATTTAATTGAAGATAAGAATTTTGATTTTAACTTAAAGTACAGAACTTTAAACTAACAACTTCCATTCTTTAAGATATTAACTTGAAGAAAAGAATTTTGATTTTAACTTAAAGTACAGAACTTTGAACTAACAACTTCCATTCTTTAAGTTATTAACTTGAAGAAAAGAATTTTGATTTTAACTTAAAGTACAGAACTTTAAACTAACAAATTCCATTCTTTAAGTTATTAGCTTGAAGAAAAGAATTTTGATTTTAACTTAAAGTACAGAACTTTAAATTAATAACTTCCTTTCTTTAAGTTATTTACTTGAAGAAAAGAATTTTGATTTTAACTTAAAGTAGAGAACTTTTAACTAACAACTTCCATTCTTTAAGTTATTAACTTGAGAAAAAGAATTTTAATTTTAACTTAAAGTACAGAACTTTAAGCTAATAACTTCAATTCTTTAAGTTATTTAATTGAAGAAAAGAATTTTGATTTTAACTTAAAATACAGAACTTTAAACTAACAACTTCCATTCTTTAAGTTATTAACTTGAAGAAAAGAATTTTGATTTTAACTTAAAGTACAGAACTTTGAACTAATAACTTCAATTCTTTAAGTTATTAACTAGAAGAAAAAATTTTGATTTTAACTTAAAGTACAGAACTTTGAACTAACAACTTCCATTCTTTAAGTTATTAACTTGAAGAAAAGAATTTTGATTTTAACTTAAAGTACAGAACTTTAAACTAACAACTTCCATTCTTTATGTTATTAGCTTGAAGAAAAAATTTTGATTTTAACTTAAAGTACAGAACTTTGAACTAACAACTTCCATTCTTTAAGTTAATAACTTGAAGAAAAGAATTTTGATTTTAACTTAAAGTACAGAACTTTAAACTAACAACTTCCATTCTTTATGTTATTAGCTTGAAGAAAAGAATTTTGATTTTAACTTAAAGTACAGAACTTTAAACTAATAACTTCCATTCTTTAAGTTATTAACTAGAAGAAAAGAATTTTGATTTTAACTTAAAGTACAGAACTTTAAACTAATAACTTCCATTCTTTAAGTTATTTAATTGAAGATAAAAATTTTGATTTTAACTTAAAGTACAGAACTTTAAACTAACAACTTCCATTCTTTAAGATATTAACTTGAAGAAAAGAATTTTGATTTTAACTTAAAGTACAGAACTTTGAACTAACAACTTCCATTCTTTAAGTTATTAACTTGAAGAAAAGAATTTTGATTTTAACTTAATGTACAGAACTTTAAACTAATTACTTCCATTCATTAAGTTATTTACTTGACGAAAAGAATTTTGATTTTAACTTAAAGTACAGAACTTTAAATTAATAACTTCCTTTCTTTAAGTTATTTACTTGAAGAACAGAATTGTGATTTTAACTTAAAGTACAGAACTTTAAACTAACAACTTCCATTCTTTAAGTTATTAACTTGAAAAAAAGAATTTTGATTTCAACTTAAAGTACAGAACTTTAAACTAACAACTTCCATTCTTTAAGTTATTAACTTGAATAAAAGAATTTTGATTTAACTTAAAGTACAGAACTTTAAACTAATAACTTCCATTCTTTAAGTTATTTACTTGAAGAAAAGAATTTTGATTTTAACTTAAAGTACAGAACTTTAAACTAACAACTTCCATTCTTTAATTTATTAACTTGAAGAAAAGAATTTTGATTTTAACTTAAAGTACAGAACTTTAAACTAATAACTTCCATTCATTAAGTTATTTACTTGACGAAAAGAATTTTAAATTTAACTTAAAGTAAAGAACTTTAAATTAATAACTTCCTATCTTTAAGTTATTTACTTGAAGAACAGAATTTTGATTTTAACTTAAAGTACAGATCTTTAAACTAATAACTTCCATTCTTTAAGTTATTTACTTGAAGAAAAGAATTTTGATTTTAACTTAAAGTACAGAACTTTAAATTAATAACTTCCTTTCTTAAAGTGATTTACTTGAAGAAAAGATATTTGATTTTAACTTAAAGTACAGAACTTTAAACTAACAACTTCCATTCTTTAAGTTATTAACTTGAAAAAAAGAATTTTGATTTTAACTTAAAGTACAGAACTTTAAACTAATAACTTCCATTCTTTAAGTTATTTACTTGAAGAAAAGAATTTTGATTTTAACTTAAAGTACAGAACTTTAAACTAACAACTTCCATTCTTTAAGTTATTAACTTGAATAAAAGAATTTTGATTTTAACTTAAAGTACAGAACTTTAAACTAATAACTTCCATTCTTTAAGTTATTTACTTGAAGAAAAAAATTTTGATTTTCACTTAAAGTACAGAACTTTAAACTAACAACTTCCATTCTTTAAGTTATTAACTTGAAAAAAAGAATTTTGATTTTAACTTAAAGTACAGAACTTTAAACTAATAACTTCCATTCTTTAAGTTATTTACTTGAAGAAAAGAATTTTGATTTTAACTTAAAGTACAGAACTTTAAACTAACAAATTCCATTCTTTAAGTTATTTACCAAAAAAATTGAATTTTGATTTTAACTTAAAGTACAGAACTTTAAACTAATAACTTCCATTCTTTAAGTTATTTAATTGAAGATAAAAATTTTGATTTTAACTTAAAGTACAGAACTTTAAACTAACAACTTCCATTCTTTAAGATATTAACTTGAAGAAAAAAATTTTGATTTTAACTTAAAGTACAGAACTTTGAACTAACAACTTCCATTCTTTAAGTTATTAACTTGAAGAAAAGAATTTTGATTTTAACTTAATGTACAGAACTTTAAACTAATTACTTCCATTCATTAAGTTATTTACTTGACGAAAAGAATTTTGATTTTAACTTAAAGTACAGAACTTTAAATTAATAACTTCCTTTCTTTAAGTTATTTACTTGAAGAACAGAATTGTGATTTTAACTTAAAGTACAGAACTTTAAACTAACAACTTCCATTCTTTAAGTTATTAACTTGAAAAAAAGAATTTTGATTTTAACTTAAAGTACAGAACTTTAAACTAATAACTTCCATTCTTTAAGTTATTAACTAGAAGAAAAGAATTTTGATTTTAACTTAAAGTACAGAACTTTAAATTAATAACTTCCTTTCTTTAAGTTATTTACTTGAAGAAAAGAATTTTGATTTTAACTTAAAGTACAGCACTTTAAACTAACAACTTCCATTCTTTAAGCTATTTAATTAAAGAAAAGGATTTTGATTTTAACTTAAAGTACAGAACTTTAAACTAACAACTTCCATTCTTTAAGTTATTAACTTTAAGAAAAGAATTTTGATTTTAACTTAAAGTACAGAACTTTGAACTAACAACTTCCATTCTTTAAGTTATTAACTTGAAGAAAAGAATTTTGATTTTAACTTAAAATACAGAACTTTGAACTAACAACTTCCATTCATTAAGTTATTAACTTGAAGAAAAGAATTTTGATTTTAACTTAAAGTACAGAACTTTGAACTAACAACTTCCATTCTTTAAGTTATTAACTTGAAGAAAAGAATTTTGATTTTAACTTAAAGTACAGAACTTTAAACTAACAACTTCCATTCTTTAATTTATTAACTTGAAGAAAAGAATTTTGATTTTAACTTAAAGTACAGAACTTTAAACTAACAACTTCCATTCTTTAATTTATTAACTTGAAGAAAAGAAATTTGATTTTAACTTAAAGTACAGAACTTTAAACTAATTACTTCCATTCATTAAGTTATTTACTTGACGAAAAGAATTTTGATTTTAACTTAAAGTACAGAACTTTAAATTAATAACTTCGTTTCTTTAAGTTATTTACTTGAAGAACAGAATTTTGATTTTAACTTAAAGTACAGAACTTTAAACTAACAACTTCCATTCTTTAAGTTATTAACTTGAAAAAAAGAATTTTGATTTTAAATTAAAATACAGAACTTTAAACTAATAACTTCCATTCTTTAAGTTATTAACTAGAAGAAAAGAATTTTGATTTTAACTTAAAGTACAGAACTTTAAACTAACAACTTCCATTCTTTAAGATATTAACTTGAAGAAAAGAATTTTGATTTTAACTTAAAGTACAGAACTTTGAACTAACAACTTCCATTCTTTAAGTTATTAACTTGAAGAAAAGAATTTTGATTTTAACTTAAAGTACAGAACTTTAAACTAACAACTTCCATTCTTTAAGTTATTAGCTTGAAGAAAAGAATTTTGATTTTAACTTAAAGTACAGAACTTTAAATTAATAACTTCCTTTCTTTAAGTTATTTACTTGAAGAAAAGAATTTTGATTTTAACTTAAAGTAGAGAACTTTAAACTAACAACTTCCATTCTTTAAGTTATTAACTTGAAAAAAAGAATTTTGATTTTAACTTAAAGTACAGAACTTTAAGCTAATAACTTCATTTCTTTAAGTTATTTAATTGAAGAAAAGAATTTTGATTTTAACTTAAAGTACAGAACTTTAAACTAACAACTTCCATTCTTTAAGTTATTAACTTGAAGAAAAGAATTTTGATTTTAACTTAAAGTACAGAACTTTGAACTAACAACTTCCATTCTTTAAGTTATTAACTTGAAGAAAAGAATTTTGATTTTAACTTAAAGTACAGAACTTTGAACTAACAACTTCCATTCTTTAAGTTATTAACTTGAAGAAAAGAATTTTGATTTAAACTTAAAGTACAGAACTTTAAACTAACAACTTCCATTCTTTAAGTTATTAGCTTGAAGAAAAGAATTTTTATTTGAACTTAAAGTACAGAACTTTAAACTAATAACTTCCATTCTTTAAGTTATTAACTAGAAGAAAAGAATTTTGATTTTAACTTAAAGTACAGAACTTTAAACTAATAACTTCCATTCTTTAAGTTATTTAATTGAAGATAAGAATTTTGATTTTAACTTAAAGTACAGAACTTTAAACTAACAACTTCCATTCTTTAAGATATTAACTTGAAGAAAAGAATTTTGATTTTAACTTAAAGTACAGAACTTTGAACTAACAACTTCCATTCTTTAAGTTATTAACTTGAAGAAAAGAATTTTGATTTTAACTTAATGTACAGAACTTTAAACTAATTACTTCCATTCATTAAGTTATTTACTTGAAGAACAGAATTTTGATTTTAACTTAAAGTACAGAACTTTAAACTAACAACTTCCATTCTTTAAGTTATTAACTTGAAAAAAAGAATTTTGATTTTAACTTAAAGTACAGAACTTTAAACTAATAACTTCCATTCTTTAAGTTATTAACTAGAAGAAAAGAATTTTGATTTTAACTTAAAGTACAGAACTTTAAATTAATAACTTCCTTTCTTTAAGTTATTTACTTGAAGAAAAGAATTTTGATTTTAACTTAAAGTACAGAACTTTAAACTAACAACTTCCATTCTTTAAGCTATTAACTTTAAGAAAAGAATTTTGATTTTAACTTAAAGTACAGAACTTTGAACTAACAACTTCCATTCTTTAAGTTATTAACTTGAAGAAAAGAATTTTGATTTTAACTTAAAATACAGAACTTTGAACTAACAACTTCCATTCTTTAAGTTATTAACTTGAAGAAAAGAATTTTGATTTTAACTTAAAGTACAGAACTTTAAACTAACAACTTCCGTTCTTTAAGTTATTAGCTTGAAGAAAAGAATTTTGATTTTAACTTAAAGTACAGAACTTTAAATTAATAACTTCCTTTCTTTAAGTTATTTACTTGAAGAAAAGAATTTTGATTTTAACTTAAAGTAGAGAACTTTAAACTAACAACTTCCATTCTTTAAGTTATTAACTTGAAAAAAAGAATTTTGATTTTAACTTAAAGTACAGAACTTTAAGCTAATAACTTCATTTCTTTAAGTTATTTAATTGAAGAAAAGAATTTTGATTTTAACTTAAAGTACAGAACTTTAAACTAACAACTTCCATTCTTTAAGTTATTAACTTGAAGAAAAGAATTTTGATTTTAACTTAAAGTACAGAACTTTGAACTAACAACTTCCATTCTTTAAGTTATTAACTTGAAGAAAAGAATTTTGATTTTAACTTAAAGTACAGAACTTTGAACTAACAACTTCCATTCTTTAAGTTATTAACTTGAAGAAAAGAATTTTGATTTTAACTTAAAGTACAGAACTTTAAACTAACAACTTCCATTCTTTAAGTTATTAGCTTGAAGAAAAGAATTTTTATTTTAACTTAAAGTACAGAACTTTAAACTAATAACTTCCATTCTTTAAGTTATTAACTAGAAGAAAAGAATTTTGATTTTAACTTAAAGTACAGAACTTTAAACTAATAACTTCCATTCTTTAAGTTATTTAATTCAAGATAAGAATTTTGATTTTAACTTAAAGTACAGAACTTTAAACTAACAACTTCCATTCTTTAAGATATTAACTTGAAGAAAAGAATTTTGATTTTAACTTAAAGTACAGAACTTTGAACTAACAACTTCCATTCTTTAAGTTATTAACTTGAAGAAAAGAATTTTGATTTTAACTTAATGTACAGAACTTTAAACTTATTACTTCCATTCATTAAGTTATTTACTTGACGAAAAGAATTTTGATTTTAACTTAAAGTACAGAACTTTAAATTAATAACTTCCTTTCTTTAAGTTATTTACTTGAAGAACAGAATTTTGATTTTAACTTAAAGTACAGAACTTTAAACTAACAACTTCCATTCTTTAAGTTATTAACTTTGAGATAAAAAAAATTCCTCCTCCCTTGTTGGGGATCCAGAATTTTTACTATCTACACGCTGGGAATAAATCAACCAGCTTTTATTTATTGTAGAGGCCCGCTGATGTTATCTAGCTGAAGATGATGCGGAAGCTAGGGTCATAAGTTCCAAAAAAAGGTGACAGATAAACAAAAAAATGATCTCTGCAAGAAGTTTGCTGTCGACAAATCGACAGCCACAACCGGTGAAAGAAAATCGTAGCTACTTGCCTTAGTATTATCCTATTGGAGAAACATAAAAAAGACAAGTAGTTCACACCAAAAGTAAATTAATTTAAAATTAAATATTTTACTTAGATTAAAATTTAACGTTGTGGAAAATTTGCAAGCTAAGATAAAATATTATCGATGGATAAGCTCGTCGATGCAAATTAAAATTTGCCGTATTAAAATTAAATTTATGAAAAGATCGGAAACGAAAACAACTTTATAAGCACCAAAAAAATCGAACTACCAAAAAGTATCAAAAAACATGCAAATTTTGTCCACTATGAAGGTGTCTCCCTAATACAAGTTTTACAGAAAAAGCAAAACTTACCAAATCTTTTGACAAGACCAACACCGTGAACACACTCACTTCTCGAACTCACATTCCAAAAAAAAGTGCCCTCCTGCGTTCAAAACGCAAACTCAACCAAACCCCAAATCAGACTCTAGGCAGGGACGTACTTAGAAAATAAAACAAATTACTAAAATTTGTTACACGGCCCCCCCCTAAGATGTCTGACCCGGGTCAAGACGGTAACTCAACTAGGTGGAAGCTTATTTCAACGTTTCGACTGACCACGGTGTGTGAGTACGTCGTTCAAACAGCTACCTCCACTACTGAAGAAAAAAAACATAAAATAAACTTATTTGAATAAGTCAAAAAAATCATGATACTCAATCAGACTACCGTAGAATAAAATAACCCAAAAAAATAAACAAAAGGTGAGAATTCACTAGAACTACAAATATTGTAAATCTACATCCGCCCAAGCGTGAATCTCGAAGTGACTGAGTGCGTAACACTTCTACTAGCCAACAAAAAAACTGCGACTTAAAAGGCGTTTCTAACCAATAGCGTCGACTTTGCAAAATTTGAATACAGCACCGCATCGGACCTGTATTCTACTAACAAAAAATTCAAAACAACACTATGGTAATTGCATGCTAATCACCATTAGTGCTTGGAAAGAAATGGGCCACATAGGACCCACTTTACACGGCTCGCAAGGGTATCTAAATTAAATACACACCCCCAGCAGCACCAAAAAAATGTTTCGGACCAAGGCAATCAGCGTCCTTGGGACATAGAAACTAAAGCAATAAAAAATAAAAAAAATCTAATAAATTCGACTCTTAAAGAGTCAACAGATCTTATCTACAGCAGTATTGGTAACTATTTAGTACTTGAGATGTAATCTCCGATGGTGCAATTAATAGCCAAGATGGTCCGCTATTAATTGAAACAAAAAATTGACCGACCGTATCTTGATGTTAAACGATCAAAATAGTGACAACAATAACAACCCATCCTCCACCCTTTGTATTAATAACTGATCTAAGATGTACATTGACCAAATTGTTACAACATAACCCATCCTCCACCCTTTGTATTAACCACTAACCATGGTTATGCTCATCCTTCACGTCCGTCCCGCCTAAATCATCCCGAGGATGCTGTTTTAAATCTTTGACGTGGAAAATCCCAACATCTTTACCCCGCTCATTAACTAATCGGTATGTTAAAGGACCTGTGACTTCGCGAACTCTACATTTGATGTACTTAGGAGCTAACTTACTACTAAAATTATCCCCTGCTTTGGATAAAGCAAAATTCCTACGCCAAACTATGTCTCCCACCTTAAAGCGTACGGTGCGCTTCCTAAAATTATAATGCGAAGCATTACGCTGGTAAGCGGCATTTAAGCGTTTAGTAACATCAAACCAGAGCTCGTTTAACTTATTCATATCCTGAGCAAGCTTCTCACGGTTAGCAATGGACAAGTCCTCCTCTCCTAAATCTCGGACGCGACCATAATAATCTCCCCTTGCGGGTACTGTACGACCTAAATTCAAAAAGGATGGAGTAAAGCCCGTCACCTCGTGAGTGGCTGAGCGCAAGGCATGAGCTATCTGATGGATTTGTTCGTCCCAAGTTCGATGATTTTTTCCCACATACGATCTTATGGCCGTCCCCAACACGCGATTGTATCTTTCAACAAAATTGACCTGTGGATGGTAAGAAGCATTATACCATAAATGATTTACACTATAATCACCCATCAGCTTCTTAAACTCCTTACTGATAAACTGCGGACCGTTGTCCACCATACAAATCTGTGGTACCCCAAATATCAGGAAGACCTGATTCTCTAAAAACTCACAGACTTTCTTCGACGTAGCCTTACGCATAGGGTGTACCAATAGGAATTTAGAAAACCAATCGCATACCACCAGCAACATGGTATTACCTTTTGTTGACCTAGGAAATGGTCCCATTAGATCTACCGAGATACACTGAAAGGGAAAACGTACCTTCTTTTCGCTGCCCATCAACCCGTACCGTCCCCCTTGTGAAGCTTTAGAAGCTAAACATACCTGACACCGACGCACATATCTACCCACATCCGCACGCATTTTTGGCCAATAGTATAATTCAAGGATCTTATTAAATGTTTTGGAAGTACCCAAGTGAGCCGAGGTGGGATCATCATGACACAAATTCATAATCTCGTTACGTCGAGATCTCGGAATCACTTGCTTCCATTCAATTAAATTAGATAGAACATCATGCTTGTTGGTAATGAGTTTAAAAAGATTACCCTGTTCAATTCGCCAATCTGGAAATTGCGTCGGATTCTGACTAACTTTAGCCAACATGCGCCGATACCAAGCATCAAAATCATCCTCTGATAACTCCAAAGATGATACCTCCAAGGGAGAGCGAGACAAGGCGTCTGGAACAACGTTTAAACTACCCTTTCTATGAACGATGTTAAAATTATGTTGTGAAAGACGAACACTCCACCGAGCCAAACGACCTGTCGGATCTTTCATAGACATGAGCCACAACAGCGAATAGTGATCTGTGACTACTGTAAAGTCAGTACCCTCCACATAGGGTCTGAACTTTTCAATTCCAAAAATCACCGACAAACACTCGCGTTCGGTCACCGAATAATTGCGCTCTGCTTTATTAAGTGTCCGCGATGCGTAAGCTATCACATGTTCATTATCGCCTTCGCCCTGTGTTAATACGCACCCCAATCCATAATTGGATGCGTCGCAATGAATGAAAAATCGTTGATCAAAGTCCGGAGCTACTAGGATGGGAGCGGAGACCAAAAGTTCTTTTAACTTTAAGAAAGACGCTTCGGCTTCAGGAGTCCATGAAATGGACTGGCGCTTAACCCGACCCTTAATCAGCCCGGTAATCGGCGCTGTAAGGGTTGCAAAATCTGGTACAAAGCGTCGGTACCAACTAACCATGCCGATAAAACGTCTAACCCCAGTGACGGTAGTAGGTCGTTGCAATTTAGTAATTGCTTCCACCTTAGCAGGATCTGTGTGCAATCCGGCTTTGTCAACTACATGCCCTAAAAATGTTAATGACGGACGGCAAAATTGACACTTTTCCAAATTAATTGTTAAGTTGGCCTCCTTCAAGCGAGAATATACCTGGTCGAGAATTCTGAGATGCTCTTCGAAGGTACGCGTTACAATGATAAAATCATCTACATAAATAAATAATTGCTCCCCCAACAAGGGACCGAACAAAAATTCCAATAAACGCTGTAGCGTACCAGGCGCATTAGAAATGCCAAAGGGCATCACAAGAAACTCAAATAAACCCCTCCCAGGTACAATGAAGGCGGTTTTCTCACAAGACTCGGGAGACAAGGGAACTTGGTAAAAAGCTTTTCGCAAGTCTATGGATGTTATGTACCTTGCATCCCTGAGCCTCATCAAAATATCCTCCAATCGAGGTATCGGAAAGGCGTCCTTTTTTGTAACTTGGTTCAGCTTACGTCCGTCATAGCACAGGCGATAGGAACCATCAGATTTTTTGACTAGCAAAATCGGAGATGACCAAGGAGATTTGCTAGGTCTAACAACATTTTGCTCCAAAAGTTTGTCCAGTTCGGCGTAAGCTATTTTACGCATCGCAGGACTTAACGGATACGCTCGTTGTTTAATAGGGGCAGCATCCCCGGTATCGATATGGTGTACGACCTTGTTGGTTCTAGATAACCCAACACCATCTAAAGTTTTAAATTTATCTTTCATATCGGCGAGTGCAACTTGTTGTTCAATGCTGAGGTCACTAGCCTCTCTAACAAAATCAATAGACTCCAAACTATCAACAAAAAATTGATTCTGTTTAAAATCTACCGTGACCCCAAACAACTTGCAAAAATCAACCCCTAGAGTTAAGCATGTACCAATACTGCGACAAACTAATACTTCTAGCATACGGACAACTCCACAAACCGAAATGGGCAACTTCACCCTACCTAAAATATTTTGCGGAGTTCCGTCTGCTGACCGCAAAGTGACCAAATCGCCTTTAGCAAAACTCAAATCCAGTTGGTTAATCAGATAATGACCATCGGTGCCTAGTATCGAAACACTAGCACCGGAATCTAGCAATGCTGTTAGTTGCACCCCCTTTATGCTTAGTTGGACGTGAGGTCGATGGTCTGACCTAGGATGAGTAAGCAAGGCGGAAGAATTGGTAGTAGTTCCGCAAAAGGCGCTGATTTTTCCCAACCAATCTCCCCATCCCTGCTTGTCGGCTTTGATGGCCCTACTCAGTGACGCGCCGCGACGCCACTTGGCCCTGACGCGTTTTTTGTGTGGTTACCCCTACAGTTTACAACAGAGACTCCCGGACTCCCGCATTTAAAACAGAAGGTTTCGCGAGGTTTAGGACAATCCTTAAAAGAATGGCCCTTCGCTCGGCAATTCCAACACGAACTCCATCGAGAGGACTTATTTGCAGGCTTAATATTAGGTTTTACAGTTGTAGGTTGATTTTCCACCGTAGCTACTACTTCCCTAGGGGTAGTCCAATTTACTAAGCGCTCGGCAGCCTGCGCTGCTTGAATAAAAGCTGATTTGGTATTACAAGTTGATGTACCCATCGCTAAGGAAATCTGTGGCGCCATGTTTCTCCTGATAACCCACAACTGCTCATCCTCAGAAGGAGGTGGTTGAATTCGGCTAAATTTACTGAACATAGATTCAATATACGTTCGAACGGCTTCCCCAGGGAATTGTTTGTACGTACGCACCTGTTCTAAATATTCTCGATTAAAATCAAGAGATAAAAATCGAGTTTTTAACTCGTCTATGAGTTTTTCCCAAGTTGTCACTTCGGGACCTAGGCTGCGATACCATACTAGCGCCTCCCCCGAAAAGAACTCAACTGCTTTTTCGAACAATTCAGTTTCTTTCACACCCCTTGAAACAGAAAGTTCCTTCGCCCTCTCGATAAATTCAAACACGGTTTGGAAATCCCCACTTCCATCAAATTGAAGTCCCCATTTGTAAACAGCTACATGTTCAGGCTTACTCTGCTTTAATAACCCCGAGAGGGCAGCAACAAGATCGATGGCTGACGCTGAAACGGGAGGAGGTATAATCGAGGATTTCCTCAAAGGAGAACCTGGACTGTTAACATTTGGATCCAGCGATCCACCTAACCCAACCTCATCATCAGAGCTAACCTCCGACTCGATGAGTTTCTCTATTCGGTCCCTAAGCGCTTGAACGATTTTAACTAAAGCATCGCGTTCGTCTCCAAAACCTGCACCCTGCATTATATCCAACCGATTATTATAGTGAGCCAATCGGTAGGTAACTACTCGTAGGGTAGTCGGAACTAAATTTTTTTCTAAATTGTCTACTTCCTCAGTAAGCTCTTTAATAGCCTTTGCGCAAGTTTTTAAGTCGACATGAGGATCGTCCGGTTTATAAGTGTGAAAAGCCAATTTGGAATTAAAACTTTCATCCCGACGAAATTTCTTTAGTTCTTTCTTTCTAGTAGCTAAATGTGTGACAGCTAAATCGAAACCGCGAAACTTTAGTTCTACCTCTATCTCGTCTCGGGTTAATGCCTCTACGTAGCCTGACATGATAAATAAACTCGATGGAATAAAATATAAAAATGTAACCGCACAAATTAATATACGAAAGTGTGATAATTATAAAATCAGTCTCGTCAAAATAAATACTTGTGCTATTCAGTACAGCACAAAATTCACCAAAAGTGAAACCAAAAAAACAAATCAGCACTGATAGCACAAAACAAAAACAAAATCGGGAGACACCTTATCAGCGAAAATATTGCAATTCGCAAAATAAAAAATCAAACTCAAACGTTTAACTACCAAAAATTGCAATTTAAAGGAATACTCGAAAATCGAATCGCCCCCGTCTCCAAAAAGAACACAAAAATTTCCAACAACAATAAACGTGCCGCTATGGACAACAAATTCCTGCAGGATTTAACGAAAAATAGGGCCTCACGTTGGGCGCCAGTGAGATAAAAAAAATTCCTCCTCCCTTGTTGGGGATCCAGAATTTTTACTATCTACACGCTGGGAATAAATCAACCAGCTTTTATTTATTGTAGAGGCCCGCTGATGTTATCTAGCTGAAGATGATGCGGAAGCTAGGGTCATAAGTTCCAAAAAAAGGTGACAGATAAACAAAAAAATGATCTCTGCAAGAAGTTTGCTGTCGACAAATCGACAGCCACAACCGGTGAAAGAAAATCGTAGCTACTTGCCTTAGTATTATCCTATTGGAGAAACATAAAAAAGACAAGTAGTTCACACCAAAAGTAAATTAATTTAAAATTAAATATTTTACTTAGATTAAAATTTAACGTTGTGGAAAATTTGCAAGCTAAGATAAAATATTATCGATGGATAAGCTCGTCGATGCAAATTAAAATTTGCCGTATTAAAATTAAATTTATGAAAAGATCGGAAACGAAAACAACTTTATAAGCACCAAAAAAATCGAACTACCAAAAAGTATCAAAAAACATGCAAATTTTGTCCACTATGAAGGTGTCTCCCTAATACAAGTTTTACAGAAAAAGCAAAACTTACCAAATCTTTTGACAAGACCAACACTGTGAACACACTCACTTCTCGAACTCACATTCCAAAAAAAAGTGCCCTCCTACGTTCAAAACGCAAACTCAACCAAACCCCAAATCAGACTCTAGGCAGGGACGTACTTAGAAAATAAAACAAATTACTAAAATTTGTTACAACTTGAAAAAAAGAATTTTGATTTTAACTTAAAATACAGAACTTTAAACTAATAACTTCCATTCTTTAAGTTATTAACTAGAAGAAAAGAATTTTGATTTTAACTTAAAGTACAGAACTTTAAATTAATAACTTCCTTTCTTTAAGTTATTTACTTGAAGAAAAGAATTTTGATTTTAACTTAAAGTACAGAACTTTAAACTAACAACTTCCATTCTTTAAGCTATTAACTTTAAGAAAAGAATTTTGATTTTAACTTAAAGTACAGAACTTTGAACTAACAACTTCCATTCTTTAAGTTATTAACTTGAAGAAAAGAATTTTGATTTTAACTTAAAATACAGAACTTTGAACTAACAACTTCCATTCTTTAAGTTATTAACTTGAAGAAAAGAATTTTGATTTTAACTTAAAGTACAGAACTTTGAACTAACAACTTCCATTCTTTAAGTTATTAACTTGAAGAAAAGAATTTTGATTTTAACTTAAAGTACAGAACTTTAAACTAACAACTTCTATTCTTTAATTTATTAACTTCAAGAAAAGAATTTTGATTTTAACTTAAAGTACAGAACTTTAAACTAACAACTTCCATTCTTTAATTTATTAACTTGAAGAACTTTGAAGAAATTTGATTTTAACTTAAAGTACAGAACTTTAAACTAATTACTTCCATTCATTAAGTTATTTACTTGACGAAAAGAATTTTGATTTTAACTTAAAGTACAGAACTTTAAATTAATAACTTCCTTTCTTTAAGTTATTTACTTGAAGAACAGAATTTTGATTTTAACTTAAAGTACAGAACTTTAAACTAACAATTTCCATTCTTTAAGTTATTAACTTGAAAAAAAGAATTTTGATTTTAACTTAAAGTACAGAACTTTAAACTAATAACTTCCATTCTTTAAGTTATTAACTAGAAGAAAAGAATTTTGATTTTAACTTAAAGTACAGAACTTTAAATTAATAACTTCCTTTCTTTAAGTTATTTACTTGAAGAAAAGAATTTTGATTTTAACTTAAAGTACAGAACTTTGAACTAACAACTTCCATTCTTTAAGTAATTAACTTGAAGAAAAGAATTTTGATTTTAACTTAAAGTAAAGAACTTTAAACTAACAACTTCCATTCTTTAATTTATTAACTTGAAGAAAAGAATTTTGATTTTAACTTAATGTACAGAACTTTAAACTAATAACTTCCATTCTTTAAGTTATTTAATTGAAGATAAGAATTTTGATTTTAACTTAAAGTACAGAACTTCAAACTAACAACTTCCATTCTTTAAGATATTAACTTGAAGAAAAGAATTTTGATTTTAACTTAAAGTACAGAACTTTGAACTAACAACTTCCATTCTTTAAGTTATTAACTTGAAGAAAAGAATTTTGATTTTAACTTAAAGTACTGAACTTTGAACTAACAACTTCCATTCTTTAAGTTATTAACTTGAAGAAAAGAATTTTGATTTTAACTTAAAGTACAGAACTTTGAACTAACAACTTCAATTCTTTAAGTTATTAACTTGAAGAAAAGAATTTTGATTTTAACTTAAAGTACAGAACTTGAAACTAACAACTTCCATTCTTTAATTTATTAACTTGAAGAAAAGAATTTTGATTTTAACTTAATGTACAGAGCTTTAAACTAATTACTTCCATTCATTAAGTTATTTACTTGACGAAAAGAATTTTGATTTTAACTTAAAGTACAGAACTTTAAATTAATAACTTCCTTTCTTTAAGTTATTTACTTAAAGAACAGAATTTTGATTTTAACTTAAAGTACAGAACTTTAAACTAACAACTTCCATTCTTTAAGTTATTAACTTGAAAAAAAGTATTTTGATTTTAACTTAAAGTACAGAACTTTAAACTAATAACTTCCATTCTTTAAGTTATTAACTAGAAGAAAAGAATTTTGATTTTAACTTAAAGTACAGAACTTTAAATTAATAACTTCCTTTCTTTAAGTTATTTACTTGAAGAAAAGAATTTTGATTTTAACTTAAAGTAAAGAACTTTAAACTAACAACTTCCATTCTTTAATTTATTAACTTGAAGAAATGAATTTTGATTTTAACTTAATGTACAGAACTTTAAACTAATTACTTCCATTCATTAAGTTATTTACTTGACGAAAAGAATTTTGATTTTAACTTAAAGTACAGAACTTTAAATTAATAACTTCCTTTCTTTAAGTTATTTACTTGAAGAAAAGAATTTTGATTTTAACTTAAAGTACAGAACTTTGAACTAACAACTTCCATTCTTTAAGTTATTAACTAGAAGAAAAGAATTTTGATTTTAACTTAAAGTACAGAACTTTAAACTAATAACTTCCATTCTTTAAGTTATTTAATTGAAGATAAGAATTTTGATTTTAACTTAAAGTACAGAACTTTAAACTAACAACTTCCATTCTTTAAGATATTAACTTGAAGAAAAGAATTTTGATTTTAACTTAAAGTACAGAACTTTGAACTAACAACTTCCATTCTTTAAGTTATTAACTTGAAGAAATGAATTTTGATTTTAACTTAAAGTACTGAACTTTGAACTAACAACTTCCATTCTTTAAGTTATTAACTTGAAGAAAAGAATTTTGATTTTAACTTAAAGTACAGAACTTGAAACTAACAACTTCCATTCTTTAATTTATTAACTTGAAGAAAAGAATTTTGATTTTAACTTAATGTACAGAACTTTAAACTAATTACTTCCATTCATTAAGTTATTTACTTGACGAAAAGAATTTTGATTTTAACTTAAAGTACAGAACTTTAAATTAATAACTTCCTTTCTTTAAGTTATTTACTTGAAGAACAGAATTTTGATTTTAACTTAAAATACAGAACTTTGAACTAACAACTTCCATTCTTTAAGTTATTAACTTAAAGAAAAGAATTTTGATTTTAACTTAAAGTACAGAACTTTAAACTAACAACTTCCATTCTTTAAGTTATTAGCTTGAAGAAAAGAATTTTGATTTTAACTTAAAGTACAGAACTTTAAATTAATAACTTCCTTTCTTTAAGTTATTTACTTGAAGAAAAGAATTTTGATTTTAACTTAAAGTAGAGAACTTTAAACTAACAACTTCCATTCTTTAAGTTATTAACTTGAAAAAAAGAATTTTGATTTTAACTTAAAGTACAGAACTTTAAGCTAATAACTTCATTTCTTTAAGTTATTTAATTGAAGAAAAGAATTTTGATTTTAACTTAAAGTACAGAACTTTAAACTAACAACTTCCATTCTTTAAGTTATTAACTTGAAGAAAAGAATTTTGATTTTAACTTAAAGTACAGAACTTTGAACTAACAACTTCCATTCTTTAAGTTATTAACTTGAAGAAAAGAATTTTGATTTTAACTTAAAGTACAGAACTTTGAACTAACAACTTCCATTCTTTAAGTTATTAACTTGAAGAAAAGAATTTTGATTTTAACTTAAAGTACAGAACATTAAACTAACAACTTCCATTCTTTAAGTTATTAGCTTGAAGAAAAGAATTTTTATTTTAACTTAAAGTACAGAACTTTAAACTAATAACTTCCATTCTTTAAGTTATTAACTAGAAGAAAAGAATTTTGATTTTAACTTAAAGTACAGAACTTTAAACTAATAACTTCCATTCTTTAAGTTATTTAATTCAAGATAAGAATTTTGATTTTAACTTAAAGTACAGAACTTTAAACTAACAACTTCCATTCTTTAAGATATTAACTTGAAGAAAAGAATTTTGATTTTAACTTAAAGTACAGAACTTTGAACTAACAACTTCCATTCTTTAAGTTATTAACTTGAAGAAAAGAATTTTGATTTTAACTTAATGTACAGAACTTTAAACTTATTACTTCCATTCATTAAGTTATTTACTTGACGAAAAGAATTTTGATTTTAACTTAAAGTACAGAACTTTAAATTAATAACTTCCTTTCTTTAAGTTATTTACTTGAAGAACAGAATTTTGATTTTAACTTAAAGTACAGAACTTTAAACTAACAACTTCCATTCTTTAAGTTATTAACTTGAAAAAAAGAATTTTGATTTTAACTTAAAATACAGAACTTTAAACTAATAACTTCCATTCTTTAAGTTATTAACTAGAAGAAAAGAATTTTGATTTTAACTTAAAGTACAGAACTTTAAATTAATAACTTCCTTTCTTTAAGTTATTTACTTGAAGAAAAGAATTTTGATTTTAACTTAAAGTACAGAACTTTAAACTAACAACTTCCATTCTTTAAGCTATTAACTTTAAGAAAAGAATTTTGATTTTAACTTAAAGTACAGAACTTTGAACTAACAACTTCCATTCTTTAAGTTATTAACTTGAAGAAAAGAATTTTGATTTTAACTTAAAATACAGAACTTTGAACTAACAACTTCCATTCTTTAAGTTATTAACTTGAAGAAAAGAATTTTGATTTTAACTTAAAGTACAGAACTTTGAACTAACAACTTCCATTCTTTAAGTTATTAACTTGAAGAAAAGAATTTTGATTTTAACTTAAAGTACAGAACTTTAAACTAACAACTTCTATTCTTTAATTTATTAACTTCAAGAAAAGAATTTTGATTTTAACTTAAAGTACAGAACTTTAAACTAACAACTTCCATTCTTTAATTTATTAACTTGAAGAACTTTGAAGAAATTTGATTTTAACTTAAAGTACAGAACTTTAAACTAATTACTTCCATTCATTAAGTTATTTACTTGACGAAAAGAATTTTGATTTTAACTTAAAGTACAGAACTTTAAATTAATAACTTCGTTTCTTTAAGTTATTTACTTGAAGAACAGAATTTTGATTTTAACTTAAAGTACAGAACTTTAAACTAACAACTTCCATTCTTTAAGTTATTAACTTGAAAAAAACAATTTTGATTTTAAATTAAAATACAGAACTTTAAACTAATAACTTCCATTCTTTAAGTTATTAACTAGAAGAAAAGAATTTTGATTTTAACTTAAAGTACAGAACTTTAAATTAATAACTTCCTTTCTTTAAGTTATTTACTTGAAGAAAAGAATTTTGATTTTAACTTAAAGTACAGAACTTTGAACTAACAACTTCCATTCTTTAAGTTATTAACTTGAAGAAAAGAATTTTGATTTTAACTTAAAGTACAGAACTTTGAACTAACAACTTCCATTCTTTAAGTTATTAACTAGAAGAAAAGAATTTTGATTTTAACTTAAAGTACAGAACTTTAAACTAATAACTTCCATTCTTTAAGTTATTTAATTGAAGATAAGAATTTTGATTTTAACTTAAAGTACAGAAATTTAAACTAACAACTTCCATTCTTTAAGATATTAATTTGAAGAAAAGAATTTTGATTTTAACTAAAAGTACAGAACTTTGAACTAACAACTTCCATTCTTTAAGTTATTAACTTGAAGAAAAGAATTTTGATTTTGACTTAAAGTACTGAACTTTGAACTAACAACTTCCATTCTTTAAGTTATTAACTTGAAGAAAAGAATTTTGATTTTAACTTAAAGTGCAGAACTTTGAACTAACAACTTCAATTCTTTAAGTTATTAACTTGAAGAAAAGAATTTTGATTTTAACTTAAAGTACAGAACTTTAAACTAACAACTTCCATTCTTTAATTTATTAACTTGAAGAAAAGAATTTTGCTTTTAACTTAATGTACAGAACTTTAAACTAATTACTTCCATTCATTAAGTTATTTACTTGACGAAAAGAATTTTGATTTTAACTTAAAGTACAGAACTTTAAATTAATAACTTCCTTTCTTTAAGTTATTTACTTGAAGAACAGAATTTTGATTTTAACTTAAAGTACAGAACTTTAAACTAACAACTTCCATTCTTTAATTTATTAACTTGAAGAAAAGAAATTTGATTTTAACTTAAAGTACAGAACTTTAAACTAATTACTTCCATTCATTAAGTTATTTACTTGACGAAAAGAATTTTGATTTTAACTTAAAGTACAGAACTTTAAATTAATAACTTCGTTTCTTTAAGTTATTTACTTGAAGAACAGAATTTTGATTTTAACTTAAAGTACAGAACTTTAAACTAACAACTTCCATTCTTTAAGTTATTAACTTGAAAAAAACAATTTTGATTTTAAATTAAAATACAGAACTTTAAACTAATAACTTCCATTCTTTAAGTTATTAACTAGAAGAAAAGAATTTTGATTTTAACTTAAAGTACAGAACTTTAAATTAATAACTTCCTTTCTTTAAGTTATTTACTTGAAGAAAAGAATTTTGATTTTAACTTAAAGTACAGAACTTTGAACTAACAACTTCCATTCTTTAAGTTATTAACTTGAAGAAAAGAATTTTGATTTTAACTTAAAGTACAGAACTTTGAACTAACAACTTCCATTCTTTAAGTTATTAACTAGAAGAAAAGAATTTTGATTTTAACTTAAAGTACAGAACTTTAAACTAATAACTTCCATTCTTTAAGTTATTTAATTGAAGATAAGAATTTTGATTTTAACTTAAAGTACAGAAATTTAAACTAACAACTTCCATTCTTTAAGATATTAACTTGAAGAAAAGAATTTTGATTTTAACTTAAAGTACAGAACTTTGAACTAACAACTTCCATTCTTTAAGTTATTAACTTGAAGAAAAGAATTTTGATTTTAACTTAAAGTACTGAACTTTGAACTAACAACTTCCATTCTTTAAGTTATTAACTTGAAGAAAAGAATTTTGATTTTAACTTAAAGTGCAGAACTTTGAACTAACAACTTCAATTCTTTAAGTTATTAACTTGAAGAAAAGAATTTTGATTTTAACTTAAAGTACAGAACTTTAAACTAACAACTTCCATTCTTTAATTTATTAACTTGAAGAAAAGAATTTTGATTTTAACTTAATGTACAGAACTTTAAACTAATTACTTCCATTCATTAAGTTATTTACTTGACGAAAAGAATTTTGATTTTAACTTAAAGTACAGAACTTTAAATTAATAACTTCCTTTCTTTAAGTTATTTACTTGAAGAACAGAATTTTGATTTTAACTTAAAGTACAGAACTTTAAACTAACAACTTCCATTCTTTAAGTTATTAACTTGAAAAAAAGAATTTTGATTTTAACTTATAGTACAGAACTTTAAACTAATAACTTCCATTCTTTAAGTTATTAACTAGAAGAAAAGAATTTTGATTTTAACCTAAGTACAGAACTTTAAATTAATAACTTCCTTTCTTTAAGTTATTTACTTGAAGAAAAGAATTTTGATTTTAACTTAAAGTACAGAACTTTAAACTAACAACTTCCATTCTTTAAGCTATTTAATTAAAGAAAAGAATTTTGATTTTAACTTAAAGTACAGAACTTTAAACTAATTACTTCCATTCATTAAGTTATTTACTTGACGAAAAGAATTTTGATTTTAACTTAAAGTACAGAACTTTAAATTAATAACTTCCTTTCTTTAAGTTATTTACTTGAAGAACAGAATTTTGATTTTAACTTAAAGTACAGAACTTTAAACTAACAATTTCCATTCTTTAAGTTATTAACTTGAAAAAAAGAATTTTGATTTTAACTTAAAGTACAGAACTTTAAACTAATAACTTCCATTCTTTAAGTTATTAACTAGAAGAAAAGAATTTTGATTTTAACTTAAAGTACAGAACTTTAAATTAATAACTTCCTTTCTTTAAGTTATTTACTTGAAGAAAAGAATTTTGAATTTAACTTAAAGTACAGAACTTTGAACTAACAACTTCCATTCTTTAAGTAATTAACTTGAAGAAAAGAATTTTGATTTTAACTTAAAGTAAAGAACTTTAAACTAACAACTTCCATTCTTTAATTTATTAACTTGAAGAAAAGAATTTTGATTTTAACATAATGTACAGAACTTTAAACTAATAACTTCCATTCTTTAAGTTATTTAATTGAAGATAAGAATTTTGATTTTAACTTAAAGTACAGAACTTCAAACTAACAACTTCCATTCTTTAAGATATTAACTTGAAGAAAAGAATTTTGATTTTAACTTAAAGTACAGAACTTTGAACTAACAACTTCCATTCTTTAAGTTATTAACTTGAAGAAAAGAATTTTGATTTTAACTTAAAGTACTGAACTTTGAACTAACAACTTCCATTCTTTAAGTTATTAACTTGAAGAAAAGAATTTTGATTTTAACTTAAAGTACAGAACTTTGAACTAACAACTTCAATTCTTTAAGTTATTAACTTGAAGAAAAGAATTTTGATTTTAACTTAAAGTACAGAACTTGAAACTAACAACTTCCATTCTTTAATTTATTAACTTGAAGAAAAGAATTTTGATTTTAACTTAATGTACAGAACTTTAAACTAATTACTTCCATTCATTAAGTTATTTACTTGACGAAAAGAATTTTGATTTTAACTTAAAGTACAGAACTTTAAATTAATAACTTCCTTTCTTTAAGTTATTTACTTGAAGAACAGAATTTTGATTTTAACTTAAAGTACAGAACTTTAAACTAACAACTTCCATTCTTTAAGTTATTAACTTGAAAAAAAGTATTTTGATTTTAACTTAAAGTACAGAACTTTAAACTAATAACTTCCAATCTTTAAGTTATTAACTAGAAGAAAAGAATTTTGATTTTAACTTAAAGTACAGAACTTTAAATTAATAACTTCCTTTCTTTAAGTTATTTACTTGAAGAAAAGAATTTTGATTTTAACTTAAAGTAAAGAACTTTAAACTAACAACTTCCATTCTTTAATTTATTAACTTGAAGAAAAGAATTTTGATTTTAACTTAATGTACAGAACTTTAAACTAATTACTTCCATTCATTAAGTTATTTACTTGACGAAAAGAATTTTGATTTTAACTTAAAGTACAGAACTTTAAATTAATAACTTCCTTTCTTTAAGTTATTTACTTGAAGAAAAGAATTTTGATTTTAACTTAAAGTACAGAACTTTGAACTAACAACTTCCATTCTTTAAGTTATTAACTAGAAGAAAAGAATTTTGATTTTAACTTAAAGTACAGAACTTTAAACTAATAACTTCCATTCTTTAAGTTATTTAATTGAAGATAAGAATTTTGATTTTAACTTAAAGTACAGAACTTTAAACTAACAACTTCCATTCTTTAAGATATTAACTTGAAGAAAAGAATTTTGATTTTAACTTAAAGTACAGAACTTTGAACTAACAACTTCCATTCTTTAAGTTATTAACTTGAAGAAATGAATTTTGATTTTAACTTAAAGTACTGAACTTTGAACTAACAACTTCCATTCTTTAAGTTATTAACTTGATGAAAAGAATTTTGATTTTAACTTAAAGTACAGAACTTTGAACTAACAACTTCCATTCTTTAAGTTATTAACTTGAAGAAAAGAATTTTGATTTTAACTTAAAGTACAGAACTTTAAACTAACAACTTCCATTCTTTAATTTAATAACTTGAAGAAAAGAATTTTGATTTTAACTTAATGTACAGAACTTTAAACTAATTACTTCCATTCATTAAGTTATTTACTTGACGAAAAGAATTTTGATTTTAACTTAAAGTACAGAACTTTAAATTAATAACTTCGTTTCTTTAAGTTATTTACTTGAAGAACAGAATTTTGATTTTAACTTAAAGTACAGAACTTTGAACTAACAACTTCCATTCTTTAAGTTATTAACTTGAAGAAAAGAATTTTGATTTTAACTTAAAGTGCAGAACTTTGAACTAACAACTTCAATTCTTTAAGTTATTAACTTGAAGAAAAGAATTTTGATTTTAACTTAAAGTACAGAACTTTAAACTAACAACTTCCATTCTTTAATTTATTAACTTGAAGAAAAGAATTTTGATTTTAACTTAATGTACAGAACTTTAAACTAATTACTTCCATTCATTAAGTTATTTACTTGACGAAAAGAATTTTGATTTTAACTTAAAGTACAGAACTTTAAATTAATAACTTCCTTTCTTTAAGTTATTTACTTGAAGAACAGAATTTTGATTTTAACTTAAAGTACAGAACTTTAAACTAACAACTTCCATTCTTTAAGTTATTAACTTGAAAAAAAGAATTTTGATTTTAACTTATAGTACAGAACTTTAAACTAATAACTTCCATTCTTTAAGTTATTAACTAGAAGAAAAGAATTTTGATTTTAACCTAAGTACAGAACTTTAAATTAATAACTTCCTTTCTTTAAGTTATTTACTTGAAGAAAAGAATTTTGATTTTAACTTAAAGTACAGAACTTTAAACTAACAACTTCCATTCTTTAAGCTATTTAATTAAAGAAAAGAATTTTGATTTTAACTTAAAGTACAGAACTTTAAACTAATTACTTCCATTCATTAAGTTATTTACTTGACGAAAAGAATTTTGATTTTAACTTAAAGTACAGAACTTTAAATTAATAACTTCCTTTCTTTAAGTTATTTACTTGCAGAAAAGAATTTTGATTTTAACTTAAAGTACAGAACTTTAAACTAACAATTTCCATTCTTTAAGTTATTAACTTGAAAAAAAGAATTTTGATTTTAACTTAAAGTACAGAACTTTAAACTAATAACTTCCATTCTTTAAGTTATTAACTAGAAGAAAAGAATTTTGATTTTAACTTAAAGTACAGAACTTTAAATTAATAACTTCCTTTCTTTAAGTTATTTACTTGAAGAAAAGAATTTTGATTTTAACTTAAAGTACAGAACTTTGAACTAACAACTTCCATTCTTTAAGTAATTAACTTGAAGAAAAGAATTTTGATTTTAACTTAAAGTAAAGAACTTTAAACTAACAACTTCCATTCTTTAATTTATTAACTTGAAGAAAAGAATTTTGATTTTAACTTAATGTACAGAACTTTAAACTAATAACTTCCATTCTTTAAGTTATTTAATTGAAGATAAGAATTTTGATTTTAACTTAAAGTACAGAACTTCAAACTAACAACTTCCATTCTTTAAGATATTAACTTGAAGAAAAGAATTTTGATTTTAACTTAAAGTACAGAACTTTGAACTAACAACTTCCATTCTTTAAGTTATTAACTTGAAGAAAAGAATTTTGATTTTAACTTAAAGTACTGAACTTTGAACTAACAACTTCCATTCTTTAAGTTATTAACTTGAAGAAAAGAATTTTGATTTTAACTTAAAGTACAGAACTTTGAACTAACAACTTCAATTCTTTAAGTTATTAACTTGAAGAAAAGAATTTTGATTTTAACTTAAAGTACAGAACTTGAAACTAACAACTTCCATTCTTTAATTTATTAACTTGAAGAAAAGAATTTTGATTTTAACTTAATGTACAGAACTTTAAACTAATTACTTCCATTCATTAAGTTATTTACTTGACGAAAAGAATTTTGATTTTAACTTAAAGTACAGAACTTTAAATTAATAACTTCCTTTCTTTAAGTTATTTACTTGAAGAACAGAATTTTGATTTTAACTTAAAGTACAGAACTTTAAACTAACAACTTCCATTCTTTAAGTTATTAACTTGAAAAAAAGTATTTTGATTTTAACTTAAAGTACAGAACTTTAAACTAATAACTTCCAATCTTTAAGTTATTAACTAGAAGAAAAGAATTTTGATTTTAACTTAAAGTACAGAACTTTAAATTAATAACTTCCTTTCTTTAAGTTATTTACTTGAAGAAAAGAATTTTGATTTTAACTTAAAGTAAAGAACTTTAAACTAACAACTTCCATTCTTTAATTTATTAACTTGAAGAAAAGAATTTTGATTTTAACTTAATGTACAGAACTTTAAACTAATTACTTCCATTCATTAAGTTATTTACTTGACGAAAAGAATTTTGATTTTAACTTAAAGTACAGAACTTTAAATTAATAACTTCCTTTCTTTAAGTTATTTACTTGAAGAAAAGAATTTTGATTTTAACTTAAAGTACAGAACTTTGAACTAACAACTTCCATTCTTTAAGTTATTAACTAGAAGAAAAGAATTTTGATTTTAACTTAAAGTACAGATCTTTAAACTAATAACTTCCATTCTTTAAGTTATTTAATTGAAGATAAGAATTTTGATTTTAACTTAAAGTACAGAACTTTAAACTAACAACTTCCATTCTTTAAGATATTAACTTGAAGAAAAGAATTTTGATTTTAACTTAAAGTACAGAACTTTGAACTAACAACTTCCATTCTTTAAGTTATTAACTTGAAGAAATGAATTTTGATTTTAACTTAAAGTACTGAACTTTGAACTAACAACTTCCATTCTTTAAGTTATTAACTTGATGAAAAGAATTTTGATTTTAACTTAAAGTACAGAACTTTGAACTAACAACTTCCATTCTTTAAGTTATTAACTTGAAGAAAAGAATTTTGATTTTAACTTAAAGTACAGAACTTTAAACTAACAACTTCCATTCTTTAATTTAATAACTTGAAGAAAAGAATTTTGATTTTAACTTAATGTACAGAACTTTAAACTAATTACTTCCATTCATTAAGTTATTTACTTGACGAAAAGAATTTTGATTTTAACTTAAAGTACAGAACTTTAAATTAATAACTTCGTTTCTTTAAGTTATTTACTTGAAGAACAGAATTTTGATTTTAACTTAAAGTACAGAACTTTAAACTAACAACTTCCATTCTTTAAGTTATTAACTTGAAAAAAAAAATTTTGATTTTAACTTAAAGTACAGAACTTTAAACTAATAACTTCCATTCTTTAAGTTATTAACTAGAAGAAAAGAATTTTGATTTTAACTTAAAGTACAGAACTTTAAATTAATAACTTCCTTTCTTTAAGTTATTTACTTGAAGAATAGAATTTTGATTTAAACTTAAAGTACAGAACTTTAAACTAACAACTTCCATTCTTTAAGCTATTTAATTAAAGAAAAGAATTTTGATTTTAACTTAAAGTACAGAACTTTTAACTAACAACTTCCATTCTTTAATATATTAACTTGAAGAAAAGAAATTTGATTTTAACTTAAAGTACAGAACTTTAAACTAATTACTTCCATTCATTAAGTTATTTACTTGACGAAAAGAATTTTGATTTTAACTTAAAGTACAGAACTTTAAATTAATAACTTCCTTTCTTTAAGTTATTTACTTAAAGAACAGAATTTTGATTTTAACTTAAAGTACAGAACTTTAAACTAACAACTTCTATTCTTAAATTTATTAACTTGAAGAAAAGAATTTTGATTTTAACTTAAAGTACAGAACTTTAAACTAACAACTTCCATTCTTTAATTTATTAACTTGAAGAAAAGAAATTTGATTTTAACTTAAAGTACAGAACTTTAAACTAATTACTTCCATTCATTAAGTTATTTACTTGACGAAAAGAATTTTGATTTTAACTTAAAGTACAGAACTTTAAATTAATAACTTCGTTTCTTTAAGTTATTTACTTGAAGAACAGAATTTTGATTTTAACTTAAAGTACAGAACTTTAAACTAACAACTTCCATTCTTTAAGTTATTAACTTGAAAAAAAGAATTTTGATTTTAAATTAAAATACAGAACTTTAAACTAATAACTTCCATTCTTTAAGTTATTAACTAGAAGAAACGAATTTTGATTTTAACTTAAAGTACAGAACTTTAAATTAATAACTTCCTTTCTTTAAGTTATTTACTTGAAGAAAAGAATTTTGATTTTAACTTAAAGTACAGAACTTTGAACTAACAACTTCCATTCTTTAAGTTATTAACTTGAATAAAAGAATTTTGATTTTAACTTAAAGTACAGAACTTTGAACTAACAACTTCCATTCTTTAAGTTATTAACTAGAAGAAAAGAATTTTGATTTTAACTTAAAGTACAGAACTTTAAACTAATAACTTCCATTCTTTAAGTTATTTAATTGAAGATAAGAATTTTAAGTTTAACTTAAAGTACAGAAATTTAAACTAACAACTTCCATTCTTTAAGATATTAACTTGAAGAAAAGAATTTTGATTTTAACTTAAAGTACACAACTTTGAACTAACAACTTCCATTCTTTTAGTTATTAACTTGAAGAAAAGAATTTTGATTTTAAAAGTTAATAACTTAAAGAATGGAAGTTGTTAGTTTAAAGTTCTGTACTTTAAGTTAAAATCAAAATTCTGTTCTTCAAGTAAATAACTTAAAGAAAGGAAGTTATTAATTTAAAGTTCTGTACTTTAAGTTAAAATCAAAATTCTTTTCTTCAATTACATAACTTAAAGAATGGAAGTTATTAATTTAAAGTTCTGTACTTTAAGTTAAAATCAAAATTCTTTTCGTCAAGTAAATAACTTAATGAATGGAAGTAATTAGTTTAAAGTTCTGTACTTTAAGTTAAAATCAAAATTCTTTTCTTCAAGTTAATAAATTAAAGAATACAAGTTGTTAGTTTAAAGTTCTGTACTTTAAGTTAAAATCAAAACTCTTTTCTTCAAGTTAATAACTTAAAGAATGGAAGTTGTTAGTTCAAAGTTCTGTACTTTAAGTTAAAATCAAAATTCTTTTCTTCAAGTTAATAACTTAAAGAATGGAAGTTGTTAGTTCAAAGTTCTGTACTTTAAGTTAAAATCAAAATTCTATTCTTCAAGTTAATATCTTAAAAAATGGAAGTTGTTAGTTTAAAGTTCTGTACTTTAAGTTAAAATCAAAATTCTTTTCTTCAATTAAATAACTTAAAGAATGGAAGTAATTAGTTTAAAGTTCTGTACTTTAAGTTAAAATCAAAATTCTTTTTTTCAAGTTAATAACTTAAAGAATGGAAGTTGTTAGTTTAAAGTTCTGTACTTTAAGTTAAATTCAAAATTCTGTTCTTCAAGTAAATAACTTAAAGAAAGGAAGTTATTAATTTAATGTTCTGTACTTTAAGTTAAAATCAAAATTCTTTTCGTCAAGTAAATAACTTAATGAATGGAAGTAATTAGTTTAAAGTTCTGTACTTTAAGGTAAAATCAAAATTCTTTTCTTCAAGTTAATAAATTAAAGAATGGAAGTTGTTAGTTTAAAGTTCTGTACTTTAAGTTAAAATCAAAATTCTTTTCTTCAAGTTAATAACTTAAAGAATGGAAGTTGTTAGTTTAAAGTTCTGTACTTTAAGTTAAAAGAAAATTCTTTTCTTCAAGTTAATAACCTAAAGAATGGAAGTTGTTAGTTCAAAGTTTTGTACTTTAAGTTAAAATCAAAATTCTTTTCTTCAAGTTAATAACTTAAAGAATTGAAGTTGTTAGTTTAAAGTTCTGTACTTTAAGTTAAAATCAAAATTCTGTTCTTCAAGTAAATAACTTAAAGAAAGGAAGTTATTAATTTAAAGTTCTGCACTTTAAGTTAAAATCAAAATTCTTTTCTTCAATTACATAACTTAAAGAATGGAAGTTGTTAGTTTAAAGTTCTGTACTTTAAGTTAAAATCAAAATTGTTTTTTTCAAGTTAATAACTTAAAGAATGGAAGTTGTTAGTTTAAAGTTCTGTACTTTAAGTTAAAATCAAAATTCTGTTCTTCAAGTAAATAACTTAAAGAAAGGAAGTTATTAATTTAAAGTTCTGTACTCTAAGTTAAAATCAAAATTCTTTTCGTCAAGTAAATAACTTAATGAATGGAAGTAATTAGTTTAAAGTTCTTTACTTTAAGTTAAAATCAAAATTCTTTTCTTCAAGTTAATGAATTAAAGAATGGAAGTTGTTAGTTTAAAGTTCTGTACTTTAAGTTAAAATCAAAATTCTTTTCTTCAAGTTAATAACTTAAAGAATGGAAGTTGTTAGTTCAAAGTTCTGTACTTTAAGTTAAAATCAAAATTCTGTTCTTCAAGTAAATAACTTAAAGAAAGGAAGTTATTAATTTAATGTTCTGTACTTTAAGTTTAAATCAAAATTCTTTTCGTCAAGTAAATAACTTAATGAATGGAAGTAATTAGTTTAAAGTTCTGTACTTTAAGTTAAAATCAAAATTCTTTTCTTCAAGTTAATAAATTAAAGAATGGAAGTTGTTAGTTTAAAGTTCTGTACTTTAAGTTAAAAGCAAAATTCTTTTCTTCAAGTTAATAACTTAAAGAATAGAAGTTGTTAGTTTAAAGTTCTGTACTTTAAGTTAAAATAAAATTCTTTTCTTCAAGTTAATAACTTAAAGAATGGAAGTTGTTAGTTCAAAGTTCTGTACTTTAAGTTAAAATCAAAATTGTTATTTTCAAGTTAATAACTTAAAGAATGGAAGTTGTTAGTTTAAAGTTCTGTACTTTAAGTTTAAATTAAAATTCTTTTCTTCAAGTTAATAACTTAAAGAATGGAAGTTGTTAGTTTAAAGTTCTGTACTTTAAGTTAAAATAAAATTCTTTTCTTCAAGTTAATAACTTAAAGAATGGAATTTGTTAGTTTAAAGTTCTGTACTTTAAGTTAAAATCAAAATTCTTTTCTTCAAGTTAATAACTTAAAGAATGGAAGTTGTTAGTTTAAAGTTCTGTACTTTAAGTTAAAATCAAAATTCTTTTCGTCAAGTAAATAACTTAATGAATGGAAGTAATTAGTTTAAACTTCTGTACTTTAAGTTAAAATCAAAATTCTTTTCTTCAAGTTAATAAATTAAAGAATGGAAGTTGTTAGTTTAAAGTTCTGTACTTTAAGTTAAAATCAAAATTCTTTTCTTCAAGTTAATAACTTAAAGAATGGAAGTTGTTAGTTTAAAGTTCTGTACTTTCAGTTAAAATAAAATTCTTTTCTTCAAGTTAATAACTTAAAGAATGGAAGTTGTTAGTTCAAAGTTCTGTACTTTAAGTTAAAATCAAAATTCTTTTCTTCAAGTTAATAACTTAAAGAATGGAAGTTGTTAGTTTGAAGTTCTGTACTTTAAGTTAAAATCAAAATTCTGTTCTTCAAGTAAATAACTTAAAGAAAGGAAGTTATTAATTTAAAGTTCTGTACTTTAAGTTAAAATCAAAATTCTTTTCTTCAATTACATAACTTAAAGAATGGAAGTTGTTAGTTTAAAGTTCTGTACTTTAAGTTAAAATCAAAATTGTTTGTTTCAAGTTAATAACTTATAGAATGGAAGTTGTTAGTTTAAAGTTCTGTACTTTAAGTTAAAATCAAAATTCTGTTCTTCAAGTAAATAACTTAAAGAAAGGAAGTTATTAATTTAAAGTTCTGTACTTTAAGTTAAAATCAAAATTCTTTTCGTGTAGTAAATAACTTAATGAATGGAAGTAATTAGTTTAAAGTTCTGTACTTTAAGTTAAAATCAAAATTCTTTTCTTCAAGTTAATAAATTAAAGAATGGAAGTTGTTAGTTTAAAGTTCTGTACTTTAAGTTAAAATCAAAATTCTTTTCTTCAAGTTAATAACTTAAAGAATGGAAGTTGTTAGTTCAAAGTTCTGTACTTTAAGTTAAAATCAAAATTCTTTTCTTCAAGTTAATAACTTAAAGAATGGAAGTTGTTAGTTCAAAGTTCTGTACTTTAAGTTAAAATCAAAATTCTATTCTTCAAGTTAATATCTTAAAAAATGGAAGTTGTTAGTTTAAAGTTCTGTACTTTAAGTTAAAATCAAAATTCTTTTCTTCAATTAAATAACTTAAAGAATGGAAGTTATTAGTTTAAAGTTCTGTACTTTAAGTTAAAATCAAAATTCTTTTTTTCAAGTTAATAACTTAAAGAATGGAAGTTGTTAGTTTAAAGTTCTGTACTTTAAGTTAAAATCAAAATTCTGTTCTTCAAGTAAATAACTTAAAGAAAGGAAGTTATTAATTTAATGTTCTGTACTTTAAGTTAAAATCAAAATTCTTTTCGTCAAGTAAATAACTTAATGAATGGAAGTAATTATTTTAAAGTTCTGTACTTTAAGGTAAAATCAAAATTCTTTTCTTCAAGTTAATAAATTAAAGAATGGAAGTTGTTAGTTTAAAGTTCTGTACTTTAAGTTAAAATCAAAATTCTTTTCTTCAAGTTAATAACTTAAAGAATGGAAGTTGTTAGTTTAAAGTTCTGTACTTTAAGTTAAAATAAAATTCTTTTCTTCAAGTTAATAACTTAAAGAATGGAAGTTGTTAGTTCAAAGTTCTGTACTTTAAGTTAAAATCAAAATTCTTTTCTTCAAGTTAATAACTTAAAGAATGGAAGTTGTTAGTTTAAAGTTCTGTACTTTAAGTTAAAATCAAAATTCTGTTCTTCAAGTAAATAACTTAAAGAAAGGAAGTTATTAATTTAAAGTTCTGTACTTTAAGTTAAAATCAAAATTCTTTTCTTCAATTACATAACTTAAAGAATGGAAGTTGTTAGTTTAAAGTTCTGTACTTTAAGTTAAAATCAAAATTGTTTTTTTCAAGTTAATAACTTAAAGAATGGAAGTTGTTAGTTTAAAGTTCTGTACTTTAAGTTAAAATCAAAATTCTGTTCTTCAAGTAAATGACTTAAAGAAAGGAAGTTATTAATTTAAAGTTCTGTACTTTAAGTTAAAATCAAAATTCTTTTCGTCAAGTAAATAACTTAATGAATGGAAGCAATTAGTTTAAAGTTCTGTACTTTAAGTTAAAATCAAAATTCTTTTCGTCAAGTAAATAACTTAATGAATGGAAGTAATTAGTTTAAAGTTCTGTACTTTAAGTTAAAATCAAAATTCTTTTCTTCAAGTTAATGAATTAAAGAATGGAAGTTGTTAGTTTAAAGTTCTGTACTTTAAGTTAAGATCAAAATTCTTTTCTTCAAGTTAATAACTTAAAGAATGGAAGTTGTTAGTTCAAAGTTCTGTACTTTAAGTTAAAATCAAAATTCTGTTCTTCAAGTAAATAACTTAAAGAAAGGAAGTTATTAATTTAATGTTCTGTACTTTAAGTTAAAATCAAAATTCTTTTCGTCAAGTAAATAACTTAATGAATGGAAGTAATTAGTTTAAAGTTCTGTACTTTAAGTTAAAATCAAAATTCTTTTCTTCAATTAAATAACTTAAAGAATGGAAGTTATTAGTTTAAAGTTCTGTACTTTAAGTTAAAATCAAAATTCTTTTTTTCAAGTTAATAACTTAAAGAATGGAAGTTGTTAGTTTAAAGTTCTGTACTTTAAGTTAAAATCAAAATTCTGTTCTTCAAGTAAATAACTTAAAGAAAGGAAGTTATTAATTTAATGTTCTGTACTTTAAGTTAAAATCAAAATTCTTTTCGTCAAGTAAATAACTTAATGAATGGAAGTAATTATTTTAAAGTTCTGTACTTTAAGGTAAAATCAAAATTCTTTTCTTCAAGTTAATAAATTAAAGAATGGAAGTTGTTAGTTTAAAGTTCTGTACTTTAAGTTAAAATCAAAATTCTTTTCTACAAGTTAATAACTTAAAGAATGGAAGTTGTTAGTTTAAAGTTCTGTACTTTAAGTTAAAATAAAATTCTTTTCTTCAAGTTAATAACTTAAAGAATGGAAGTTGTTAGTTCAAAGTTCTGTACTTTAAGTTAAAATCAAAATTCTTTTCTTCAAGTTAATAACTTAAAGAATGGAAGTTGTTAGTTTAAAGTTCTGTACTTTAAGTTAAAATCAAAATTCTGTTCTTCAAGTAAATAACTTAAAGAAAGGAAGTTATTAATTTAAAGTTCTGTACTTTAAGTTAAAATCAAAATTCTTTTCTTCAATTACATAACTTAAAGAATGGAAGTTGTTAGTTTAAAGTTCTGTACTTTAAGTTAAAATCAAAATTGTTTTTTTCAAGTTAATAACTTAAAGAATGGAAGTTGTTAGTTTAAAGTTCTGTACTTTAAGTTAAAATCAAAATTCTGTTCTTCAAGTAAATGACTTAAAGAAAGGAAGTTATTAATTTAAAGTTCTGTACTTTAAGTTAAAATCAAAATTCTTTTCGTCAAGTAAATAACTTAATGAATGGAAGCAATTAGTTTAAAGTTCTGTACTTTAAGTTAAAATCAAAATTCTTTTCGTCAAGTAAATAACTTAATGAATGGAAGTAATTAGTTTAAAGTTCTGTACTTTAAGTTAAAATCAAAATTCTTTTCTTCAAGTTAATGAATTAAAGAATGGAAGTTGTTAGTTTAAAGTTCTGTACTTTAAGTTAAGATCAAAATTCTTTTCTTCAAGTTAATAACTTAAAGAATGGAAGTTGTTAGTTCAAAGTTCTGTACTTTAAGTTAAAATCAAAATTCTGTTCTTCAAGTAAATAACTTAAAGACAGGAAGTTATTAATTTAATGTTCTGTACTTTAAGTTAAAATCAAAATTCTTTTCGTCAAGTAAATAACTTAATGAATGGAAGTAATTAGTTTAAAGTTCTGTACTTTAAGTTAAAATCAAAATTCTTTTCTTCAAGTTAATAAATTAAAGAATGGAAGTTGTTAGTTTAAAGTTCTGTACTTTAAGTTAAAATCAAAATTCTTTTCTTCAAGTTAATAACTTAAAGAATGGAAGTTGTTAGTTTAAAGTTCTGTACTTTAAGTTAAAATAAAATTCTTTTCTTCAAGTTTATAACTTAAAGAATGGAAGTTGTTAGTTCAAAGTTCTGTACTTTAAGTTAAAATCAAAATTGTTTTTTCAAGTTAATAACTTAAAGAATGGAAGTTGTTAATTTAAAGTTCTGTACTTTAAGTTAAAATCAAAATTCTGTTCTTCAAGTAAATAACTTAAAGAAAGGAAGTTATTAATTTAAAGTTCTGTACTTTAAGTTAAAATCAAAATTCTTTTCTTCAATTACATAACTTAAAGAATGGAAGTTGTTAGTTTAAAGTTCTGTACTTTAAGTTAAAATCAAAATTGTTTTTTTCAAGTTAATAACTTAAAGAATGGAAGTTGATAGTTTAAAGTTCTGTACTTTAAGTTAAAATCAAAATTCTGTTCTTCAAGTAAATAACTTAAAGAAAGGAAGTTATTAATTTAAAGTTCTGTACTTTAAGTTAAAATCAAAATTCTTTTCGTCAAGTAAATAACTTAATGAATGGAAGTAATTAGTTTAAAGTTCTGTACTTTAAGTTAAAATCAAAATTCTTTTCGTCAAGTAAATAACTTAATGAATGGAAGTAATTAGTTTAAAGTTCTGTACTTTAAGTTAAAATCAAAATTCTTTTCTTCAAGTTAATGAATTAAAGAATGGAAGTTGTTACTTTAAAGTTCTGTACTTTAAGTTAAAATCAAAATTCTTTTCTTCAAGTTAATAACTTAAAGAATGGAAGTTGTTAGTTCAAAGTTGTGTACTTTAAGTTAAAATCAAAATTCTGTTCTTCAAGTAAATAACTTAAAGAAAGGAAGTTATTAATTTAATGTTCTGTACTTTAAGTTAAAATCAAAATTCTTTTCGTCAAGTAAATAACTTAATGAATGGAAGTAATTAGTTTAAAGTTCTGTACTTTAAGTTAAAATCAAAATTCTTTTCTTCAAGTTAATAAATTAAAGAATGGAAGTTGTTAGTTTAAAGTTCTGTACTTTAAGTTAAAATCAAAATTCTTTTCTTCAAGTTAATAACTTAAAGAATGGAAGTTGTTAGTTTAAAGTTCTGTACTTTAAGCTAAAATAAAATTCTTTTCTTCAAGTTAATAACTTAAAGAATGGAAGTTGTTAGTTCAAAGTTCTGTACTTTAAGTTAAAATCAAAATTCTTTTCTTCAAGTTAATAACTTAAAGAATGGAAGTTGTTAGTTTAAAGTTCTGTACTTTAAGTTAAAATCAAAATTCTGTTCTTCAAGTAAATAACTTAAAGAAAGGAAGTTATTAATTTAAAGTTCTGAACTTTAAGTTAAAATTAAAATTCTTTTCTTCAATTACATAACTTAAAGAATGGAAGTTGTTAGTTTAAAGTTCTGTACTTTAAGTTAAAATCAAAATTGTTTTTTTCAAGTTAATAACTTAAAGAATGGAAGTTGTTAGTTTAAAGTTCTGTACTTTAAGTTAAAATCAAAATTCTGTTCTTCATGTAAATAACTTAAAGAAAGGAAGTTATTAATTTAAAGTTCTGTACTTTAAGTTAAAATCAAAATTCTTTTCGTCAAGTAAATAACTTAATGAATGGAAGTAATTAGTTTAAAGTTCTGTACTTTAAGTTAAAATCAAAATTCTTTTCTTCAAGTTAATAAATTAAAGAATGGAAGTTGTTAGTTTAAAGTTCTGTACTTTAAGTTAAAATCAAAATTCTTTTCTTCAAGTTGATAACTTAAAGAATGGAAGTTGTTAGTTCAAAGTTCTGTACTTTAAGTTAAAATCAAAATTCTATTCTTCAAGTTAATATCTTAAAAAATGGAAGTTGTTAGTTTAAAGTTCTGTACTTTAAGTTAAAATCAAAATTCTTTTCTTCAATTAAATAACTTAAAGAATGGAAGTTATTAGTTTAAAGTTCTGTACTTTAAGTTAAAATCAAAATTCTTTTTTTCAAGTTAATAACTTAAAGAATGGAAGTTGTTAGTTTAAAGTTCTGTACTTTAAGTTAAAATCAAAATTCTGTTCTTCAAGTAAATAACTTAAAGAAAGGAAGTTATTAATTTAATGTTCTGTACTTTAAGTTAAAATCAAAATTCTTTTCGTCAAGTAAATAACTTAATGAATGGAAGTAATTAGTTTAAAGTTCTGTACTTTAAGTTAAAATCAAAATTCTTTTCTTCAAGGTAATAAATTAAAGAATGGAAGTTGTTAGTTTAAAGTTCTGTACTTTAAGTTAAAATAAAATTCTTTTCTTCAAGTTAATAGCTTAAAGAATGGAAGTTGTTAGTTCAAAGTTCTGTACTTTAAGTTAAAATCAAAATTCTTTTCTTCAAGTTAATAACTTAAAGAATGGAAGTTGTTAGTTTAAAGTTCTGTACTTTAAGTTAAAATCAAAATTCTGTTCTTCAAGTAAATAACTTAAAGAAAGGAAGTTATTAATTTAAAGTTCTGTACTTTAAGTTAAAATCAAAATTCTTTTCTTCAAGTTAATAACTTAAAGAATGGAAGTTGTTAGTTCAAAGTTCTGTACTTTAAGTTAAAATCAAAATTCTTTTCTTCAATTACATAACTTAAAGAATGGAAGTTGTTAGTTTAAAGTTCTGTACTTTAAGTTAAAATCAAAATTGTTTTTTTCAAGTTAATAACTTAAAGAATTGAAGTTGTTAGTTTAAAGTTCTGTACTTTAAGTTAAAATCAAAATTCTTTTCTTCAAGATAATAACTTAAAGAATGGAAGTTGTTAGTTCAAAGTTCTGTACTTTAAGTTAAAATCAAAATTCTGTTCTTCAAGTAAATAACTTAAAGAAAGAAAGTTATTAATTTAAAGTTCTGTACTTTAAGTTAAAATCAAAATTCTTTTCTTCAAGTTAATAACTTAAAGAATGGAAGTTGTTAGTTCAAAGTTCTGTACTTTAAGTTAAAATCAAAATTCTGTTCTTCAAGTAAATAACTTAAAGAAAGGAAGTTATTAATTTAATGTTCTGTACTTTAAGTTAAAATCAAAATTCTTTTCGTCAAGTAAATAACTTAATGAATGGAAGTAAATAGTTTAAAGTTCTGCACTTTAAGTTAAAATCAAAATTCTTTTCTTCAAGTTAATAACTTAATGAATGGAAGTTGTTAGTTCAAAGTTCTGTACTTTAAGTTAAAATCAAAATTCTGTTCTTCAAGTAAATAACTTAAAGAAAGGAAGTTATTAATTTAAAGTTCTGTACTTTAAGTTAAAATCAAAATTCTTTTCTTCAAGTTAATAACTTAAAGAATGGAAGTTGTTAGTTCAAAGTTCTGTACTTTAAGTTAAAATCAAAATTCTTTTCTTCAAGTTAATAACTTAAAGAATGGAAGTTGTTAGTTTAAAGTTCTGTACTTTAAGTTAAAATCAAAATTCTTTTCTTCAAGTTAATAACTTAAAGAATGGAAGTTGTTAGTTCAAAGTTCTGTACTTTAAGTTAAAATCAAAATTCTTTTCTTCAAGTTAATAACAAAAAGAATGGAAGTTGTTAGTTTAAAGTTCTGTACTTTAAATTAAAATCAAAATTCTTTTCTTCAATTAAATAACTTAAAGAATGGAAGTTGTTAGTTTAAAGTTCTGTACTTTAACTTAAAATCAAAATTCTTTTCTTCAAGTAAATAACTTAAAGAAAGGAAGTTATTAATTTAAAGTTCTGTACTTTAAGTTAAAATCAAAATTCTCTTCTTCTAGTTAATAACTTAAAGAATGGAAGTTATTTGTTTAAAGTTCTGTACTTTAAGTTAAAATCAAAATTCTTTTTTTCAAGTTAATAACTTAAAGAATGGAAGTTGTTAGTTTAAAGTTCTGTACTTTAAGTTAAAATCAAAATTCTGTTCTTCAAGTAAATAACTTAAAGAAAGGAAGTTATTAATTTAATGTTCTGTACTTTAAGTTAAAATCAAAATTCTTTTCGTCAAGTACATAACTTAATGAATGGAAGTAATTAGTTTAAAGTTCTGCACTTTAAGTTAAAATCAAAATTCTTTTCTTCAAGTTAATAAATTAAAGAATGGAAGTTGTTAGTTTAAAGTTCTGTACTTTAAGTTAAAATCAAAATTCTTTTCTTCAAGTTAATAACTTAAAGAATGGAAGTTGTTAGTTCAAAGTTCTGTACTTTAAGTTAAAATCAAAATTCTTTTCTTCAAGTTAATAACTTAAAGAATGGAAGTTGTTAGTTCAAAGTTCTGTACTTTAAGTTAAAATCAAAATTCTTTTCTTCAAGTTAATAACTTAAAGAATGGAAGTTGTTAGTTCAAAGTTCTGTACTTTAAGTTAAAATCAAAATTCTTTTCTTCAAGTTAATAACTTAAAGAATGGAAGTTGTTAGTTCAAAGTTCTGTACTTTAAGTTAAAATCAAAATTCTTTTCTTCAAGTTAATAACTTAAAGAATGGAAGTTGTTAGTTCAAAGTTCTGTACTTTAAGTTAAAATCAAAATTCTTTTCTTCAAGTTAATATCTTAAAGAATGGAAGTTATTAGTTTAAAGTTCTGTACTTTAAGTTAAAATCAAAATTCTTTTCTTCAAGTAAATAACTTAAAGAAAGGAAGTTATTAATTTAAAGTTCTGTACTTTAAGTTAAAATCAAAATTCTTTTCTTCTAGTTAATAACTTAAAGAATGGAAGTTATTAGTTTAAAGTTCTGTACTTTAAGTTAAAATCAAAATTCTTTCCTTCAAGTTAATAAATTAAAGAATGGAAGTTGTTAGTTTAAAGTTCTTTACTTTAAGTTAAAATCAAAATTCTTTTCTTCAAGTTAATAACTTAAAGAATGGAAGTTGTTAGTTCAAAGTTCTGTACTTTAAGTTAAAATCAAAATTCTTTCCTTCAAGTTAATAAATTAAAGAATGGAAGTTGTTAGTTTAAAGTTCTTTACTTTAAGTTAAAATCAAAATTCTTTTTTTCAAGTTAATAAATTAAAGAATGGAAGTTCTTAGTTTAAAGTTCTTTACTTTAAGTTAAAATCAAAATTCTTTTCTTCAAGTTAATAACTTAAAGAATGGAAGTTGTTAGTTCAAAGTTCTGTACTTTAAGTTAAAATCAAAATTCTTTCCTTCAAGTTAATAAATTAAAGAAAGGAAGTTATTAATTTAAAGTTCTGTACTTTAAGTTAAAATCAAAATTCTTTTTTTCAAGTTAATAACTTAAAGAATGGAAGTTTTTAGTTTAAAGTTCTGTACTTTAAGTTAAAATCAAAATTCTTTCCTTCAAGTTAATAAATTAAAGAATGGAAGTTGTTAGTTTAAAGTTCTTTACTTTAAGTTAAAATCAAAATTCTTTTCTTCAAGTTAATAACTTAAAGAATGGAAGTTGTTAGTTCAAAGTTCTGTACTTTAAGTTAAAATCAAAATTCTTTTCTTCAAGTTATTAACTTAAAGAATGGAAGTTGTTAGTTCAAAGTTCTGTACTTTAAGTTAAAATCAAAATTCTTTTCTTCAAGTTAATATCTTAAAAAATGGAAGTTGTTAGTTTAAAGTTCTGTGCTTTAAGTTAAAATCAAAATTCTTTTCTTCAATTAAATAACTTAAAGAATGGAAGTTATTAGTTTAAGGTTCTGTACTTTAAGTTAAAATCAAAATTCTTTTCTTCAAGTTAATAACCTAAAGAATGGAAGTTGTTAGCTTAAAGTTCTGTACTTTAAGTTAAAATCAAAATTCTTTTCTTCAATTAAATAACTTAAAGAATGGAAGTTATTAGTTTAAAGTTCTGTACTTTAAGTTAAAATCAAAATTCTTTTCTTCAAGTAAATAACTTAAAGAAAGGAAGTTATTAATTTAAAGTTCTGTACTTGAAGTTAAAATCAAAATTCTTTTCTTCTAGTTAATAACTTAAAGAATGGAAGTTATTAGTTTAAAGTTCTGTACTTTAAGTTAAAATCAAAATTCTTTTCTTTCAGTTAATAACTTAAAGAAAGGAAGTTGTTAGTTCAAAGTTCTGTACTTTAAGTTAAAATCAAAATTCTGTTCTTCAAGTAAATAACTTAAAGAAAGGAAGTTATTAATTTAAAGTTCTGTACTTTAAGTTAAAATCAAACTTCTTTTCTTCAAGTTAATAACTTAAAGAATGGAAGTTGTTAGTTCAAAGTTCTGTACTTTAAGTTAAAATCAAAATTCTTTTCTTCAAGTTAATAACTTAAAGAATGGAAGTTGTTAGTTCAAAGTTCTGTACTTTAAGTTAAAATCAAAATTCTTTTTTTCAAGTTAATAACTTAAAGAATGGAAGTTGTTAGTTTAAAGTTCTGTACTTTAAGTTAAAATCAAAATTCTTTTCTTCAAGTTAATAACTTAAAGAATGGAAGTTGTTAGTTCAAAGTTCTGCACTTTAAGTTAAAATCAAAATTCTTTTCTTCAAGTTAATAAGTTAAAGAATGGAAGTTGTTAGTTCAAAGTTCTGTACTTTAAGTTAAAATCAAAATTCTGTTCTTCAAGTAAATAACTTAAAGAAAGGAAGTTATTAATTTAAAGTTCTGTACTTTAAGTTAAAATCAAAATTCTTTTCTTCAAGTTAATAACTTAAAGAATGGAAGTTGTTAGTTCAAAGTTCTGTACTTTAAGTTAAAATCAAAATTCTTTTCTTCAAGTTAATAACTTAAAGAATGGAAGTTGTTAGTTTAAAGTTCTGTACTTTAAGTTAAAATCAAAATTCTTTTCTTCAAGTTAATAACTTAAAGAATGGAAGTTGTTAGTTCAAAGTTCTGTACTTTAAGTTAAAATCAAAATTCTTTTCTTCAAGTTAATAACAAAAAGAATGGAAGTTGTTAGTTTAAAGTTCTGTACTTTAAATTAAAATCAAAATTCTTTTCTTCAATTAAATAACTTAAAGAATGGAAGTTGTTAGTTTAAAGTTCTGTACTTTAACTTAAAATCAAAATTCTTTTCTTCAAGTAAATAACTTAAAGAAAGGAAGTTATTAATTTAAAGTTCTGTACTTTAAGTTAAAATCAAAATTCTTTTCTTCTAGTTAATAACTTAAAGAATGGAAGTTATTTGTTTAAAGTTCTGTACTTTAAGTTAAAATCAAAATTCTTTTTTTCAAGTTAATAACTTAAAGAATGGAAGTTGTTAGTTTAAAGTTCTGTACTTTAAGTTAAAATCAAAATTCTGTTCTTCAAGTAAATAACTTAAAGAAAGGAAGTTATTAATTTAATGTTCTGTACTTTAAGTTAAAATCAAAATTCTTTTCGTCAAGTACATAACTTAATGAATGGAAGTAATTAGTTTAAAGTTCTGCACTTTAAGTTAAAATCAAAATTCTTTTCTTCAAGTTAATAAATTAAAGAATGGAAGTTGTTAGTTTAAAGTTCTGTACTTTAAGTTAAAATCAAAATTCTTTTCTTCAAGTTAATAACTTAAAGAATGGAAGTTGTTAGTTCAAAGTTCTGTACTTTAAGTTAAAATCAAAATTCTTTTCTTCAAGTTAATAACTTAAAGAACGGAAGTTGTTAGTTCAAAGTTCTGTACTTTAAGTTAAAATCAAAATTCTTTTCTTCAAGTTAATAACTTAAAGAATGGAAGTTGTTAGTTCAAAGTTCTGTACTTTAAGTTAAAATCAAAATTCTTTTCTTCAAGTTAATAACTTAAAGAATGGAAGTAATTAGTTTAAAGTTCTGTACTTTAAGTTAAAATCAAAATTCTTTTCTTCAAGTTAATAAATTAAAGAATGGTAGTTGTTAGTTTAAAGTTCTGTACTTTAAGTTAAAATCAAAATTCTTTTCTTCAAGTTAATAACTTAAAGAATGGAAGTTGTTAGTTCAAAGTTCTGTACTTTAAGTTAAAATCAAAATTCTTTTCTTCAAGTTAATAACTTAAAGAATGGAAGTTGTTAGTTCAAAGTTCTGTACTTTAAGTTAAAATCAAAATTCTTTTCTTCAAGTTATTAACTTAAAGAATGGAAGTTGTTAGTTCAAAGTTCTGTACTTTAAGTTAAAATCAAAATTCTTTTCTTCAAGTTAATATCTTAAAAAATGGAAGTTGTTAGTTTAAAGTTCTGTGCTTTAAGTTAAAATCAAAATTCTTTTCTTCAATTAAATAACTTAAAGAATGGAAGTTATTAGTTTAAGGTTCTGTACTTTAAGTTAAAATCAAAATTCTTTTCTTCAAGTTAATAACTTAAAGAATGGAAGTTGTTAGCTTAAAGTTCTGTACTTTAAGTTAAAATCAAAATTCTTTTCTTCAATTAAATAACTTAAAGAATGGAAGTTATTAGTTTAAAGTTCTGTACTTTAAGTTAAAATCAAAATTCTTTTCTTCAAGTAAATAACTTAAAGAAAGGAAGTTATTAATTTAAAGTTCTGTACTTGAAGTTAAAATCAAAATTCTTTTCTTCTAGTTAATAACTTAAAGAATGGAAGTTATTAGTTTAAAGTTCTGTACTTTAAGTTAAAATCAAAATTCTTTTCTTTCAGTTAATAACTTAAAGAATGGAAGTTGTTAGTTCAAAGTTCTGTACTTTAAGTTAAAATCAAAATTCTGTTCTTCAAGTAAATAACTTAAAGAAAGGAAGTTATTAATTTAAAGTTCTGTACTTTAAGTTAAAATCAAACTTCTTTTCTTCAAGTTAATAACTTAAAGAATGGAAGTTGTTAGTTCAAAGTTCTGTACTTTAAGTTAAAATCAAAATTCTTTTCTTCAAGTTAATAACTTAAAGAATGGAAGTTGTTAGTTCAAAGTTCTGTACTTTAAGTTAAAATCAAAATTCTTTTTTTCAAGTTAATAACTTAAAGAATGGAAGTTGTTAGTTTAAAGTTCTGTACTTTAAGTTAAAATCAAAATTCTTTTCTTCAAGTTAATAACTTAAAGAATGGAAGTTGTTAGTTCAAAGTTCTGCACTTTAAGTTAAAATCAAAATTCTTTTCTTCAAGTTAATAAGTTAAAGAATGGAAGTTGTTAGTTCAAAGTTCTGTACTTTAAGTTAAAATCAAAATTCTGTTCTTCAAGTAAATAACTTAAAGAAAGGAAGTTATTAATTTAAAGTTCTGTACTTTAAGTTAAAATCAAAATTCTTTTCTTCAAGTTAATAACTTAAAGAATGGAAGTTGTTAGTTCAAAGTTCTGTACTTTAAGTTAAAATCAAAATTCTTTTCTTCAAGTTAATAACTTAAAGAATGGAAGTTGTTAGTTTAAAGTTCTGTACTTTAAGTTAAAATCAAAATTCTTTTCTTCAAGTTAATAACTTAAAGAATGGAAGTTGTTAGTTCAAAGTTCTGTACTTTAAGTTAAAATCAAAATTCTTTTCTTCAAGTTAATAACAAAAAGAATGGAAGTTGTTAGTTTAAAGTTCTGTACTTTAAATTAAAAACAAAATTCTTTTCTTCAATTAAATAACTTAAAGAATGGAAGTTGTTAGTTTAAAGTTCTGTACTTTAACTTAAAATCAAAATTCTTTTCTTCAAGTAAATAACTTAAAGAAAGGAAGTTATTAATTTAAAGTTCTGTACTTTAAGTTAAAATCAAAATTCTTTTCTTCTAGTTAATAACTTAAAGAATGGAAGTTATTTGTTTAAAGTTCTGTACTTTAAGTTAAAATCAAAATTCTTTTTTTCAAGTTAATAACTTAAAGAATGGAAGTTGTTAGTTTAAAGTTCTGTACTTTAAGTTAAAATCAAAATTCTGTTCTTCAAGTAAATAACTTAAAGAAAGGAAGTTATTAATTTAATGTTCTGTACTTTAAGTTAAAATCAAAATTCTTTTCGTCAAGTACATAACTTAATGAATGAAAGTAATTAGTTTAAAGTTCTGCACTTTAAGTTAAAATCAAAATTCTTTTCTTCAAGTTAATAAATTAAAGAATGGAAGTTGTTAGTTTAAAGTTCTGTACTTTAAGTTAAAATCAAAATTCTTTTCTTCAAGTTAATAACTTAAAGAATGGAAGTTGTTAGTTCAAAGTTCTGTACTTTAAGTTAAAATCAAAATTCTTTTCTTCAAGTTAATAACTTAAAGAATGGAAGTTGTTAGTTCAAAGTTCTGTACTTTAAGTTAAAATCAAAATTCTTTTCTTCAAGTTAATAACTTAAAGAATGGAAGTTGTTAGTTCAAAGTTCTGTACTTTAAGTTAAAATCAAAATTCTTTTCTTCAAGTTAATAACTTAAAGAATGGAAGTAATTAGTTTAAAGTTCTGTACTTTAAGTTAAAATCAAAATTCTTTTCTTCAAGTTAATAAATTAAAGAATGGTAGTTGTTAGTTTAAAGTTCTGTACTTTAAGTTAAAATCAAAATTCTTTTCTTCAAGTTAATAACTTAAAGAATGGAAGTTGTTAGTTCAAAGTTCTGTACTTTAAGTTAAAATCAAAATTCTTTTTTTCAAGTTAATAACTTAAAGAATGGAAGTTGTTAGTTCAAAGTTCTGTACTTTAAGTTAAAATCAAAATTCTTTTCTTCAAGTTAATAACTTAAAGAATGGAAGTTGTTAGTTCAAAGTTCTGTACTTTAAGTTAAAATCAAAATTCTTTTCTTCAAGTTAATATCTTAAAGAATGGAAGTTATTAGTTTAAAGTTCTGTACTTTAAGTTAAAATCAAAATTCTTTTCTTCAAGTAAATAACTTAAAGAAAGGAAGTTATTAATTTAAAGTTCTGTACTTTAAGTTAAAATCAAAATTCTTTTCTTCTAGTTAATAACTTAAAGAATGGAAGTTATTAGTTTAAAGTTCTGTACTTTAAGTTAAAATCAAAATTCTTTTTTTCAAGTTAATAACTTAAAGAATGGAAGTTTTTAGTTTAAAGTTCTGTACTTTAAGTTAAAATCAAAATTCTTTCCTTCAAGTTAATAAATTAAAGAATGGAAGTTGTTAGTTTAAAGTTCTTTACTTTAAGTTAAAATCAAAATTCTTTTCTTCAAGTTAATAACTTAAAGAATGGAAGTTGTTAGTTCAAAGTTCTGTACTTTAAGTTAAAATCAAAATTCTTTTCTTCAAGTTATTAACTTAAAGAATGGAAGTTGTTAGTTCAAAGTTCTGTACTTTAAGTTAAAATCAAAATTCTTTTCTTCAAGTTAATATCTTAATAAATGGAAGTTGTTAGTTTAAAGTTCTGTGCTTTAAGTTAAAATCAAAATTCTTTTCTTCAATTAAATAACTTAAAGAATGGAAGTTATTAGTTTAAAGTTCTGTACTTTAAGTTAAAATCAAAATTCTTTTCTTCAAGTTAATAACTTAAAGAATGGAAGTTGTTAGCTTAAAGTTCTGTACTTTAAGTTAAAATCAAAATTCTTTTCTTCAATTAAATAACTTAAAGAATGGAAGTTATTAGTTTAAAGTTCTGTACTTTAAGTTAAAATCAAAATTCTTTTCTTCAAGTAAATAACTTAAAGAAAGGAAGTTGTTAATTTAAAGTTCTGTACTTGAAGTTAAAATCAAAATTCTTTTCTTCTAGTTAATAACTTAAAGAATGGAAGTTATTAGTTTAAAGTTCTGTACTTTAAGTTAAAATCAAAATTCTTTTCTTTAAGTTAATAACTTAAAGAATGGAAGTTGTTAGTTCAAAGTTCTGTACTTTAAGTTAAAATCAAAATTCTGTTCTTCAAGTAAATAACTTAAAGAAAGGAAGTTATTAATTTAAAGTTCTGTACTTTAAGTTAAAATCAAAATTCTTTTCTTCAAGTTAATAACTTAAAGAATGGAAGTTGTTAGTTCAAAGTTCTGTACTTTAAGTTAAAATCAAAATTCTTTTCTTCAAGTTAATAACTTAAAGAATGGAAGTTGTTAGTTCAAAGTTCTGTACTTTAAGTTAAAATCAAAATTCTTTTCGTCAAGTACATAACTTAATGAATGGAAGTAATTAGTTTAAAGTTCTGCACTTTAAGTTAAAATCAAAATTCTTTTCTTCAAGTTAATAAATTTAAGAATGGAAGTTGTTAGTTTAAAGTTCTGTACTTTAAGTTAAAATCAAAATTCTTTTCTTCAAGTTAATAACTTAAAGAATGGAAGTTGTTAGTTCAAAGTTCTGTACTTTAAGTTAAAATCAAAATTCTTTTCTTCAAGTTAATAACTTAAAGAATGGAAGTTGTTAGTTCAAAGTTCTGTACTTTAAGTTAAAATCAAAATTCTTTTCTTCAAGTTAATAACTTAAAGAATGGAAGTTGTTAGTTCAAAGTTCTGTACTTTAAGTTAAAATCAAAATTCTTTTCTTCAAGTTAATAACTTAAAGAATGGAAGTTGTTAGTTCAAAGTTCTGTACTTTAAGTTAAAATCAAAATTCTTTTCTTCAAGTTAATAACTTAAAGAATGGAAGTTGTTAGTTCAAAGTTCTGTACTTTAAGTTAAAATCAAAATTCTTTTCTTCAAGTTAATATCTTAAAGAATGGAAGTTATTAGTTTAAAGTTCTGTACTTTAAGTTAAAATCAAAATTCTTTTCTTCAAGTAAATAACTTAAAGAAAGGAAGTTATTAATTTAAAGTTCTGTACTTTAAGTTAAAATCAAAATTCTTTTCTTCTAGTTAATAACTTAAAGAATGGAAGTTATTAGTTTAAAGTTCTGTACTTTAAGTTAAAATCAAAATTCTTTCCTTCAAGTTAATAAATTAAAGAATGGAAGTTGTTAGTTTAAAGTTCTTTACTTTAAGTTAAAATCAAAATTCTTTTCTTCAAGTTAATAACTTAAAGAATGGAAGTTGTTAGTTCAAAGTTCTGTACTTTAAGTTAAAATCAAAATTCTTTCCTTCAAGTTAATAAATTAAAGAATGGAAGTTGTTAGTTTAAAGTTCTTTACTTTAAGTTAAAATCAAAATTCTTTTTTTCAAGTTAATAACTTAAAGAATGGAAGTTGTTAGTTCAAAGTTCTGTACTTTAAGTTAAAATCAAAATTCTTTCCTTCAAGTTAATAAATTAAAGAAAGGAAGTTATTAATTTAAAGTTCTGTACTTTAAGTTAAAATCAAAATTCTTTTTTTCAAGTTAATAACTTAAAGAATGGAAGTTTTTAGTTTAAAGTTCTGTACTTTAAGTTAAAATCAAAATTCTTTCCTTCAAGTTAATAAATTAAAGAATGGAAGTTGTTAGTTTAAAGTTCTTTACTTTAAGTTAAAATCAAAATTCTTTTCTTCAAGTTAATAACTTAAAGAATGGAAGTTGTTAGTTCAAAGTTCTGTACTTTAAGTTAAAATCAAAATTCTTTTCTTCAAGTTATTAACTTAAAGAATGGAAGTTGTTAGTTCAAAGTTCTGTACTTTAAGTTAAAATCAAAATTCTTTTCTTCAATTAAATAACTTAAAGAATGGAAGTTATTAGTTTAAAGTTCTGTACTTTAAGTTAAAATCAAAATTCTTTTCTTCAAGTAAATAACTTAAAGAAAGGAAGTTATTAATTTAAAGTTCTGTACTTGAAGTTAAAATCAAAATTCTTTTCTTCTAGTTAATAACTTAAAGAATGGAAGTTATTAGTTTAAAGTTCTGTACTTTAAGTTAAAATCAAAATTCTTTTCTTTCAGTTAATAACTTAAAGAAAGGAAGTTGTTAGTTCAAAGTTCTGTACTTTAAGTTAAAATCAAAATTCTGTTCTTCAAGTAAATAACTTAAAGAAAGGAAGTTATTAATTTAAAGTTCTGTACTTTAAGTTAAAATCAAACTTCTTTTCTTCAAGTTAATAACTTAAAGAATGGAAGTTGTTAGTTAAAAGTTCTGTACTTTAAGTTAAAATCAAAATTCTTTTCTTCAAGTTAATAACTTAAAGAATGGAAGTTGTTAGTTCAAAGTTCTGTACTTTAAGTTAAAATCAAAATTCTTTTTTTCAAGTTAATAACTTAAAGAATGGAAGTTGTTAGTTTAAAGTTCTGTACTTTAAGTTAAAATCAAAATTCTTTTCTTCAAGTTAATAACTTAAAGAATGGAAGTTGTTAGTTCAAAGTTCTGCACTTTAAGTTAAAATCAAAATTCTTTTCTTCAAGTTAATAAGTTAAAGAATGGAAGTTGTTAGTTCAAAGTTCTGTACTTTAAGTTAAAATCAAAATTCTGTTCTTCAAGTAAATAACTTAAAGAAAGGAAGTTATTAATTTAAAGTTCTGTACTTTAAGTTAAAATCAAAATTCTTTTCTTCAAGTTAATAACTTAAAGAATGGAAGTTGTTAGTTCAAAGTTCTGTACTTTAAGTTAAAATCAAAATTCTTTTCTTCAAGTTAATAACTTAAAGAATGGAAGTTGTTAGTTTAAAGTTCTGTACTTTAAGTTAAAATCAAAATTCTTTTCTTCAAGTTAATAACTTAAAGAATGGAAGTTGTTAGTTCAAAGTTCTGTACTTTAAGTTAAAATCAAAATTATTTTCTTCAAGTTAATAACAAAAAGAATGGAAGTTGTTAGTTTAAAGTTCTGTACTTTAAATTAAAATCAAAATTCTTTTCTTCAATTAAATAACTTAAAGAATGGAAGTTGTTAGTTTAAAGTTCTGTACTTTAACTTAAAATCAAAATTCTTTTCTTCAAGTAAATAACTTAAAGAAAGGAAGTTATTAATTTAAAGTTCTGTACTTTAAGTTAAAATCAAAATTCTTTTCTTCTAGTTAATAACTTAAAGAATGGAAGTTATTTGTTTAAAGTTCTGTACTTTAAGTTAAAATCAAAATTCTTTTTTTCAAGTTAATAACTTAAAGAATGGAAGTTGTTAGTTTAAAGTTCTGTACTTTAAGTTAAAATCAAAATTCTGTTCTTCAAGTAAATAACTTAAAGAAAGGAAGTTATTAATTTAATGTTCTGTACTTTAAGTTAAAATCAAAATTCTTTTCGTCAAGTACATAACTTAATGAATGGAAGTAATTAGTTTAAAGTTCTGCACTTTAAGTTAAAATCAAAATTCTTTTCTTCAAGTTAATAAATTAAAGAATGGAAGTTGTTAGTTTAAAGTTCTGTACTTTAAGTTAAAATCAAAATTCTTTTCTTCAAGTTAATAACTTAAAGAATGGAAGTTGTTAGTTCAAAGTTCTGTACTTTAAGTTAAAATCAAAATTCTTTTCTTCAAGTTAATAACTTAAAGAATGGAAGTTGTTAGTTCAAAGTTCTGTACTTTAAGTTAAAATCAAAATTCTTTTCTTCAAGTTAATAACTTAAAGAATGGAAGTTGTTAGTTCAAAGTTCTGTACTTTAAGTTAAAATCAAAATTCTTTTCTTCAAGTTAATAACTTAAAGAATGGAAGTAATTAGTTTAAAGTTCTGTACTTTAAGTTAAAATCAAAATTCTTTTCTTCAAGTTAATAAATTAAAGAATGGTAGTTGTTAGTTTAAAGTTCTGTACTTTAAGTTAAAATCAAAATTCTTTTCTTCAAGTTAATAACTTAAAGAATGGAAGTTGTTAGTTCAAAGTTCTGTACTTTAAGTTAAAATCAAAATTCTTTTCTTCAAGTTAATAACTTAAAGAATGGAAGTTGTTAGTTCAAAGTTCTGTACTTTAAGTTAAAATCAAAATTCTTTTCTTCAAGTTATTAACTTAAAGAATGGAAGTTGTTAGTTCAAAGTTCTGTACTTTAAGTTAAAATCAAAATTCTTTTCTTCAAGTTAATATCTTAAAAAATGGAAGTTGTTAGTTTAAAGTTCTGTGCTTTAAGTTAAAATCAAAATTCTTTTCTTCAATTAAATAACTTAAAGAATGGAAGTTATTAGTTTAAGGTTCTGTACTTTAAGTTAAAATCAAAATTCTTTTCTTCAAGTTAATAACTTAAAGAATGGAAGTTGTTAGCTTAAAGTTCTGTACTTTAAGTTAAAATCAAAATTCTTTTCTTCAATTAAATAACTTAAAGAATGGAAGTTATTAGTTTAAAGTTCTGTACTTTAAGTTAAAATCAAAATTCTTTTCTTCAAGTAAATAACTTAAAGAAAGGAAGTTATTAATTTAAAGTTCTGTACTTGAAGTTAAAATCAAAATTCTTTTCTTCTAGTTAATAACTTAAAGAATGGAAGTTATTAGTTTAAAGTTCTGTACTTTAAGTTAAAATCAAAATTCTTTTCTTTCAGTTAATAACTTAAAGAATGGAAGTTGTTAGTTCAAAGTTCTGTACTTTAAGTTAAAATCAAAATTCTGTTCTTCAAGTAAATAACTTAAAGAAAGGAAGTTATTAATTTAAAGTTCTGTACTTTAAGTTAAAATCAAACTTCTTTTCTTCAAGTTAATAACTTAAAGAATGGAAGTTGTTAGTTCAAAGTTCTGTACTTTAAGTTAAAATCAAAATTCTTTTCTTCAAGTTAATAACTTAAAGAATGGAAGTTGTTAGTTCAAAGTTCTGTACTTTAAGTTAAAATCAAAATTCTTTTTTTCAAGTTAATAACTTAAAGAATGGAAGTTGTTAGTTTAAAGTTCTGTACTTTAAGTTAAAATCAAAATTCTTTTCTTCAAGTTAATAACTTAAAGAATGGAAGTTGTTAGTTCAAAGTTCTGCACTTTAAGTTAAAATCAAAATTCTTTTCTTCAAGTTAATAAGTTAAAGAATGGAAGTTGTTAGTTCAAAGTTCTGTACTTTAAGTTAAAATCAAAATTCTGTTCTTCAAGTAAATAACTTAAAGAAAGGAAGTTATTAATTTAAAGTTCTGTACTTTAAGTTAAAATCAAAATTCTTTTCTTCAAGTTAATAACTTAAAGAATGGAAGTTGTTAGTTCAAAGTTCTGTACTTTAAGTTAAAATCAAAATTCTTTTCTTCAAGTTAATAACTTAAAGAATGGAAGTTGTTAGTTTAAAGTTCTGTACTTTAAGTTAAAATCAAAATTCTTTTCTTCAAGTTAATAACTTAAAGAATGGAAGTTGTTAGTTCAAAGTTCTGTACTTTAAGTTAAAATCAAAATTCTTTTCTTCAAGTTAATAACAAAAAGAATGGAAGTTGTTAGTTTAAAGTTCTGTACTTTAAATTAAAAACAAAATTCTTTTCTTCAATTAAATAACTTAAAGAATGGAAGTTGTTAGTTTAAAGTTCTGTACTTTAACTTAAAATCAAAATTCTTTTCTTCAAGTAAATAACTTAAAGAAAGGAAGTTATTAATTTAAAGTTCTGTACTTTAAGTTAAAATCAAAATTCTTTTCTTCTAGTTAATAACTTAAAGAATGGAAGTTATTTGTTTAAAGTTCTGTACTTTAAGTTAAAATCAAAATTCTTTTTTTCAAGTTAATAACTTAAAGAATGGAAGTTGTTAGTTTAAAGTTCTGTACTTTAAGTTAAAATCAAAATTCTGTTCTTCAAGTAAATAACTTAAAGAAAGGAAGTTATTAATTTAATGTTCTGTACTTTAAGTTAAAATCAAAATTCTTTTCGTCAAGTACATAACTTAATGAATGAAAGTAATTAGTTTAAAGTTCTGCACTTTAAGTTAAAATCAAAATTCTTTTCTTCAAGTTAATAAATTAAAGAATGGAAGTTGTTAGTTTAAAGTTCTGTACTTTAAGTTAAAATCAAAATTCTTTTCTTCAAGTTAATAACTTAAAGAATGGAAGTTGTTAGTTCAAAGTTCTGTACTTTAAGTTAAAATCAAAATTCTTTTCTTCAAGTTAATAACTTAAAGAATGGAAGTTGTTAGTTCAAAGTTCTGTACTTTAAGTTAAAATCAAAATTCTTTTCTTCAAGTTAATAACTTAAAGAATGGAAGTTGTTAGTTCAAAGTTCTGTACTTTAAGTTAAAATCAAAATTCTTTTCTTCAAGTTAATAACTCAAAGAATGGAAGTAATTAGTTTAAAGTTCTGTACTTTAAGTTAAAATCAAAATTCTTTTCTTCAAGTTAATAAATTAAAGAATGGTAGTTGTTAGTTTAAAGTTCTGTACTTTAAGTTAAAATCAAAATTCTTTTCTTCAAGTTAATAACTTAAAGAATGGAAGTTGTTAGTTCAAAGTTCTGTACTTTAAGTTAAAATCAAAATTCTTTTCTTCAAGTTAATAACTTAAAGAATGGAAGTTGTTAGTTCAAAGTTCTGTACTTTAAGTTAAAATCAAAATTCTTTTCTTCAAGTTAATAACTTAAAGAATGGAAGTTGTTAGTTCAAAGTTCTGTACTTTAAGTTAAAATCAAAATTCTTTTCTTCAAGTTAATATCTTAAAGAATGGAAGTTATTAGTTTAAAGTTCTGTACTTTAAGTTAAAATCAAAATTCTTTTCTTCAAGTAAATAACTTAAAGAAAGGAAGTTATTAATTTAAAGTTCTGTACTTTAAGTTAAAATCAAAATTCTTTTCTTCTAGTTAATAACTTAAAGAATGGAAGTTATTAGTTTAAAGTTCTGTACTTTAAGTTAAAATCAAAATTCTTTTTTTCAAGTTAATAACTTAAAGAATGGAAGTTTTTAGTTTAAAGTTCTGTACTTTAAGTTAAAATCAAAATTCTTTCCTTCAAGTTAATAAATTAAAGAATGGAAGTTGTTAGTTTAAAGTTCTTTACTTTAAGTTAAAATCAAAATTCTTTTCTTCAAGTTAATAACTTAAAGAATGGAAGTTGTTAGTTCAAAGTTCTGTACTTTAAGTTAAAATCAAAATTCTTTTCTTCAAGTTATTAACTTAAAGAATGGAAGTTGTTAGTTCAAAGTTCTGTACTTTAAGTTAAAATCAAAATTCTTTTCTTCAAGTTAATATCTTAAAAAATGGAAGTTGTTAGTTTAAAGTTCTGTGCTTTAAGTTAAAATCAAAATTCTTTTCTTCAATTAAATAACTTAAAGAATGGAAGTTATTAGTTTAAAGTTCTGTACTTTAAGTTAAAATCAAAATTCTTTTCTTCAAGTTAATAACTTAAAGAATGGAAGTTGTTAGCTTAAAGTTCTGTACTTTAAGTTAAAATCAAAATTCTTTTCTTCAATTAAATAACTTAAAGAATGGAAGTTATTAGTTTAAAGTTCTGTACTTTAAGTTAAAATCAAAATTCTTTTCTTCAAGTAAATAACTTAAAGAAAGGAAGTTGTTAATTTAAAGTTCTGTACTTGAAGTTAAAATCAAAATTCTTTTCTTCTAGTTAATAACTTAAAGAATGGAAGTTATTAGTTTAAAGTTCTGTACTTTAAGTTAAAATCAAAATTCTTTTCTTTAAGTTAATAACTTAAAGAATGGAAGTTGTTAGTTCAAAGTTCTGTACTTTAAGTTAAAATCAAAATTCTGTTCTTCAAGTAAATAACTTAAAGAAAGGAAGTTATTAATTTAAAGTTCTGTACTTTAAGTTAAAATCAAAATTCTTTTCTTCAAGTTAATAACTTAAAGAATGGAAGTTGTTAGTTCAAAGTTCTGTACTTTAAGTTAAAATCAAAATTCTTTTCTTCAAGTTAATAACTTAAAGAATGGAAGTTGTTAGTTCAAAGTTCTGTACTTTAAGTTAAAATCAAAATTCTTTTCTTCAAGTTAATAACTTAAAGAATGGAAGTTGTTAGTTTAAAGTTCTGTACTTTAAGTTAAAATCAAAATTCTTTTCTTCAAGTTAATAACTTAAAGAATGGAAGTTGTTAGTTCAAAGTTCTGTACTTTAAGTTAAAATCAAAATTCTTTTCTTCAAGTTAATAAGAAAAAGAATGGAAGTTGTTAGTTTAAAGTTCTGTACTTTAAATTAAAATCAAAATTCTTTTCTTCAATTAAATAACTTAAAGAATGGAAGTTGTTAGATTAAAGTTCTGTACTTTAACTTAAAATCAAAATTCTTTTCTTCAAGTAAATAACTTAAAGAAAGGAAGTTATTAATTTAAAGTTTTGTACTTTAAGTTAAAATCAAAATTCTTTTCTTCTAGTTAATAACTTAAAGAATGGAAGTTATTAGTTTAAAGTTCTGTACTTTAAGTTAAAATCAAAATTCTTTTTTTCAAGTTAATAACTTAAAGAATGGAAGTTGTTAGTTTAAAGTTCTGTACTTTAAGTTAAAATCAAAATTCTGTTCTTCAAGTAAATAACTTAAACAATGGAAGTTACAATTTTAAAGTTCTGTACTTTAAGTTAAAATCAAAATCCTTTTCTTCAAGTAAATAACTTAAAAAATGGAAGTTATTAGTTTAAAGTTCTGTACATTAAGCTAAAATCAAAATTCTTTTCGTCAAGTACATAACTTAATGAATGGAAGTAATTAGTTTAAAGTTCTGTACTTTAAGTTAAAATCAAAATTCTTTTCTTCAAGTTAATAAATTAAAGAATGGAAGTTGTTAGTTTAAAGTTCTGTACTTTAAGTTAAAATCAAAATTCTTTTCTTCAAGTTAATAACTTAAAGAATGGAAGTTGTTAGTTCAAAGTTCTGTACTTTAAGTTAAAATCAAAATTCTTTTCTTCAAGTTAATAACTTAAAGAATGGAAGTTGTTAGTTCAAAGTTCTGTACTTTAAGTTAAAATCAAAATTCTTTTCTTCAAGTTAATAACTTAAAGAATGGAAGTTGTTAGTTCAAAGTTCTGTACTTTAAGTTAAAATCAAAATTCTTTTCTTCAAGTTAATAACTTAAAGAATGGAAGTAATTAGTTTAAAGTTCTGTACTTTAAGTTAAAATCAAAATTCTTTTCTTCAAGTTAATAAATTAAAGAATGTAAGTTGTTAGTTTAAAGTTCTGTACTTTAAGTTAAAATCAAAATTCTTTTCTTCAAGTTAATAACTTAAAGAATGGAAGTTGTTAGTTCAAAGTTCTGTACTTTAAGTTAAAATCAAAATTCTTTTCTTCAAGTTAATAACATAAAGAATGGAAGTTGTTAGTTCAAAGTTCTGTACTTTAAGTTAAAATCAAAATTCTTTTCTTCAAGTTAATAACTTAAAGAATGGAAGTTGTTAGTTCAAAGTTCTGTACTTTAAGTTAAAATCAAAATTCTTTTCTTCAAGTTAATATCTTAAAGAATGGAAGTTATTAGTTTAAAGTTCTGTACTTTAAGTTAAAATCAAAATTCTTTTCTTCAAGTAAATAACTTAAAGAAAGGAAGTTATTAATTTAAAGTTCTGTACTTTAAGTTAAAATCAAAATTCTTTTCTTCTAGTTAATAACTTAAAGAATGGAAGTTATTACTTTAAAGTTCTGTACTTTAAGTTAAAATCAAAATTCTTTTTTTCCAGTTAATAACTTAAAGAATTGAAGTTGTTAGTTTAAAGTTCTGTACTTTAAGTTAAAATCAAAATTCTTTCCTTCAAGTTAATAAATTAAAGAATGGAAGTTGTTAGTTTAAAGTTCTTTACTTTAAGTTAAAATCAAAATTCTTTTCTTTAAGTTAATAACTTAAAGAATGGAAGTTGTTAGTTCAAAGTTCTGTACTTTAAGTTAAAATCAAAATTCTGTTCTTCAAGTAAATAACTTAAAGAAAGGAAGTTATTAATTTAAAGTTCTGTACTTTAAGTTAAAATCAAAATTCTTTTCTTCAAGTTAATAACTTAAAGAATGGAAGTTGTTAGTTCAAAGTTCTGTACTTTAAGTTAAAATCAAAATTCTTTTCTTCAAGTTAATAACTTAAAGAATGGAAGTTGTTAGTTCAAAGTTCTGTACTTTAAGTTAAAATCAAAATTCTTTTCTTCAAGTTAATAACTTAAAGAATGGAAGTTGTTAGTTTAAAGTTCTGTGCTTTAAGTTAAAATCAAAATTCTTTTCTTCAAGTTAATAACTTAAAGAATGGAAGTTGTTAGTTCAAAGTTCTGTACTTTAAGTTAAAATCAAAATTCTTTTCTTCAAGTTAATAAGAAAAAGAATGGAAGTTGTTAGTTTAAAGTTCTGTACTTTAAATTAAAATCAAAATTCTTTTCTTCAATTAAATAACTTAAAGAATGGAAGTTGTTAGATTAAAGTTCTGTACTTTAACTTAAAATCAAAATTCTTTTCTTCAAGTAAATAACTTAAAGAAAGGAAGTTATTAATTTAAAGTTTTGTACTTTAAGTTAAAATCAAAATTCTTTTCTTCTAGTTAATAACTTAAAGAATGGAAGTTATTAGTTTAAAGTTCTGTACTTTAAGTTAAAATCAAAATTCTTTTTTTCAAGTTAATAACTTAAAGAATGGAAGTTGTTAGTTTAAAGTTCTGTACTTTAAGTTAAAATCAAAATTCTGTTCTTCAAGTAAATAACTTAAACAATGGAAGTTACAATTTTAAAGTTCTGTACTTTAAGTTAAAATCAAAATCCTTTTCTTCAAGTAAATAACTTAAAAAATGGAAGTTATTAGTTTAAAGTTCTGTACATTAAGCTAAAATCAAAATTCTTTTCGTCAAGTACATAACTTAATGAATGGAAGTAATTAGTTTAAAGTTCTGTACTTTAAGTTAAAATCAAAATTCTTTTCTTCAAGTTAATAAATTAAAGAATGGAAGTTGTTAGTTTAAAGTTCTGTACTTTAAGTTAAAATCAAAATTCTTTTCTTCAAGTTAATAACTTAAAGAATGGAAGTTGTTAGTTCAAAGTTCTGTACTTTAAGTTAAAATCAAAATTCTTTTCTTCAAGTTAATAACTTAAAGAATGGAAGTTGTTAGTTCAAAGTTCTGTACTTTAAGTTAAAATCAAAATTCTTTTCTTCAAGTTAATAACTTAAAGAATGGAAGTTGTTAGTTCAAAGTTCTGTACTTTAAGTTAAAATCAAAATTCTTTTCTTCAAGTTAATAACTTAAAGAATGGAAGTAATTAGTTTAAAGTTCTGTACTTTAAGTTAAAATCAAAATTCTTTTCTTCAAGTTAATAAATTAAAGAATGTAAGTTGTTAGTTTAAAGTTCTGTACTTTAAGTTAAAATCAAAATTCTTTTCTTCAAGTTAATAACTTAAAGAATGGAAGTTGTTAGTTCAAAGTTCTGTACTTTAAGTTAAAATCAAAATTCTTTTCTTCAAGTTAATAACATAAAGAATGGAAGTTGTTAGTTCAAAGTTCTGTACTTTAAGTTAAAATCAAAATTCTTTTCTTCAAGTTAATAACTTAAAGAATGGAAGTTGTTAGTTCAAAGTTCTGTACTTTAAGTTAAAATCAAAATTCTTTTCTTCAAGTTAATATCTTAAAGAATGGAAGTTATTAGTTTAAAGTTCTGTACTTTAAGTTAAAATCAAAATTCTTTTCTTCAAGTAAATAACTTAAAGAAAGGAAGTTATTAATTTAAAGTTCTGTACTTTAAGTTAAAATCAAAATTCTTTTCTTCTAGTTAATAACTTAAAGAATGGAAGTTATTACTTTAAAGTTCTGTACTTTAAGTTAAAATCAAAATTCTTTTTTTCCAGTTAATAACTTAAAGAATTGAAGTTGTTAGTTTAAAGTTCTGTACTTTAAGTTAAAATCAAAATTCTTTCCTTCAAGTTAATAAATTAAAGAATGGAAGTTGTTAGTTTAAAGTTCTTTACTTTAAGTTAAAATCAAAATTCTTTTCTTCAAGTTAATAACTTAAAGAATGGAAGTTGTTAGTTCAAAGTTCTGTACTTTAAGTTAAAATCAAAATTCTTTTCTTCAAGTTAATAACTTAAAGAATGGAAGTTGTTAGTTCAAAGTTCTGTACTTTAAGTTAAAATCAAAATTCTTTTCTTCAAGTTATTAACTTAAAGAATGGAAGTTGTTAGTTCAAAGTTCTGTACTTTAAGTTAAAATCAAAATTCTTTTCTTCAAGTTAATATCTTAAAAAATGGAAGTTGTTAGTTTAAAGTTCTGTACTTTAAGTTAAATCAAAATTCTTTTCTTCAATTAAATAACTTAAAGAATGGAAGTTATTAGTTTAAAGTTCTGTACTTTAAGTTAAAATCAAAATTCTTTTCTTCAAGTAAATAACTTAAAGAAAGGAAGTTATTAATTTAAAGTTCTGTACTTTAAGTTAAAATCAAAATTCTTTTCTTCAAGTTAATAACTTAAAGAATGGAAGTTGTTAGTTCAAAGTTCTGTACTTTAAGTTAAAATCAAAATTCTTTTCTTCAAGTTAATAACTTAAAGAATGGAAGTTGTTAGTTTAAAGTTCTGTACTTTAAGTTAAAATCAAAATTCTGTTCTTCAAGTAAATAACTTAAACAATGGAAGTTACAATTTTAAAGTTCTGTACTTTAAGTTAAAATCAAAATCCTTTTCTTCAAGTAAATAACTTAAAAAATGGAAGTTATTAGTTTAAAGTTCTGTACATTAAGCTAAAATCAAAATTCTTTTCGTCAAGTACATAACTTAATGAATGGAAGTAATTAGTTTAAAGTTCTGTACTTTAAGTTAAAATCAAAATTCTTTTCTTCAAGTTAATAAATTAAAGAATGGAAGTTGTTAGTTTAAAGTTCTGTACTTTAAGTTAAAATCAAAATTCTTTTCTTCAAGTTAATAACTTAAAGAATGGAAGTTGTTAGTTCAAAGTTCTGTACTTTAAGTTAAAATCAAAATTCTTTTCTTCAAGTTAATAACTTAAAGAATGGAAGTTGTTAGTTCAAAGTTCTGTACTTTAAGTTAAAATCAAAATTCTTTTCTTCAAGTTAATAACTTAAAGAATGGAAGTTGTTAGTTCAAAGTTCTGTACTTTAAGTTAAAATCAAAATTCTTTTCTTCAAGTTAATAACTTAAAGAATGGAAGTAATTAGTTTAAAGTTCTGTACTTTAAGTTAAAATCAAAATTCTTTTCTTCAAGTTAATAAATTAAAGAATGTAAGTTGTTAGTTTAAAGTTCTGTACTTTAAGTTAAAATCAAAATTCTTTTCTTCAAGTTAATAACTTAAAGAATGGAAGTTGTTAGTTCAAAGTTCTGTACTTTAAGTTAAAATCAAAATTCTTTTCTTCAAGTTAATAACATAAAGAATGGAAGTTGTTAGTTTAAAGTTCTGTACTTTAAGTTAAAATCAAAATTCTTTTCTTCAAGTTAATAACTTAAAGAATGGAAGTTGTTAGTTCAAAGTTCTGTACTTTAAGTTAAAATCAAAATTCTTTTCTTCAAGTTAATATCTTAAAAAATGGAAGTTGTTAGTTTAAAGTTCTGTACTTTAAGTTAAATCAAAATTCTTTTCTTCAATTAAATAACTTAAAGAATGGAAGTTATTAGTTTAAAGTTCTGTACTTTAAGTTAAAATCAAAATTCTTTTCTTCAAGTAAATAACTTAAAGAAAGGAAGTTATTAATTTAAAGTTCTGTACTTTAAGTTAAAATCAAAATTCTTTTCTTCAAGTTAATAACTTAAAGAATGGAAGTTGTTAGTTCAAAGTTCTGTACTTTAAGTTAAAATCAAAATTCTTTTCTTCAAGTTAATAACTTAAAGAATGGAAGTTGTTAGTTTAAAGTTCTGTACTTTAAGTTAAAATCAAAATTCTGTTCTTCAAGTAAATAACTTAAACAATGGAAGTTACAATTTTAAAGTTCTGTACTTTAAGTTAAAATCAAAATCCTTTTCTTCAAGTAAATAACTTAAAAAATGGAAGTTATTAGTTTAAAGTTCTGTACATTAAGCTAAAATCAAAATTCTTTTCGTCAAGTACATAACTTAATGAATGGAAGTAATTAGTTTAAAGTTCTGTACTTTAAGTTAAAATCAAAATTCTTTTCTTCAAGTTAATAAATTAAAGAATGGAAGTTGTTAGTTTAAAGTTCTGTACTTTAAGTTAAAATCAAAATTCTTTTCTTCAAGTTAATAACTTAAAGAATGGAAGTTGTTAGTTCAAAGTTCTGTACTTTAAGTTAAAATCAAAATTCTTTTCTTCAAGTTAATAACTTAAAGAATGGAAGTTGTTAGTTCAAAGTTCTGTACTTTAAGTTAAAATCAAAATTCTTTTCTTCAAGTTAATAACTTAAAGAATGGAAGTTGTTAGTTCAAAGTTCTGTACTTTAAGTTAAAATCAAAATTCTTTTCTTCAAGTTAATAACTTAAAGAATGGAAGTAATTAGTTTAAAGTTCTGTACTTTAAGTTAAAATCAAAATTCTTTTCTTCAAGTTAATAAATTAAAGAATGTAAGTTGTTAGTTTAAAGTTCTGTACTTTAAGTTAAAATCAAAATTCTTTTCTTCAAGTTAATAACTTAAAGAATGGAAGTTGTTAGTTCAAAGTTCTGTACTTTAAGTTAAAATCAAAATTCTTTTCTTCAAGTTAATAACATAAAGAATGGAAGTTGTTAGTTTAAAGTTCTGTACTTTAAGTTAAAATCAAAATTCTTTTCTTCAAGTTAATAACTTAAAGAATGGAAGTTGTTAGTTCAAAGTTCTGTACTTTAAGTTAAAATCAAAATTCTTTTCTTCAAGTTAATATCTTAAAGAATGGAAGTTATTAGTTTAAAGTTCTGTACTTTAAGTTAAAATCAAAATTCTTTTCTTCAAGTAAATAACTTAAAGAAAGGAAGTTATTAATTTAAAGTTCTGTACTTTAAGTTAAAATCAAAATTCTTTTCTTCTAGTTAATAACTTAAAGAATGGAAGTTATTAGTTTAAAGTTCTGTACTTTAAGTTAAAATCAAAATTCTTTCCTTCAAGTTAATAAATTAAAGAATGGAAGTTGTTAGTTTAAAGTTCTTTACTTTAAGTTAAAATCAAAATTCTTTTCTTCAAGTTAATAACTTAAAGAATGGAAGTTGTTAGTTCAAAGTTCTGTACTTTAAGTTAAAATCAAAATTCTTTCCTTCAAGTTAATAAATTAAAGAATGGAAGTTGTTAGTTTAAAGTTCTTTACTTTAAGTTAAAATCAAAATTCTTTTTTTCAAGTTAATAAATTAAAGAATGGAAGTTCTTAGTTTAAAGTTCTTTACTTTAAGTTAAAATCAAAATTCTTTTCTTCAAGTTAATAACTTAAAGAATGGAAGTTGTTAGTTCAAAGTTCTGTACTTTAAGTTAAAATCAAAATTCTTTCCTTCAAGTTAATAAATTAAAGAAAGGAAGTTATTAATTTAAAGTTCTGTACTTTAAGTTAAAATCAAAATTCTTTTTTTCAAGTTAATAACTTAAAGAATGGAAGTTTTTAGTTTAAAGTTCTGTACTTTAAGTTAAAATCAAAATTCTTTTCGTCAAGTACATAACTTAATGAATGGAAGTAATTAGTTTAAAGTTCTGCACTTTAAGTTAAAATCAAAATTCTTTTCTTCAAGTTAATAAATTAAAGAATGGAAGTTGTTAGTTTAAAGTTCTGTACTTTAAGTTAAAATCAAAATTCTTTTCTTCAAGTTAATAACTTAAAGAATGGAAGTTGTTAGTTCAAAGTTCTGTACTTTAAGTTAAAATCAAAATTCTTTTCTTCAAGTTAATAACTTAAAGAATGGAAGTTGTTAGTTCAAAGTTCTGTACTTTAAGTTAAAATCAAAATTCTTTTCTTCAAGTTAATAACTTAAAGAATGGAAGTTGTTAGTTCAAAGTTCTGTACTTTAAGTTAAAATCAAAATTCTTTTCTTCAAGTTAATAACTTAAAGAATGGAAGTTGTTAGTTCAAAGTTCTGTACTTTAAGTTAAAATCAAAATTCTTTTCTTCAAGTTAATAACTTAAAGAATGGAAGTTGTTAGTTCAAAGTTCTGTACTTTAAGTTAAAATCAAAATTCTTTTCTTCAAGTTAATATCTTAAAGAATGGAAGTTATTAGTTTAAAGTTCTGTACTTTAAGTTAAAATCAAAATTCTTTTCTTCAAGTAAATAACTTAAAGAAAGGAAGTTATTAATTTAAAGTTCTGTACTTTAAGTTAAAATCAAAATTCTTTTCTTCTAGTTAATAACTTAAAGAATGGAAGTTATTAGTTTAAAGTTCTGTACTTTAAGTTAAAATCAAAATTCTTTCCTTCAAGTTAATAAATTAAAGAATGGAAGTTGTTAGTTTAAAGTTCTTTACTTTAAGTTAAAATCAAAATTCTTTTCTTCAAGTTAATAACTTAAAGAATGGAAGTTGTTAGTTCAAAGTTCTGTACTTTAAGTTAAAATCAAAATTCTTTCCTTCAAGTTAATAAATTAAAGAATGGAAGTTGTTAGTTTAAAGTTCTTTACTTTAAGTTAAAATCAAAATTCTTTTTTTCAAGTTAATAAATTAAAGAATGGAAGTTCTTAGTTTAAAGTTCTTTACTTTAAGTTAAAATCAAAATTCTTTTCTTCAAGTTAATAACTTAAAGAATGGAAGTTGTTAGTTCAAAGTTCTGTACTTTAAGTTAAAATCAAAATTCTTTCCTTCAAGTTAATAAATTAAAGAAAGGAAGTTATTAATTTAAAGTTCTGTACTTTAAGTTAAAATCAAAATTCTTTTTTTCAAGTTAATAACTTAAAGAATGGAAGTTTTTAGTTTAAAGTTCTGTACTTTAAGTTAAAATCAAAATTCTTTCCTTCAAGTTAATAAATTAAAGAATGGAAGTTGTTAGTTTAAAGTTCTTTACTTTAAGTTAAAATCAAAATTCTTTTCTTCAAGTTAATAACTTAAAGAATGGAAGTTGTTAGTTCAAAGTTCTGTACTTTAAGTTAAAATCAAAATTCTTTTCTTCAAGTTATTAACTTAAAGAATGGAAGTTGTTAGTTCAAAGTTCTGTACTTTAAGTTAAAATCAAAATTCTTTTCTTCAAGTTAATATCTTAAAAAATGGAAGTTGTTAGTTTAAAGTTCTGTGCTTTAAGTTAAAATCAAAATTCTTTTCTTCAATTAAATAACTTAAAGAATGGAAGTTATTAGTTTAAGGTTCTGTACTTTAAGTTAAAATCAAAATTCTTTTCTTCAAGTTAATAACCTAAAGAATGGAAGTTGTTAGCTTAAAGTTCTGTACTTTAAGTTAAAATCAAAATTCTTTTCTTCAATTAAATAACTTAAAGAATGGAAGTTGTTAGTTTAAAGTTCTGTACTTTAAGTTAAAATCAAAATTCTTTCCTTCAAGTTAATAAATTAAAGAATGGAAGTTGTTAGTTTAAAGTTCTTTACTTTAAGTTAAAATCAAAATTCTTTTCTTCAAGTTAATAACTTAAAGAATGGAAGTTGTTAGTTCAAAGTTCTGTACTTTAAGTTAAAATCAAAATTCTTTTCTTCAAGTTAATAACTTAAAGAATGGAAGTTGTTAGTTCAAAGTTCTGTACTTTAAGTTAAAATCAAAATTCTTTTCTTCAAGTTATTAACTTAAAGAATGGAAGTTGTTAGTTCAAAGTTCTGTACTTTAAGTTAAAATCAAAATTCTTTTCTTCAAGTTAATATCTTAAAAAATGGAAGTTGTTAGTTTAAAGTTCTGTACTTTAAGTTAAATCAAAATTCTTTTCTTCAATTAAATAACTTAAAGAATGGAAGTTATTAGTTTAAAGTTCTGTACTTTAAGTTAAAATCAAAATTCTTTTCTTCAAGTAAATAACTTAAAGAAAGGAAGTTATTAATTTAAAGTTCTGTACTTTAAGTTAAAATCAAAATTCTTTTCTTCAAGTTAATAACTTAAAGAATGGAAGTTGTTAGTTGAAAGTTCTGTACTTTAAGTTAAAATCAAAATTCTTTTCTTCAAGTTAATAACAAAAAAAATGGAAGTTGTTAGTTTAAAGTTCTGTACTTTAAATTAAAATCAAAATTCTTTTCTTCAATTAAATAACTTAGAGAATGGAAGTTGTTAGATTAAAGTTCTGTACTTTAACTTAAAATCAAAATTCTTTTCTTCAAGTAAATAACTTAAAGAAAGGAAGTTATTAATTTAAAGTTTTGTACTTTAAGTTAAAATCAAAATTCTTTTCTTCTAGTTAATAACTTAAAGAATGGAAGTTATTAGTTTAAAGTTCTGTACTTTAAGTTAAAATCAAAATTCTTTTTTTCAAGTTAATAACTTAAAGAATGGAAGTTGTTAGTTTAAAGTTCTGTACTTTAAGTTAAAATCAAAATTCTGTTCTTCAAGTAAATAACTTAAACAATGGAAGTTACAATTTTAAAGTTCTGTACTTTAAGTTAAAATCAAAATCCTTTTCTTCAAGTAAATAACTTAAAAAATGGAAGTTATTAGTTTAAAGTTCTGTACATTAAGCTAAAATCAAAATTCTTTTCGTCAAGTACATAACTTAATGAATGGAAGTAATTAGTTTAAAGTTCTGTACTTTAAGTTAAAATCAAAATTCTTTTCTTCAAGTTAATAAATTAAAGAATGGAAGTTGTTAGTTTAAAGTTCTGTACTTTAAGTTAAAATCAAAATTCTTTTCTTCAAGTTAATAACTTAAAGAATGGAAGTTGTTAGTTCAAAGTTCTGTACTTTAAGTTAAAATCAAAATTCTTTTCTTCAAGTTAATAACTTAAAGAATGGAAGTTGTTAGTTCAAAGTTCTGTACTTTAAGTTAAAATCAAAATTCTTTTCTTCAAGTTAATAACTTAAAGAATGGAAGTTGTTAGTTCAAAGTTCTGTACTTTAAGTTAAAATCAAAATTCTTTTCTTCAAGTTAATAACTTAAAGAATGGAAGTAATTAGTTTAAAGTTCTGTACTTTAAGTTAAAATCAAAATTCTTTTCTTCAAGTTAATAAATTAAAGAATGTAAGTTGTTAGTTTAAAGTTCTGTACTTTAAGTTAAAATCAAAATTCTTTTCTTCAAGTTAATAACTTAAAGAATGGAAGTTGTTAGTTCAAAGTTCTGTACTTTAAGTTAAAATCAAAATTCTTTTCTTCAAGTTAATAACATAAAGAATGGAAGTTGTTAGTTCAAAGTTCTGTACTTTAAGTTAAAATCAAAATTCTTTTCTTCAAGTTAATAACTTAAAGAATGGAAGTTGTTAGTTCAAAGTTCTGTACTTTAAGTTAAAATCAAAATTCTTTTCTTCAAGTTAATATCTTAAAGAATGGAAGTTATTAGTTTAAAGTTCTGTACTTTAAGTTAAAATCAAAATTCTTTTCTTCAAGTAAATAACTTAAAGAAAGGAAGTTATTAATTTAAAGTTCTGTACTTTAAGTTAAAATCAAAATTCTTTTCTTCTAGTTAATAACTTAAAGAATGGAAGTTATTAGTTTAAAGTTCTGTACTTTAAGTTAAAATCAAAATTCTTTTTTTCAAGTTAATAACTTAAAGAATGGAAGTTGTTAGTTTAAAGTTCTGTACTTTAAGTTAAAATCAAACTTCTTTCCTTCAAGTTAATAAATTAAAGAATGGAAGTTGTTAGTTTAAAGTTCTTTACTTTAAGTTAAAATCAAAATTCTTTTCTTCAAGTTAATAACTTAAAGAATGGAAGTTGTTAGTTCAAAGTTCTGTACTTTAAGTTAAAATCAAAATTCTTTTCTTCAAGTTATTAACTTAAAGAATGGAAGTTGTTAGTTCAAAGTTCTGTACTTTAAGTTAAAATCAAAATTCTTTTCTTCAAGTTAATATCTTAAAAAATGGAAGTTGTTAGTTTAAAGTTCTGTACTTTAAGTTAAATCAAAATTCTTTTCTTCAATTAAATAACTTAAAGAATGGAAGTTATTAGTTTAAAGTTCTGTACTTTAAGTTAAAATCAAAATTCTTTTCTTCAAGTAAATAACTTAAAGAAAGGAAGTTATTAATTTAAAGTTCTGTACTTTAAGTTAAAATCAAAATTCTTTTCTTCTAGTTAATAACTTAAAGAATGGAAGTTATTAGTTTATAGTTCTGTACTTTAAGTTAAAATCAAAATTCTTTTTTTCAAGTTAACAACTTAAAGAATGGAAGTTGTTAGTTTAAAGTTCTGTACTTTAAGTTAAAATCAAAATTCTGTTCTTCAAGTAAATAACTTAAAGAAAGGAAGTTATTAATTTAAAGTTCTGTACTTTAAGTTAAAATCAAAATTCTTTTCTTCAAGTTAATAACTTAAAGAATGGAAGTTGTTAGTTCAAAGTTCTGCACTTTAAGTTAAAATCAAAATTCTTTTCTTCAAGTTAATAACTTAAAGAATGGAAGTTGTTAGTTTAAAGTTCTGTACTTTAAGTTAAAATCAAAATTCTTTTCTTCAAGTTAATAACTTAAAGAATGGAAGTTGTTAGTTCAAAGTTCTGTACTTTAAGTTAAAATCAAAATTCTTGTCTGCAAGTTAATAACTTAAAGAATGGAAGTTGTTAGTTCAAAGTTCTGTACTTTAAGTTAAAATCACAATTCTTTTCTTCAAGTTAATAACTTAAAGAATGGAAGTTGTTAGTTTAAAGTTCTGTACTTTAAGTTAAAATCAAAATTCTTTTCTTCAATTAAATAACTTAAAGAATGGAAGTTGTTAGTTTAAAGTTCTGTACTTTAAGTTAAAATCAAAATTCTTTCCTTCAAGTTAATAAATTAAAGAATGGAAGTTGTTAGTTTAAAGTTCTTTACTTTAAGTTAAAATCAAAATTCTTTTCTTCAAGTTAATAACTTAAAGAATGGAAGTTGTTAGTTTAAAGTTCTGTACTTTAAATTAAAATCAAAATTCTTTTCTTCAATTAAATAACTTAAAGAATGGAAGTTGTTAGTTTAAAGTTCTGTACTTTAACTTAAAATCAAAATTCTTTTCTTCAAGTAAATAACTTAATGAAAGGAAGTTATTAATTTAAAGTTTTGTACTTTAAGTTAAAATCAAAATTCTTTTCTTCTAGTTAATAACTTAAAGAATGGAAGTTATTAGTTTAAAGTTCTGTACTTTAAGTTAAAATCAAAATTCTTTTTTTCAAGTTAATAACTTAAAGAATGGAAGTTGTTAGTTTAAAGTTCTGTACTTTAAGTTAAAATCAAAATTCTGTTCTTCAAGTAAGTAACTTAAAGAAAGGAAGTTATTAATTTAATGTTCTGTACTTTAAGGTAAAATCAAAATTCTTTTCGTCAAGTACATAACTTAATGAATGGAAGTAATTAGTTAAAAGTTCTGTACTTTAAGTTAAAATCAAAATTCTTTTCTTCAAGTTAATAAATTAAAGAATGGAAGTTGTTAGTTTAAAGTTCTGTACTTTAAGTTAAAATCAAAATTCTTTTCTTCAAGTTAATAACTTAAAGAATGGAAGTTGTTAGTTCAAAGTTCTGTACTTTAAGTTAAAATCAAAATTTTTTCTTCAAGTTAATAACTTAAAGAATGGAAGTTGTTAGTTCAAAGTTCTGTACTTTAAGTTAAAATCAAAATTCTTTTCTTCAAGTTAATAACTTAAAGAATGGAAGTTGTTAGTTCAAAGTTCTGTACTTTAAGTTAAAATTAAAATTCTTTTCTTCAAGTTAATAAATTAAAGAATGGAAGTTGTTAGTTTAAAGTTCTGTACTTTAAGTTAAAATCAAAATTCTTTTCTTCAAGTTAATAACTTAAAGAATGGAAGTTGTTAGTTCAAAGTTCTGTACTTTAAGTTAAAATAAAAATTTTTTTCTTCAAGTTAATAACTTAAAAAATGGAAGTTGTTAGTTCAAAGTTCTGTACTTTAAGTTAAAATCAAAATTCTTTTCTTCAAGTTAATAACTTAAAGAATTGAAGTTGTTAGTTCAAAGTTCTGTACTTTAAGTTAAAATCAAAATTCTTTTCTTCAAGTTAATATCTTAAAGAATGGAAGTTATTAGTTTAAAGTTCTGTACTTTAAGTTAAAATCAAAATTCTTTTCTTCAAGTAAATAACTTAAAGAAAGGAAGTTATTAATTTAAAGTTCTGTACTTTAAGTTAAAATCAAAATTCTTTTTTTCAAGTTAATAACTTAAAGAATGGAAGTTGTTAGTTTAAAGTTCTGTACTTTAAGTTAAAATCAAAATTCTTTCCTTCAAGTTAATAAATTAAAGAATGGAAGTTGTTAGTTTAAAGTTCTGTACTTTAAGTTAAAATCAAAATTCTTTTCTTCAAGTTAATATCTTAAAGAATGGAAGTTATTAGTTTAAAGTTCTGTACTTTAAGTTAAAATCAAAATTCTTTTTTTCAAGTAAATAACTTAAAGAAAGGAAGTTATTAATTTAAAGTTCTGTACTTTAAGTTAAAATCAAAATTCTTTTCTTCAAGTAAATAACTTAAAGAAAGGAAGTTATTAATTTAAAGTTCTGTACTTTAAGTTAAAATCAAAATTCTTTTCGTCAAGTAAATAACTTAATGAATGGAAGTAATTAGTTTAAAGTTCTGTACTTTAAGTTAAAATCAAAATTCTTTTCTTCAAGTTAATAACTTAAAGAATGGAAGTTGTTAGTTCAAAGTTCTGTACTTTAAGTTAAAATCAAAATTCTTTTCTTCAAGTTAATAACTTAAAGAATGGAAGTTGTTAGTTTATAGTTCTGTACTTTAAGTTAAAATCAAAATTCTTTTCTTCAAGCTAATAACTTAAAGAATGGAAGTTGTTAGTTTAAAGTTCTGTACTTTAAGTTAAATTCAAAATCCTTTTCTTCAAGCTAATAACTTAAAGAATGGAAGTTGTTAGTTTAAAGTTCTGTACTTTAAGTTAAAATCAAAATTCTTTTCTTCAAGTTAATAACTTAAAGAATGGAAGTTGTTAGTTCAAAGTTCTGTACATTAAGTTAAAATCAAAATTCTTTTCTTCAAGTTAATAACTTAAAGAATGGAAGTTGTTAGTTCAAAGTTCTGTACTTTAAGTTAAAATCAAAATTTTTTTCTTCAAGTTAATAACTTAAAGAATGGAAGTTGTTAGTTCAAAGTTCTGTACTTTAAGTTAAAATAAAAATTTTTTTCTTCAAGTTAATAACTTAAAAAATGGAAGTTGTTAGTTCAAAGTTCTGTACTTTAAGTTAAAATCAAAATTCTTTTCTTCAAGTTAATAACTTAAAGAATTGAAGTTGTTAGTTCAAAGTTCTGTACTTTAAGTTAAAATCAAAATTCTTTTCTTCAAGTTAATATCTTAAAGAATGGAAGTTATTAGTTTAAAGTTCTGTACTTTAAGTTAAAATCAAAATTCTTTTCTTCAAGTAAATAACTTAAAGAAAGGAAGTTATTAATTTAAAGTTCTGTACTTTAAGTTAAAATCAAAATTCTTTTTTTCAAGTTAATAACTTAAAGAATGGAAGTTGTTAGTTTAAAGTTCTGTACTTTAAGTTAAAATCAAAATTCTTTCCTTCAAGTTAATAAATTAAAGAATGGAAGTTGTTAGTTTAAAGTTCTGTACTTTAAGTTAAAATCAAAATTCTTTTCTTCAAGTTAATATCTTAAAGAATGGAAGTTATTAGTTTAAAGTTCTGTACTTTAAGTTAAAATCAAAATTCTTTTTTTCAAGTAAATAACTTAAAGAAAGGAAGTTATTAATTTAAAGTTCTGTACTTTAAGTTAAAATCAAAATTCTTTTCTTCAAGTAAATAACTTAAAGAAAGGAAGTTATTAATTTAAAGTTCTGTACTTTAAGTTAAAATCAAAATTCTTTTCGTCAAGTAAATAACTTAATGAATGGAAGTAATTAGTTTAAAGTTCTGTACTTTAAGTTAAAATCAAAATTCTTTTCTTCAAGTTAATAACTTAAAGAATGGAAGTTGTTAGTTCAAAGTTCTGTACTTTAAGTTAAAATCAAAATTCTTTTCTTCAAGTTAATAACTTAAAGAATGGAAGTTGTTAGTTTATAGTTCTGTACTTTAAGTTAAAATCAAAATTCTTTTCTTCAAGCTAATAACTTAAAGAATGGAAGTTGTTAGTTTAAAGTTCTGTACTTTAAGTTAAATTCAAAATCCTTTTCTTCAAGCTAATAACTTAAAGAATGGAAGTTGTTAGTTTAAAGTTCTGTACTTTAAGTTAAAATCAAAATTCTTTTCTTCAAGTTAATAACTTAAAGAATGGAAGTTGTTAGTTCAAAGTTCTGTACATTAAGTTAAAATCAAAATTCTTTTCTTCAAGTTAATAACTTAAAGAATGGAAGTTGTTAGTTCAAAGTTCTGTACTTTAAGTTAAAATCAAAATTTTTTTCTTCAAGTTAATAACTTAAAGAATGGAAGTTGTTAGTTCAAAGTTCTGTACTTTAAGTTAAAATCAAAATTCTTTTCTTCAAGTTAATAACTTAAAGAATGGAAGTTGTTAGTTTAAAGTTCTGTACTTTAAGTTAAATTCAAAATCCTTTTCTTCAAGCTAATAACTTAAAGAATGGAGGTTGTTAGTTTAAAGTTCTGTACTTTAAGTTAAAATCAAAATTCTTTTCTTCAAGTTAATAACTTAAAGAATGGAAGTTGTTAGTTCAAAGTTCTGTACTTTAAGTTAAAATCAAAATTCTTTTCTTCAAGTTAATAACTTAAAGAATGGAAGTTGTTAGTTCAAAGTTCTGTACTTTAAGTTAAAATCAAAATTCTTTTCTTCAATTAAATAACGTAAAGAATGGAAGTTGTTAGTTTAAAGTTCTGTACTCTAAGTTAAATTCAAAATTTTTTTCTTCAAGTTAATAACTTAAGGAATGGAAGTTGTTAGTTTATAGTTCTGTACTTTAAGTTAAAATCAAAATTCTTTTCTTCAAGCTAATAACTTAAAGAATGGAAGTTGTTAGTTTAAAGTTCTGTACTTTAAGTTAAATTCAAAATTCTTTTCTTCAAACTAATAACTTAAAGAATGGAGGTTGTTAGTTTAAAGTTCTGTACTTTAAGTTAAAATCAAAATTCTATTCTTCATGTTAATAACTTAAAGAATGGAAGTTTTTAGTTCAAAGTTCTGTACTTTAAGTTAAAATCAAAATTCTTTTCTTCAAGTTAATAACTTAAAGAATGGAAGTTGTTAGTTCAAAGTTCTGTACTTTAAGTTAAAATCGAAAATCTTTTCTTCAACTTAATAACTTAAAGAATGGAAGTTGTTAGTTTAAAGTTCTGTACTTTAAGTTAAAATCAAAATTCTATTCTTCAAGTTAATAACTTAAAGAACGGAAGTTGTTAGTTTAAAGTTCTGTACTTTAAGTTAAAATCAAAATTCTTTTCTTCAAGCTAATAACTTAAAGAATGGAGGTTGTTAGTTTAAAGTTCTGTACTTTAAGTTAAAATCAAAATTCTTTTCTTCAAGTTAATAACTGAAAGAATGGAAGTTGTTAGTTCAAAGTTCTGTACTTTAAGTTAAAATCAAAATTCTTTTCTTCAAGTTTATAACTTAAAGAATGGAAGTTGTTAGTTCAAAGTTCTGTACTTTAAGTTAAAATCAAAATTCTTTTCTTCAAGTTAATAACTTGAAGAATGGAAGTTGTTAGTTTAAAGTTCTGTACTTTAAGTTAAAATCAAAATTCTTTTCTTCAAGGTAATAACTTAAAGAATGGAAGTTGTTAGTTTAAAGTTCTGTACTTTAAGTTAAATTCAAAATCCTTTTCTTCAAGCAAATAACTTAAAGAATGGAGGTTGTTAGTTTAAAGTTCTGTACTTTAAGTTAAAATCAAAATTCTTTTCTTCAATTAAATAACGTAAAGAATGGAAGTTGTTAGTTTAAAGTTCTGTACTCTAAGTTAAATTCAAAATTTTTTTCTTCAAGTTAATAACTTAAGGAATGGAAGTTGTTAGTTTATAGTTCTGTACTTTAAGTTAAAATCAAAATTCTTTTCTTCAAGCTAATAACTTAAAGAATGGAAGTTGTTAGTTTAAAGTTCTGTACTTTAAGTTAAATTCAAAATTCTTTTCTTCAAACTAATAACTTAAAGAATGGAGGTTGTTAGTTTAAAGTTCTGTATTTTAAGTTAAAATCAAAATTCTATTCTTCAAGTTAATAACTTAAAGAATGGAAGTTGTTAGTTCAAAGTTCTGTACTTTAAGTTAAAATCAAAATTCTTTTCTTCAAGTTAATAACTTAAAGAATGGAAGTTGTTAGTTCACAGTTCTGTACTCTAAGTTAAAAACGAAATTCTTTTCTTCAACTTAATAACTTAAAGAAAGGAAGTTGTTAGTTTAAAGTTCTGTACTTTAAGTTAAAATCAAAATTCTATTCTTCAAGTTAATAACTTAAAGAACGGAAGTTGTTAGTTTAAAGTTCTGTACTTTAAGTTAAAATCAAAATTCTTTTCTTCAAGCTAATAACTTAAAGAATGGAGGTTGTAAGTTTAAAGTTCTGTACTTTAAGTTAAAATCAAAATTCTTTTCTTCAAGTTAATAACTTAAAGAATGGAAGTTGTTAGTTCAAAGTTCTGTACTTTAAGTTAAAATCAAAATTCTTTTCTTCAAGTTATTAACTTAAAGAATGGAAGTTGTTAGTTCAAAGTTCTGTACTTTAAGTTAAAATCAAAATTCTTTTCTTCAAGTTAATATCTTAAAAAATGGAAGTTGTTAGTTTAAAGTTCTGTACTTTAAGTTAAATCAAAATTCTTTTCTTCAATTAAATAACTTAAAGAATGGAAGTTATTAGTTTAAAGTTCTGTACTTTAAGTTAAAATCAAAATTCTTTTCTTCAAGTAAATAACTTAAAGAAAGGAAGTTATTAATTTAAAGTTCTGTACTTTAAGTTAAAATCAAAATTCTTTTCTTCTAGTTAATAACTTAAAGAATGGAAGTTATTAGTTTATAGTTCAGTACTTTAAGTTAAAATCAAAATTCTTTTTTTCAAGTTAACAACTTAAAGAATGGAAGTTGTTAGTTTAAAGTTCTGTACTTTAAGTTAAAATCAAAATTCTGTTCTTCAAGTAAATAACTTAAAGAAAGGAAGTTATTAATTTAAAGTTCTGTACTTTAAGTTAAAATCAAAATTCTTTTCTTCAAGTTAATAACTTAAAGAATGGAAGTTGTTAGTTCAAAGTTCTGCACTTTAAGTTAAAATCAAAATTCTTTTCTTCAAGTTAATAACTTAAAGAATGGAAGTTGTTAGTTTAAAGTTCTGTACTTTAAGTTAAAATCAAAATTCTTTTCTTCAAGTTAATAACTTAAAGAATGGAAGTTGTTAGTTCAAAGTTCTGTACTTTAAGTTAAAATCAAAATTCTTGTCTGCAAGTTAATAACTTAAAGAATGGAAGTTGTTAGTTCAAAGTTCTGTACTTTAAGTTAAAATCACAATTCTTTTCTTCAAGTTAATAACTTAAAGAATGGAAGTTGTTAGTTTAAAGTTCTGTACTTTAAGTTAAAATCAAAATTCTTTTCTTCAATTAAATAACTTAAAGAATGGAAGTTGTTAGTTTAAAGTTCTGTACTTTAAGTTAAAATCAAAATTCTTTCCTTCAAGTTAATAAATTAAAGAATGGAAGTTGTTAGTTTAAAGTTCTTTACTTTAAGTTAAAATCAAAATTCTTTTCTTCAAGTTAATAACTTAAAGAATGGAAGTTGTTAGTTTAAAGTTCTGTACTTTAAATTAAAATCAAAATTCTTTTCTTCAATTAAATAACTTAAAGAATGGAAGTTGTTAGTTTAAAGTTCTGTACTTTAACTTAAAATCAAAATTCTTTTCTTCAAGTAAATAACTTAATGAAAGGAAGTTATTAATTTAAAGTTTTGTACTTTAAGTTAAAATCAAAATTCTTTTCTTCTAGTTAATAACTTAAAGAATGGAAGTTATTAGTTTAAAGTTCTGTACTTTAAGTTAAAATCAAAATTCTTTTTTTCAAGTTAATAACTTAAAGAATGGAAGTTGTTAGTTTAAAGTTCTGTACTTTAAGTTAAAATCAAAATTCTGTTCTTCAAGTAAGTAACTTAAAGAAAGGAAGTTATTAATTTAATGTTCTGTACTTTAAGGTAAAATCAAAATTCTTTTCGTCAAGTACATAACTTAATGAATGGAAGTAATTAGTTAAAAGTTCTGTACTTTAAGTTAAAATCAAAATTCTTTTCTTCAAGTTAATAAATTAAAGAATGGAAGTTGTTAGTTTAAAGTTCTGTACTTTAAGTTAAAATCAAAATTCTTTTCTTCAAGTTAATAACTTAAAGAATGGAAGTTGTTAGTTCAAAGTTCTGTACTTTAAGTTAAAATCAAAATTTTTTCTTCAAGTTAATAACTTAAAGAATGGAAGTTGTTAGTTCAAAGTTCTGTACTTTAAGTTAAAATCAAAATTCTTTTCTTCAAGTTAATAACTTAAAGAATGGAAGTTGTTAGTTCAAAGTTCTGTACTTTAAGTTAAAATTAAAATTCTTTTCTTCAAGTTAATAAATTAAAGAATGGAAGTTGTTAGTTTAAAGTTCTGTACTTTAAGTTAAAATCAAAATTCTTTTCTTCAAGTTAATAACTTAAAGAATGGAAGTTGTTAGTTCAAAGTTCTGTACTTTAAGTTAAAATAAAAATTTTTTTCTTCAAGTTAATAACTTAAAAAATGGAAGTTGTTAGTTCAAAGTTCTGTACTTTAAGTTAAAATCAAAATTCTTTTCTTCAAGTTAATAACTTAAAGAATTGAAGTTGTTAGTTCAAAGTTCTGTACTTTAAGTTAAAATCAAAATTCTTTTCTTCAAGTTAATATCTTAAAGAATGGAAGTTATTAGTTTAAAGTTCTGTACTTTAAGTTAAAATCAAAATTCTTTTCTTCAAGTAAATAACTTAAAGAAAGGAAGTTATTAATTTAAAGTTCTGTACTTTAAGTTAAAATCAAAATTCTTTTTTTCAAGTTAATAACTTAAAGAATGGAAGTTGTTAGTTTAAAGTTCTGTACTTTAAGTTAAAATCAAAATTCTTTCCTTCAAGTTAATAAATTAAAGAATGGAAGTTGTTAGTTTAAAGTTCTGTACTTTAAGTTAAAATCAAAATTCTTTTCTTCAAGTTAATATCTTAAAGAATGGAAGTTATTAGTTTAAAGTTCTGTACTTTAAGTTAAAATCAAAATTCTTTTTTTCAAGTAAATAACTTAAAGAAAGGAAGTTATTAATTTAAAGTTCTGTACTTTAAGTTAAAATCAAAATTCTTTTCTTCAAGTAAATAACTTAAAGAAAGGAAGTTATTAATTTAAAGTTCTGTACTTTAAGTTAAAATCAAAATTCTTTTCGTCAAGTAAATAACTTAATGAATGGAAGTAATTAGTTTAAAGTTCTGTACTTTAAGTTAAAATCAAAATTCTTTTCTTCAAGTTAATAACTTAAAGAATGGAAGTTGTTAGTTCAAAGTTCTGTACTTTAAGTTAAAATCAAAATTCTTTTCTTCAAGTTAATAACTTAAAGAATGGAAGTTGTTAGTTTATAGTTCTGTACTTTAAGTTAAAATCAAAATTCTTTTCTTCAAGCTAATAACTTAAAGAATGGAAGTTGTTAGTTTAAAGTTCTGTACTTTAAGTTAAATTCAAAATCCTTTTCTTCAAGCTAATAACTTAAAGAATGGAAGTTGTTAGTTTAAAGTTCTGTACTTTAAGTTAAAATCAAAATTCTTTTCTTCAAGTTAATAACTTAAAGAATGGAAGTTGTTAGTTCAAAGTTCTGTACATTAAGTTAAAATCAAAATTCTTTTCTTCAAGTTAATAACTTAAAGAATGGAAGTTGTTAGTTCAAAGTTCTGTACTTTAAGTTAAAATCAAAATTTTTTTCTTCAAGTTAATAACTTAAAGAATGGAAGTTGTTAGTTCAAAGTTCTGTACTTTAAGTTAAAATAAAAATTTTTTTCTTCAAGTTAATAACTTAAAAAATGGAAGTTGTTAGTTCAAAGTTCTGTACTTTAAGTTAAAATCAAAATTCTTTTCTTCAAGTTAATAACTTAAAGAATTGAAGTTGTTAGTTCAAAGTTCTGTACTTTAAGTTAAAATCAAAATTCTTTTCTTCAAGTTAATATCTTAAAGAATGGAAGTTATTAGTTTAAAGTTCTGTACTTTAAGTTAAAATCAAAATTCTTTTCTTCAAGTAAATAACTTAAAGAAAGGAAGTTATTAATTTAAAGTTCTGTACTTTAAGTTAAAATCAAAATTCTTTTTTTCAAGTTAATAACTTAAAGAATGGAAGTTGTTAGTTTAAAGTTCTGTACTTTAAGTTAAAATCAAAATTCTTTCCTTCAAGTTAATAAATTAAAGAATGGAAGTTGTTAGTTTAAAGTTCTGTACTTTAAGTTAAAATCAAAATTCTTTTCTTCAAGTTAATATCTTAAAGAATGGAAGTTATTAGTTTAAAGTTCTGTACTTTAAGTTAAAATCAAAATTCTTTTTTTCAAGTAAATAACTTAAAGAAAGGAAGTTATTAATTTAAAGTTCTGTACTTTAAGTTAAAATCAAAATTCTTTTCTTCAAGTAAATAACTTAAAGAAAGGAAGTTATTAATTTAAAGTTCTGTACTTTAAGTTAAAATCAAAATTCTTTTCGTCAAGTAAATAACTTAATGAATGGAAGTAATTAGTTTAAAGTTCTGTACTTTAAGTTAAAATCAAAATTCTTTTCTTCAAGTTAATAACTTAAAGAATGGAAGTTGTTAGTTCAAAGTTCTGTACTTTAAGTTAAAATCAAAATTCTTTTCTTCAAGTTAATAACTTAAAGAATGGAAGTTGTTAGTTTATAGTTCTGTACTTTAAGTTAAAATCAAAATTCTTTTCTTCAAGCTAATAACTTAAAGAATGGAAGTTGTTAGTTTAAAGTTCTGTACTTTAAGTTAAATTCAAAATCCTTTTCTTCAAGCTAATAACTTAAAGAATGGAAGTTGTTAGTTTAAAGTTCTGTACTTTAAGTTAAAATCAAAATTCTTTTCTTCAAGTTAATAACTTAAAGAATGGAAGTTGTTAGTTCAAAGTTCTGTACATTAAGTTAAAATCAAAATTCTTTTCTTCAAGTTAATAACTTAAAGAATGGAAGTTGTTAGTTCAAAGTTCTGTACTTTAAGTTAAAATCAAAATTTTTTTCTTCAAGTTAATAACTTAAAGAATGGAAGTTGTTAGTTCAAAGTTCTGTACTTTAAGTTAAAATCAAAATTCTTTTCTTCAAGTTAATAACTTAAAGAATGGAAGTTGTTAGTTTAAAGTTCTGTACTTTAAGTTAAATTCAAAATCCTTTTCTTCAAGCTAATAACTTAAAGAATGGAGGTTGTTAGTTTAAAGTTCTGTACTTTAAGTTAAAATCAAAATTCTTTTCTTCAAGTTAATAACTTAAAGAATGGAAGTTGTTAGTTCAAAGTTCTGTACTTTAAGTTAAAATCAAAATTCTTTTCTTCAAGTTAATAACTTAAAGAATGGAAGTTGTTAGTTCAAAGTTCTGTACTTTAAGTTAAAATCAAAATTCTTTTCTTCAATTAAATAACGTAAAGAATGGAAGTTGTTAGTTTAAAGTTCTGTACTCTAAGTTAAATTCAAAATTTTTTTCTTCAAGTTAATAACTTAAGGAATGGAAGTTGTTAGTTTATAGTTCTGTACTTTAAGTTAAAATCAAAATTCTTTTCTTCAAGCTAATAACTTAAAGAATGGAAGTTGTTAGTTTAAAGTTCTGTACTTTAAGTTAAATTCAAAATTCTTTTCTTCAAACTAATAACTTAAAGAATGGAGGTTGTTAGTTTAAAGTTCTGTACTTTAAGTTAAAATCAAAATTCTATTCTTCAAGTTAATAACTTAAAGAATGGAAGTTTTTAGTTCAAAGTTCTGTACTTTAAGTTAAAATCAAAATTCTTTTCTTCAAGTTAATAACTTAAAGAATGGAAGTTGTTAGTTCAAAGTTCTGTACTTTAAGTTAAAATCGAAATTCTTTTCTTCAACTTAATAACTTAAAGAATGGAAGTTGTTAGTTTAAAGTTCTGTACTTTAAGTTAAAATCAAAATTCTATTCTTCAAGTTAATAACTTAAAGAACGGAAGTTGTTAGTTTAAAGTTCTGTACTTTAAGTTAAAATCAAAATTCTTTTCTTCAAGCTAATAACTTAAAGAATGGAGGTTGTTAGTTTAAAGTTCTGTACTTTAAGTTAAAATCAAAATTCTTTTCTTCAAGTTAATAACTGAAAGAATGGAAGTTGTTAGTTCAAAGTTCTGTACTTTAAGTTAAAATCAAAATTCTTTTCTTCAAGTTTATAACTTAAAGAATGGAAGTTGTTAGTTCAAAGTTCTGTACTTTAAGTTAAAATCAAAATTCTTTTCTTCAAGTTAATAACTTGAAGAATGGAAGTTGTTAGTTTAAAGTTCTGTACTTTAAGTTAAAATCAAAATTCTTTTCTTCAAGGTAATAACTTAAAGAATGGAAGTTGTTAGTTTAAAGTTCTGTACTTTAAGTTAAATTCAAAATCCTTTTCTTCAAGCAAATAACTTAAAGAATGGAGGTTGTTAGTTTAAAGTTCTGTACTTTAAGTTAAAATCAAAATTCTTTTCTTCAATTAAATAACGTAAAGAATGGAAGTTGTTAGTTTAAAGTTCTGTACTCTAAGTTAAATTCAAAATTTTTTTCTTCAAGTTAATAACTTAAGGAATGGAAGTTGTTAGTTTATAGTTCTGTACTTTAAGTTAAAATCAAAATTCTTTTCTTCAAGCTAATAACTTAAAGAATGGAAGTTGTTAGTTTAAAGTTCTGTACTTTAAGTTAAATTCAAAATTCTTTTCTTCAAACTAATAACTTAAAGAATGGAGGTTGTTAGTTTAAAGTTCTGTATTTTAAGTTAAAATCAAAATTCTATTCTTCAAGTTAATAACTTAAAGAATGGAAGTTGTTAGTTCAAAGTTCTGTACTTTAAGTTAAAATCAAAATTCTTTTCTTCAAGTTAATAACTTAAAGAATGGAAGTTGTTAGTTCACAGTTCTGTACTCTAAGTTAAAAACGAAATTCTTTTCTTCAACTTAATAACTTAAAGAAAGGAAGTTGTTAGTTTAAAGTTCTGTACTTTAAGTTAAAATCAAAATTCTATTCTTCAAGTTAATAACTTAAAGAACGGAAGTTGTTAGTTTAAAGTTCTGTACTTTAAGTTAAAATCAAAATTCTTTTCTTCAAGCTAATAACTTAAAGAATGGAGGTTGTAAGTTTAAAGTTCTGTACTTTAAGTTAAAATCAAAATTCTTTTCTTCAAGTTAATAACTTAAAGAATGGAAGTTGTTAGTTCAAAGTTCTGTACTTTAAGTTAAAATCAAAATTCTTTTCTTCAAGTTAATAACTTAAAGAATGGAAGTTGTTAGTTCAAAGTTCTGTACTTTAAGTTAAAATCAAAATTCTTTTCTTCAAGTTAATAACTTAAAGAATGGAAGTTGTTAGTTTAAAGTTCTGTACTTTAAGTTAAAATCAAAATTCTTTTCTTCAAGTTAATAACTTAAAGAATGGAAGTTGTTAGTTCAAAGTTCTGTACTTTAAGTTAAAATCAAAATTCTTTTCTTCAAGTTAATAACTTAAAGAATGGAAGTTGTTAGTTCAAAGTTCTGTACTTTAAGTTAAAATCGAAATTCTTTTCTTCAACTTAATAACTTAAAGAATGGAAGTTGTTAGTTTAAAGTTCTGTACTTTAAGTTAAAATCAAAATTCTTTTCTTCAAGTAAATAACTTAAAGAATGGAAGTTATTAGTTTAAAGTTCTGTACTTTAAGTTAAAATCAAAATTCTTTTCTTCCAGTTAATAACTTAAAGAATGGAAGTTATTAGTTTAAAGTTCTGTACTTTAAGTTAAAATCAAAATTCTTTTTTTCAAGTTAATAACTTAAAAAATGGAAGTTGTTAGTTTAAAGTTCTGTACTTTAAGTTAAAATCAAAATTCTGTTCTTCAAGTAAATAACTTAAAGAAAGGAAGTTATTAATTAAAAGTTCTGTACTTTAAGTTAAAATCAAAATTCTTTTCGTCAAGTAAATAACTTAATGAATGGAAGTAATTAGTTTAAAGTTCTGTACTTTAAGTTAAAATCAAAATTCTCTTCTTCAAGTTAATACATTAAAGAATGGAAGTTGTTAGTTTAAAGTTCTGTACTTTAAGTTAAAATCAAAATTCTTTTCTTCAAGTTAATAACTTAAAGAATGGATGTTGTTAGTTCAAAGTTCTGTACTTTAAGTTAAAATCAAAATTCTTTTACTAAAGTTAATAACTTAAAGAATGGAAGTTGTTAGTTCAAAGTTCTGTACTTTAAGTTAAAATCAAAATTCTTTTCTAGTAGTTCTGTACTTTAAGTTAAAATCAAAATTCTTTTCTTCAAGTTAATAACTTAAAGAATGGAAATTGTTAGTTTAAAGTTCTGTACTTTAAGTTAAATTCAAAATCCTTTTCTTCAAGCTAATAACTTAAAGAATGGAGGTTGTTAGTTTAAAGTTCTGTACTTTAAGTTAAAATCAAAAATCTTTTCTTCAATTAAATAACGTAAAGAATGGAAGTTGTTAGTTTAAAGTTCTGTACTCTAAGTTAAATTCAAAATTTTTTTCTTCAAGTTAATAACTTAAGGAATGGAAGTTGTTAGTTTATAGTTCTGTACTTTAAGTTAAAATCAAAATTCTTTTCTTCAAGCTAATAACTTAAAGATAGGAAGTTGTTAGTTTAAAGTTCTGTACTTTAAGTTAAATTCAAAATTCTTTTCTTCAAACTAATAACTTAAAGAATGGAGGTTGTTAGTTTAAAGTTCTGTATTTTAAGTTAAAATCAAAATTCTATTCTTCAAGTTAATAACTTAAAGAATGGAAGTTGTTAGTTCAAAGTTCTGTACTTTAAGTTAAAATCAAAATTCTTTTCTTCAAGTTAATAACTTAAAGAATGGAAGTTGTTAGTTCACAGTTCAGTACTCTAAGTTAAAATCGAAATTCTTTTCTTCAACTTAATAACTTAAAGAAAGGAAGTTGTTAGTTTAAAGTTCTGTACTTTAAGTTAAAATCAAAATTGTATTCTTCAAGTTAATAACTTAAAGAACGGAAGTTGTTAGTTTAAAGTTCTGTACTTTAAGTTAAAATCAAAATTCTTTTCTTCAAGCTAATAACTTAAAGAATGGAGGTTGTTAGTTTAAAGTTCTGTACTTTAAGTTAAAATCAAAATTCTTTTCTTCAAGTTAATAACTTAAAGAATGGAAGTTGTTAGTTCAAAGTTCTGTACTTTAAGTTAAAATCAAAATTCTTTTCTTCAAGTTAATAACTTAAAGAATGGAAGTTGTTAGTTCAAAGTTCTGTACTTTAAGTTAAAATCAAAATTCTTTTCTTCAAGTTAATAACTTAAAGAATGGAAGTTGTTAGTTTAAAGTTCTGTACTTTAAGTTAAAATCAAAATTCTTTTCTTCAAGTTAATAACTTAAAGAATGGAAGTTGTTAGTTCAAAGTTCTGTACTTTAAGTTAAAATCAAAATTCTTTTCTTCAAGTTAATAACTTAAAGAATGGAAGTTGTTAGTTCAAAGTTCTGTACTTTAAGTTAAAATCGAAATTCTTTTCTTCAACTTAATAACTTAAAGAATGGAAGTTGTTAGTTTAAAGTTCTGTACTTTAAGTTAAAATCAAAATTCTTTTCTTCAAGTTAATAACTTAAAGAATGGAAGTTATTAGTTTAAAGTTCTGTACTTTAAGTTAAAATCAAAATTCTTTTTTTCAAGTTAATAACTTAAAGAATGGAAGTTGTTAGTTTAAAGTTCTGTACTTTAAGTTAAAATCAAAATTCTTTTCTTCAAGTAAATAACTTAAAGAATGGAAGTTATTAGTTTAAAGTTCTGTACTTTAAGTTAAAATCAAAATTCTTTTCTTCCAGTTAATAACTTAAAGAATGGAAGTTATTAGTTTAAAGTTCTGTACTTTAAGTTAAAATCAAAATTCTTTTTTTCAAGTTAATAACTTAAAAAATGGAAGTTGTTAGTTTAAAGTTCTGTACTTTAAGTTAAAATCAAAATTCTGTTCTTCAAGTAAATAACTTAAAGAAAGGAAGTTATTAATTAAAAGTTCTGTACTTTAAGTTAAAATCAAAATTCTTTTCGTCAAGTAAATAACTTAATGAATGGAAGTAATTAGTTTAAAGTTCTGTACTTTAAGTTAAAATCAAAATTCTCTTCTTCAAGTTAATACATTAAAGAATGGAAGTTGTTAGTTTAAAGTTCTGTACTTTAAGTTAAAATCAAAATTCTTTTCTTCAAGTTAATAACTTAAAGAATGGATGTTGTTAGTTCAAAGTTCTGTACTTTAAGTTAAAATCAAAATTCTTTTACTAAAGTTAATAACTTAAAGAATGGAAGTTGTTAGTTCAAAGTTCTGTACTTTAAGTTAAAATCAAAATTCTTTTCTAGTAGTTCTGTACTTTAAGTTAAAATCAAAATTCTTTTCTTCAAGTTAATAACTTAAAGAATGGAAATTGTTAGTTTAAAGTTCTGTACTTTAAGTTAAATTCAAAATCCTTTTCTTCAAGCTAATAACTTAAAGAATGGAGGTTGTTAGTTTAAAGTTCTGTACTTTAAGTTAAAATCAAAATTCTTTTCTTCAATTAAATAACGTAAAGAATGGAAGTTGTTAGTTTAAAGTTCTGTACTCTAAGTTAAATTCAAAATTTTTTTCTTCAAGTTAATAACTTAAGGAATGGAAGTTGTTAGTTTATAGTTCTGTACTTTAAGTTAAAATCAAAATTCTTTTCTTCAAGCTAATAACTTAAAGAATGGAAGTTGTTAGTTTAAAGTTCTGTACTTTAAGTTAAATTCAAAATTCTTTTCTTCAAACTAATAACTTAAAAAATGGAGGTTGTTAGTTTAAAGTTCTGTATTTTAAGTTAAAATCAAAATTCTATTCTTCAAGTTAATAACTTAAAGAATGGAAGTTGTTAGTTCAAAGTTCTGTACTTTAAGTTAAAATCAAAATTCTTTTCTTCAAGTTAATAACTTAAAGAATGGAAGTTGTTAGTTCACAGTTCTGTACTCTAAGTTAAAATCGAAATTCTTTTCTTCAACTTAATAACTTAAAGAAAGGAAGTTGTTAGTTTAAAGTTCTGTACTTTAAGTTAAAATCAAAATTCTATTCTTCAAGTTAATAACTTAAAGAACGGAAGTTGTTAGTTTAAAGTTCTGTACTTTAAGTTAAAATCAAAATTCTTTTCTTCAAGCTAATAACTTAAAGAATGGAGGTTGTAAGTTTAAAGTTCTGTACTTTAAGTTAAAATCAAAATTCTTTTCTTCAAGTTAATAACTTAAAGAATGGAAGTTGTTAGTTCAAAGTTCTGTACTTTAAGTTAAAATCAAAATTCTTTTCTTCAAGTTAATAACTTAAAGAATGGAAGTTGTTAGTTCAAAGTTCTGTACTTTAAGTTAAAATCAAAATTCTTTTCTTCAAGTTAATAACTTAAAGAATGGAAGTTGTTAGTTTAAAGTTCTGTACTTTAAGTTAAAATCAAAATTCTTTTCTTCAAGTTAATAACTTAAAGAATGGAAGTTGTTAGTTCAAAGTTCTGTACTTTAAGTTAAAATCAAAATTCTTTTCTTCAAGTTAATAACTTAAAGAATGGAAGTTGTTAGTTCAAAGTTCTGTACTTTAAGTTAAAATCGAAATTCTTTTCTTCAACTTAATAACTTAAAGAATGGAAGTTGTTAGTTTAAAGTTCTGTACTTTAAGTTAAAATCAAAATTCTATTCTTCAAGTTAATAACTTAAAGAACGGAAGTTGTTAGTTTAAAGTTCTGTACTTTAAGTTAAAATCAAAATTCTTTTCTTCAAGTTAATAACTTAAAGAATGGAAGTTATTAGTTTAAAGTTCTGTACTTTAAGTTAAAATCAAAATTCTTTTTTTCAAGTTAATAACTTAAAGAATGGAAGTTGTTAGTTTAAAGTTCTGTACTTTAAGTTAAAATCAAAATTCTTTTCTTTTAGTAAATAACTTAAAGAATGGAAGTTATTAGTTTAAAGTTCTGTACTTTAAGTTAAAATCAAAATTCTTTTCTTCCAGTTAATAACTAAAAGAATGGAAGTTATTAGTTTAAAGTTCTGTACTTTAAGTTAAAATCAAAACTTCTTTTTTTCAAGTTAATAACTTAAAAAATGGAAGTTGTTAGTTTAAAGTTCTGTACTTTAAGTTAAAATCAAAATTCTGTTCTTCAAGTAAATAACTTAAAGAAAGGAAGTTATTAATTAAAAGTTCTGTACTTTAAGTTAAAATCAAAATTCTTTTCGTCAAGTAAATAACTTAATGAATGGAAGTAATTAGTTTAAAGTTCTGTACTTTAAGTTAAAATCAAAATTCTCTTCTTCAAGTTAATACATTAAAGAATGGAAGTTGTTAGTTTAAAGTTCTGTACTTTAAGTTAAAATCAAAATTCTTTTCTTCAAGTTAATAACTTAAAGAATGGATGTTGTTAGTTCAAAGTTCTGTACTTTAAGTTAAAATCAAAATTCTTTTACTAAAGTTAATAACTTAAAGAATGGAAGTTGTTAGTTCAAAGTTCTGTACTTTAAGTTAAAATCAAAATTCTTTTCTTCAAGTAAATAACTTAAAGAAAGGACGTTATTAATTGGTAGTTCTGTACTTTAAGTTAAAATCAAAATTTTTTTCTTCAAGTAAATAACTTAAAGAATGGAAGTATTAGTTTAAAGTTCTGTACTTTAAGTTAAATTCAAAATTCTTTTCTTCAAGTTAATAACTTGAAGAATGGAAGTTGTTAGTTCAAAGTTCTGTACTTTAAGTTAAAATCAAAATTCTTTTCTTCAAGTTAATAACTTAAAGAATGGAAGTTGTTAGTTCAAAGTTCTGTACTTTAAGTTAAAATCAAAATTCTTTTCTTCAAGGTAATAACTTAAAGAATGGAACTTGTTAGTTCAAAGTTCTGTACTTTAAGTTAAAATCAAAATTCTTTTATTCAAGTTAATAACTTAAAGAATGGAAGTTGTTAGTTTAAAGTTCTGTACTTTAAGTTAAAATCAAAATTCTTTTCTTCAAGTAAATAACTTAAAGAATGGAAGTTATTAGTTTAAAGTTCTGTACTTTAAGTTAAAATCAAAATTCTTTTCTTCCAGTTAATAACTTAAAGAATGGAAGTTATTAGTTTAAAGTTCTGTACTTTAAGTTAAAATCAAAATTCTTTTCTTCAAGTTAATAACTTAAAGAATGGAAGTTGTTAGTTCAAAGTTCTGTACTTTAAGTTAAAATCAAAATTCTTTTCTTCAAGTTAATAACTTAAAGAATGGAAGTTGTTAGTTCACAGTTCTGTACTCTAAGTTAAAAACGAAATTCTTTTCTTCAACTTAATAACTTAAAGAAAGGAAGTTGTTAGTTTAAAGTTCTGTACTTTAAGTTAAAATCAAAATTCTATTCTTCAAGTTAATAACTTAAAGAACGGAAGTTGTTAGTTTAAAGTTCTGTACTTTAAGTTAAAATCAAAATTCTTTTCTTCAAGCTAATAACTTAAAGAATGGAGGTTGTAAGTTTAAAGTTCTGTACTTTAAGTTAAAATCAAAATTCTTTTCTTCAAGTTAATAACTTAAAGAATGGAAGTTGTTAGTTCAAAGTTCTGTACTTTAAGTTAAAATCAAAATTCTTTTCTTCAAGTTAATAACTTAAAGAATGGAAGTTGTTAGTTCAAAGTTCTGTACTTTAAGTTAAAATCAAAATTCTTTTCTTCAAGTTAATAACTTAAAGAATGGAAGTTGTTAGTTTAAAGTTCTGTACTTTAAGTTAAAATCAAAATTCTTTTCTTCAAGTTAATAACTTAAAGAATGGAAGTTGTTAGTTCAAAGTTCTGTACTTTAAGTTAAAATCAAAATTCTTTTCTTCAAGTTAATAACTTAAAGAATGGAAGTTGTTAGTTCAAAGTTCTGTACTTTAAGTTAAAATCGAAATTCTTTTCTTCAACTTAATAACTTAAAGAATGGAAGTTGTTAGTTTAAAGTTCTGTACTTTAAGTTAAAATCAAAATTCTTTTCTTCAAGTAAATAACTTAAAGAATGGAAGTTATTAGTTTAAAGTTCTGTACTTTAAGTTAAAATCAAAATTCTTTTCTTCCAGTTAATAACTTAAAGAATGGAAGTTATTAGTTTAAAGTTCTGTACTTTAAGTTAAAATCAAAATTCTTTTTTTCAAGTTAATAACTTAAAAAATGGAAGTTGTTAGTTTAAAGTTCTGTACTTTAAGTTAAAATCAAAATTCTGTTCTTCAAGTAAATAACTTAAAGAAAGGAAGTTATTAATTAAAAGTTCTGTACTTTAAGTTAAAATCAAAATTCTTTTCGTCAAGTAAATAACTTAATGAATGGAAGTAATTAGTTTAAAGTTCTGTACTTTAAGTTAAAATCAAAATTCTCTTCTTCAAGTTAATACATTAAAGAATGGAAGTTGTTAGTTTAAAGTTCTGTACTTTAAGTTAAAATCAAAATTCTTTTCTTCAAGTTAATAACTTAAAGAATGGATGTTGTTAGTTCAAAGTTCTGTACTTTAAGTTAAAATCAAAATTCTTTTACTAAAGTTAATAACTTAAAGAATGGAAGTTGTTAGTTCAAAGTTCTGTACTTTAAGTTAAAATCAAAATTCTTTTCTAGTAGTTCTGTACTTTAAGTTAAAATCAAAATTCTTTTCTTCAAGTTAATAACTTAAAGAATGGAAATTGTTAGTTTAAAGTTCTGTACTTTAAGTTAAATTCAAAATCCTTTTCTTCAAGCTAATAACTTAAAGAATGGAGGTTGTTAGTTTAAAGTTCTGTACTTTAAGTTAAAATCAAAAATCTTTTCTTCAATTAAATAACGTAAAGAATGGAAGTTGTTAGTTTAAAGTTCTGTACTCTAAGTTAAATTCAAAATTTTTTTCTTCAAGTTAATAACTTAAGGAATGGAAGTTGTTAGTTTATAGTTCTGTACTTTAAGTTAAAATCAAAATTCTTTTCTTCAAGCTAATAACTTAAAGATAGGAAGTTGTTAGTTTAAAGTTCTGTACTTTAAGTTAAATTCAAAATTCTTTTCTTCAAACTAATAACTTAAAGAATGGAGGTTGTTAGTTTAAAGTTCTGTATTTTAAGTTAAAATCAAAATTCTATTCTTCAAGTTAATAACTTAAAGAATGGAAGTTGTTAGTTCAAAGTTCTGTACTTTAAGTTAAAATCAAAATTCTTTTCTTCAAGTTAATAACTTAAAGAATGGAAGTTGTTAGTTCACAGTTCAGTACTCTAAGTTAAAATCGAAATTCTTTTCTTCAACTTAATAACTTAAAGAAAGGAAGTTGTTAGTTTAAAGTTCTGTACTTTAAGTTAAAATCAAAATTGTATTCTTCAAGTTAATAACTTAAAGAACGGAAGTTGTTAGTTTAAAGTTCTGTACTTTAAGTTAAAATCAAAATTCTTTTCTTCAAGCTAATAACTTAAAGAATGGAGGTTGTTAGTTTAAAGTTCTGTACTTTAAGTTAAAATCAAAATTCTTTTCTTCAAGTTAATAACTTAAAGAATGGAAGTTGTTAGTTCAAAGTTCTGTACTTTAAGTTAAAATCAAAATTCTTTTCTTCAAGTTAATAACTTAAAGAATGGAAGTTGTTAGTTCAAAGTTCTGTACTTTAAGTTAAAATCAAAATTCTTTTCTTCAAGTTAATAACTTAAAGAATGGAAGTTGTTAGTTTAAAGTTCTGTACTTTAAGTTAAAATCAAAATTCTTTTCTTCAAGTTAATAACTTAAAGAATGGAAGTTGTTAGTTCAAAGTTCTGTACTTTAAGTTAAAATCAAAATTCTTTTCTTCAAGTTAATAACTTAAAGAATGGAAGTTGTTAGTTCAAAGTTCTGTACTTTAAGTTAAAATCGAAATTCTTTTCTTCAACTTAATAACTTAAAGAATGGAAGTTGTTAGTTTAAAGTTCTGTACTTTAAGTTAAAATCAAAATTCTTTTCTTCAAGTTAATAACTTAAAGAATGGAAGTTATTAGTTTAAAGTTCTGTACTTTAAGTTAAAATCAAAATTCTTTTTTTCAAGTTAATAACTTAAAGAATGGAAGTTGTTAGTTTAAAGTTCTGTACTTTAAGTTAAAATCAAAATTCTTTTCTTCAAGTAAATAACTTAAAGAATGGAAGTTATTAGTTTAAAGTTCTGTACTTTAAGTTAAAATCAAAATTCTTTTCTTCCAGTTAATAACTTAAAGAATGGAAGTTATTAGTTTAAAGTTCTGTACTTTAAGTTAAAATCAAAATTCTTTTTTTCAAGTTAATAACTTAAAAAATGGAAGTTGTTAGTTTAAAGTTCTGTACTTTAAGTTAAAATCAAAATTCTGTTCTTCAAGTAAATAACTTAAAGAAAGGAAGTTATTAATTAAAAGTTCTGTACTTTAAGTTAAAATCAAAATTCTTTTCGTCAAGTAAATAACTTAATGAATGGAAGTAATTAGTTTAAAGTTCTGTACTTTAAGTTAAAATCAAAATTCTCTTCTTCAAGTTAATACATTAAAGAATGGAAGTTGTTAGTTTAAAGTTCTGTACTTTAAGTTAAAATCAAAATTCTTTTCTTCAAGTTAATAACTTAAAGAATGGATGTTGTTAGTTCAAAGTTCTGTACTTTAAGTTAAAATCAAAATTCTTTTACTAAAGTTAATAACTTAAAGAATGGAAGTTGTTAGTTCAAAGTTCTGTACTTTAAGTTAAAATCAAAATTCTTTTCTAGTAGTTCTGTACTTTAAGTTAAAATCAAAATTCTTTTCTTCAAGTTAATAACTTAAAGAATGGAAATTGTTAGTTTAAAGTTCTGTACTTTAAGTTAAATTCAAAATCCTTTTCTTCAAGCTAATAACTTAAAGAATGGAGGTTGTTAGTTTAAAGTTCTGTACTTTAAGTTAAAATCAAAATTCTTTTCTTCAATTAAATAACGTAAAGAATGGAAGTTGTTAGTTTAAAGTTCTGTACTCTAAGTTAAATTCAAAATTTTTTTCTTCAAGTTAATAACTTAAGGAATGGAAGTTGTTAGTTTATAGTTCTGTACTTTAAGTTAAAATCAAAATTCTTTTCTTCAAGCTAATAACTTAAAGAATGGAAGTTGTTAGTTTAAAGTTCTGTACTTTAAGTTAAATTCAAAATTCTTTTCTTCAAACTAATAACTTAAAAAATGGAGGTTGTTAGTTTAAAGTTCTGTATTTTAAGTTAAAATCAAAATTCTATTCTTCAAGTTAATAACTTAAAGAATGGAAGTTGTTAGTTCAAAGTTCTGTACTTTAAGTTAAAATCAAAATTCTTTTCTTCAAGTTAATAACTTAAAGAATGGAAGTTGTTAGTTCACAGTTCTGTACTCTAAGTTAAAATCGAAATTCTTTTCTTCAACTTAATAACTTAAAGAAAGGAAGTTGTTAGTTTAAAGTTCTGTACTTTAAGTTAAAATCAAAATTCTATTCTTCAAGTTAATAACTTAAAGAACGGAAGTTGTTAGTTTAAAGTTCTGTACTTTAAGTTAAAATCAAAATTCTTTTCTTCAAGCTAATAACTTAAAGAATGGAGGTTGTAAGTTTAAAGTTCTGTACTTTAAGTTAAAATCAAAATTCTTTTCTTCAAGTTAATAACTTAAAGAATGGAAGTTGTTAGTTCAAAGTTCTGTACTTTAAGTTAAAATCAAAATTCTTTTCTTCAAGTTAATAACTTAAAGAATGGAAGTTGTTAGTTCAAAGTTCTGTACTTTAAGTTAAAATCAAAATTCTTTTCTTCAAGTTAATAACTTAAAGAATGGAAGTTGTTAGTTTAAAGTTCTGTACTTTAAGTTAAAATCAAAATTCTTTTCTTCAAGTTAATAACTTAAAGAATGGAAGTTGTTAGTTCAAAGTTCTGTACTTTAAGTTAAAATCAAAATTCTTTTCTTCAAGTTAATAACTTAAAGAATGGAAGTTGTTAGTTCAAAGTTCTGTACTTTAAGTTAAAATCGAAATTCTTTTCTTCAACTTAATAACTTAAAGAATGGAAGTTGTTAGTTTAAAGTTCTGTACTTTAAGTTAAAATCAAAATTCTATTCTTCAAGTTAATAACTTAAAGAACGGAAGTTGTTAGTTTAAAGTTCTGTACTTTAAGTTAAAATCAAAATTCTTTTCTTCAAGTTAATAACTTAAAGAATGGAAGTTATTAGTTTAAAGTTCTGTACTTTAAGTTAAAATCAAAATTCTTTTTTTCAAGTTAATAACTTAAAGAATGGAAGTTGTTAGTTTAAAGTTCTGTACTTTAAGTTAAAATCAAAATTCTTTTCTTTTAGTAAATAACTTAAAGAATGGAAGTTATTAGTTTAAAGTTCTGTACTTTAAGTTAAAATCAAAATTCTTTTCTTCCAGTTAATAACTAAAAGAATGGAAGTTATTAGTTTAAAGTTCTGTACTTTAAGTTAAAATCAAAACTTCTTTTTTTCAAGTTAATAACTTAAAAAATGGAAGTTGTTAGTTTAAAGTTCTGTACTTTAAGTTAAAATCAAAATTCTGTTCTTCAAGTAAATAACTTAAAGAAAGGAAGTTATTAATTAAAAGTTCTGTACTTTAAGTTAAAATCAAAATTCTTTTCGTCAAGTAAATAACTTAATGAATGGAAGTAATTAGTTTAAAGTTCTGTACTTTAAGTTAAAATCAAAATTCTCTTCTTCAAGTTAATACATTAAAGAATGGAAGTTGTTAGTTTAAAGTTCTGTACTTTAAGTTAAAATCAAAATTCTTTTCTTCAAGTTAATAACTTAAAGAATGGATGTTGTTAGTTCAAAGTTCTGTACTTTAAGTTAAAATCAAAATTCTTTTACTAAAGTTAATAACTTAAAGAATGGAAGTTGTTAGTTCAAAGTTCTGTACTTTAAGTTAAAATCAAAATTCTTTTCTTCAAGTAAATAACTTAAAGAAAGGACGTTATTAATTGGTAGTTCTGTACTTTAAGTTAAAATCAAAATTTTTTTCTTCAAGTAAATAACTTAAAGAATGGAAGTATTAGTTTAAAGTTCTGTACTTTAAGTTAAATTCAAAATTCTTTTCTTCAAGTTAATAACTTGAAGAATGGAAGTTGTTAGTTCAAAGTTCTGTACTTTAAGTTAAAATCAAAATTCTTTTCTTCAAGTTAATAACTTAAAGAATGGAAGTTGTTAGTTCAAAGTTCTGTACTTTAAGTTAAAATCAAAATTCTTTTCTTCAAGGTAATAACTTAAAGAATGGAACTTGTTAGTTCAAAGTTCTGTACTTTAAGTTAAAATCAAAATTCTTTTATTCAAGTTAATAACTTAAAGAATGGAAGTTGTTAGTTTAAAGTTCTGTACTTTAAGTTAAAATCAAAATTCTTTTCTTCAAGTAAATAACTTAAAGAATGGAAGTTATTAGTTTAAAGTTCTGTACTTTAAGTTAAAATCAAAATTCTTTTCTTCCAGTTAATAACTTAAAGAATGGAAGTTATTAGTTTAAAGTTCTGTACTTTAAGTTAAAATCAAAATTCTTTTTTTCAAGTTAATAACTTAAAAAATGGAAGTTGTTAGTTTAAAGTTCTGTACTTTAAGTTAAAATCAAAATTCTGTTCTTCAAGTAAATAACTTAAAGAAAGGAAGTTATTAATTAAAAGTTCTGTACTTTAAATTAAAATCAAAATTCTTTTCGTCAAGTAAATAACTTAATGAATGGAAGTAATTAGTTTAAAGTTCTGTACTTTAAGTTAAAATCAAAATTCTCTTCTTCAAGTTAATACATTAAAGAATGGAAGTTGTTAGTTTAAAGTTCTGTACTTTAAGTTAAAATCAAAATTCTTTTCTTCAAGTAAATAATTTAAACAGAGGAAGTTATTAATTTAAAGTTCTGTACTTTAAGTTAAAATCAAAATTCTTTTCTTCAAGTTAATAACTTAAAGAATGGAAGTTGTTAGTTCAAAGTTCTGTACTTTAAGTTAAAATCAAAATTCTTTTCTTCAAGTAAATAACTTAAAGAAAGGACGTTATTAATTGGTAGTTCTGTACTTTAAGTTAAAATCAAAATTTTTTTCTTCAAGTAAATAACTTAAAGAATGGAAGTATTAGTTTAAAGTTCTGTACTTTAAGTTAAATTCAAAATTCTTTTCTTCAAGTTAATAACTTAAAGAAAGGAAGTTATTAATTTAAAGTTCTGTACTTTAAGTTAAAATCAAAATTCTTTTCGTCAAGTAAATAACTTAATGAATGGAAGTAATTAGTTTAAAGTTCTGTACTTTAAGTTAAAATCAAAATTCTTTTCTTCAAGTTAATAACTTAAAGAATGGAAGTTGTTAGTTCAAAGTTCTGTACTTTAAGTTAAAATCAAAATTCTTTTCTGCAAGTTAATAACTTAAAGAATGGAAGTTGTTAGTTTATAGTTCTGTACTTTAAGTTAAAATCAAAATTCTATTCTTCAAGCTAATAACTTAAAGAATGGAAGTTGTTAGTTTAAAGTTCTGTACTTTAAGTTAAATTCAAAATCCTTTTCTTCAAGCTAATAACTTAAAGAATGGAAGTTGTTAGTTCAAAGTTCTGTACTTTAAGTTAAAATCAAAATTCTTTTCTTCAAGTTAATAACTTAAAGAATGGAAGTTGTTAGTTCAAAGTTCTGTACATTAAGTTAAAATCAAAATTCTTTTCTTCAAGTTAATAACTTAAAGAATGGAAGTTGTTAGTTCAAAGTTCTGTACTTTAAGTTAAAATCAAATTTCTTTTCTTCAAGTTAATAACTTAAAGAATGGAAGTTGTTAGTTCAAAGTTCTGTACTTTAAGTTAAAATCAAAATTCTTTTCTTCAAGTTAATAACTTAAAGAATGGAAGTTGTTAGTTTAAAGTTCTGTACTTTAAGTTAAATTCAAAATCCTTTTCTTCAAGCTAATAACTTAAAGAATGGAGGTTGTTAGTTTAAAGTTCTGTACTTTAAGTTAAAATCAAAATTCTTTTCTTCAAGTTAAAAACTTAAAGAAAGGAAGTTGTTAGTTCAAAGTTCTGTACTTTAAGTTAAAATCAAAATTCTTTTCTTCAAGTTAATAACTTAAAGAATGGAAGTTGTTAGTTCAAAGTTCTGTACTTTAAGTTAAAATCAAAATTCTTTTCTTCAATTAAATAACGTAAAGAATGGAAGTTGTTAGTTTAAAGTTCTGTACTCTAAGTTAAATTCAAAATTTTTTTCTTCAAGTTAATAACTTAAGGAATGGAAGTTGTTAGTTTATAGTTCTGTACTTTAAGTTAAAATCAAAATTCTTTTCTTCAAGCTAATAACTTAAAGAATGAAAGTTGTTAGTTTAAAGTTCTGTACTTTAAGTTAAATTCAAAATTCTTTTCTTCAAACTAATAACTTAAAGAATTGAGGTTGTTAGTTTAAAGTTCTGTACTTTAAGTTAAAATCAAAATTCTATTCTTCAAGTTAATAACTTAAAGAATGGAAGTTGTTAGTTCAAAGTTCTGTACTTTAAGTTAAAATCGAAATTCTTTTCTTCAACTTAATAACTTAAAGAATGGAAGTTGTTAGTTTAAAGTTCTGTACTTTAAGTTAAAATCAAAATTCTATTCTTCAAGTTAATAACTTAAAGAACGGAAGTTGTTAGTTTAAAGTTCTGTACTTTAAGTTAAAATCAAAATTCTTTTCTTCAAGCTAATAACTTAAAGAATGGAGGTTGTTAGTTTAAAGTTCTGTACTTTAAGTTAAAATCAAAATTTTTTTCTTCAAGTTAATAACTGAAAGAATGGAAGTTGTTAGTTCAAAGTTCTGTACTTTAAGTTAAAATCAAAATTCTTTTCTTCAAGTTAATAACTTAAAGAATGGAAGTTGTTAGTTCAAAGTTCTGTACTTTAAGTTAAAATCAAAATTCTTTTCTTCAGGTTAATAACTTAAAGAATGGAAGTTGTTAGTTTAAAGTTCTGTACTTTAAGTTAAAATCAAAATTCTTTTCTTCAAGTTAATAACTTAAAGAATGGAAGTTGTTAGTTTAAAGTTCTGTACTTTAAGTTAAATTCAAAATCCTTTTCTTCAAGCTAATAACTTAAAGAATGGATGTTGTTAGTTTAAAGTTCTGTACTTTAAGTTAAAATCAAAATTCTTTTCTTCAATTAAATAACGTAAAGAATGGAAGTTGTTAGTTTAAAGTTCTGTACTCTAAGTTAAATTCAAAATTTTTTTCTTCAAGTTAATAACTTAAGGAATGGAAGTTGTTAGTTTATAGTTCTGTACTTTAAGTTAAAATCAAAATTCTTTTCTTCAAGCTAATAACTTAAAGAATGGAAGTTGTTAGTTTAAAGTTCTGTACTTTAAGTTAAATTCAAAATTCTTTTCTTCAAACTAATAACTTAAAGAATGGAGGTTATTAATTTAAAGTTGTGTACTTTAAGTTAAAATCAAAATTCTTTTCTTCAAGTTAATAACTTAAAGAATGGAAGTTGTTAGTTCAAAGTTCTGTACTTTAAGTTAAAATCAAAATTCTTTTCTTCAAGTAAATAACTTAAAGAAAGGACGTTATTAATTGGTAGTTCTGTACTTTAAGTTAAAATCAAAATTTTTTTCTTCAAGTAAATAACTTAAAGAATGGAAGTATTAGTTTAAAGTTCTGTACTTTAAGTTAAATTCAAAATTCTTTTCTTCAAGTTAATAACTTAAAGAATGGAAGTTGTTAGTTCAAAGTTCTGTACTTTAAGTTAAAATCAAAATTCTTTTCGTCAAGTAAATAACTTAATGAATGGAAGTTATTAATTTAAAGTTCTGTACTCTAAGGAAAATCAAAATTCTTTTCTTCTAGTTAATAACTTAAAGAATGGAAGTTATTAGTTTAAAGTTCTGTACTTTAAGTTAAAATCAAAATTCTTTTTTTCAAGTTAATAACTTAAAGAATGGAAGTTGTTAGTTTAAAGTTCTGTACTTTAAGTTAAAATCAAAATTCTGTTCTTCAAGTAAATAACTTAAAGAAAGGAAGTTATTAATTTAAAGTTCTTTACGTTAAGTTAAATTCAAAATTTTTTTCGTCAAGAAAATAACTTAATGAATGGAAGTAATTAGGTTAAAGTTCTGTACTTTAAGTTAAAATCAAAATTCTTTTCTTCAAGTTAATAAATTAAAGAATGGAAGTTGTAAGTTTAAAGTTCTGTACTTTAAGTTAAAATCAAAATTCTTTTCTTCAAGTTAATAACTTAAAGAATGGAAGTTGTTAGTTCAAAGTTCTGTACTTTAAGTTAAAATCAAAATTCTTTTCTTCAAGTTAATAACTTAAAGAATGGAAGTTGTTAGTTCAAAGTTCTGTACTTTAAGTTAAAATCAAAATTCTTTTCTTCAAGTAAATAACTTGAAGAATGGAAGTTATTAGTTTAAAGTTCTGTACTTTAAGTTAAAATCAAAATTCTTTTTTTCAAGTTAATAACTTAAAGAATGGAAGTTGTTAGTTTAAAGTTCTGTACTTTAAGTTAAAATCAAAATTCTTTTCTTCAAGTAAATAACTTAAAGAAAGGAAGTTATTAATTTAAAGTTTTGTACTTTAAGTTAAAATTACAATTCTTTTCTTCAAGTAAATAACTTAAAGAATGGAAGTTGTTAGTTTAAAGTTCTGTACTTTAAGTTAAAATCAAAATTCTTTTCTTCAAGTAAATAACTTGAAGAATGGAAGTTATTAGTTTAAAGTTCTGTACTTTAAGTTAAAATCAAAATTCCTTTCTTCCAGTTAATAACTTAAAGAATGGAAGTTATTAGTTTAAAGTTCTGAACTTTAAGTTAAAATCAAAATTCTTTTTTTCAAGTTAATAACTTAAAAAATGGAAGTTGTTAGTTTAAAGTTCTGTACTTTAAGTTAAAATCAAAATTCTGTTCTTCAAGTAAATAACTTAAAGAAAGGAAGTTATTAATTAAAAGTTCTGTACTTTAAGTTAAAATCAAAATTCTTTTCGTCAAGTAAATAACTTAATGAATGGAAGTAATTAGTTTAAAGTTCTGTACTTTAAGTTAAAATCAAAATTCTCTTCTTCAAGTTAATACATCAAAGAATGGAAGTTGTTAGTTTAAAGTTCTGTACTTTAAGTTAAAATCAAAATTCTGTTCTTCAAGTAAATAACTTAAAGAAAGGAAGTTATTAATTAAAAGTTCTGTACTTTAAGTTAAAATCAAAATTCTTTTCGTCAAGTAAATAACTTAATGAATGGAAGTAATTAGTTTAAAGTTCTGTACTTTAAGTTAAAATCAAAATTCTCTTCTTCAAGTTAATACATTAAAGAATGGAAGTTGTTAGTTTAAAGTTCTGTACTTTAAGTTAAAATCAAAATTCTTTTCTTCAAGTAAATAATTTAAACAGAGGAAGTTATTAATTTAAAGTTGTGTACTTTAAGTTAAAATCAAAATTCTTTTCTTCAAGTTAATAACTTAAAGAATGGAAGTTGTTAGTTCAAAGTTCTGTACTTTAAGTTAAAATCAAAATTCTTTTCTTCAAGTAAATAACTTAAAGAAAGGACGTTATTAATTGGTAGTTCTGTACTTTAAGTTAAAATCAAAATTTTTTTCTTCAAGTAAATAACTTAAAGAATGGAAGTATTAGTTTAAAGTTCTGTACTTTAAGTTAAATTCAAAATTCTTTTCTTCAAGTTAATAACTTAAAGAATGGAAGTTGTTAGTTCAAAGTTCTGTACTTTAAGTTAAAATCAAAATTCTTTTCTTCAAGTTAATAACTTAAAGAATGGAAGTTGTTAGTTCAAAGTTCTGTACTTTAAGTTAAAATCAAAATTCTTTTCTTCAAGGTAATAACTTAAAGAATGGAACTTGTTAGTTCAAAGTTCTGTACTTTAAGTTAAAATCAAAATTCTTTTATTCAAGTTAATAACTTAAAGAATGGAAGTTGTTAGTTTAAAGTTCTGTACTTTAAGTTAAAATCAAAATTCTTTTCTTCAATTAAATAACTTAAAGAATGGAAGTTATTAGTTTAAAGTTCTGTACTTTAAGTTAAAATCAAAATACTTTTTTTCAAGTTAATACTTAAAGAATGGAAGTTGTTAGTTTAAAGTTCTGTACTTTAAGTTAAAATCAAAATTCTTTTTTTCAAGTAAATAACTTAAAGAAAGGAAGTTATTAATTTAAAGTTCTGTACTCTAAGGAAAATCAAAATTCTTTTCTTCTAGTTAATAACTTAAAGAATGGAAGTTATTAGTTTAAAGTTCTGTACTTTAAGTTAAAATCAAAATTCTTTTTTTCAAGTTAATAACTTAAAGAATGGAAGTTGTTAGTTTAAAGTTCTGTACTTTAAGTTAAAATCAAAATTCTGTTCTTCAAGTAAATAACTTAAAGAAAGGAAGTTATTAATTTAAAGTTCTTTACGTTAAGTTAAATTCAAAATTTTTTTCGTCAAGAAAATAACTTAATGAATGGAAGTAATTAGGTTAAAGTTCTGTACTTTAAGTTAAAATCAAAATTCTTTTCTTCAAGTTAATAAATTAAAGAATGGAAGTTGTTAGTTTAAAGTTCTGTACTTTAAGTTAAAATCAAAATTCTTTTCTTCAAGTTAATAACTTAAAGAATGGAAGTTGTTAGTTCAAAGTTCTGTACTTTAAGTTAAAATCAAAATTCTTTTCTTCAAGTTAATAACTTAAAGAATGGAAGTTGTTAGTTCAAAGTTCTGTACTTTAAGTTAAAATCAAAATTCTTTTCTTCAAGTAAATAACTTGAAGAATGGAAGTTATTAGTTTAAAGTTCTGTACTTTAAGTTAAAATCAAAATTCTTTTTTTCAAGTTAATAACTTAAAGAATGGAAGTTGTTAGTTTAAAGTTCTGTACTTTAAGTTAAAATCAAAATTCTTTTCTTCAAGTAAATAACTTAAAGAAAGGAAGTTATTAATTTAAAGTTTTGTACTTTAAGTTAAAATTACAATTCTTTTTTAAGTTAATAACTTAAAGAATGGAAGTTGTTAGTTTAAAGTTCTGTACTTTAAGTTAAAATCAAAATTCTTTTCTTCAAGTTAATAAATTAAAGAATGGAAGTTGTAAGTTTAAAGTTCTGTACTGTAAGTTAAAATCAAAATTCTTTTCTTCAAGTTAATAACTTAAAGAATGGAAGTTGTTAGTTCAAAGTTCTGTACTTTAAGTTAAAATCAAAATTCTTCTCTTCAAGTAAATAACTTAAAGAAAGGACGTTATTAATTGGTAGTTCTGTACTTTAAGTTAAAATCAAAATTTTTTTCTTCAAGTAAATAACTTAAAGAAAGGAAGTTATTAATTTAAAGTTCTTTACGTTAAGTTAAATTCAAAATTTTTTTCGTCAAGAAAATAACTTAATGAATGGAAGTAATTAGGTTAAAGTTCTGTACTTTAAGATAAAATCAAAATTCTTTTCTTCAAGTTAATAAATTAAAGAATGGAAGTTGTTAGTTTAAAGTTCTGTACTTTAAGTTAAAATCAAAATTCTTTTCTTCAAGTTAATAACTTAAAGAATGGAAGTTGTTAGTTCAAAGTTCTGTACTTTAAGTTAAAATCAAAATTCTTTTCTTCAAGTTAATAACTTAAAGAATGGAAGTTGTTAGTTCAAAGTTCTGTACTTTAAGTTAAAATCAAAATTCTTTTCTTCAAGTAAATAACTTGAAGAATGGAAGTTATTAGTTTAAAGTTCTGTACTTTAAGTTAAAATCAAAATTCTTTTTTTCAAGTTAATAACTTAAAGAATGGAAGTTGTTAGTTTAAAGTTCTGTACTTTAAGTTAAAATCAAAATTCTTTTCTTCAAGTTAATAAATTAAAGAATGGAAGTTGTTAGTTTAAAGTTCTGTACTGTAAGTTAAAATCAAAATTCTTTTCTTCAAGTTAATAACTTAAAGAATGGAAGTTGTTAGTTCAAAGTTCTGTACTTTAAGTTAAAATCAAAATTCTTCTCTTCAAGTAAATAACTTAAAGAAAGGACGTTATTAATTGGTAGTTCTGTACTTTACGTTAAATCAAAATTTTTTTCTTCAAGTAAATAACTTAAAGAATGGAAGTATTAGTTTAAAGTTCTGTACTTTAAGTTAAATTCAAAATTCTTTTCTTCAAGTTAAAAACTTAAAGAATGGAAGTTGTTAGTTCAAAGTTCTGTACTTTAAGTTAAAATCAAAATTCTTTTCTTTAAGTTAATATCTTAAAGAATGGAAGTTGTTAGTTCAAAGTTCTGTACTTTAAGTTAAAATCAAAATTCTTTTCTTCAAGGTAATAACTTAAAGAATGGAAGTTGTTAGTTCAAAGTTCTGTACTTTAAGTTAAAATCAAAATTCTTTTATTCAAGTTAATAACTTAAAGAATGGAAGTTGTTAGTTTAAAGTTCTGTTCTTTAAGTTAAAATCAAAATTCTTTTCTTCAATTAAATAACTTAAAGAATGGAAGTTATTAGTTTAAAGTTCTGTACTTTAAGTTAAAATCAAAATACTTTTTTTCAAGTTAATACTTAAAGAATGGAAGTTGTTAGTATAAAGTTCTGTACTTTAAGTTAAAATCAAAATTCTTTTCTTCAAGTATATAACTTAAAGAAAGGAAGTTATTAATTTAAAGTTCTGTACTCTAAGGAAAATCAAAATTCTTTTCTTCTACTTAATAACTTAAAGAATGGAAGTTATTAGTTTAAAGTTCTGTACTTTAAGTTAAAATCAAAATTCTTTTTTTCAAGTTAATAACTTAAAGAATGGAAGTTGTTTGTTTAAAGTTCTGTACTTTAAGTTAAAATCAAAATTCTGTTCTTCAAGTAAATAACTTAAAGAAAGGAAGTTATTAATTTAAAGTTCTTTACGTTAAGTTAAATTCAAAGTTCTTTTCGTCAAGGAAATAACTTAATGAATGGAAGTAATTAGTTTAAAGTTCTGTACTTTAAGTTAATATCAAAATTCTTTTCTTCAAGTTAATAAATTAAAGAATGGAAGTTGTTAGTTTAAAGTTCTGTACTTTAAGTTAAAATCAAAATTCTTTTCTTCAAGTTAATAACTTAAAGAATGGAAGTTGTTAGTTCAAAGTTCTGTACTTTAAGTTAAAATCAAAATTCTTTTCTTCAAGTTAATAACTTAAAGAATGGAAGTTGTTAGTTTAAAGTTCTGTTCTTTAAGTTAAAATCAAAATTCTTTTCTTCAAGTTAATAACTTAAAGAATGGAAGTTGTTAGTTCAAAGTTCTGTACTTTAAGTTAAAATCAAAATTCTTTTCTTCAAGTTAATAACTTAAAGAATGGAAGTTGTTAGTTCAAAGTTCTGTACTTTAAGTTAAAATCGAAATTCTTTTCTTCAACTTAATAAATTAAAGAATGGAAGTTGTTAGTTTAAAGTTCTGTACTTTAAGTTAAAATCAAAATTCTTTTCTCCAAGATAATAACTTAAAGAATGGAAGTTGTTAGTTTAAAGTTCCTTACTTTAAGTTAAAATCAAAATTTTTTTCTTCAAGTAAATAACTTAAAGAAAGGAAGTTATTAATTTAAAGTTCTGTACTTTAAGTTAAAATCAAAATTCTTTTCTTCTAGTTAATAACTTAAAGAATGGAAGTTATTAGTTTAAAGTTATGTACTTTAAGTTAAAATCAAAATTCTTTTTTTCAAGTTAATAACTTAAAGAATGGAAGTTGTTAGTTTAAAGTTCTGTACTTCAAGTTAAAATCAAAATTCTTTTCTTCAAGTAAATAATTTAAACAAAGGAAGTTATTAATTTAAAGTTCTGTACTTTAAGTTAAAATCAAAATTCTTTTCTTCAAGTTAATAAATTAAAGAATGGAAGTTGTTAGTTTAAAGTTCTGTACTTTAAGTTAAAATAAAAATTCTTTTCTTCAAGTTAATAACTTAAAGAATGGAAGTTGTTAGTTCAAAGTTCTGTACTTTAAGTTAAAATCAAAATTCTTTTCTTCAAGTAAATAACTTAAAGAAAGGACGTTATTAATTGGTAGTTCTGTACTTTAAGTTAAAATCAAAATTTTTTTCTTCAAGTAAATAACTTAAAGAATGGAAGTATTAGTTTAAAGTTCTGTACTTTAAGTTAAATTCAAAATTCTTTTCTTCAAGTTAATAACTTAAAGAATGGAAGTTGTTAGTTCAAAGTTCTGTACTTTAAGTTAAAATCAAAATTCTTTTCTTCAAGGTAATAACTTAAAGAATGGAAGTTGTTAGTTTAAAGTTCTGTACTTTAAGTTAAAATCAAAATTCTTTTATTCAAGTTAATAACTTAAAGAATGGAAGTTGTTAGTTTAAAGTTCTGTACTTTAAGTTAAAATCAAAATTCTTTTCTTCAATTAAATAACTTAAAGAATGGAAGTTATTAGTTTAAAGTTCTGTACTTTAAGTTAAAATCAAAATACTTTTTTTCAAGTTAATACTTAAAGAATGGAAGTTGTTAGTTTAAAGTTCTGTACTTTAAGTTAAAATCAAAATTCTTTTCTTCAAGTAAATAACTTAAAGAAAGGAAGTTATTAATTTAAAGTTCTGTACTCTAAGGAAAATCAAAATTCTTTTCTTCTAGTTAATAACTTAAAGAATGGAAGTTATTAGTTTAAAGTTCTGTACTTTAAGTTAAAATCAAAATTCTTTTTTTCAAGTTAATAACTTAAAGAATGGAAGTTGTTTGTTTAAAGTTCTGTACTTTAAGTTAAAATCAAAATTCTGTTCTTCAAGTAAATAACTTAAAGAAAGGAAGTTATTAATTTAAAGTTCTTTACGTTAAGTTAAATTCAAAATTCTTTTCGTCAAGGAAATAACTTAATGAATGGAAGTAATTAGTCTAAAGTTCTGTACTTTAAGTTAATATCAAAATTCTTTTCTTCAAGTTAATAAATTAAAGAATGGAAGTTGTTAGTTTAAAGTTCTGTACTTTAAGTTAAAATCAAAATTCTTTTCTTCAAGTTAATAACTTAAAGAATGGAAGTTGTTAGTTCAAAGTTCTGTACTTTAAGTTAAAATCAAAATTCTTTTCTTCAAGTTAATAACTTAAAGAATGGAAGTTGTTAGTTTAAAGTTCTGTACTTTAAGTTAAAATCAAAATTCTTTTCTTCAAGTTAATAACTTAAAGAATGGAAGTTGTTAGTTCAAAGTTCTGTACTTTAAGTTAAAATCAAAATTCTTTTCTTCAAGTTAATAACTTAAAGAATGGAAGTTGTTAGTTCAAAGTTCTGTACTTTAAGTTAAAATCGAAATTCTTTTCTTCAACTTAATAACTTAAAGAATGGAAGTTGTTAGTTTAAAGTTCTGTACTTTAAGTTAAAATCAAAATTCTTTTCTCCAAGATAATAACTTAAAGAATGGAAGTTGTTAGTTTAAAGTTCTGTACTTTAAGTTAAAATCAAAATTTTTTTCTTCAAGTAAATAACTTAAAGAAAGGAAGTTATTAATTTAAAGTTCTGTACTCTAAGGAAAATCAAAATTCTTTTCTTCTAGTTAATAACTTAAAGAATGGAAGTTATTAGTTTAAAGTTCTGTACTTTAAGTTAAAATCAAAATTTTTTTTTTCAAGTTAATAACTTAAAGAATGGAAGTTGTTTGTTTGAAGTTCTGTACTTTAAGTTAAAATCATAATTCTGTTCTTCAAGTAAATAACTTAAAGAAAGGAAGTAATTAATTTAAAGTTCTTTACGTTAAGTTAAATTCAAAATTCTTTTCGTCAAGGAAATAACTTAATGAATGGAAGTAATTAGTTTAAAGTTCTGTACTTTAAGTTAATATCAAAATTCTTTTCTTCAAGTTAATAAATTAAAGAATGGAAGTTGTTAGTTTAAAGTTCTGTACTTTAAGTTAAAATCAAAATTCTTTTCTTCAAGTTAATAACTTAAAGAATGGAAGTTGTTAGTTCAAAGTTCTGTACTTTAAGTTAAAATCAAAATTCTTTTCTTCAAGTTAATAACTTAAAGAATGGAAGTTGTTAGTTTAAAGTTCTGTACTTTAAGTTAAAATCAAAATTCTTTTCTTCAAGTTAATAACTTAAAGAATGGAAGTTGTTAGTTCAAAGTTCTGTACTTTTAGTTAAAATCAAAATTCTTTTCTTCAAGTTAATAACTTAAAGAATGGAAGTTGTTAGTTCAAAGTTCTGTACTTTAAGTTAAAATCGAAATTCTTTTCTTCAACTTAATAACTTAAAGAATGGAAGTTGTTAGTTTAAAGTTCTGTACTTTAAGTTAAAATCAAAATTCTTTTCTCCAAGATAATAACTTAAAGAATGGAAGTTGTTAGTTTAAAGTCCTGTACTTTAAGTTAAAATCAAAATTTTTTTCTTCAAGTAAATAACTTAAAGAAAGGAAGTTATTAATTTAAAGTTCTGTACTTTAAGTTAAAATCAAAATTCTTTTCTTCTAGTTAATAACTTAAAGAATGGAAGTTATTAGTTTAAAGTTCTGTACTTTAAGTTAAAATCAAAATTCTTTTCTTCAAGTTAATAACTTAAAGAATGGAAGTTGTTAGTTCAAAGTTCTGTACTTTAAGTTAAAATCAAAATTCTTTTCTTCAAGTTAATAACTTAAAGAATGGAAGTTGTTAGTTCAAAGTTCTGTACTTTAAGTTAAAATCAAAATTCTTTTCTTCAAGTTAATAACTTAAAGAATGGAAGTTGTTAGTTTAAAGTTCTGTACTTTAAGTTAAAATCAATATTCTTTTCTTCAAGTTAATAACTTAAAGAATGGAAGTTGTTAGTTTAAAGTTCTGTACTTTAAGTTAAAATCAAAATTCTTTTCTTCAAGTTAATAAATTAAAGAATGGAAGTTGTTAGTTTAAAGTTCTGTACTTTAAGTTAAAATCAAAATTCTTTTTTTCAAGTTAATAACTTAAAGAAAGGACGTTATTAATTGGTAGTTCTGTACTTTAAGTTAAAATCAAAATTTTTTTCTTCAAGTAAATAACTTAAAGAATGGAAGTATTAGTTTAAAGTTCTGTACTTTAAGTTAAATTCAAAATTCTTTTCTTCAAGTTAATAACTTAAAGAATGTAAGTTGTTAGTTCAAAGTTCTGTACTTTAAGTTAAAATCAAAATTCTTTTCTTTAAGTTAATATCTTAAAGAATGGAAGTTGTTAGTTCAAAGTTCTGTACTTTAAGTTAAAATCAAAATTCTTTTCTTCAAGGTAATAACTTAAAGAATGGAAGTTGTTAGTTCAAAGTTCTGTACTTTAAGTTAAAATCAAAATTCTTTTATTCAAGTTAATAACTTAAAGAATGGAAGTTGTTAGTTTAAAGTTCTGTACTTTAAGTTAAAATCAAAATTCTTTTCTTCAATTAAATAACTTAAAGAATGGAAGTTATTAGTTTAAAGTTCTGTACTTTAAGTTAAAATCAAAATACTTTTTTTCAAGTTAATACTTAAAGAATGGAAGTTGTTAGTATAAAGTTCTGTACTTTAAGTTAAAATCAAAATTCTTTTCTTCAAGTATATAACTTAAAGAAAGGAAGTTATTAATTTAAAGTTCTGTACTCTAAGGAAAATCAAAATTCTTTTCTTCTAGTTAATAACTTAAAGAATGGAAGTTATTAGTTTAAAGTTCTGTACTTTAAGTTAAAATCAAAATTCTTTTTTTCAAGTTAATAACTTAAAGAATGGAAGTTGTTTGTTTAAAGTTCTGTACTTTAAGTTAAAATCAAAATTCTGTTCTTCAAGTAAATAACTTAAAGAAAGGAAGTTATTAATTTAAAGTTCTTTACGTTAAGTTAAATTCAAAATTCTTTTCGTCAAGGAAATAACTTAATGAATGGAAGTAATTAGTTTAAAGTTCTGTACTTTAAGTTAATATCAAAATTCTTTTCTTCAAGTTAATAAATTAAAGAATGGAAGTTGTTAGTTTAAAGTTCTGTACTTTAAGTTAAAATCAAAATTCTTTTCTTCAAGTTAATAACTTAAAGAATGGAAGTTGTTAGTTCAAAGTTCTGTACTTTAAGATAAAATCAAAATTTTTTTCTTCAAGTAAATAACTTAAAGAAAGGAAGTTATTAATTTAAAGTTCTGTACTTTAAGTTAAAATCAAAATTCTTTTCTTCTAGTTAATAACTTAAAGAATGGAAGTTATTAGTTTAAAGTTCTGTACTTTAAGTTAAAATCAAAAATCTTTTTTTCAAGTTAATAACTTAAAGAATGGAAGTTGTTAGTTTAAAGTTCTGTACTTTAAGTTAAAATTGAAATTCTTTTCTTCAAGTAAATAACTTAAACAAAGGAAGTTATTAATTTAAAGTTCTATACTTTAAGTTAAAATCAAAATTCTTTTCTTCAAGCTAATAACTTAAAGAATGGAAGTTGTTAGTTCAAAGTTCTGTACTTTAAGTTAAAATCAAATGTTTTTTCTTCAAGTTAATAACTTAAAGAATGGAAGTTGATAGTTCAAAGTTCTGTACTTTAAGTGTAAAATCAAAATTCTTTTCTTCAAGTTAATAACTTAAAGAATGGAAGTTGTTAGTTTAAAGTTCTGTACTTTAAGTTAAAATTAAAATTCTTTTCTTCAATTAAATAACTTAAAGAATGGAAGTTATTAGTTTAAAGTTCTGTACTTTAAGTTAAAATCAAAATTCTTTTTTTCAAGTTAATAACTTAAAGAATGGAAGTTGTTAGTTTAAAGTTCTGTACTTTAAGTTAAAATCAAAATTTTTTTCTTCAAGTAAATAACTTAAAGAAAGGAAGTTATTAATTTAAAGTTCTGTACTTTAAGTTAAAATCAAAATTCTTTTCTTCAAGTTAATAAATTAAAGAATGGAAGTTGTTAGTTCAAAGTTCTGTACTTTAAGTTAAAATCAAAATTCTTTTCTTCAAGTTAATAACTTAAAGAATGGAAGTAATTAGTTTAAAGTTCTGTACTATAAGTTAAATTCAAAATTCTTTTCTTCTAGTTATTAACTTAAAGAATGGAAGTTGTTAGTTTAAAGTTCTGTACTTTAAGTTAAAATCAATATTTTTTCTTCAAGGTAATAACTTAAAGAATGGAAGTTGTTAGTTTAAAGTTCTGTACTTTAAGTTAAAATCAAAATACTTTTCTTCAAGTTAATAACTTAAAGAATAGAAGTTGTTAGTTCAAAGTTCTGTACTTTAAGTTAAAATCAAAATTCTTTTCTTTAAGTTAATAACTTAAAGAATGGAAGTTGTTAGTTCAAAGTTCTGTACTTTAAGTTAAAATCAAAATTCTTTTCTTCAAGGTAATAACTTAAAGAATGGAAGTTATTAGTTTAAAGTTCTGTACTTTAAGTTAAAATCAAAATTCTTTTTTTCAAATTAATAACTTAAAGTTTAGTTGTTAGTTTAAAGTTCTGTACTTTAAGTTAAAATCAAAATTCTTTTCTTCAAGTAAATAACTTAAACAAAGGAAGTTAATAATTTAAAGTTCTGTACTTTAAGTTAAAGTCAAAATTCTTTTCTTCAAGTTAATAAATTAAAGAATGGAAGTTGTTAGTTTAAAGTTTTGTACTTTTAGTTAAAATCACAATTCTTTTCTTCAAGTTAATAACTTAAAGAATGGAAGTTGTTAGTTCAAAGTTCTGTACTTTAAGTTAAAATCAAAATTCTTTTCTTCAAGTAAATAACTTAAAGAAAGGACGTTATTAATTGGTAGTTCTGTACTTTAAGTTAAAATCAAAATTTTTTTCTTCAAGTAAATAACTTAAAGAATGGAAGTATTAGTTTAAAGTTCTGTACTTTAAGTTAAATTCAAAATTCTTTTCTTCAAGTTAATAACTTAAAGAATGGAAGTTGTTAGTTCAAAGTTCTGTACTTTAAGTTGAAATCAAAATTCTTTTCTTTAAGTTAATAACTTAAAGAATGGAAGTTGTTAGTTCAAAGTTCTGTACTTTAAGTTAAAATCAAAATTCTTTTCTTCAAGGTAATAACTTAAAGAATGGAAGTTGTTAGTTCAAAGTTCTGTACTTTAAGTTAAAATCAAAATTCTTTTATTCAAGTTAATAACTTAAAGAATGGAAGTTGTTAGTTTAAAGTTCTGTCCTTTAAGTTAAAATCAAAATTCTTTTCTTCAAGTAATTAACTTAAAGAATGGAAGTTACAATTTTAAAGTTCTGTACTTTAAGTTAAAATCAAAATCCTTTTCTTCAAGTAAATAACTTAAAGAATGGAAGTTATTAGTTTAAAGTTCTGTACTTTAAGCTAAAATCAAAATTCTTTTCGTCAAGTAAATAACTTAATGAATGGAAGTAATTAGTTTAAAGTTCTGTACTTTAAGTTAAAATCAAAATTCTTTTCTTCAAGTTAATAACTTAAAGAATGGAAGTTATTAGTTTAAAGTTCTGTACTTTAAGTTAAAATCAAAATTCTTTTTTTCAAGTTAATAACTTAAAGAATGGAAGTTGTTAGTTTAAAGTTCTGTACTTTAAGTTAAAATCAAAATTCTTTTCTTCAATTAAATAACTTAAAGAATGGAAGTTATTAGTTTAAAGTTCTGTACTTTAAGTTAAAATCAGAATTCTTTTCTTCAAGTAAATAACTTAAAGAAAGGAAGTTTTTAATTTAAAGTTCTGTACTTTAAGTTAAAATCAAAATTTTTTTCTTCAAGTAAATAACTTAAAGAAAGGAAGTTATTAATTTAAAGTTCTGTACTTTAAGTTAAAATCAAAATTCTTTTCTTCTAGTTAATAACTTAAGGAATGGAAGTTATTAGTTTAAAGTTCTGTACTTTAAGTTAAAATCAAAATTCTTTTTTTCAAATTAATAACTTAAAGAATGGAAGTTGTTAGTTTAAAGTTCTGTACTTTAAGTTAAAATCAAAATTCTTTTCTTCAAGTAAATAACTTAAACAAAGGAAGTTATTAATTTGAAGTTCTGTACTTTAAGTTAAAATCAAAATTCTTTTCTTCAAGTTAATAAATTAAAGAATGGAAGTTGTTAGTTTAAAGTTCTGTACTTTAAGTTAAAATCAAAATTCTTTTATTCAAGTTAATAACTTAAAGAATGGAAGTTGTTAGTTTAAAGTTCTGTCCTTTAAGTTAAAATCAAAATTCTTTTCTTCAAGTTATTAACTTAAAGAATGGAAGTTACAATTTTAAAGTTCTGTACTTTAAGTTAAAATCAAAATCCTTTTCTTCAAGTAAATAACTTAAAGAATGGAAGTTATTAGTTTAAAGTTCTGTACTTTAAGCTAAAATCAAAATTCTTTTCGTCAAGTAAATAACATAATGAATGGAAGTAATTAGTTTAAAGTTCTGTACTTTAAGTTAAAATCAAAATTCTTTTCTTCAAGTTAATAACTTAAAGAATGGAAGTTATTAGTTTAAAGTTCTGTACTTTAAGTTAAAATCAAAATTCTTTTTTTCAAGTTAATAACTTAAAGAATGGAAGTTGTTAGTTTAAAGTTCTGTACTTTAAGTTAAAATCAAAATTCTTTTCTTCAATTAAATAACTTAAAGAATGGAAGTTATTAGTTTAAAGTTCTGTACTTTAAGTTAAAATCAAAATTCTTTTCTTCAAGTAAATAACTTAAAGAAAGGAAGTTATTAATTTAAAGTTCTGTACTTTAAGTTAAAATCAAAATTCTTTTCTTCTAGTTAATAACTTAAAGAATGGAAGTTATTAGTTTAAAGTTCTGTACTTTAAGTTAAAATCAAAATTCTTTTTTTCAAGTTAATAACTTAAAGAATGGAAGTTGTTAGTTTAAAGTTCTGTACTTTAAGTTAAAAACAAAATTCTGTTCTTCAAGTAAATAACTTAAAGAAAGGAAGTTATTAATTTAAAGTTCTGTACTTTAAGTTAAAATCAAAATTCTTTACTTCAAGTTAATAACTTAAAGAATGGAAGTTGTTAGTTCAAAGTTCTGTACTTTAAGTTAAAATCAAAATTCTTTTCTTCAAGTTAATAACTTAAAGAATGGAAGTTGTTAGTTCAAAGTTCTGTACTTTAAGTTAAAATCAAAATTCTTTTCTTCAAGTAAATAACTTAAAGAAAGGAAGTTATTAATTTAAAGTTCTGTACTTTAAGTTAAAATCAAAATTCTTTTCTTCTAGTTAATAACTTAAAGAATGGAAGTTATTAGTTTAAAGTTCTGTACTTTAAGTTAAAATCAAAATTCTTTTTTTCAAGTTAATAACTTAAAGAATGGAAGTTGTTAGTTTAAAGTTCTGTACTTTAAGTTAAAATCAAAATTCTGTTCTTCAAGTAAATAACTTAAAGAAAGGAAGTTATTAATTTAAAGTTCTGTACTTTAAGTTAAAATCAAAATTCTTTACTTCAAGTTAATAACTTAAAGAATGGAAGTTGTTAGTTCAAAGTTCTGTACTTTAAGTTAAAATCAAAATTCTTTTCTTCAAGTTAATAACTTAAAGAATGGAAGTTGTTAGTTCAAAGTTCTGTACTTTAAGTTAAAATCAAAATTCTTCTGTTCAAGTTAATACCTTAAAGAATGGAAGTTGTTAGTTTAAAGTTCTGTACTTTAAGTTAAAATCAAAATTCTTTTCTTCAAGTTAATAACTTAAAAAATGGAAGTTGTTAGTTCAAAGTTCTGTACTTTAAGTTAAAATCAAAATTCTTTTCTTCAAGTTAATAACTTAAAGAATGGAAGTTGTTAGTTTAAAGTTCTGTACTTTAAGTTAAAATCAAAATTCTTTTCTTCAATTAAATAACTTAAAGAATGGAAGTTGTTAGTTTAAAGTTCTGTACTTTAAGTTAAAATCAAAATTCTTTTCTTCAAGTAAATAACTTAAAGAAAGGAAGTTATTAATTTAAAGTTCTTTACTTTAAGTTAAAATCAAAATTCTTTTCGTCAAGTAAATAACTTAAAGAAAGGAAGTTATTGATTTAAAGTTCTGTACTTTAAGTTAAAATCAAAATTCTTTTCTTCTAGTTAATAACTTAAAGAATGGAAGTTATTAGTTTAAGGTTCTGTACTTTAAGTTAAAATCAAAATTCTTTTTTTCAAGTTAATAACTTAAAGAATAGAAGTTGTTAGTTTAAACTTCTGTACTTTAAGTTAAAATCAAAATTCTTTTCGTCAAGTAAATAACTTAAACAAAGGAAGTTATTAATTTAAAGTTCTGTACTTTAAGTTAAAATCAAAATGCTTTTCGTCAAGTAAATAACTTAATGAATGGAAGTAATTAGTTTAAAGTTCTGTACTTTAAGTTAAAATCAAAATTCTTTTCTTCAAGTTAATAAATTAAAGAATGGAAGTTGTTAGTTTAAAGTTCTGTACTTTAAGTTAAAATCAAAATTCTTTTCTTCAAGTAAATAACTTAAAGAAAGGAAGTTATTAATTTAAAGTTCTGTACATTAAGTTAAAATCAAAATTCTTTTCTTCTAGTTAATAACTTAAAGAATGGAAGTTATTAGTTTAAAGTTCTGTACTTTAAGTTAAAATCAAAATTCTTTTTTTCAAATTAACAACTTAAAGAATGGAAGTTGTTAGTTTAAAGTTCTGTACTTTAAGTTAAAATCAAAATTCTTTTCTTCAAGTAAATAACTTAAACAAAGGAAGTTATTAATTTAAAGTTCTGTACTTTAAGTTAAAATCAAAATTCTTTTCTTCAAGTTAATAAATTAAAGAATGGAAGTTGTTAGTTTAAAGTTCTGTACTTTAAGTTAAAATCAAAATTCTTTTCTTCAAGTTAATAACTTAAAGAATGGAAGTTGTTAGTTCAAAGTTCTGTACTTTAAGTTAAAATCAAAATTCTTTTCTTCAAGTAAATAACTTAAAGAAAGGACGTTATTAATTGGTAGTTCTGTACTTTAAGTTAAAATCAAAATTTTTTTCTTCAAGTAAATAACTTAAAGAATGGAAGTATTAGTTTAAAGTTCTGTACTTTAAGTTAAATTCAAAATTCTTTTCTTCAAGTTAATAACTTAAAGAATGGAAGTTGTTAGTTCAAAGTTCTGTACTTTAAGTTAAAATCAAAATTCTTTTCTTTAAGTTAATAACTTAAAGATTGGAAGTTGTTAGTTCAAAGTTCTGTACTTTAAGTTAAAATCAAAATTCTTTTCTTCAAGGTAATAACTTAAAGAATGGAAGTTGTTAGTTCAAAGTTCTGTACTTTAAGTTAAAATCAAAATTCTTTTATTCAAGTTAATAACTTAAAGAATGGAAGTTGTTAGTTTAAAGTTCTGTCCTTTAAGTTAAAATCAAAATTCTTTTCTTCAAGTAATTAACTTAAAGAATGGAAGTTACAATTTTAAAGTTCTGTACTTTAAGTTAAAATCAAAATCCTTTTCTTCAAGTAAATAACTTAATGAATGGAAGTAATTAGTTTAAAGTTCTGTACTTTAAGTTAAAATCAAAATTCTTTTCTTCAAGTAAATAACTTAAACAAAGGAAGTTATTAATTTAAAGTTCTGTACTTTAAGTTAAAATCAAAATTCTTTTCGTCAAGTAAATAACTTAAACAAAGGAAGTTATTAATTTAAAGTTCTGTACTTTAAGTTAAAATCAAAATTCTTTTCGTCAAGTAAATAACTTAATGAATGGAAGTAATTAGTTTAAAGTTCTGTACTTTAAGTTAAAATCAAAATTCTTTTCTTCAAGTTAATAAATTAAAAAATGGAAGTTGTTAGTTTAAAGTTCTGTACTTTAAGTTAAAATCAAAATTCTTTTCTACAAGTAAATAACTTAAAGAAAGGAAGTTATTAATTTAAAGTTCTGTACTTTAAGTTAAAATCAAAATTCTTTTCTTCTAGTTAATAACTTAAAGAATGGAAGTTATTAGTTTAAAGTTCTGTACTTTAAGTTAAAATCAAAATTCTTTTTTTCAAATTAACAACTTAAAGAATGGAAGTTGTTAGTTTAAAGTTCTGTACTTTAAGTTAAAATCAAAATTCTTTTCTTCAAGTAAATAACTTAAACAAAGGAAGTTATTAATTTAAAGTTCTGTACTTTAAGTTAAAATCAAAATTCTTTTCTTCAAGTTAATAAATTAAAGAATGGAAGTTGTTAGTTTAAAGTTCTGTACTTTAAGTTAAAATCAAAATTCTTTTCTTCAAGTTAAAAACTTAAAGAATGGAAGTTGTTAGTTCAAAGTTCTGTACTTTAAGTTAAAATCAAAATTCTTTTCTTCAAGTAAATAACTTAAAGAAAGGACGTTATTAATTGGTAGTTCTGTACTTTAAGTTAAAATCAAAATTTTTTTCTTCAAGTAAAGAACTTAAAGAATGGAAGTATTAGTTTAAAGTTCTGTACTTTAAGTTAAATTCAAAATTCTTTTCTTCTAGTTAATAACTTAAAGAATGGAAGTTGTTAGTTCAAAGTTCTGTACTTTAAGTTAAAATCAAAATTCTTTTCTTTAAGTTAATAACTTAAAGAATGGAAGTTGTTAGTTCAAAGTTCTGTACTTTAAGTTAAAATCAAAATTCTTTTCTTCAAGGTAATAACTTAAAGAATGGAAGTTGTTAGTTCAAAGTTTTGTACTTTAAGTTAAAATCAAAATTCTTTTATTCAAGTTAATAACTTAAAGAATGGAAGTTGTTAGTTTAAAGTTCTGTCCTTTAAATTAAAATCAAAATTCTTTTCTTCAAGTAATTAACTTAAAGAATGGAAGTTACAATTTTAAAGTTCTGTACTTTAAGTTAAAATCAAAATCCTTTTCTTCAAGTAAATAACTTAATGAATGGAAGTAATTAGTTTAAAGTTCTGTACTTTAAGTTAAAATCAAAATTCTTTTCTTCAAGTAAATAACTTAAACAAAGGAAGTTATTAATTTAAAGTTCTGTACTTTAAGTTAAAATCAAAATTCTTTTCGTCAAGTAAATAACTTAAAGAAAGGAAGTTATTAATTTAAAGTTCTGTACTTTAAGTTAAAATCAAAATTCTTTTCGTCAAGTAAATAACTTAATGAATGGAAGTAATTAGTTTAAAGTTCTGTACTTTAAGTTAAAATCAAAATTCTTTTCTTCAAGTTAATAAATTAAAGAATGGAAGTTGTTAGTTTAAAGTTCTGTACTTTAAGTTAAAATCAAAATTCTTTTCTTCAAGTAAATAACTTAAAGAAAGGAAGTTATTAATTTAAAGTTCTGTACTTTAAGTTAAAATCAAAATTCTTTTCTTCAAGTAAATAACTTAAACAAAGGAAGTTATTAATTTAAAGTTCTGTACTTTAAGTTAAAATCAAAATTCTTTTCTTCAAGTTAATAAATTAAAGAATGGAAGTTGTTAGTTTAAAGTTCTGTACTTTAAGTTAAAATCAAAATTCTTTTCTTCAAGTAAATAACTTAAACAAAGGAAGTTATTAATTTAAAGTTCTGTACTTTAAGTTAAAATCAAAATTCTTTTCTTCAAGTTAATAACTTAAAGAATGGAAGTTGTTAGTTTTAAGTTCTGTACTTTAAGTTAAAATCAAAATTCTTTTATTCAAGTTAATAACTTAAAGAATGGAAGTTGTTAGTTTAAAGTTCTGTACTTTAAGTTAAAATCAAAATTCTTTTCTTCAATTAAATAACTTAAAGAATGGAAGTTATTAGTTTAAAGTTCTGTACTTTAAGTTAAAATCAAAATACTTTTTTTCAAGTTAATACTTAAAGAATGGAAGTTGTTAGTATAAAGTTCTGTACTTTAAGTTAAAATCAAAATTCTTTTATTCAAGTATATAACTTAAAGAAAGGAAGTTATTAATTTAAAGTTCTGTACTCTAAGGAAAATCAAAATTCTTTTCTTCTAGTTAATAACTTAAAGAATGGAAGTTATTAGTTTAAAGTTCTGTACTTTAAGTTAAAATCAAAATTCTTTTTTTCAAGTTAATAACTTAAAGAATGGAAGTTGTTTGTTGAAAGTTCTGTTCTTTAAGTTAAAATCAAAATTCTGTTCTTCAAGTAAATAACTTAAAGAAAGGAAGTTATTAATTTAAAGTTCTTTACGTTAAGTTAAATTCAAAATTCTTTTCGTCAAGGAAATAACTTAATGAATGGAAGTAATTAGTTTAAATTTCTGTACTTTAAGTTAATATCAAAATTCTTTTCTTCAAGTTAATAAATTAAAGAATGGAAGTTGTTAGTTTAAAGTTCTGTACTTTAAGTTAAAATCAAAATTCTTTTCTTCAATTAAATAACTTAAAGAATGGAAGTTGTTAGTTTAAAGTTCTGTACTTTAAGTTAAAATCAAAATTCTTTTCTTCAAGTAAATAACTTAAAGAAAGGAAGTTATTAATTTAAAGTTCTGTACTTTAAGTTAAAATCAAAATTCTTTTCGTCAAGTAAATAACTTAAACATAGGAAGTTATTAATTTAAAGTTCTGTACTTTAAGTTAAAATCAAAATTCTTTTCGTCAAGTAAATAACTTAAAGAAAGGAAGTTATTGATTTAAAGTTCTGTACTTTAAGTTAAAATCAAAATTCTTTTCTTCTAGTTAATAACTTAAAGAATGGAAGTTATTAGTTTAAAGTTCTGTACTTTAAGTTAAAATCAAAATTCTTTTTTTCAAGTTAATAACTTAAAGAATGGAAGTTGTTAGTTTAAACTTCTGTACTTTAAGTTAAAATCAAAATTCTTTTTATTCAAGTAAATAACTTAAACAAAGGAAGTTATTAATTTAAAGTTCTGTACTTTAAGTTAAAATCAAAATTCTTTTCGGCAAGTAAATAACTTAATGAATGGAAGTAATTAGTTTAAAGTTCTGTACTTTAAGTTAAAATCAAAATTCTTTTCTTCAAGTTAATAAATTAAAGAATGGAAGTTGTTAGTTTAAAGTTCTGTACTTTAAGTTAAAATCAAAATTCTTTTCTTCAAGTTAATAACTTAAAGAATGGAAGTTGTTAGTTCAAAGTTCTGTACTTTAAGTTAAAATCAAAATTCTTTTCTTCAAGTTAATAACTTAAAGAATGGAAGTTGTTAGTTTAAAGTTCTGTACTTTAAGTTAAAATCAAAATTTTTTTCTTCAAGTAAATAACTTAAAGAAAGGAAGTTATTAATTTAAAGTTCTGTACTTTAAGTTAAAATCAAAATTCTTTTCTTCTAGTTAATAACTTAAAGAATGGAAGTTATTAGTTTAAAGTTCTGTACTTTAAGTTAAAATCAAAAATCTTTTTTTCAAGTTAATAACTTAAAGAATGGAAGTTGTTAGTTTAAAGTTCTGTCCTTTAAGTTAAAATCAAAAATCTTTTTTTCAAGTTAATAACTTAAAGAATGGAAGTTGTTAGTTTAAAGTTCTGTACTTTAAGTTAAAATTAAAATTCTTTTCTTCAAGTAAATAACTTAAACAAAGGAAGTTATTAATTTAAAGTTCTATACTTTAAGTTAAAATCAAAATTCTTTTCTTCAAGCTAATAACTTAAAGAATGGAAGTTGTTAGTTCAAAGTTCTGTACTTTAAGTTAAAATCAAAATTCTTTTCGTCAAGTAAATAACTTAAAGAAAGGAAGTTATTAATTTAAAGTTCTGTACTTTAAGTTAAAATCAAAATTCTTTTCGTCAAGTAAATAACTTAATGAATGGAAGTAATTAGTTTAAAGTTCTGTACTTTAAGTTAAAATCAAAATTCTTTTCTTCAAGTTAATAAATTAAAGAATGGAAGTTGTTAGTTTAAAGTTCTGTACTTTAAGTTAAAATCAAAATTCTTTTCTTCAAGTAAATAACTTAAAGAAAGGAAGTTATTAATTTAAAGTTCTGTACTTTAAGTTAAAATCAAAATTCTTTTCTTCAAGTAAATAACTTAAACAAAGGAAGTTATTAATTTAAAGTTCTGTACTTTAAGTTAAAATCAAAATTCTTTTCTTCAAGTAAATAACTTAAACAAAGGAAGTTATTAATTTAAAGTTCTGTACTTTAAGTTAAAATCAAAATTCTTTTCTTCAAGTTAATAACTTAAAGAATGGAAGTTGTTAGTTTTAAGTTCTGTACTTTAAGTTAAAATCAAAATTCTTTTATTCAAGTTAATAACTTAAAGAATGGAAGTTGTTAGTTTAAAGTTCTGTACTTTAAGTTAAAATCAAAATTCTTTTCTTCAATTAAATAACTTAAAGAATGGAAGTTATTAGTTTAAAGTTCTGTACTTTAAGTTAAAATCAAAATACTTTTTTTCAAGTTAATACTTAAAGAATGGAAGTTGTTAGTATAAAGTTCTGTACTTTAAGTTAAAATCAAAATTCTTTTATTCAAGTATATAACTTAAAGAAAGGAAGTTATTAATTTAAAGTTCTGTACTCTAAGGAAAATCAAAATTCTTTTCTTCTAGTTAATAACTTAAAGAATGGAAGTTATTAGTTTAAAGTTCTGTACTTTAAGTTAAAATCAAAATTCTTTTTTTCAAGTTAATAACTTAAAGAATGGAAGTTGTTTGTTGAAAGTTCTGTACTTTAAGTTAAAATCAAAATTCTGTTCTTCAAGTAAATAACTTAAAGAAAGGAAGTTATTAATTTAAAGTTCTTTACGTTAAGTTAAATTCAAAATTCTTTTCGTCAAGGAAATAACTTAATGAATGGAAGTAATTAGTTTAAATTTCTGTACTTTAAGTTAATATCAAAATTCTTTTCTTCAAGTTAATAAATTAAAGAATGGAAGTTGTTAGTTTAAAGTTCTGTACTTTAAGTTAAAATCAAAATTCTTTTCTTCAATTAAATAACTTAAAGAATGGAAGTTGTTAGTTTAAAGTTCTGTACTTTAAGTTAAAATCAAAATTCTTTTCTTCAAGTAAATAACTTAAAGAAAGGAAGTTATTAATTTAAAGTTCTGTACTTTAAGTTAAAATCAAAATTCTTTTCGTCAAGTAAATAACTTAAACATAGGAAGTTATTAATTTAAAGTTCTGTACTTTAAGTTAAAATCAAAATTCTTTTCGTCAAGTAAATAACTTAAAGAAAGGAAGTTATTGATTTAAAGTTCTGTACTTTAAGTTAAAATCAAAATTCTTTTCTTCTAGTTAATAACTTAAAGAATGGAAGTTATTAGTTTAAAGTTCTGTACTTTAAGTTAAAATCAAAATTCTTTTTTTCAAGTTAATAACTTAAAGAATGGAAGTTGTTAGTTTAAACTTCTGTACTTTAAGTTAAAATCAAAATTCTTTTCTTCAAGTAAATAACTTAAACAAAGGAAGTTATTAATTTAAAGTTCTGTACTTTAAGTTAAAATCAAAATTCTTTTCGGCAAGTAAATAACTTAATGAATGGAAGTAATTAGTTTAAAGTTCTGTACTTTAAGTTAAAATCAAAATTCTTTTCTTCAAGTTAATAAATTAAAGAATGGAAGTTGTTAGTTTAAAGTTCTGTACTTTAAGTTAAAATCAAAATTCTTTTCTTCAAGTTAATAACTTAAAGAATGGAAGTTGTTAGTTCAAAGTTCTGTACTTTAAGTTAAAATCAAAATTCTTTTCTTCAAGTTAATAACTTAAAGAATGGAAGTTGTTAGTTTAAAGTTCTGTACTTTAAGTTAAAATCAAAATTTTTTTCTTCAAGTAAATAACTTAAAGAAAGGAAGTTATTAATTTAAAGTTCTGTACTTTAAGTTAAAATCAAAATTCTTTTCTTCTAGTTAATAACTTAAAGAATGGAAGTTATTAGTTTAAAGTTCTGTACTTTAAGTTAAAATCAAAAATCTTTTTTTCAAGTTAATAACTTAAAGAATGGAAGTTGTTAGTTTAAAGTTCTGTCCTTTAAGTTAAAATCAAAAATCTTTTTTTCAAGTTAATAACTTAAAGAATGGAAGTTGTTAGTTTAAAGTTCTGTACTTTAAGTTAAAATTAAAATTCTTTTCTTCAAGTAAATAACTTAAACAAAGGAAGTTATTAATTTAAAGTTCTATACTTTAAGTTAAAATCAAAATTCTTTTCTTCAAGCTAATAACTTAAAGAATGGAAGTTATTAGTTCAAAGTTCTGTACTTTAAGTTAAAATCAAAATTTTTTTCTTTAAGTTAATAACTTAAAGAATGGAAGTTGATAGTTCAAAGTTCTGTACTTTAAGTTTAAAATCAAAATTCTTTTCTTCAAGTTAATAACTTAAAGAATGGAAGTTATTAGTTTAAAGTTCTGTACTTTAAGTTAAAATCAAAATTCTTTTTTTCAAGTTAATAACTTAAAGAATGGAAGTTGTTTGTTGAAAGTTCTGTACTTTAAGTTAAAATCAAAATTCTGTTCTTCAAGTAAATAACTTAAAGAAAGGAAGTTATTAATTTAAAGTTCTTTACGTTAAGTTAAATTCAAAATTCTTTTCGTCAAGGAAATAACTTAATGAATGGAAGTAATTAGTTTAAATTTCTGTACTTTAAGTTAATATCAAAATTCTTTTCTTCAAGTTAATAAATTAAAGAATGGAAGTTGTTAGTTTAAAGTTCTGTACTTTAAGTTAAAATCAAAATTCTTTTCTTCAATTAAATAACTTAAAGAATGGAAGTTGTTAGTTTAAAGTTCTGTACTTTAAGTTAAAATCAAAATTCTTTTCTTCAAGTAAATAACTTAAAGAAAGGAAGTTATTAATTTAAAGTTCTGTACTTTAAGTTAAAATCAAAATTCTTTTCGTCAAGTAAATAACTTAAACATAGGAAGTTATTAATTTAAAGTTCTGTACTTTAAGATAAAATCAAAATTCTTTTCGTCAAGTAAATAACTTAAAGAAAGGAAGTTATTGATTTAAAGTTCTGTACTTTAAGTTAAAATCAAAATTCTTTTCTTCTAGTTAATAACTTAAAGAATGGAAGTTATTAGTTTAAAGTTCTGTACTTTAAGTTAAAATCAAAATTCTTTTTTTCAAGTTAATAACTTAAAGAATGGAAGTTGTTAGTTTAAACTTCTGTACTTTAAGTTAAAATCAAAATTCTTTTCTTCAAGTAAATAACTTAAACAAAGGAAGTTATTAATTTAAAGTTCTGTACTTTAAGTTAAAATCAAAATTCTTTTCGGCAAGTAAATAACTTAATGAATGGAAGTAATTAGTTTAAAGTTCTGTACTTTAAGTTAAAATCAAAATTCTTTTCTTCAAGTTAATAAATTAAAGAATGGAAGTTGTTAGTTTAAAGTTCTGTACTTTAAGTCAAAATCAAAATTCTTTTCTTCAAGTTAATAACTTAAAGAATGGAAGTTGTTAGTTCAAAGTTCTGTACTTTAAGTTAAAATCAAAATTCTTTTCTTCAAGTTAATAACTTAAAGAATGGAAGTTGTTAGTTTAAAGTTCTGTACTTTAAGTTAAAATCAAAATTTTTTTCTTCAAGTAAATAACTTAAAGAAAGGAAGTTATTAATTTAAAGTTCTGTACTTTAAGTTAAAATCAAAATTCTTTTCTTCAAGTTAATAAATTAAAGAATGGAAGTAATTAGTTTAAAGTTCTGTACTTTAAGTTAAAATCAAAATTCTTTTCTTCAAGTTAATAAATTAAAGAATGGAAGTTGTTAGTTTAAAGTTCTGTACTTTAAGTCAAAATCAAAATTCTTTTCTTCAAGTTAATAACTTAAAGAATGGAAGTTGTTAGTTCAAAGTTCTGTACTTTAAGTTAAAATCAAAATTCTTTTCTTCAAGTTAATAACTTAAAGAATGGAAGTTGTTAGTTTAAAGTTCTGTACTTTAAGTTAAAATCAAAATTTTTTTCTTCAAGTAAATAACTTAAAGAAAGGAAGTTATTAATTTAAAGTTCTGTACTTTAAGTTAAAATCAAAATTCTTTTCTTCTAGTTAATAACTTAAAGAAAGGAAGTTATTAATTTAAAGTTCTGTACTTTAAGTTAAAATCAAAATTCTTTTCTTCTAGTTAATAACTTAAAGAATGGAAGTTATTAGTTTAAAGTTCTGTACTTTAAGTTAAAATCAAAAATCTTTTTTTCAAGTTAATAACTTAAAGAATGGAAGTTGTTAGTTTAAAGTTCTGTCCTTTAAGTTAAAATCAAAAATCTTTTTTTCAAGTTAATAACTTAAAGAATGGAAGTTGTTAGTTTAAAGTTCTGTACTTTAAGTTAAAATTAAAATTCTTTTCTTCAAGTAAATAACTTAAACAAAGGAAGTTATTAATTTAAAGTTCTATACTTTAAGTTAAAATCAAAATTCTTTTCTTCAAGCTAATAACTTAAAGAATGGAAGTTATTAGTTCAAAGTTCTGTACTTTAAGTTAAAATCAAAATTTTTTTCTTTAAGTTAATAACTTAAAGAATGGAAGTTGATAGTTCAAAGTTCTGTACTTTAAGTTTAAAATCAAAATTCTTTTCTTCAAGTTAATAACTTAAAGAATGGAAGTTGATAGTTCAAAGTTCTGTACTTTAAGTTTAAAATCAAAATTCTTTTCTTCAAGTTAATAACTTAAAGAATGGAAGTTGTTAGTTTAAAGTTCTGTACTTTAAGTTAAAATCAAAATTCTTTTCTTCAATTAAATAACTTAAAGAATGGAAGTTATTAGTTTAAAGTTCTGTACTTTAAGTTAAAATCAAAATTCTTTTTTTCAAGTTAATAACTTAAAGAATGGAAGTTGTTAGTTTAAAGTTCTGTACTTTAAGTTAAAATCAAAATTTTTTTCTTCAAGTAAATAACTTAAAGAAAGGAAGTTATTAATTTAAAGTTCTGTACTTTAAGTTAAAATGAAAATTCTTTTCTTCTAGTTAATTACTTAAAGAATGGAAGTTATTAGTTTAAAGTTGTGTACTTTAAGTTAAAATCAAAATTCTTTTTTTCAAGTTAATAACTTAAAGAATGGAAGTTGTTAGTTTAAAGTTCTGTACTTTAAGTTAAAATCAAAATTCTTTTCTTCAAGTAAATAACTTAATGAATGGAAGTAATTAGTTTAAAGTTCTGTACTTTAAGTTAAAATCAAAATTCTTTTCTTCAAGTTAATAAATTAAAGAATGGAAGTTCTTAGTTTAAAGTTCTGTACTATAAGTTAAATTCAAAATTCTTTTCTTCTAGTTATTAACTTAAAGAATGGAAGTTGTTAGTTTAAAGTTCTGTACTTTAAGTTAAAATCAATATTTTTTCTTCAAGGTAATAACTTAAAGAATGGAAGTTGTTAGTTTAAAGTTCTGTACTTTAAGTTAAAATCAAAATACTTTTCTTCAAGTTAATAACTTAAAGAATAGAAGTTGTTAGTTCAAAGTTCTGTACTTTAAGTTAAAATCAAAATTCTTTTCTTTAAGTTAATATCTTAAAGAATGGAAGTTGTTAGTTCAAAGTTCTGTACTTTAAGTTAAAATCAAAATTCTTTTCTTCAAGGTAATAACTTAAAGAATGGTAGTTGTTAGTTCAAAGTTCTGTACTTTAAGTTAAAATCAAAATTCTTTTATTCAAGTTAATAACTAAAAGAATGGAAGTTGTTAGTTTAAAGTTCTGTCCTTTAAGTTAAAATCAAAATTCTTTTCTTCAAGTAATTAACTTAAAGAATGGAAGTTACAATTTTAAAGTTCTGTACTTTAAGTTAAAATCAAAATCCTTTTCTTCAAGTAAATAACTTAAAGAATGGAAGTTATTAGTTTAAAGTTCTGTACTTTAAGCTAAAATCAAAATTCTTTTCGTCAAGTAAATAACTTAATGAATGGAAGTAATTAGTTTAAAGTTCTGTACTTTAAGTTAAAATCAAAATTCTTTTCTTCAAGTTAATAACTTAAAGAATGGAAGTTATTAGTTTAAAGTTCTGTACTTTAAGTTAAAATCAAAATTGTTTTTTTCAAGTTAATAACTTAAAGAATGGAAGTTGTTAGTTTAAAGTTCTGTACTTTAAGTTAAAATCAAAATTCTTTTCTTCAATTAAATAACTTAAAGAATGGAAGTTATTAGTTTAAAGTTCTGTACTTTAAGTTAAAATCAAAATTCTTTTCTTCAAGTAAATAACTTAAAGAAAGGAAGTTATTAATTTAAAGTTCTGTACTTTAAGTTAAAATCAAAATTCTTTTCTTCTAGTTAATAACTTAAAGAATGGAAGTTATTAGTTTAAAGTTCTGTACTTTAAGTTAAAATCAAAAATCTTTTTTTCAAGTTAATAACTTAAAGAATGGAAGTTGTTAGTTTAAAGTTCTGTCCTTTAAGTTAAAATCAAAAATCTTTTTTTCAAGTTAATAACTTAAAGAATGGAAGTTGTTAGTTTAAAGTTCTGTACTTTAAGTTAAAATTAAAATTCTTTTCTTCAAGTAAATAACTTAAACAAAGGAAGTTATTAATTTAAAGTTCTATACTTTAAGTTAAAATCAAAATTCTTTTCTTCAAGCTAATAACTTAAAGAATGGAAGTTGTTAGTTCAAAGTTCTGTACTTTAAGTTAAAATCAAAATTTTTTTCTTTAAGTTAATAACTTAAAGAATGGAAGTTGATAGTTCAAAGTTCTGTACTTTAAGTTTAAAATCAAAATTCTTTTCTTCAAGTTAATAACTTAAAGAATGGAAGTTATTAGTTTAAAGTTCTGTACTTTAAGTTAAAATCAAAATTCTTTTTTTCAAGTTAATAACTTAAAGAATGGAAGTTGTTTGTTGAAAGTTCTGTACTTTAAGTTAAAATCAAAATTCTGTTCTTCAAGTAAATAACTTAAAGAAAGGAAGTTATTAATTTAAAGTTCTTTACGTTAAGTTAAATTCAAAATTCTTTTCGTCAAGGAAATAACTTAATGAATGGAAGTAATTAGTTTAAATTTCTGTACTTTAAGTTAATATCAAAATTCTTTTCTTCAAGTTAATAAATTAAAGAATGGAAGTTGTTAGTTTAAAGTTCTGTACTTTAAGTTAAAATCAAAATTCTTTTCTTCAATTAAATAACTTAAAGAATGGAAGTTGTTAGTTTAAAGTTCTGTACTTTAAGTTAAAATCAAAATTCTTTTCTTCAAGTAAATAACTTAAAGAAAGGAAGTTATTAATTTAAAGTTCTGTACTTTAAGTTAAAATCAAAATTCTTTTCGTCAAGTAAATAACTTAAACATAGGAAGTTATTAATTTAAAGTTCTGTACTTTAAGTTAAAATCAAAATTCTTTTCGTCAAGTAAATAACTTAAAGAAAGGAAGTTATTGATTTAAAGTTCTGTACTTTAAGTTAAAATCAAAATTCTTTTCTTCTAGTTAATAACTTAAAGAATGGAAGTTATTAGTTTAAAGTTCTGTACTTTAAGTTAAAATCAAAATTCTTTTTTTCAAGTTAATAACTTAAAGAATGGAAGTTGTTAGTTTAAACTTCTGTACTTTAAGTTAAAATCAAAATTCTTTTCTTCAAGTAAATAACTTAAACAAAGGAAGTTATTAATTTAAAGTTCTGTACTTTAAGTTAAAATCAAAATTCTTTTCGGCAAGTAAATAACTTAATGAATGGAAGTAATTAGTTTAAAGTTCTGTACTTTAAGTTAAAATCAAAATTCTTTTCTTCAAGTTAATAAATTAAAGAATGGAAGTTGTTAGTTTAAAGTTCTGTACTTTAAGTCAAAATCAAAATTCTTTTCTTCAAGTTAATAACTTAAAGAATGGAAGTTGTTAGTTCAAAGTTCTGTACTTTAAGTTAAAATCAAAATTCTTTTCTTCAAGTTAATAACTTAAAGAATGGAAGTTGTTAGTTTAAAGTTCTGTACTTTAAGTTAAAATCAAAATTTTTTTCTTCAAGTAAATAACTTAAAGAAAGGAAGTTATTAATTTAAAGTTCTGTACTTTAAGTTAAAATCAAAATTCTTTTCTTCTAGTTAATAACTTAAAGAATGGAAGTTATTAGTTTAAAGTTCTGTACTTTAAGTTAAAATCAAAAATCTTTTTTTCAAGTTAATAACTTAAAGAATGGAAGTTGTTAGTTTAAAGTTCTGTCCTTTAAGTTAAAATCAAAAATCTTTTTTTCAAGTTAATAACTTAAAGAATGGAAGTTGTTAGTTTAAAGTTCTGTACTTTAAGTTAAAATTAAAATTCTTTTCTTCAAGTAAATAACTTAAACAAAGGAAGTTATTAATTTAAAGTTCTATACTTTAAGTTAAAATCAAAATTCTTTTCTTCAAGCTAATAACTTAAAGAATGGAAGTTGTTAGTTCAAAGTTCTGTACTTTAAGTTAAAATCAAAATTTTTTTCTTCAAGTTAATAACTTAAAGAATGGAAGTTGATAGTTCAAAGTTCTGTACTTTAAGTTTAAAATCAAAATTCTTTTCTTCAAGTTAATAACTTAAAGAATGGAAGTTGTTAGTTTAAAGTTCTGTACTTTAAGTTAAAATCAAAATTCTTTTCTTCAATTAAATAACTTAAAGAATGGAAGTTATTAGTTTAAAGTTCTGTACTTTAAGTTAAAATCAAAATTCTTTTTTTCAAGTTAATAACTTAAAGAATGGAAGTTGTTAGTTTAAAGTTCTGTACTTTAAGTTAAAATCAAAATTTTTTTCTTCAAGTAAATAACTTAAAGAAAGGAAGTTATTAATTTAAAGTTCTGTACTTTAAGTTAAAATGAAAATTCTTTTCTTCTAGTTAATTACTTAAAGAATGGAAGTTATTAGTTTAAAGTTGTGTACTTTAAGTTAAAATCAAAATTCTTTTTTTCAAGTTAATAACTTAAAGAATGGAAGTTGTTAGTTTAAAGTTCTGTACTTTAAGTTAAAATCAAAATTCTTTTCTTCAAGTAAATAACTTAATGAATGGAAGTAATTAGTTTAAAGTTCTGTACTTTAAGTTAAAATCAAAATTCTTTTCTTCAAGTTAATAAATTAAAGAATGGAAGTTGTTAGTTCAAAGTTCTGTACTGTAAGTTAAAATCAAAATTCTTTTCTTCAAGTTAATAACTTAAAGAATGGAAGTAATTAGTTTAAAGTTCTGTACTATAAGTTAAATTCAAAATTCTTTTCTTCTAGTTATTAACTTAAAGAATGGAAGTTGTTAGTTTAAAGTTCTGTACTTTAAGTTAAAATCAATATTTTTTCTTCAAGGTAATAACTTAAAGAATGGAAGTTGTTAGTTTAAAGTTCTGTACTTTAAGTTAAAATCAAAATACTTTTCTTCAAGTTAATAACTTAAAGAATAGAAGTTGTTAGTTCAAAGTTCTGTACTTTAAGTTAAAATCAAAATTCTTTTCTTTAAGTTATTAACTTAAAGAATGGAAGTTGTTAGTTCAAAGTTCTGTACTTTAAGTTAAAATCAAAATTCTTTTCTTCAAGGTAATAACTTAAAGAATGGTAGTTGTTAGTTCAAAGTTCTGTACTTTAAGTTAAAATCAAAATTCTTTTATTCAAGTTAATAACTTAAAGAATGGAAGTTGTTAGTTTAAAGTTCTGTCCTTTAAGTTAAAATCAAAATTCTTTTCTTCAAGTAATTAACTTAAAGAATGGAAGTTACAATTTTAAAGTTCTGTACTTTAAGTTAAAATCAAAATCCTTTTCTTCAAGTAAATAACTTAAAGAATGGAAGTTATTAGTTTAAAGTTCTGTACTTTAAGCTAAAATCAAAATTCTTTTCGTCAAGTAAATAACTTAATGAATGGAAGTAATTAGTTTAAAGTTCTGTACTTTAAGTTAAAATCAAAATTCTTTTCTTCAAGTTAATAACTTAAAGAATGGAAGTTATTAGTTTAAAGTTCTGTACTTTAAGTTAAAATCAAAATTCTTTTTTTCAAGTTAATAACTTAAAGAATGGAAGTTGTTAGTTTAAAGTTCTGTACTTTAAGTTAAAATCAAAATTCTTTTCTTCAATTAAATAACTTAAAGAATGGAAGTTATTAGTTTAAAGTTCTGTACTTTAAGTTAAAATCAAAATTCTTTTCTTCAAGTAAATAACTTAAAGAAAGGAAGTTATTAATTTAAAGTTCTGTACTTTAAGTTAAAATCAAAATTTTTTTCTTCAAGTAAATAACTTAAAGAAAGGAAGTTATTAATTTAAAGTTCTGTACTTTAAGTTAAAATCAAAATTCTTTTCTTCTAGTTAATAACTTAAAGAATGGAAGTTATTAGTTTAAAGTTCTGTACTTTAAGTTAAAATCAAAATTCTTTTTTTCAAATTAATAACTTAAAGAATGGAAGTTGTTAGTTTAAAGTTCTGTACTTTAAGTTAAAATCAAAATTCTTTTCTTCAAGTAAATAACTTAAACAAAGGAAGTTATTAATTTAAAGTTCTGTACTTTAAGTTAAAATCAAAATTCTTTTCTTCAAGTTAATAAATTAAAGAATGGAAGTTGTTAGTTTAAAGTTCTGTACTTTAAGTTAAAATCAAAATTCTTTTATTCAAGTTAATAACTTAAAGAATGGAAGTTGTTAGTTTTAAGTTCTGTCCTTTAAGTTAAAATCAAAATTCTTTTCTTCAAGTAATTAACTTAAAGAATGGAAGTTACAATTTTAAAGTTCTGTACTTTAAGTTAAAATCAAAATCCTTTTCTTCAAGTAAATAACTTAAAGAATGGAAGTTATTAGTTTAAAGTTCTGTACTTTAAGCTAAAATCAAAATTCTTTTCGTCAAGTAAATAACTTAATGAATGGAAGTAATTAGTTTAAAGTTCTGTACTTTAAGTTAAAATCAAAATTCTTTTCTTCAAGTTAATAACTTAAAGAATGGAAATTATTAGTTTAAAGTTCTGTACTTTAAGTTAAAATCAAAATTCTTTTTTTCAAGTTAATAACTTAAAGAATGGAAGTTGTTAGTTTAAAGTTCTGTACTTTAAGTTAAAATCAAAATTCTTTTCTTCAATTAAATAACTTAAAGAATGGAAGTTGTTAGTTTAAAGTTCTGTACTTTAAGTTAAAATCAAAATTCTTTTCTTCAATTAAATAACTTAAAGAATGGAAGTTATTAGTTTAAAGTTCTGTACTTTAAGTTAAAATCAAAATTCTTTTCTTCAAGTAAATAACTTAAAGAAAGGAAGTTATTAATTTAAAGTTCTGTACTTTAAGTTAAAATCAAAATTTTTTTCTTCAAGTAAATAACTTAAAGAAAGGAAGTTATTAATTTAAAGTTCTGTACTTTAAGTTAAAATCAAAATTTTTTTCTTCTAGTTAATAACTTAAAGAATGGAAGTTATTAGTTTAAAGTTCTGTACTTTAAGTTAAAATCAAAATTCTTTTTTTCAAATTAATAACTTAAAGAATGGAAGTTGTTAGTTTAAAGTTCTGTACTTTAAGTTAAAAGCAAAATTCTTTTCTTCAAGTAAATAACTTAAACAAAAGAAGTTATTATTTTAAAGTTCTGTACTTTAAGTTAAAATCAAAATTCTTTTCTTCTAGTTAATAACTTAAAGAATGGAAGTTATTAGTTTAAAGTTCTGTACTTTAAGTTAAAATCAAAATTCTATTTTTCAAATTAATAACTTAAAGAATGGAAGTTGTTAGTTTAAAGTTCTGTACTTTAAGTTAAAATCAAAATTCTTTTCTTCAAGTAAATAACTTAAACAAAGGAAGTTATTAATTTAAAGTTCTGTACTTTAAGTTAAAATCAAAATTCTTTTCTTCAAGTTAATAAATTAAAGAATGGAAGTTGTTAGTTTAAAGTTCTGTACTTTAAGTTAAAATCAAAATTCTTTTATTCAAGTTAATAACTTAAAGAATGGAAGTTGTTAGTTTAAAGTTCTGTCCTTTAAGTTAAAATCAAAATTCTTTTCTTCAAGTAATTAACTTAAAGAATGGAAGTTACAATTTTAAAGTTCTGTACTTTAAGTTAAAATCAAAATCCTTTTCTTCAAGTAAATAACTTAAAGAATGGAAGTTATTAGTTTAAAGTTCTGTACTTTAAGCTAAAATCAAAATTCTTTTCGTCAAGTAAATAACTTAATGAATGGAAGTAATTAGTTTAAAGTTCTGTACTTTAAGTTAAAATCAAAATTCTTTTCTTCAAGTTAATAACTTAAAGAATGGAAGTTATTAGTTTAAAGTTCTGTACTTTAAGTTAAAATCAAAATTCTTTTTTTCAAGTTAATAACTTAAAGAATGGAAGTTGTTAGTTTAAAGTTCTGTACTTTAAGTTAAAATCAAAATTCTTTTCTTCAATTAAATAACTTAAAGAATGGAAGTTATTAGTTTAAAGTTCTGTACTTTAAGTTAAAATCAAAATTCTTTTCTTCAAGTAAATAACTTAAAGAAAGGAAGTTATTAATTTAAAGTTCTGTACTTTAAGTTAAAATCAAAATTCTTTTCTTCTAGTTAATAACTTAAAGAATGAAACTTATTAGTTTAAAGTTCTGTACTTTAAGTTAAAATCAAAATTCTTTTTTTCAAGTTAATAACTTAAAGAATGGAAGTTGTTAGTTTAAAGTTCTGTACTTTAAGTTAAAATCAAAATTCTTTTCTTCAAGTTAAAAAAATTAAAGAATGGAAGTTGTTAGTTTAAAGTTCTGTACTTTAAGTTAAAATCAAAATTCTTTTCTTCAAGTAAATAACTTAAAGAAAGGAAGTTATTAATTTAAAGTTCTGTACTTTAAGTTAAAATCAAAATTCTTTTCTTCAAGTTAATAAATTAAAGAATGGAAGTTGTTAGTTTAAAGTTCTGTACTTTAAGTTAAAATCAAAATTCTTTTCTTCAAGTAAATAACTTAAAGAAAGGACGTTATTAATTGGTAGCTCTGTACTTTAAGTTAAAATCAAAATTTTTTTCTTCAAGTAAATAACTTAAAGAATGGAAGTATTAGTTTAAAGTTCTGTACTTTAAGTTAAATTCAAAATTCTTTTCTTCAAGTTAATAACTTAAAGAATGGAAGTTGTTAGTTCAAAGTTCTGTACTTTAAGTTAAAATCAAAATTCTTTTCTTTAAGTTAATAACTTAAAGAATGGAAGTTGTTAGTTCAAAGTTCTGTACTTTAAGTTAAAATCAAAATTCTTTTCTTCAAGGTAATAACTTAAAGAATGGAAGTTGTTAGTTCAAAGTTCTGTACTTTAAGTTAAAATCAAAATTCTTTTATTCAAGTTAATAACTTAAAGAATGGAAGTTGTTAGTTTAAAGTTCTATCCTTTAAGTTAAAATCAAAATTCTTTTCTTCAAGTAATTAACTTAAAGAATGGAAGTTACAATTTTAAAGTTCTGTACTTTAAGTTAAAATAAAAATCCTTTTCTTCAAGTAAATAACTTAAAGAATGGAAGTTATTAGTTTAAAGTTCTGTACTTTAAGCTAAAATCAAAATTCTTTTCGTCAAGTAAATAACTTAATGAATGGAAGTAATTAGTTTAAAGTTCTGTACTTTAAGTTAAAATCAAAATTCTTTTCTTCAAGTTAATATTTTAAAGAATGGAAGTTATTAGTTTAAAGTTCTGTACTTTAAGTTAAAATCAAAATTCTTTTTTTCAAGTTAATAACTTAAAGAATGGAAGTTGTTAGTTTAAAGTTCTGTACTTTAAGTTAAAATCAAAATTCTTTTCTTCAATTAAATAACTTAAAGAATGGAAGTTATTAGTTTAAAGTTCTGTACTTTAAGTTAAAATCAAAATTCTTTTCTTCAAGTAAATAACTTAAAGAAAGGAAGTTATTAATTTAAAGTTCTGTACTTTAAGTTAAAATCAAAATTCTTTTCTTCTAGTTAATAACTTAAAGAATGGAAGTTATTAGTTTAAAGTTCTGTACTTTAAGTTAAAATCAAAATTCTTTTTTTCAAGTTAATAACTTAAAGAATGGAAGTTGTTAGTTTAAAGTTCTGTTTTTTAAGTTAAAATCAAAATTCTGTTCTTCAAGTAAATAACTTAAAGAAAGGAAGTTATTAATTTAAAGTTCTGTACTTTAAGTTAAAATCAAAATTCTTTACTTCAAGTTAATAACTTAAAGAATGGAAGTTGTTAGTTCAAAGTTCTGTACTTTAAGTTAAAATCAAAATTCTTCTCTTCAAGTTAATAACTTAAAGAATGGAAGTTGTTAGTTCAAAGTTCTGTACTTTAAGTTAAAATCAAAATTCTTCTGTTCAAGTTAATAACTTAAAGAATGGAAGTTATTAATTTAAAGTTCTGTACTTTAAGTTAAAATCAAAATTCTTTACTTCAAGTTAATAACTTAAAGAATGGAAGTTGTTAGTTCAAAGTTCTGTACTTTAAGTTAAAATCAAAATTCTTTTCTTCAAGTTAATAACTTAAAGAATGGAAGTTGTTAGTTCAAAGTTCTGTACTTTAAGTTAAAATCAAAATTCTTCTCTTCAAGTTAATAACTTAAAGAATGGAAGTTGTTAGTTCAAAGTTCTGTACTTTAAGTTAAAATCAAAATTCTTTTCTTAAAGTAAATAACTTAAAGAAAGGAAGTTATTAATTTAAAGTTCTGTACTTTAAGTTAAAATCAAAATTCTTTTCTTCTAGTTAATAACTTAAAGAATGGAAGTTATTAGTTTAAAGTTCTGTACTTTAAGTTAAAATCAAAATTCTTTTTTTCAAGTTAATAACTTAAAGAATGGAAGTTGTTAGTTTAAAGTTCTGTACTTTAAGTTAAAATCAAAATTCTGTTCTTCAAGTAAATAACTTAAAGAAAGGAAGTTATTAATTTAAAGTTCTGTACTTTAAGTTAAAATCAAAATTCTTTTCGTCAAGTAAATAACTTAATGAATGGAAGTAATTAGTTTAAAGTTCTGTACTTTAAGTTAAAATCAAAATTCTTTTCTTCAAGTAAATAACTTAAACAAAGGAAGTTATTAATTTAAAGTTCTGTACTTTAAGTTAAAATCAAAATTCTTTTCGTCAAGTAAATAACTTAAAGAAAGGAAGTTATTGATTTAAAGTTCTGTACTTTAAGTTAAAATCAAAATTCTTTTCTTCTAGTTAATAACTTAAAGAATGGAAGTTATTAGTTTAAGGTTCTGTACTTTAAGTTAAAATCAAAATTCTTTTCGTCAAGTAAATAACTTAAACAAAGGAAGTTATTAATTTAAAGTTCTGTACTTTAAGTTAAAATCAAAATTCTTTTCGTCAAGTAAATAACTTAATGAATGGAAGTAATTAGTTTAAAGTTCTGTACTTTAAGTTAAAATCAAAATTCTTTTCTTCAAGTTAATAAATTAAAGAATGGAAGTTGTTAGTTTAAAGTTCTGTACTTTAAGTTAAAATCAAAATTCTTTTCTTCAAGTAAATAACTTAAAGAAAGGAAGTTATTAATTTAAAGTTCTGTACTTTAAGTTAAAATCAAAATTCTTTTCTTCAAGTTAATAAATTAAGGAATGGAAGTTGTTAGTTTAAAGTTCTGTACTTTAAGTTAAAATCAAAATTCTTTTCTTCAAGTAAATAACTTAAAGAAAGGACGTTATTAATTGGTAGCTCTGTACTTTAAGTTAAAATCAAAATTTTTTTCTTCAAGTAAATAACTTAAAGAATGGAAGTATTAGTTTAAAGTTCTGTACTTTAAGTTAAATTCAAAATTCTTTTCTTCAAGTTAATAACTTAAAGAATGGAAGTTGTTAGTTCAAAGTTCTGTACTTTAAGTTAAAATCAAAATTCTTTTCTTTAAGTTAATAACTTAAAGAATGGAAGTTGTTAGTTCAAAGTTCTGTACTTTAAGTTAAAATCAAAATTCTTTTCTTCAAGGTAATAACTTAAAGAATGGAAGTTGTTAGTTCAAAGTTCTGTACTTTAAGTTAAAATCAAAATTCTTTTATTCAAGTTAATAACTTAAAGAATGAAAGTTGTTAGTTTAAAGTTCTATCCTTTAAGTTAAAATCAAAATTCTTTTCTTCAAGTAATTAACTTAAAGAATGGAAGTTACAATTTTAAAGTTCTGTACTTTAAGTTAAAATAAAAATCCTTTTCTTCAAGTAAATAACTTAAAGAATGGAAGTTATTAGTTTAAAGTTCTGTACTTTAAGCTAAAATCAAAATTCTTTTCGTCAAGTAAATAACTTAATGAATGGAAGTAATTAGTTTAAAGTTCTGTACTTTAAGTTAAAATCAAAATTCTTTTCTTCAAGTTAATAACTTAAAGAATGGAAGTTATTAGTTTAAAGTTCTGTACTTTAAGTTAAAATCAAAATTCTTTTTTTCAAGTTAATAACTTAAAGAATGGAAGTTATTAATTTAAAGTTCTGTACTTTAAGTTAAAATCAAAATTCTTTTCTTCTAGTTAATAACTTAAAGAATGGAAGTTATTAGTTTAAAGTTCTGTACTTTAAGTTAAAATCAAAATTCTTTTTTTCAAGTTAATAACTTAAAGAATGGAAGTTGTTAGTTTAAAGTTCTGTTTTTTAAGTTAAAATCAAAATTCTGTTCTTCAAGTAAATAACTTAAAGAAAGGAAGTTATTAATTTAAAGTTCTGTACTTTAAGTTAAAATCAAAATTCTTTACTTCAAGTTAATAACTTAAAGAATGGAAGTTGTTAGTTCAAAGTTCTGTACTTTAAGTTAAAATCAAAATTCTTTTCTTCAAGTTAATAACTTAAAGAATGGAAGTTGTTAGTTCAAAGTTCTGTACTTTAAGTTAAAATCAAAATTCTTCTCTTCAAGTTAATAACTTAAAGAATGGAAGTTGTTAGTTCAAAGTTCTGTACTTTAAGTTAAAATCAAAATTCTTCTGTTCAAGTTAATAACTTAAAGAATGGAAGTTATTAATTTAAAGTTCTGTACTTTAAGTTAAAATCAAAAGTCTTTACTTCAAGTTAATAACTTAAAGAATGGAAGTTGTTAGTTCAAAGTTCTGTACTTTAAGTTAAAATCAAAATTCTTTTCTTCAAGTTAATAACTTAAAGAATGGAAGTTGTTAGTTCAAAGTTCTGTACTTTAAGTTAAAATCAAAATTCTTCTCTTCAAGTTAATAACTTAAAGAATGGAAGTTGTTAGTTCAAAGTTCTGTACTTTAAGTTAAAATCAAAATTCTTTTCTTAAAGTAAATAACTTAAAGAAAGGAAGTTATTAATTTATAGTTCTGTACTTTAAGTTAAAATCAAAATTCTTTTCTTCTAGTTAATAACTTAAAGAATGGAAGTTATTAGTTTAAAGTTCTGTACTTTAAGTTAAAATCAAAATTCTTTTTTTCAAGTTAATAACTTAAAGAATGGAAGTTGTTAGTTTAAAGTTCTGTACTTTAAGTTAAAATCAAAATTCTGTTCTTCAAGTAAATAACTTAAAGAAAGGAAGTTATTAATTTAAAGTTCTGTACTTTAAGTTAAAATCAAAATTCTTTTCGTCAAGTAAATAACTTAATGAATGGAAGTAATTAGTTTAAAGTTCTGTACTTTAAGTTAAAATCAAAATTCTTTTCTTCAAGTAAATAACTTAAACAAAGGAAGTTATTAATTTAAAGTTCTGTACTTTAAGTTAAAATCAAAATTCTTTTCGTCAAGTAAATAACTTAAAGAAAGGAAGTTATTGATTTAAAGTTCTGTACTTTAAGTTAAAATCAAAATTCTTTTCTTCTAGTTAATAACTTAAAGAATGGAAGTTATTAGTTTAAGGTTCTGTACTTTAAGTTAAAATCAAAATTCTTTTTTTCAAGTTAATAACTTAAAGAATGGAAGTTGTTAGTTTAAACTTCTGTACTTTAAGTTAAAATCAAAATTCTTTTCGTCAAGTAAATAACTTAAACAAAGGAAGTTATTAATTTAAAGTTCTGTACTTTAAGTTAAAATCAAAATTCTTTTCGTCAAGTAAATAACTTAATGAATGGAAGTAATTAGTTTAAAGTTCTGTACTTTAACTTAAAATCAAAATTCTTTTCTTCAAGTTAATAAATTAAAGAATGGAAGTTGTTAGTTTAAAGTTCTGTACTTTAAGTTAAAATCAAAATTCTTTTCTTCAAGTAAATAACTTAAAGAAAGGAAGTTATTAATTTAAAGTTCTGTACTTTAAGTTAAAATCAAAATTCTTTTCTTCAAGTTAATAAATTAAAGAATGGAAGTTGTTAGTTTAAAGTTCTGTACTTTAAGTTAAAATCAAAATTCTTTTCTTCAAGTTAATAACTTAAAGAATGGAAGTTGTTAGTTCAAAGTTCTGTACTTTAAGTTAAAATCAAAATTCTTTTCTTCAAGTAAATAACTTAAAGAAAGGACGTTATTAATTGGTAGTTCTGTACTTTAAGTTAAAATCCAAATTTTTTTCTTCAAGTAAATAACTTAAAGAATGGAAGTATTAGTTTAAAGTTCTGTACTTTAATTTAAATTCAAAATTCTTTTCTTCAAGTTAATAACTTAAAGAATGGAAGTTGTTAGTTCAAAGTTCTGTACTTTAAGTTAAAATCAAAATTCTTTTCTTTAAGTTAATAACTTAAAGAATGGAAGTTGTTAGTTCAAAGTTCTGTACTTTAAGTTAAAATCAAAATTCTTTTCTTCAAGTTAATAACTTAAAGAATGGAAGTTGTTAGTTTAAAGTTCTGTCCTTTAAGTTAAAATCAAAATTCTTTTCTTCAAGTAATTAACTTAAAGAATGGAAGTTACAATTTTCAAGTTCTGTACTTTAAGTTAAAAGCAAAATCCTTTTCTTCAAGTAAATAACTTAAAGAATGGAAGTTGTTAGTTTAAAGTTCTGTACTTTAAGGTAAAATCAAAATTCTTTTCTTCAAGCTAATAACTTAAAGAATGGAAGTTGTTAGTTTAAAGTTCTGTACTTTAAGTTAAAATCAAAATTCTTTTCTTCAAGTTAATAACTTAAAGAATGGAAGTTGTTAGTTCAAAGTTCTGTACTTTAAGTTAAAATCAAAATTCTTTTCTACAAGTTAATAACTCAAAGAATGGAAGTTGTTAGTTCAAAGTTATGTACTTTAAGTTAAAATCAAAATTCTTTTCTTCAAGTTAATAACTTAAAAAATGGAAGTTGTTAGTTTAAAGTTCTGTACTTTAAGTTAAAATCAAAATTCTTTTCTTCAATTAAATAACTTAAAGATAGGAAGTTATTAGTTTAAAGTTCTGTACTTTAAGTTAAAATCAAAATTCTTTTTTTCAAGTTAATACTTAAAGAATGGAAGTTGTTAGTTTAAAGTTCTGAACTTTAAGTTAAAATCAAAATTCTTTTCTTCAAGTAAATAACTTAAAGAAAGGAAGTTATTAATTTAAAGTTCTGTACTTTAAGTTAAAATCAAAATTCTTTTCTTCAAGTTAATAAATTAAAGAATGGAAGTTGTTAGTTTAAAGTTCTGTACTTTAAGTTAATATCAAAATTCTTTTCTTCAAGTTAATAACATATGGAATGGAAGTTGTTAGTTCAAAGTTCTGTACTTAAAGTTAAAATGAAAATTCTTTTCTTCAAGTAAATAACTTAAAGAATGGAAGTTATTAGTTTAAACTTCTGTACTTTAAGTTAAAATAAAAATTCTTTTTTTCAAGTTAAAAACTTAATGAATGGAAGTTGTTAGTTTAAAGTTCTGTACTTTAAGTTAAAATCAAAAAATTCTTTTCTTCAAGTAAATAACTTAAAGAAAGGAAGTTATTAATTTAAAGTTCTGTACTTTAAGTTAAAATCAAAATTCTTTTATTCAAGTTAATAACTTAAAGAATGGAAGTTGTTAGTTTAAAGTTCTGTACTTTAAGTTAAAATAAAAATTCTTTTCTTCAAGTAAATAACTTGAAGAATGGAAGTTATTAGTTTAAAGTTCTGTACTTTAAGTTAAAATCAAAATTCTTTTCTTCAAGCTAATAACTTAAAGAATGGAAGTTGTTAGTTTAAAGTTCTGTACTTTAAGTTAAAATCAAAATTCTTTTCTTCAAGTTAATAACTTAAAGAATGGAAGTTGTTAGTTCAAAGTTCTGTACTTTAAGTTAAAATCAAAATTCTTTTCTTCTAGTTAATAACTTAAAGAATGGAAGTTGTTAGTTTAAAGTTCTGTACTTTAAGTTAAAATCAAAATTCTTTTCTTCAATTAAATAACTTAAAGAATGGAAGTTATTAGTTTAAAGTTCTGTACTTTAAGTTAAAATCAAAATTCTTTTTTTCAAGTTAATACTTAAAGAATGGAAGTTGTTAGTTTAAAGTTCCTTACTTTAAGTTAAAATCAAAATTCTTTTCTTCAAGTAAATAACTTAAAGAAAGGAAGTTATTAATTTAAAGTTCTGTACTTTAAGTTAAAATCAAAATTCTTTTCTTCTAGTTAATAACTTAAAGAATGGAAGTTATTAGTTTAAAGTTCTGTACTTTAAGTTAAAATCAAAATTCTTTTTTTCAAGTTAATAACTTAAAGAATGGAAGTTGTTAGTTTAAAGTTCTGTACTTTAAGTTAAAATCAAAATTCTGTTCTTCAAGTAAATAACTTAAAAATGGAAGTTATTAATTTAAAGTTCTGTACTTTAAGTTAAAATCAAAATTCTTTTCGTCAAATAAATAACTTAAAGAAAGGAAGTTATTAATTTAAAGTTCTGTACTTTAAGTTAAAATCAAAATTCTTTTCTTCTAGTTAATAACTTAAAGAATGGAAGTTATTAGTTTAAAGTTCTGTACTTTAAGTTAAAATCAAAATTCTTTTTTTCAAATTAACAACTTAAAGAATGGAAGTTGTTAGTTTAAAGTTCTGTACTTTAAGTTAAAATCAAAATTCTTTTCTTCAAGTAAATAACTTAAACAAAGGAAGTTATTAATTTAAAGTTCTGTACTTTAAGTTAAAATCAAAATTCTTTTCTTCAAGTTAATAAATTAAAGAATGGAAGTTGTTAGTTTAAAGTTCTGTTCTTTAAGTTAAAATCAAAATTCTTTTCTTCAAGTTAATAACTTAAAGAATGGAAGTTGTTAGTTCAAAGTTCTGTACTTTAAGTTAAAATCAAAATTCTTTTCTTCAAGTAAATAACTTAAAGAAAGGACCTTATTAATTGGTAGTTCTGTACTTTAAGTTAAAATCAAAATTTTTTTGTTCAAGTAAATAACTTAAAGAATGGAAGTATTAGTTTAAAGTTCTGTACTTTAAGTTAAATTCAAAATTCTTTTCTTCAAGTTAATAACTTAAAGAATGGAAGTTGTTAGTTCAAAGTTCTGTACTTTAAGTTAAAATCAAAATTCTATTCTTTAAGTTAATAACTTAAAGAATGGAAGTTGTTAGTTTAAAGTTCCGGACTTTAAGTTAAAATCAAAATTCTTTTCTTCAAGTAAATAACTTAAAGAAAGGAAGTTATTAATTTAAAGTTCTGTACTTTAAGTTAAAATCAAAATTCTTTTCGTCAAGTAAATAACTTAATGAATGGAAGTAATTAGTTTAAAGTTCTGTACTTTAAGTTAAAATCAAAACTCTTTTATTCAAGTTAATAACTTAAAGAATGGAAGTTGTTAGTTCAAAGTTCTGTGCTTTAAGTTAAAATCAAAATTCTTTTCTTCAAGTAAATAACTTAAAGAAAGGACGTTATTAATTGATAGTTCTGTACTTTAAGTTAAAATCAAAATTCTTTTCTTCAAGGTAATAACTTAAAGAATGGAAGTTGTTAGTTCAAAGTTCTGTACTTTAAGTTAAAATAAAAATTCTTTTATTCAAGTTAATAACTTAAAGAATGGAAGTTGTTAGTTTAAAGTTCTGTCCTTTAAGTTAAAATCAAAATTCTTTTCTTCAAGTAATTAACTTAAAGAATGGAAGTTACAATTTTCAAGTTCTGTACTTTAAGTTAAAAGCAAAATCCTTTTCTTCAAGTAAATAACTTAAAGAATGGAAGTTGTTAGTTTAAAGTTCTGTACTTTAAGGTAAAATCAAAATTCTTTTCTTCAAGCTAATAACTTAAAGAATGGAAGTTGTTAGTTTAAAGTTCTGTACTTTAAGTTAAAATCAAAATTCTTTTCTTCAAGTTAATAACTTAAAGAATGGAAGTTGTTAGTTCAAAGTTCTGTACTTTAAGTTAAAATCAAAATTCTTTTCTACAAGTTAATAACTCAAAGAATGGAAGTTGTTAGTTCAAAGTTATGTACTTTAAGTTAAAATCAAAATTCTTTTCTTCAAGTTAATAACTTAAAAAATGGAAGTTGTTAGTTTAAAGTTCTGTACTTTAAGTTAAAATCAAAATTCTTTTCTTCAATTAAATAACTTAAAGATAGGAAGTTATTAGTTTAAAGTTCTGTACTTTAAGTTAAAATCAAAATTCTTTTTTTCAAGTTAATACTTAAAGAATGGAAGTTGTTAGTTTAAAGTTCTGAACTTTAAGTTAAAATCAAAATTCTTTTCTTCAAGTAAATAACTTAAAGAAAGGAAGTTATTAATTTAAAGTTCTGTACTTTAAGTTAAAATCAAAATTCTTTTCTTCAAGTTAATAAATTAAAGAATGGAAGTTGTTAGTTTAAAGTTCTGTACTTTAAGTTAATATCAAAATTCTTTTCTTCAAGTTAATAACATATGGAATGGAAGTTGTTAGTTCAAAGTTCTGTACTTAAAGTTAAAATGAAAATTCTTTTCTTCAAGTAAATAACTTAAAGAATGGAAGTTATTAGTTTAAACTTCTGTACTTTAAGTTAAAATAAAAATTCTTTTTTTCAAGTTAAAAACTTAATGAATGGAAGTTGTTAGTTTAAAGTTCTGTACTTTAAGTTAAAATCAAAAAATTCTTTTCTTCAAGTAAATAACTTAAAGAAAGGAAGTTATTAATTTAAAGTTCTGTACTTTAAGTTAAAATCAAAATTCTTTTATTCAAGTTAATAACTTAAAGAATGGAAGTTGTTAGTTTAAAGTTCTGTACTTTAAGTTAAAATAAAAATTCTTTTCTTCAAGTAAATAACTTGAAGAATGGAAGTTATTAGTTTAAAGTTCTGTACTTTAAGTTAAAATCAAAATTCTTTTCTTCAAGCTAATAACTTAAAGAATGGAAGTTGTTAGTTTAAAGTTCTGTACTTTAAGTTAAAATCAAAATTCTTTTCTTCAAGTTAATAACTTAAAGAATGGAAGTTGTTAGTTCAAAGTTCTGTACTTTAAGTTAAAATCAAAATTCTTTTCTTCTAGTTAATAACTTAAAGAATGGAAGTTGTTAGTTTAAAGTTCTGTACTTTAAGTTAAAATCAAAATTCTTTTCTTCAATTAAATAACTTAAAGAATGGAAGTTATTAGTTTAAAGTTCTGTACTTTAAGTTAAAATCAAAATTCTTTTTTTCAAGTTAATACTTAAAGAATGGAAGTTGTTAGTTTAAAGTTCCTTACTTTAAGTTAAAATCAAAATTCTTTTCTTCAAGTAAATAACTTAAAGAAAGGAAGTTATTAATTTAAAGTTCTGTACTTTAAGTTAAAATCAAAATTCTTTTCTTCTAGTTAATAACTTAAAGAATGGAAGTTATTAGTTTAAAGTTCTGTACTTTAAGTTAAAATCAAAATTCTTTTTTTCAAGTTAATAACTTAAAGAATGGAAGTTGTTAGTTTAAAGTTCTGTACTGTAAGTTAAAATCAAAATTCTGTTCTTCAAGTAAATAACTTAAAAATGGAAGTTATTAATTTAAAGTTCTGTACTTTAAGTTAAAATCAAAATTCTTTTCGTCAAATAAATAACTTAAAGAAAGGAAGTTATTAATTTAAAGTTCTGTACTTTAAGTTAAAATCAAAATTCTTTTCTTCTAGTTAATAACTTAAAGAATGGAAGTTATTAGTTTAAAGTTCTGTACTTTAAGTTAAAATCAAAATTCTTTTTTTCAAATTAACAACTTAAAGAATGGAAGTTGTTAGTTTAAAGTTCTGTACTTTAAGTTAAAATCAAAATTCTTTTCTTCAAGTAAATAACTTAAACAAAGGAAGTTATTAATTTAAAGTTCTGTACTTTAAGTTAAAATCAAAATTCTTTTCTTCAAGTTAATAAATTAAAGAATGGAAGTTGTTAGTTTAAAGTTCTGTACTTTAAGTTAAAATCAAAATTCTTTTCTTCAAGTTAATAACTTAAAGAATGGAAGTTGTTAGTTCAAAGTTCTGTACTTTAAGTTAAAATCAAAATTCTTTTCTTCAAGTAAATAACTTAAAGAAAGGACCTTATTAATTGGTAGTTCTGTACTTTAAGTTAAAATCAAAATTTTTTTGTTCAAGTAAATAACTTAAAGAATGGAAGTATTAGTTTAAAGTTCTGTACTTTAAGTTAAATTCAAAATTCTTTTCTTCAAGTTAATAACTTAAAGAATGGAAGTTGTTAGTTCAAAGTTCTGTACTTTAAGTTAAAATCAAAATTCTATTCTTTAAGTTAATAACTTAAAGAATGGAAGTTGTTAGTTTAAAGTTCCGGACTTTAAGTTAAAATCAAAATTCTTTTCTTCAAGTAAATAACTTAAAGAAAGGAAGTTATTAATTTAAAGTTCTGTACTTTAAGTTAAAATCAAAATTCTTTTCGTCAAGTAAATAACTTAATGAATGGAAGTAATTAGTTTAAAGTTCTGTACTTTAAGTTAAAATCAAAACTCTTTTATTCAAGTTAATAACTTAAAGAATGGAAGTTGTTAGTTCAAAGTTCTGTGCTTTAAGTTAAAATCAAAATTCTTTTCTTCAAGTAAATAACTTAAAGAAAGGACGTTATTAATTGATAGTTCTGTACTTTAAGTTAAAATCAAAATTTTATTCTTCAAGTAAATAACTTAAAGAATGGAAGTAATTAGTTTAAAGTTCTGTACTTTAAGTTAAAATCAAAATTCTTTTCGTCAAGTAAATAACTTAATGAATGGAAGTAATTAGTTTAAAGTTCTGTACTTTAAGTTAAAATCAAAATTCTTTTCTTCAAGCTAATAACTTAAAGAATGGAAGTTGTTAGTTTAAAGTTCTGTACTTTAAGTTAAAATCAAAATTCTTTTCTTCAAGTTAATAACTTAAAGAATGGAAGTTATTAGTTCAAAGTTCTGTACTTTTAGTTAAAATCAAAATTCTTTTCTTCAAGTTAATAACTTAAAGAATGGAAGTAGTTAGTTTAAAGTTCTGTACTTTAAGTTAAAATCAAAATTCTTTTCTTCAAGTTAATAACTTATAGAACGGAAGTTGTTAGTTTAAAGTTCTGTACTTTAAGTTAAAATCAAAATTCTTTTCGTCAAGTTAATAACTTAAAGAATGGAAGTTATTAGTTTAAAGTTCTGTACTTTAAGTTAAAATCAAAATTCTTTTTTTCAAGTTAATAACTTAAAGAATGGAAGTTGCTAGTTTAAAGTTCTGTACTTTAAGTTAAAATCAAAATTTTTTTCTTCAAGCTAATAACTTAAAAAATGGAAGTTGTTAGTTTAAAGTTTTGTACTTTAAGTTAAAATCAAAATTCTTTTCTTCAAGTTAATAACTTAAAGAATGGAAGTTGTTAGTTCAAAGTTCTGTACTTTAAGTTAAAATCAAAATTCTTTTCTTCTAGTTAATAACTTAAAGAATGGAAGTTGTTAGTTCAAAGTTCTGTACTTTAAGTTAAAAGCAAAATTCTTTTCTTCAAGTTAATAACTTAAAGAATGGAAGTAATTAGTTTAAAGTTCTGTACTTTAAGTTAAAATCAAAATTCTTTTCTTCTAGTTAATAACTTAAAGAACGGAAGTTGTTAGTTTAAAGTTCTGTAGTTTAAGTTAAAATCAAAATTTTTTCTTCAAGTTAATAACTTAAAGAATGGAAGTTGTTAGTTTAAAGTTCTGTACTTTAAGTTAAAATCAAAATTCTTTACTTCAAGCTAATAACTTAAAGAATGGAAGTTGTTAGTTTAAAGTTCTGTACTTTAAGTTAAAATCAAAATTTTTTCTTCAAGCTAATAACTTAAAGAATTGAAGTTGTTAGTTTAAAGTTCTGTACTTTAAGTTAAAATCATAATTCTTTTCTTCACGTTAATAACTTAAAGAATGGAAGTTGTTAGTTCAAAGTTCTGTACTTTAAGTTAAAATCAAAATTCTTTTCTTCAAGTTAATAACTTAAAGAATGGAAGTTGTTAGTTTAAAGTTCTGTACTTTAAGTTAAAATCAAAATTCGTTTCGTCAAGTTAATAACTTAAAGAATGGAAGTTATTAGTTTAAAGTTCGGTACTTTAAGTTAAAATCAATATTTGTTTCTTCAAGTTAATAACTTAAAAAATGGAAGTTGTTAGTTTAAAGTTCTGTACTTTAAGTTAAAATCAAAATTCTTTTCTTCAAGCTAATAACTTAAAGAATGGAAGTTGTTAGTTTAAAGTTCTGTACTTTAAGTTAAAATCAAAATTCTTTTCTTCAAGTTAATAACTTAAAGAATGGAAGTTGTTAGTTCAAAGTTCTGTACTTTAAGTTAAAATCAAAATTCTTTTCTTCAAGTTAATAACTTAAAGAATGGAAGTTGTTAGTTCAAAGTTCTGTACTTTAAGTTAAAATCAAAATTCTTTTCTTCAAGTTAATAACTTAAAGAATGGAAGTTGTAAGTTTAAAGTTCTGTACTTTAAGTTAAAATCAAAATTCTTTTCTGCAAGTAAATAACTTAAAAAATGGAAGTTGTTAGTTTAAAGTTCTGTACTTTAAGTTAAAATCAAAATTCTTTTCTTCAAGTAAATAACTTAAAGAATGGAAGTGATTAGTTTAAAGTTCTGTACTTTAAGTTAAAATCAAAATTCTTTTTTTCAAGTTAATAACTTAAAGAAAGGAAGTTGTTAGTTTAAAGTTCTGTACTTTAAGTTAAAATCAAAATTCTTTTCTGCAAGTAAATAACTTAAAAAATGGAAGTTGTTAGTTTATAGTTCTGTACTTTAAGTTAAAATCAAAATTCTTTTCTTCAAGCTAATAACTTAAAGAATGGAAGTTGTTAGTTTAAAGTTCTGTACTTTAAGTTAAAATCAAAATTCTTTTCTTCAAGTTAATAACTTAAAGAAAGGATGTTATTAATTGATAGTTCTGTACTTTAAGTTAAAATAAAAATTTTTTTCTTCAAGTAAATAACTTAAAGAATGGAAGTAATTAGTTTAAAGTTCTGTACTTTAAGTTAAAATCAAAATTCTTTTCTTCAAGTTAATAACTTAAAGAATTGAAGTTGTTAGTTCAAAGTTCTGTAGTATAAGTTAAAATCAAAATTCTTTTCTTCAAGTTAATAACTTAAAGAATGGAAGTTGTTAGTTCAAAGTTCTGTACTTTAAGTTAAAATCAAAATTCTTTTCTTCAAGTTAATAACTTAAAGAATGGAAGTTGTTAGTTTAAAGTTCTGTACTTTAAGTTAAAATCAAAATTCTTTTCTTCAAGTTAATAACTTAAAGAATGGAAGTTGTTAGTTTAAAGTTCTGTACTTTAAGCTAAAATCAAAATTCTTTTCTTCAAGTTAATAACTTAAAGAATGGAAGTTGTTAGTTTAAAGTTCTGTACTTTAAGTTAAAATCAAAATTCTTTTCTTCAAGTAAATAACTTAAAGAAAGGAAGTTATTAATTTAAAGTTCTGTACTTTAAGTTAAAATCACAATTCTTTTCGTCAAGTAAATAACTTAGTGAATGGAAGTAATTAGTTTAAAGTTCTGAACTTTAAGTTAAAATCAAAATTCTTTTCTTCAAGCTAATAACTTAAAGAATGGAAGTTGTTAGTTTAAAGTTCTGTACTTTAAGTTAAAATCAAAATTTTTTTCTTCAAGTTAATAACTTAAAGAATGGAAGTTGTTAGTTCAAAGTTCTGTACTTTAAGTTAAAATCGAAATTCTTTTCTTCAAGTTAATAACTTAAAGAATGGAAGTTGTTAGTTTAAAGTTCTGTACTTTAAGTTAAAATCAAAATTCTTTTCTTCGAGTTAATAACTTATAGAACGGAAGATGTTAGTTTAAAGTTCTGTACTTTAAGTTAAAATCAAAATTCTTTTCGTCAAGTTAATAACTTAAAGAATGGAAGTTATTAGTTTAAAGTTCTGCACTTTAAGTTAAAATCAAAATTCTTTTTTTCAAGTTAATAACTTAAAGAATGGAAGTTGCTAATTTAAAGTTCTGTACTTTAAGTTAAAATCAAAATTCTTTTCTTCAGGCTAATAACTTAAAGAATGGAAGTTGTTAGTTTAAAGTTTTGTACTTTAAGTTAAAATCAAAATTCTTTTCTTCAAGTTAATAACTTAAAGAATGGAAGTTGTTAGTTCAAAGTTCTGTACTTTAAGTTAAAATCAATATTCTTTTCTTCAGGTTAATAACTTAAAGAATGGAAGTTGTTAGTTCAAAGTTCTGTACTTTAACTTAAAAGCAAAATTCTTTTCTTCAAGTTAATAACTTAAAGAAAGGACGTTATTAATTGATAGTTCTGTACTTTAAGTTAAAATCAAAATTTTTTTCTTCAAGTAAATAACTTAAAGAATGGAAGTAATTAGTTTAAAGTTCTGTACTTTAAGTTAAAATCAAAATTCTTTTCTTCAAGTTAATAACTTAAAGAATTGAAGTTGTTAGTTCAAAGTTCTGTAGTTTAAGTTAAAATCAAAATTCTTTTCTTCAAGTTAATAACTTAAAGAATGGAAGTTGTTAGTTCAAAGTTCTGTACTTTAAGTTAAAATCAAAATTCTTTTCTTCAAGTTAATAACTTAAAGAAAGGATGTTATTAATTGATAGTTCTGTACTTTAAGTTAAAATAAAAATTTTTTTCTTCAAGTAAATAACTTAAAGAATGGAAGTAATTAGTTTAAAGTGCTGTACTTTAAGTTAAAATCAAAATTCTTTTCTTCTAGTTAATAACTTAAAGAATGGAAGTTGTTAGTTTAAAGTTCTGTACTTTAAGTTTAAATCAAAATTTTTTCTTCAAGTTAATAACTTAAAGAATGGAAGTTGTTAGTTTAAAGTTCTGTACTTTAAGTTAAAATCAAAATTCTTTTCTTCAAGTTAATAACTTAAAGAATGGAAGTTGTTAGTTTAAAGTTCTGTACTTTAAGTTAAAATCAAAATTCTTTTCTTCAAGTTAATAACTTAAAGAATGGAAGTTGTTAGTTCAAAGTTCTGTACTTTAAGTTAAAATCAAAATTCTTTTCTTCAAGTTAATAACTTAAAGAATGGAAGTTGTTAGTTCAAAGTTCTGTACTTTAAGTTAAAATCAAAATTCTTTTCTTCAAGTTAATAACTTAAAGAATGGAAGTAGTTAGTTTAAAGTTCTGTACTTTAAGTTAAAATCAAAATTCTTTTCTGCAAGTAAATAACTTAAAGAATGGAAGTTGTTAGTTTAAAGTTCTGTACTTTAAGTTAAACTCAAAATTCTTTTCTTCAAGTAAATAACTTAAAGAATGGAAGTTATTAGTTTAAAGTTCTGTGCTTTAAGTTAAAATCAAAATTTTTTCTTCAAGCTAATAACTTAAAGAATTGAAGTTGTTAGTTCAAAGTTCTGTAGTTTAAGTTAAAATCAAAATTCTTTTCTTCAAGTTAATAACTTAAAGAATGGAAGTTGTTAGTTCAAAGTTCTGTACTTTAAGTTAAAATCAAAATTCTTTTCTTCAAGTTAATAACTTAAAGAAAGGATGTTATTAATTGATAGTTCTGTACTTTAAGTTAAAATAAAAATTTTTTTCTTCAAGTAAATAACTTAAAGAATGGAAGTAATTAGTTTAAAGTTCTGTACTTTAAGTTAAAATCAAAATTCTTTTCTTCTAGTTAATAACTTAAAGAATGGAAGTTGTTAGTTTAAAGTTCTGTACTTTAAGTTAAAATCAAAATTCTTTTCTGCAAGTAAATAACTTAAAGAATGGAAGTTGTTAGGTTAAAGTTCTGTACTTTAAGTTAAAATCAAAATTCTTTTCTTCAAGTTAATAACTTAAAGAATGGAAGTTGTTAGTTTAAAGTTCTGTACTTTAAGTTAAAATCAAAATTCTTTTCTTCAAGTTAATAACTTAAAGAATGGAAGTTGTTAGTTCAAAGTTCTGTACTTTAAGTTAAAATCAAAATTCTTTTTTTCAAGTTAATAACTTAAAGAATGGAAGTTGTTAGTTCAAAGTTCTGTACTTTAAGTTAAAATCAAAATTCTTTTCTTCAAGTTAATAACTTAAAGAATGGAAGTTGTTAGTTTAAAGTTCTGTACTTTAAGTTAAAATCAAAATTCTTTTCTGCAAGTAAATAACTTAAAGAATGGAAGTTGTTAGTTTAAAGTTCTGTACTTTAAGTTAAAATCAAAATTCTTTTCTTCAAGTAAATAACTTAAAGAATGGAAGTTATTAGTTTAAAGTTCTGTACTTTAAGTTAAAATCAAAATTCTTTTTTTCAAGTTAATAACTTAAAGAATGGAAGTTGTTAGTTTATAGTTCTGTACTTTAAGTTAAAATCAAAATTCTTTTCTTCAAGCTAATAACTTAAAGAATGGAAGTTGTTAGTTTAAAGTTCTGTACTTTAAGTTAAAATCAAAATTTTTTCTTCAAGCTAATAACTTAAAGAATTGAAGTTGTTAGTTCAAAGTTCTGTAGTTTAAGTTAAAATCAAAATTCTTTTCTTCAAGTTAATAACTTAAAGAATGGAAGTTGTTAGTTCAAAGTTCTGTACTTTAAGTTAAAAGCAAAATTCTTTTCTTCAAGTTAATAACTTAAAGAAAGGACGTTATTAATTGATAGTTCTGTACTTTAAGTTAAAATCAAAATTTTTTTCTTCAAGTAAATAACTTAAAGAATGGAAGTAATTAGTTTAAAGTTCTGTACTTTAAGTTAAAATCAAAATTCTTTTCTTCTAGTTAATAACTTAAAGAATGGAAGTTGTTAGTTTAAAGTTCTGTACTTTAAGTTAAAATCAAAATTTTTTCTTCAAGTTAATAACTTAAAGAATGGAAGTTGTTAGTTTCAAGTTCTGTACTTTAAGTTAAAATCAAAATTCTTTTCTTCAAGTTAATAACTTAAAGAATGGAAGTTGTTAGTTTAAAGTTCTGTACTTTAAGTTAAAATCAAAATTCTTTTCTTCAAGTAAATAACTTAAAGAAAGGAAGTTATTAATTTAGAGTTCTGTACTTTAAGTTAAAATCACAATTCTTTTCGTCAAGTAAATAACTTAGTGAATGGAAGTAATTAGTTTAAAGTTCTGTACTTTAAGTTAAAATCAAAATTCTTTTCTTCAAGCTAATAACTTAAAGAATGAAAGTTGTTAGTTTAAAGTTCTGTACTATAAATTAAAATCAAAATTCTTTTCTACTAGTTAATAACTTAAAGAATGGAAGTTGTTAGTTTAAAGTTTTGTACTTTAAGTTAAAATCAAAATTCTTTTCTTCAAGTTAATAACTTAAAGAATGGAAGTTGTTAGTACAAAGTTCTGTACTTTAAGTTAAAATCAAAATTCTTTTCTTCAAGTTAATAACTTAAAGAATGGAAGTTGTTAGTTCAAAGTTCTGTACTTTAAGTTAAAAGCAAAATTCTTTTCTTCAAGTTAATAACTTAAAGAAAGGACGTTATTAATTGATAGTTCTGTACTTTAAGTTAAAATCAAAATTTTTTTCTTCAAGTAAATAACTTAAAGAATGGAAGTAATTAGTTTAAAGTTCTGTACTTTAAGTTAAAATCAAAATTCTTTTCTTCTAGTTAATAACTTAAAGAATGGAAGTTGTTAGTTTAAAGTTCTGTACTTTAAGTTAAAATCAAAATTTTTTCTTCAAGTTAATAACTTAAAGAATGGAAGTTGTTAGTTTCAAGTTCTGTACTTTAAGTTAAAATCAAAATTCTTTTCTTCAAGTTAATAACTTAAAGAATGGAAGTTGTTAGTTTAAAGTTCTGTACTTTAAGTTAAAATCAAAATTCTTTTCTTCAAGTAAATAACTTAAAGAAAGGAAGTTATTAATTTAGAGTTCTGTACTTTAAGTTAAAATCACAATTCTTTTCGTCAAGTAAATAACTTAGAGAATGGAAGTAATTAGTTTAAAGTTCTGTACTTTAAGTTAAAATCAAAATTATTTTCTTCAAGCTAATAACTTAAAGAATGAAAGTTGTTAGTTTAAAGTTCTGTACTATAAATTAAAATCAAAATTCTTTTCTACTAGTTAATAACTTAAAGAATGGAAGTTGTTAGTTCAAAGTTCTGTACTTTAAGTTAAAATCAAAATTCTTTTCTTTAAGTTAATAACTTAAAGAATGGAAGTTGTTAGTTCAAAGCTCTGTACTTTAAGTTAAAATCGAAATTCTTTTCTTCAAGTTAATAACTTAAAGAATGGAAGTTGTTAGTTTAAAGTTCTGTACTTTAAGTTAAAATCAAAATTCTTTTCTTCAAGCTAATAACTTAAAGAATGGAAGTTGTTAGTTTAAAGTTCTGTACTTTAAGTTAAAATCAAAATTTTTTCTTCAAGCTAATAACTTAAAGAATTGAAGTTGTAAGTTTAAAGTTCTGTACTTTAAGTTAAAATCATAATTCTTTTTTTCAAGTTAATAACTTAAAGAATGGAAGTTGTTAGTTCAAAGTTCTGTACTTTAAGTTAAAATCAAAATTCTTTTCTTCAAGTTAATAACTTAAAGAATGGAAGTTGTTAGTTTAAAGTTCTGTACTTTAAGTTAAAATCAAAATTCTTTTCGTCAAGTTAATAACTTAAAGAATGGAAGTTATTAGTTTAAAGTTCTGTACTTTAAGTTAAAATCAATATTTGTTTCTTCTAGTTAATAACTTAAAGAATGGAAGTTGTTAGTTTAAAGTTCTGTACTTTAAGTTAAAATCAAAATTCTTTTCTGCAAGTAAATAACTTAAAGAATGGAAGTTGTTAGTTTAAAGTTCTGTACTTTAAGTTAAAATCAAAATTCTTTTCTTCAAGTAAATAACTTAAAGAATGGAAGTGATTAGTTTAAAGTTCTGTACTTTAAGTTAAAATCAAAATTCTTTTTTTCAAGTTAATAACTTAAAGAATGGAAGTTGTTAGTTTATAGTTCTGTACTTTAAGTTAAAATCAAAATTCTTTTCTTCAAGCTAATAACTTAAAGAATGGAAGTTGTTAGTTTAAAGTTCTGTACTTTAAGTTAAAATCAAAATTCTTTTCTTCAAGTTAATAACTTAAAGAAAGGATGTTATTAATTGATAGTTCTGTACTTTAAGTTAAAATAAAAATTTTTTTCTTCAAGTAAATAACTTAAAGAATGGAAGTTGTTAGTTCAAAGTTCTGTACTTTAAGTTAAAAGCAAAATTCTTTTCTTCAAGTTAATAACTTAAAGAAAGGACGTTATTAATTGATAGTTCTGTACTTTAAGTTAAAATCAAAATTTTTTTCTTCAAGTAAATAACTTAAAGAATGGAAGTAATTAGTTTAAAGTTCTGTACTTTAAGTTAAAATCAAAATTCTTTTCTTCTAGTTAATAACTTAAAGAATGGAAGTTGTTAGTTTAAAGTTCTGTACTTTAAGTTAAAATCAAAATTTTTTCTTCAAGTTAATAACTTAAAGAATGGAAGTTGTTAGTTTCAAGTTCTGTACTTTAAGTTAAAATCAAAATTCTTTTCTTCAAGTTAATAACTTAAAGAATGGAAGTTGTTAGTTTAAAGTTCTGTACTTTAAGTTAAAATCAAAATTCTTTTCTTCAAGTAAATAACTTAAAGAAAGGAAGTTATTAATTTAGAGTTCTGTACTTTAAGTTAAAATCACAATTCTTTTCGTCAAGTAAATAACTTAGTGAATGGAAGTAATTAGTTTAAAGTTCTGTACTTTAAGTTAAAATCAAAATTCTTTTCTTCAAGCTAATAACTTAAAGAATGAAAGTTGTTAGTTTAAAGTTCTGTACTATAAATTAAAATCAAAATTCTTTTCTACTAGTTAATAACTTAAAGAATGGAAGTTGTTAGTTTAAAGTTTTGTACTTTAAGTTAAAATCAAAATTCTTTTCTTCAAGTTAATAACTTAAAGAATGGAAGTTGTTAGTACAAAGTTCTGTACTTTAAGTTAAAATCAAAATTCTTTTCTTCAAGTTAATAACTTAAAGAATGGAAGTTGTTAGTTCAAAGTTCTGTACTTTAAGTTAAAAGCAAAATTCTTTTCTTCAAGTTAATAACTTAAAGAAAGGACGTTATTAATTGATAGTTCTGTACTTTAAGTTAAAATCAAAATTTTTTTCTTCAAGTAAATAACTTAAAGAATGGAAGTAATTAGTTTAAAGTTCTGTACTTTAAGTTAAAATCAAAATTCTTTTCTTCTAGTTAATAACTTAAAGAATGGAAGTTGTTAGTTTAAAGTTCTGTACTTTAAGTTAAAATCAAAATTTTTTCTTCAAGTTAATAACTTAAAGAATGGAAGTTGTTAGTTTCAAGTTCTGTACTTTAAGTTAAAATCAAAATTCTTTTCTTCAAGTTAATAACTTAAAGAATGGAAGTTGTTAGTTTAAAGTTCTGTACTTTAAGTTAAAATCAAAATTCTTTTCTTCAAGTAAATAACTTAAAGAAAGGAAGTTATTAATTTAGAGTTCTGTACTTTAAGTTAAAATCACAATTCTTTTCGTCAAGTAAATAACTTAGAGAATGGAAGTAATTAGTTTAAAGTTCTGTACTTTAAGTTAAAATCAAAATTATTTTCTTCAAGCTAATAACTTAAAGAATGAAAGTTGTTAGTTTAAAGTTCTGTACTATAAATTAAAATCAAAATTCTTTTCTACTAGTTAATAACTTAAAGAATGGAAGTTGTTAGTTCAAAGTTCTGTACTTTAAGTTAAAATCAAAATTCTTTTCTTTAAGTTAATAACTTAAAGAATGGAAGTTGTTAGTTCAAAGCTCTGTACTTTAAGTTAAAATCAATATTTGTTTCTTCTAGTTAATAACTTAAAGAATTGAAGTTGTTAGTTCAAAGTTCTGTAGTTTAAGTTAAAATCAAAATTCTTTTCTTCAAGTTAATAACTTAAAGAATGGAAGTTGTTAGTTCAAAGTTCTGTACTTAAAGTTAAAATCAAAATTCTTTTCTTCAAGTTAATAACTTAAAGAAAGGACGTTATTAATTGATAGTTCTGTACTTTAAGTTAAAATAAAAATTTTTTTCTTCAAGTAAATAACTTAAAGAATGGAAGTAATTAGTTTAAAGTTCTGTACTTTAAGTTAAAATCAAAATTCTTTTCTTCTAGTTAATAACTTAAAGAATGGAAGTTGTTAGTTTAAAGTTCTGTACTTTAAGTTAAAATCAAAATTTTTTCTTCAAGTTAATAACTTAAAGAATGGAAGTTGTTAGTTTAAACTTCTGTACTTTAAGTTAAAATCAAAATTCTTTTCTTCAAGTAAACAACTTAAAGAATGGAAGTTATTAGTTTAAAGTTCTGTACTTTAAATTAAAATCAAAATTCTTTTTTTCAAGTTAATAACTTAAAGAATGGAAGTTGTTAGTTTATAGTTCTGTACTTTAAGTTAAAATCAAAATTCTTTTCTTCAAGCTAATAACTTAAAGAATGGAAGTTGTTAGTTTAAAGTTCTGTACTTTAAGTTAAAATCAAAATTTTTTCTTCAAGCTAATAACTTAAAGAATTGAAGTTGTTAGTTCAAAGTTCTGTAGTTTAAGTTAAAATCAAAATTCTTTTCTTCAAGTTAATAACTTAAAGAATGGAAGTTGTTAGTTCAAAGTTCTGTACTTAAAGTTAAAATCAAAATTCTTTTCTTCAAGTTAATAACTTAAAGAAAGGACGTTATTAATTGATAGTTCTGTACTTTAAGTTAAAATAAAAATTTTTTTCTTCAAGTAAATAACTTAAAGAATGGAAGTAATTAGTTTAAAGTTCTGTACTTTAAGTTAAAATCAAAATTCTTTTCTTCTAGTTAATAACTTAAAGAATGGAAGTTGTTAGTTTAAAGTTCTGTACTTTAAGTTAAAATCAAAATTTTTTCTTCAAGTTAATAACTTAAAGAATGGAAGTTGTTAGTTTAAAGTTCTGTACTTTAAGTTAAAATCAAAATTTTTTCTTCAAGTTAATAACTTAAAGAATGGAAGTTGTTAGTTTAAAGTTCTGTACTTTAAGTTAAAATCAAAATTCTTTTCTTCAAGTTAATAACTTAAAGAATGGAAGTTGTTAGTTTAAAGTTCTGTACTTTAAGTTAAAATCAAAATTCTTTTCTTCAAGTTAATAACTTAAAGAATGGAAGTTGTTAGTTCAAAGTTCTGTACTTTAAGTTAAAATCAAAATTCTTTTCTTCAAGTTAATAACTTAAAGAATGGAAGTTGTTAGTTTAAAGTTCTGTACTTTAAATTAAAATTAAAATTCTTTTCTGTAAGTAAATAACTTAAAGAATGGAAGTTGTTAGTTTAAAGTTCTGTACTTTAAGTTAAAATCAAAATTCTTTTCTGCAAGTAAATAACTTAAAGAATGGAAGTTGTTAGTTTAAAGTTCTGTACTTTAAGTTAAAATCAAAATTCTTTTCTTCAAGTAAATAACTTAAAGAATGGAAGTTATTAGTTTAAAGTTCTGTACTTTAAGTTAAAATCAAAATTTTTTCTTCAAGCTAATAACTTAAAGAATTGAAGTTGTTAGTTCAAAGTTCTGTAGTTTAAGTTAAAATCAAAATTCTTTTCTTCAAGTTAATAACTTAAAAAATGGAAGTTGTTAGTTCAAAGTTCTGTACTTTAAGTTAAAATCAAAATTCTTTTCTTCAAGTAAATAACTTAAAGAAAGGATGTTATTAATTGATAGTTCTGTACTTTAAGTTAAAATAAAAATTTTTTTCTTCAAGTAAATAACTTAAAGAATGGAAGTAATTAGTTTAAAGTTCTGTACTTTAAGTTAAAATCAAAATTATTTTCTTCTAGTTAATAACTTAAAGAATGGAAGTTGTTAGTTTAAAGTTCTGTACTTTAAGTTAAAATCAAAATTTTTTCTTCAAGTTAATAACTTAAAGAATGGAAGTTGTTAGTTTAAAGTTCTGTACTTTAAGTTAAAATCAAAATTCTTTTCTTCAAGTTAATAACTTAAAGAATGGAAGTTGTTAGTTTAAAGTTCTGTACTTTAAGTTAAAATCAAAATTCTTTTCTTCAAGTTAATAACTTAAAGAATGGAAGTTGTTAGTTCAAAGTTCTGTACTTTAAGTTAAAATCAAAATTCTTTTCTTCAAGTTAATAACTTAAAGAATGGAAGTTGTTAGTTCAAAGTTCTGTACTTTAAGTTAAAATCAAAATTCTTTTCTTCAAGTTAATAACTTAAAGAATGGAAGTTGTTAGTTTAAAGTTCTGTACTTTAAGTTAAAATCAAAATTCTTTTCTGCAAGTAAATAACTTAAAGAATGGAAGTTGTTAGTTTAAAGTTCTGTACTTTAAGTTAAAATCAAAATTCTTTTCTTCAAGTAAATAACTTAAAGAATGGAAGTTATTAGTTTAAAGTTCTGTACTTTAAGTTAAAATCAAAATTCTTTTTTTCAAGTTAATAACTTAAAGAATGGAAGTTGTTAGTTTATAGTTCTGTACTTTAAGTTAAAATCAAAATTCTTTTCTTCAAGCTAATAACTTAAAGAATGGAAGTTGTTAGTTTAAAGTTCTGTACTTTAAGTTAAAATCAAAATTTTTTCTTCAAGCTAATAACTTAAAGAATTGAAGTTGTTAGTTCAAAGTTCTGTAGTTTAAGTTAAAATCAAAATTCTTTTCTTCAAGTTAATAACTTAAAGAATGGAAGTTGTTAGTTCAAAGTTCTGTACTTAAAGTTAAAATCAAAATTCTTTTCTTCAAGTTAATAACTTAAAGAAAGGACGTTATTAATTGATAGTTCTGTGCTTTAAGTTAAAATAAAAATTTTTTTCTTCAAGTAAATAACTTAAAGAATGGAAGTAATTAGTTTAAAGTTCTGTACTTTAAGTTAAAATCAAAATTCTTTTCTTCTAGTTAATAACTTAAAGAATGGAAGTTATTAGTTTAAAGTTCTGTACTTTAAGTTAAAATCAAAATTTTTTCTTCAAGTTAATAACTTAAAGAATGGAAGTTGTTAGTTTAAAGTTCTGTACTTTAAGTTAAAATCAAAATTCTTTTCTTCAAGTTAATAACTTAAAGAATGGAAGTTGTTAGTTTAAAGTTCTGTACTTTAAGTCAAAATCAAAATTCTTTTCTTCATGTAAATAACTTAAAGAAAGGAAGTTATTAATTTAAAGTTCTGTACTTTAAGTTAAAATCACAATTCATTTCGTCAAGTAAATAACTTAGTGAATGGAAGTAATTAGTTTAAAGTTCTGTACTTTAAGTTAAAATCAAAATTCTTTTCTTCAAGCTAATAACTTAAAGAATGGAAGTTGTTAGTTTAAAGTTCTGTACTTTAAGTTAAAATCAAAATTCTTTTCTACAAGTTAATAAATTAAAGAATGGAAGTTGTTAGTTCAAAGTTCTGTACTTAAAGTTAAAATCAAAATTCTTTTCTTCAAGTTAATAACTTAAAGAAAGGACGTTATTAATTGATAGTTCTGTACTTTAAGTTAAAATAAAAATTTTTTTCTTCAAGAAAATAACTTAAAGAATGGAAGTAATTAGTTTAAAGTTCTGTACTTTAAGTTAAAATCAAAATTCTTTTCTTCAAGTTAATAACTTAAAGAACGGAAGTTGTAAGTTTAAAGTTCTGTACTTTAAGTTAAAATCAAAATTCTGTTCTTCAAGTAAATAACTTAAAGAATGGAAGTTATTAGTTTAAAGTTCTGTACTTTAAGTTAAAATCAAAATTCTTTTTTTCAAGTTAATAACTTAAAGAATTGAAGTTGTTAGTTCAAAGTTCTGTAGTTTAAGTTAAAATCAAAATTCTTTTCTTCAAGTTAATAACTTATAGAATGGAAGTTGTTAGTTCAAAGTTCTGTACTTTAAGTTAAAATCAAAATTCTTTTCTTCAAGTTAATAACTTAAAGAAAGGACGTTATTAATTGATAGTTCTGTACTTTAAGTTAAAATAAAAATTTTTTTCTTCAAGTAAATAACTTAAAGAATGGAAGTAATTAGTTTAAAGTTCTGTACTTTAAGTTAAAATCAAAATTCTTTTCTTCTAGTTAATAACTTAAAGAATGGAAGTTGTTAGTTTAAAGTTCTGTACTTTAAGTTAAAATCAAAATTTTTTCTTCAAGTTAATAACTTAAAGAATGGAAGTTGTTAGTTTAAAGTTCTGTACTTTAAGTTAAAATCAAAATTCTTTTCTTCAAGTTAATAACTTAAAGAATGGAAGTTGTTAGTTTAAAGTTCTGTACTTTAAGTTAAAATCAAAATTCTTTTCTTCAAGTAAATAACTTAAAGAAAGGAAGTTATGAATTTAAAGTTCTGTACTTTAAGTTAAAATCACAATTCTTTTCGTCAAGTAAATAACTTAGTGAATGGAAGTAATTAGTTTAAAGTTCTGTACTTTAAGTTAAAATCAAAATTCTTTTCTTCAAGCTTATAACTTAAAGAATGGAAGTTGTTAGTTTAAAGTTCTGTACTTTAAGTTAAAATCAAAATTCTTTTCTACAAGTTAATAAATTAAAGAATGGAAGTTGTTAGTTCAAAGTTCTGTACTTTAAGTTAAAATCAAAATTCTTTTCTTCAAGTTAATAACTTAAAGAATGGAAGTTGTTAGTTCAAAGCTCTGTACTTTAAGTAAAAAACTTCTTCTCGCCCCAACAATAACAATAGAAAAAACTTCTCGGGTAATGGGGAGGACTAAATAAAACACAATTGCTTCGAATCGACTAGTTTCGGTCAAAACTTGACCATCTTCAGGCTATAATAGGGAAAAATATATAATTAGCTACAGATTCGAAAGTGTAAAAGAGTTACTGCGTCACCTCTCGATGCAGATGTAATATGTGAATTGATGTCGTAAACTGATCCAACAATCGGGTAAAAAACGGACATTATGTGGCGTCCAATGTGTAGGTAGTAGTCATGAATTAAAACGATTGAACTATTAATTATAAAAGCAGGTAGAACCGCTGAAAACCATATAAATACGTACAAAAATAACAATAGATAAAAATATGTAAAACACAAACTAGTAACAAATCAAAAACACTATAAATTAAACGTGATAAAGTAAAATAATATCAAATACCAATTTGAATTGCCGCAAATGTCGTGCATGCGCCATCTAATGGCGGAATGAGGGACGCAGTATGTAAACAAACTACAAAATACAAGAGAAAAACAATAACAAATGTCAAAGCGAAGAATTGTGTTAACTTTTTTTGGTCTTTCTGTGGAAGATAGTAAGCAGGGATTTGAACGCTGTATTCATCTGCTCAAAATCAGTGATTTTGTTGACATTGTTGTCGGTGGTGATCACGTAGGAGGACTCTAAAAACAATTTGATTGTTTGATTGTTGACAATTTGATTTGTTACTAGTTTGTGTTTTACATATTTTTATCTATTGTTATTTTTGTACGTATTTATATGGTTTTCAGCGGTTCTACCTGCTTTTATAATTAATAGTTCAATCGTTTTAATTCATGACTACTACCTACACATTGGACGCCACATAATGTCCGTTTTTTACCCGATTGTTGGATCAGTTTACGACATCAATTCACATATTACATCTGCATCGAGAGGTGACGCAGTAACTCTTTTACACTTTCGAATCTGTAGCTAATTATATATTTTTCCCTATTATAGCCTGAAGATGGTCAAGTTTTGACCGAAACTAGTCGATTCGAAGCAATTGTGTTTTATTTAGTCCTCCCCATTACCCGAGAAGTTTTTTCTACTCTGTACTTTAAGTTAAAATCGAAATTCTTTTCTTCAAGTTAATAACTTAAAGAATGGAAGTTGTTAGTTTAAAGTTCTGTACTTTAAGTTAAAATCAAAATTCTTTTCTTCAAGTTAATAACTTAAAGAACGGAAGTTGTAAGTTTAAAGTTCTGTACTTTAAGTTAAAATCAAAATTCTTTTCTTCAAGTTAATAACTTAAAGAATGGAAGTTGTTAGTTTAAAGTTCTGTACTTTAAGTTTAAATCAAAATTCTTTTCTTCAAGTTAATAACTTAAAGAATGGAAGTTGTTAGTTTATAGTTCTGTACTTTAAGTTAAAATCAAAATTCTTTTCTTCAAGCTAATAACTTAAAGAATGGAAGTTGTTAGTTTAAAGTTCTGTACTTTAAGTTAAAATCAAAATTTTTTCTTCATGCTAATAACTTAAAGAATTGAAGTTGTTAGTTTAAAGTTCTGTACTTTAAGTTAAAATCATAATTCTTTTCTTCAAGTTAATAACTTAAAGAATGGAAGTTGTTAGTTCAAAGTTCTGTACTTTAAGTTAAAATCAAAATTCTTTTCTTCAAGTTAATAACTTAAAGAATGGAAGTTGTTAGTTTAAAGTTCTGTACGTATAGTTAAAATCAAAATTCTTTTCGTCAAGTTAATAACTTAAAGAATGGAAGTTATTAGTTTAAAGTTCTGTACTTTAAGTTAAAATCAATATTTGTTTCTTCAAGTTAATAACTTAAAAAATGGAAGTTGTTAGTTTAAAGTTCTGTACTTTAAGTAAAAATCAAAATTCTTTTCTTCAAGCTAATAACTTAAAGAATGGAAGTTGTTAGTTTAAAGTTCTGTACTTTAAGTTAAAATCAAAATTCTTTTCTTCAAGTTAATAACTTAAAGAATGGAAGTTGTTAGTTAAAAAGTTCTGTACTTTAAGTTAAAATCAAAATTCTTTTCTTCAAGTTAATAACTTAAAGAATGGAAGTTGTTAGTTCAAAGTTCTGTACTTTAAGTTAAAATCAAAATTCTTTTCTTCAAGTTAATAACTTAAAGAATGGAAGTTGTTAGTTCAAAGTTCTGTACTTTAAGTTAAAATAAAAATTCTTTTCTTCAAGTTAATAACTTAAAGAATGGAAGTTGTTAGTTTAAAGTTCTGTACTTTAAGTTAAAATCAAAATTCTTTTCGTCAAGTAAATAACTTAATGAACGGAAGTAATTAGTTTAATGTTCTGTACTTTAAGTTAAAATCAAAACTCTTTTCTTCAAGTTAATAACTTAAAAAATGGAAGTTGTTAGTTCAAAGTTCTGTACTTTAAGTTAAAATCAAAATTCTTTTCTTCAAGTAAATAACTTAAAGAAAGGACGTTATTAATTGATAGTTCTGTACTTTAAGTTAAAATCAAAATTTTTTTCTTCAAGTAAATAACTTAAAGAATGGAAGTAATTAGTTTAAAGTTCTGTACTTTAAGTTAAAATCAAAATTCTTTTCTACTAGTTAATAACTTAAAGAATGAAAGTTGTTAGTTTAAAGTTCTGTACTTTAAGTTAAAATCAAAATTTTTTCTTCAAGTTAATAACTTAAAGAATGGAAGTTGTTAGTTTAAAGTTCTGTACTTTAAGTTAAAATCAAAATTCTTTTCTTCAAGTTAATAACTTAAAGAATGGAAGTTGTTAGATTAAAGTTCTGTACTTTAAGTTAAAATCAAAATTCTTTTCTTCAAATAAATAACTTAAAGAAAGGAAGTTATTAATTTAAAGTTCTGTACTTTAAGTTAAAATCAAAATTCTTTTCTTCAAGTTAATAACTTAAAGAATGGAAGTTGTTAGTTCAAAGTTCTGTACTTTAAGTTAAAATCAAAATTCTTTTCTTCAAGTTAATAACTTAAAGAAAGGACGTTATTAATTGATAGTTCTGTACTTTAAGTTAAAATCAAAATTTTTTTCTTCTTCTTAAGTAAATAACTTAAAGAATGGAAGTAATTAGTTTAAAGTTCTGTACTTTAAGTTAAAATCAAAATTCTTTTCTTCTAGTTAATAACTTAAAGAATGGAAGTTGTTAGTTTAAAGTTCTGTACTTTAAGTTAAAATCAAAATTTTTTCTTCAAGTTAATAACTTAAAGAATGGAAGTTGTTAGTTTAAAGTTCTGTACTTTAAGCTAAAATCAAAATTCTTTTCTTCAAGTTAATAACTTAAAGAATGGAAGTTGTTAGTTTAAAGTTCTGTACTTTAAGTTAAAATCAAATTTCTTTTCTTCAAGTAAATAACTTAAAGAAAGGAAGTTATTAATTTAAAGTTCTGTACTTTAAGTTAAAATCACAATTCTTTTCGTCAAGTAAATAACTTAGTGAATGGAAGTAATTAGTTTAAAGTTCTGTACTTTAAGTTAAAATCAAATTTCTTTTCTTCAAGCTAATAACTTAAAGAATGGAAGTTGTTAGTTTAAAGTTCTGTACTTTAAGTTAAAATCAAAATTCTTTTCTTCAAGTTAATAACTTAAAGAATGGAAGTTGTTAGTTCAAAGTTCTGTACTTTAAGTTAAATTCAAAATTCTTTTCTTCAAGTTAATAACTTAAACAATGGAAGTTGTTAGTTCAAAGCTCTGTACTTTAAGTTAAAATCAAAATTCTTTTCTTCAAGCTAATAACTTAAAGAATTGAAGTTGTTAGTTTAAAGTTCTGTACTTTAAGTTAAAATCATAATTCTTTTCTTCAAGCTAATAACTTAAAGAATGGAAGTTGTTAGTTCAAAGTTCTGTACTTTCAGTTAAAATAAAAATTCGTTTCTTCAAGTTAATAACTTAAAGAATGGAAGTTGTTAGTTTAAAGTTCTGTACTTTAAGTTAAAATCAAAATTCTTTTTTTCAAGTTAATAACTTAAAGAATGGAAGTTGTTAGTTTAAAGTTCTGTACTTTAAGTTAAAATCAAAATTCATTTCTTCAAGTAAATAACTTAAAGAAAGGAAGCTATTAATTTAAAGTTCTGTACTTTAAGTAAAATTCAAAAATCTTTTCTTCTAGTTAATAACTTAAAGAATGGAAGTTGTTAGTTTAAAGTTCTGTACTTTAAGTTAAAATCAAAATTATTTGCTTCAAGTAAATAACTTAAAGAAAGGAAGTTATTAATTTAAAGTTCTGTACTTTAAGTTAAAATCAAAATTCTTTTCTTCTAGGTAATAACTTAAAGAATGGAAGTTGTTAGTTTAAAGTTCTGTACTTTAAGTTAAAATCAAAATTTTTTCTTCAAGTTAATAACTTAAAGAATGGAAGTTGTTAGTTTAAAGTTCTGTACTTTAAGCTAAAATCAAAATTCTTTTCTTCAAGTTAATAACTTAAAGAATGGAAGTTGTTAGTTTAAAGTTCTGTACTTTAAGTTAAAATCAAATTTCTTTTCTTCAAGTAAATAACTTAAAGAAAGGAAGTTATTAATTTAAAGTTCTGTACTTTAAGTTAAAATCACAATTCTTTTCGTCAAGTAAATAACTTAGTGAATGGAAGTAATTAGTTTAAAGTTCTGTACTTTAAGTTAAAATCAAATTTCTTTTCTTCAAGCTAATAACTTAAAGAATGGAAGTTGTTAGTTTAAAGTTCTGTACTTTAAGTTAAAATCAAAATTCTTTTCTTCAAGTTAATAACTTAAACAATGGAAGTTGTTAGTTCAAAGCTCTGTACTTTAAGTTAAAATCGAAATTCTTTTCTTCAAGTTAATAACTTAAAGAATGGAAGTTGTTAGTTTAAAGTTCTGTACTTTAAGTTAAAATCAAAATTCATTTCTTCAAGTTAATAACTTAAAGAACGGAAGTTGTAAGTTTAAAGTTCTGTACTTTAAGTTAAAATCAAAATTCTTTTCTTCAAGTTAATAACTTAAAGAATGGAAGTTGTTAGTTTAAAGTTCTGTACTTTAAGTTTAAATCAAAATTCTTTTCTTCAAGTTAATAACTTAAAGAATGGAAGTTGTTAGTTTATAGTTCTGTACTTTAAGTTAAAATCAAAATTCTTTTCTTCAAGCTAATAACTTAAATAATGGAAGTTGTTAGTTTAAAGTTCTGTACTTTAAGTTAAAATCAAAATTTTTTCTTCAAGCTAATAACTTAAAGAATTGAAGTTGTTAGTTTAAAGTTCTGTACTTTAAGTTAAAATCATAATTCTTTTCTTCAAGCTAATAACTTAAAGAATGGAAGTTGTTAGTTCAAAGTTCTGTACTTTAAGTTAAAATAAAAATTCGTTTCTTCAAGTTAATAACTTAAAGAATGGAAGTTGTTAGTTTAAAGTTCTGTACTTTAAGTTAAAATCAAAATTCTTTTCTTCTAGTTAAATAACTTAAAGAATGGAAGTTGTTAGTTTAAAGTTCTGTACTTTAAGTTAAAATCAAAATTCATTTCTTCAAGTAAATAACTTAAAGAAAGGAAGCTATTAATTTAAAGTTCTGTACTTTAAGTAAAATTCAAAAATCTTTTCTTCTAGTTAATAACTTAAAGAAAGGAAGTTGTTAGTTTAAAGTTCTGTACTTTAAGTTAAAATCAAAATTCTTTGCTTCAAGTAAATAACTTAAAGAAAGGAAGTTATTAATTTAAAGTTCTGTACTTTAAGTTAAAATCAAAATTCTTTTCGTCAAGTAAATAACTTAAAGAATGGAAGTTGTTAGTTCAAAGTTCTGTACTTTAAGTTAAAATCAAAATTCTTTTCTTCAAGTTAATAAATTAAAGAATGGAAGTTGTTAGTTTAAAGTTCTGTACTTTAAGTTAAAATCAAAACTCTTTTCTCCAAGTTAATAACTTAAAGAATGGAAGTTGTTAGTTCAAAGTTCTGTACTTTAAGTTAAAATCAAAATTTTTTCTTCAAGTAAATAACTTTAAGAAAGGACGTTATTAATTGATAGTTCTGTACTTTAAGGTAAAATCAAAATTTATTTCTTCAAGTAAATAACTTAAAGAATGGAAGTAATTAGTTTAAAGTTCTGTACTTTAAGTTAAAATCAAAATTCTTTTCTTCTAGTTAAATAACTTAAAGAATGAAAGTTGTTAGTTTAAAGTTCTGTACTTTAAGTTAAAATCAAAATTTTTTCTTCTAGTTAATAACTTATAGAATGGAAGTTGTTAGTTTAAAGTTCTGTACTTTAAGTTAAAATCAAAATTCTTTTCTTCAAGTTAATAACTTAACGAATGGAAGTTGTTAGTTTAAAGTTCTGTACTTTAAGTTAAAATCAAAATTCTTTTCGTCAAGTAAATAACTTAATGAATGGAAGTAATTAGTTTAAAGTTCTGTACTTTAAATTAAAATCAAAATTCTTTTCTTCAAGTTAATAAATTAAAGAATGGCAGTTGTTAGTTGAAAGTTCTGTACTTTAAGTTAAAATCAAAATTCTTTTCTTCAAGTTAATAACTTAAAGAAAGGACGTTATTAATTGATAGTTCTGTACTTTAAGTTAAAATCAAAATTTTTTTCTTCAAGTAAATAACTTAAAGAATGGAAGTAATTAGTTTAAAGTTCTGTACTTTAAGTTAAAATCAAAATTCTTTTCTTCTAGTTAATAACTTAAAGAATGGAAGTTGTTAGTTTATAGTTCTGTACTTTAAGTTAAAATCAAAATTCTTTTCTTCAAGTTAATAACTTAAAGAATGGAAGTTGTTAGTTTAAAGTTCTGTACTTTAAGTTAAAGTCAAAATTCTTTTCAAAAGTAAATAACTTAAAGAAAAGAAGTTATTAATTTAAAGTTCTGTACTTTAAGTTAAAATCAAAATTCTTTTCGTAAAGTAAATAACTTAATGAATTGATGTAATTAGTTTAAAGTTCTGTACTTTAAGCTAAAATCAAAATGCTTTTCTTCAAGTTAATAAATTAAAGAATGGAAATTGTTAGTTTAAAGTTCTGTACTCTAAGTTAAAATCAAAATTCTTTTCTTCAAGTTAATAACTTAAAGAATGGAAGTTGTTAGTTCAAAGTTCTGTACTTTAAGTTAAAATCAAAATTCTTTTCTTCAAGTTAATAACTTAAAGAATGGAAGTTGTAAGTTTAAAGTTCTGTACTTTAAGTTAAAATCAATATTCTTTTCTTCAAGTAAATAAATTAAAGAATGGAAGTAATTAGTTTAAAGTTCAGTACTTTAAGTTAAAATCAAAATTCTTTTCTTCTAGTTAATAACTTAAAGAATGGAAGTTGTTAGTTTAAAGTTCTGTACTTTAAGTTAAAATCAAAATTCTTTTCTTCAAGTTAATAACTTAAAGAATGGAAGTTGTTAGTTTAAAGTTCTGTATTTTAAGTTAAAATCAAAATTCTTTTTTTCAAGTTAATAACTTAACGAATGGAAGTTGTTAGTTTAAAGTTCTGTACTTTAAGTTAAAATCAAAATTCTTTTCTTCAAGTTAATAAATTAAAGAATGGAAGTTGTTAGTTTAAAGTTCTGTACTTTAAGTTAAAATCAAAATTCTTTTCTTCTAGTTAATAACTTAAAGAATGGAAGTTGTTAGTTTAAAGTTCTGTACTTTAAGTTAAAATCAAAATTTTTTCTTCAAGTTAATAACTTAAAGAATGGAAGTTGTTAGTTTAAAGTTCTGTACTTTAAGTTAAAATCAAAATTCTTTTCTTCAAGTTAATAACTTAAAGAATGGAAGTTGTTAGTTTAAAGTTCTGTACTTTAAGTTAAAATCAAAATTCTTTTCTTCAAGTAAATAACTTAAAGAAAGGAAGTTATTAATTTAAAGTTCTGTACTTTAAGTTAAAATCACAATTCTTTTCGTCAAGTAAATAACTTAGTGAATGGAAGTAATTAGTTTAAAGTTCTGTACTTTAAGTTAAAATCAAAATTCTTTTCTTCAAGCTAATAACTTAAAGAATGGAAGTTGTTAGTTTAAAGTTCTGTACTTTAAGTTAAAATCAAAATTCTTTTCTACAAGTTAATAAATTAAAGAATGGAAGTTGTTAGTTCAAAGTTCTGTACTTTAAGTTAAAATCAAAATTCTTTTCTTCAAGTTAATAACTTAAAGAATGGAAGTTGTTAGTTCAAAGCTCTGTACTTTAAGTTAAAATCGAAATTCTTTTCTTCAAGTTAATAACTTAAAGAATGGAAGTTGTTAGTTTAAAGTTCTGTACTTTAAGTTAAAATCAAAATTCTTTTCTTCAAGTTAATAACTTAAAGAACGGAAGTTGTAAGTTTAAAGTTCTGTACTTTAAGTTAAAATCAAAATTCTTTTCTTCAAGTTAATAACTTACAGAATGGAAGTTGTTAGTTTAAAGTTCTGTACTTTAAGTTTAAATCAAAATTCTTTTCTTCAAGTTAATAACTTAAAGAATGGAAGTTGTTAGTTTATAGTTCTGTACTTTAAGTTAAAATCAAAATTCTTTTCTTCAAGCTAATAACTTAAAGAATGGAAGTTGTTAGTTTAAAGTTCTGTACTTTAAGTTAAAATCAAAATTTTTTCTTCAAGCTAATAACTTAAAGAATTGAAGTTGTTAGTTTAAAGTTCTGTACTTTAAGTTAAAATCATAATTCTTTTCTTCAAGTTAATAACTTAAAGAATGGAAGTTGTTAGTTCAAAGTTCTGTACTTTAAGTTAAAATCAAAATTCTTTTCTTCAAGTTAATAACTTAAAGAATGGAAGTTGTTAGTTTAAAGTTCTGTACGTTAAGTTAAAATCAAAATTCTTTTCGTCAAGTTAATAACTTAAAGAATGGAAGTTATTAGTTTAAAGTTCTGTACTTTAAGTTAAAATCAATATTTGTTTCTTCAAGTTAATAACTTAAAAAATGGAAGTTGTTAGTTTAAAGTTCTGTACTTTAAGTTAAAATCAAAATTCTTTTCTTCAAGCTAATAACTTAAAGAATGGAAGTTGTTAGTTTAAAGTTCTGTACTTTAAGTTAAAATCAAAATTCTTTTCTTCAAGTTAATAACTTAAAGAATGGAAGTTGTTAGTTAAAAAGTTCTGTACTTTAATTTAAAATCAAAATTCTTTTCTTCAAGTTAATAACTTAAAGAATGGAAGTTGTTAGTTCAAAGTTCTGTACTTTAAGTTAAAATCAAAATTCTTTTCTTCAAGTTAATAACTTAAAGAATGGAAGTTGTTAGTTCAAAGTTCTGTACTTTAAGTTAAAATCAAAATTCTTTTCTTCAAGTTAATAACTTAAAGAATGGAAGTTGTTAGTTTAAAGTTCTGTACTTTAAGTTAAAATCAAAATTCTTTTCGTCAAGTAAATAACTTAATGAACGGAAGTAATTAGTTTAATGTTCTGTACTTTAAGTTAAAATCAAAATTCTTTTCTTCAAGTTAATAAATTAAAGAATGGAAGTTGTTAGTTTAAAGTTCTGTATTTTAAGTTAAAATCAAAACTCTTTTCTTCAAGTTAATAACTTAAAAAATGGAAGTTGTTAGTTCAAAGTTCTGTACTTTAAGTTAAAATCAAAATTCTTTTCTTCAAGTAAATAACTTAAAGAAAGGACGTTATTAATTGATAGTTCTGTACTTTAAGTTAAAATCAAAATTTTTTTCTTCAAGTAAATAACTTAAAGAATGGAAGTAATTAGTTTAAAGTTCTGTACTTTAAGTTAAAATCAAAATTCTTTTCTTCTAGTTAATAACTTAAAGAATGGAAGTTGTTAGTTTAAAGTTCTGTACTTTAAGTTAAAATCAAAATTTTTTCTTCAAGTTATTAACTTAAAGAATGGAAGTTGTTAGTTTAAAGTTCTGTACTTTAAGTTAAAATCAAAATTCTTTTCTTCAAGTTAATAACTTAAAGAATGGAAGTTGTTAGATTAAAGTTCTGTACTTTAAGTTAAAATCAAAATTCTTTTCTTCAAATAAATAACTTAAAGAAAGGAAGTTATTAATTTAAAGTTCTGTACTTTAAGTTAAAATCAAAATTCTTTTCTTCAAGTTAATAACTTAAAGAATGGAAGTTGCTAGTTCAAAGTTCTGTACTTTAAGTTAAAATCTAAATTCTTTTCTTCAAGTAAATAACTTAAAGAAAGGACGTTAATAATTGATAGTTCTGTACTTTAAGTTAAAATCAAAATTCTTTTCTTCAAGTTAATAACTTAAAGAATGGAAGTTGTTAGTTCAAAGTTCTGTACTTTAAGTTAAAATCAAAATTCTTTTCTTCAAGTTAATAACTTAAAGAAAGGACGTTATTAATTGATAGTTCTGTACTTTAAGTTAAAATCAAAATTTTTTTCTTCTTCTTAAGTAAATAACTTAAAGAATGGAAGTAATTAGTTTAAAGTTCTGTACTTTAAGTTAAAATCAAAATTCTTTTCTTCTAGTTAATAACTTAAAGAATGGAAGTTGTTAGTTTAAAGTTCTGTACTTTAAGTTAAAATCAAAATTTTTTCTTCAAGTTAATAACTTAAAGAATGGAAGTTGTTAGTTTAAAGTTCTGTACTTTAAGCTAAAATCAAAATTCTTTTCTTCAAGTTAATAACTTAAAGAATGGAAGTTGTTAGTTTAAAGTTCTGTACTTTAAGTTAAAATCAAATTTCTTTTCTTCAAGTAAATAACTTAAAGAAAGGAAGTTATTAATTTAAAGTTTTGTACTTTAAGTTAAAATCACAATTCTTTTCGTCAAGTAAATAACTTAGTGAATGGAAGTAATTAGTTTAAAGTTCTGTACTTTAAGTTAAAATCAAATTTCCTTTCTTCAAGCTAATAACTTAAAGAATGGAAGTTGTTAGTTTAAAGTTCTGTACTTTAAGTTAAAATCAAAATTCTTTTCTTCAAGTTAATAACTTAAAGAATGGAAGTTGTTAGTTCAAAGTTCTGTACTTTAAGTTAAAATCAAAATTCTTTTCTTCAAGTTAATAACTTAAAGAATGGAAGTTGTTAGTTCAAAGCTCTGTACTTTAAGTTAAAATCGAAATTCTTTTCTTCAAGTTAATAACTTAAAGAATGGAAGTTGTTAGTTTAAAGTTCTGTACTTTAAGTTAAAATCAAAATTCATTTCTTCAAGTTAATAACTTAAAGAACGGAAGTTGTAAGTTTAAAGTTCTGTACTTTAAGTTAAAATCAAAATTCTTTTCTTCAAGTTAATAACTTAAAGAATGGAAGTTGTTAGTTTAAAGTTCTGTACTTTAAGTTTAAATCAAAATTCTTTTCTTCAAGCTAATAACTTAAAGAATTGAAGTTGTTAGTTTTAAGTTCTGTACTTTAAGTTAAAATCATAATTCTTTTCTTCAAGCTAATAACTTAAAGAATGGAAGTTGTTAGTTCAAAGTTCTGTACTTTAAGTTAAAATAAAAATTCGTTTCTTCAAGTTAATAACTTAAAGAATGGAAGTTGTTAGTTTAAAGTTCTGTACTTTAAGTTAAAATCAAAATTCTTTTTTTCAAGTTAATAACTTAAAGAATGGAAGTTGTTAGTTTAAAGTTCTGTACTTTAAGTTAAAATCAAAATTCATTTCTTCAAGTAAATAACTTAAAGAAAGGAAGCTATTAATTTAAAGTTCTGTACTTTAAGTAAAATTCAAAAATCTTTTCTTCTAGTTAATAACTTAAAGAATGGAAGTTGTTAGTTTAAAGTTCTGTACTTTAAGTTAAAATCAAAATTCTTTTCGTCAAGTAAATAACTTAAAGAATGGAAGTTGTTAGTTCAAAGTTCTGTACTTTCAGTTAAAATCAAAATTCATTTCTTCAAGTTAATAAATTAAAGAATGGAAGTTGTTAGTTTAAAGTTCTGTACTTTAAGTTAAAATCAAAACTCTTTTCTCCAAGTTAATAACTTAAAGAATGGAAGTTGTTAGTTCAAAGTTCTGTACTTTAAGTTAAAATCAAAATTCTTTTCTTCAAGTAAATAACTTTAAGAAAGGACGTTATTAATTGATAGTTCTGTACTTTAAGTTAAAATCAAAATTTATTTCTTCAAGTAAATAACTTAAAGAATGGAAGTAATTAGTTTAAAGTTCTGTACTTTAAGTTAAAATCAAAATTCTTTTCTTCTAGTTAAATAACTTAAAGAATGAAAGTTGTTAGTTTAAAGTTCTGTACTTTAAGTTAAAATCAAAATTTTTTCTTCTAGTTAATAACTTATAGAATGGAAGTTGTTAGTTTAAAGTTCTGTACTTTAAGTTAAGATCAAAATTCTTTTCTTCAAGTTAATAACTTAAAGAATGGAAGTTGTTAGTTCAAAGTTCTGTACTTTAAATTAAAAACAAAATTCTTTTCTTCAATTTAATAACTTAAAGAATGGAAGTTGTTAGTTTAAAGTTCTGTACTTGAAGTTAAAATCAAAATTCTTTTCTTCAAGTTAATAACTTAAAGAATGGAAATTGTTAGTTTAAAGTTCTGTACTTTAAGTTAAAATCAAAATTCTTTTCGTCAAGTTAATAACCTAAAGAATGGAAGTTATTAGTTTAAAGTTCTGTACTTTAAGTTAAAAGCAATATTTGTTTCTTCAAGTTAATAACTTAAAAAATGGAAGTTGTTAGTTTAAAGTTCTGTACTTTAAGTTAAAATCAAAATTCTTTTCTTCAAGTAAATAACTTAAAGAATGGAAGTTATTAGTTTAAAGTTCTGTACTTTAAGTTAAAATCAAAATTCTTTTCTTCAAGTAAATAACTTAAAGAAAGGAAGTTATTAATTTAAAGTTCTGTACTTTAAGTTTAAATCAAAATTCTTTTCGTCAAGTAAATAACTTAATGAATGGAAGTAATTAGTTTAAAGTTCTGTACTTTAAGTTAAAATCAAAATTCTTTTTTTCAAGCTAATAACTTAAAGAATGGAAGTTGATAGTTTAAAGTTTTGTACTTTAAGTTAAAATCAAAATTCTTTTTTTCAAGTTAATAACTTAAAGAATGGAAGTTGTTAGTTTACAGTTCTGTAATTTAAGTTAAAATCAAAATTCTTTTCTTCAAGCTAATAACTTAAAGAATGGAAGTTGTTAGTTTAAAGTTCTGTACTTTAAGTTAAAATCAAAATTCTTTTCTTCAAGTTAATAACTTAAAGAATGGAAGTTGTTAGTTCAAAGTTCTGTGCTTTAAGTTAAAATCAAAATTCTTTTCTTCAAGTTAATAACTTAAAGAATGGAAGTTGTTAGTTTAAAGTTCTGTACTTTAAGTTAAAATCAATATTTGTTTCTTCAAGTTAATTACTTAAAAAATGGAAGTTGTTAGTTTAAAGTTCTGTACTTTAAGTTAAAATCAAAATTCTTTTCTTCAAGTTAATAACTTAAAGAATGGAAGTTGTTAGTTCAAAGTTCTGTACTTTAAGTTAAAATCAAAATTCTTTTCTTCAAGTTAATAACTTAAAGAATGGAAGTTGTTAGTTTAAAGTTCTGTACTTTAAGTTAAAATCAAAATTCTTTTCTTCAAGTAATGAACTTCAAGAAAGGAAGTTATTAATTTGAAGTTCTGTACTTTAAGTTAAAATCAAAATTCTTTTCTTCAAGTTAATAAATTAAAGAATGCAAGTTGTTAGTTGAAAGTTCTGTACTTTAAGTTAAAATCAAATTTCTTTTCTTCAAGTAAATAACTTAAAGAAAGGAAGTTATTAATTTAAAGTTCTGTACTTTAAGTTAAAATCACAATTCTTTTCGTCAAGTAAATAACTTAGTGAATGGAAGTAATTAGTTTAAAGTTCTGTACTTTAAGTTAAAATCAAATTTCTTTTCTTCAAGCTAATAACTTAAAGAATGGAAGTTGTTAGTTTAAAGTTCTGTACTTTAAGTTAAAATCAAAATTCTTTTCTTCAAGTTAATAAATTAAAGAATGGAAGTTGTTAGTTGAAAGTTCTGTACTTTAAGTTAAAATCAAATTTCTTTTCTTCAAGTAAATAACTTAAAGAAAGGAAGTTATTAATTTAAAGTTCTGTACTTTAAGTTAAAATCAAAATTTTTTCTTCAAGTTAATAACTTAAAGAATGGAAGTTGTTAGTTTAAAGTTCTGTACTTTAAGCTAAAATCAAAATTCTTTTCTTCAAGTTAATAACTTAAAGAATGGAAGTTGTTAGTTTAAAGTTCTGTACTTTAAGTTAAAATCAAATTTCTTTTCTTCAAGTAAATAACTTAAAGAAAGGAAGTTATTAATTTAAAGTTCTGTACTTTAAGTTAAAATCACAATTCTTTTCGTCAAGTAAATAACTTAGTGAATGGAAGTAATTAGTTTAAAGTTCTGTACTTTAAGTTAAAATCAAATTTCTTTTCTTCAAGCTAATAACTTAAAGAATGGAAGTTGTTAGTTTAAAGTTCTGTACTTTAAGTTAAAATCAAAATTCTTTTCTTCAAGTTAATAACTTAAAGAATGGAAGTTGTTAGTTCAAAGTTCTGTACTTTAAGTTAAAATCAAAATTCTTTTCTTCAAGTTAATAACTTAAAGAATGGAAGTTGTTAGTTCAAAGCTCTGTACTTTAAGTTAAAATCATAATTCTTTTCTTCAAGCTAATAACTTAAAGAATGGAAGTTGTTAGTTCAAAGTTCTGTACTTTAAGTTAAAATAAAAATTCGTTTCTTCAAGTTAATAACTTAAAGAATGGAAGTTGTTAGTTTAAAGTTCTGTACTTTAAGTTAAAATCAAAATTCTTTTTTTCAAGTTAATAACTTAAAAAATGGAAGTTGTTAGTTTAAAGTTCTGTACTTTAAGTTAAAATCAAAATTCATTTCTTCAAGTAAATAACTTAAAGAAAGGAAGCTATTAATTTAAAGTTCTGTACTTTAAGTAAAATTGAAAAATCTTTTCTTCTAGTTAATAACTTAAAGAATGGAAGTTGTTAGTTTAAAGTTCTGTACTTTAAGTTAAAATCAAAATTCTTTGCTTCAAGTAAATAATTTAAAGAAAGGAAGTTATTAATTTAAAGTTCTGTACTTTAAGTTAAAATCAAAATTCTTTTCGTCAAGTAAATAACTTAAAGAATGGAAGTTGTTAGTTCAAAGTTCTGTACTTTAAGTTAAAATCAAAATTCTTTTCTTCAAGTTAATAAATTAAAGAATGGAAGTTGTTAGTTTAAAGTTCTGTACTTTAAGTTAAAATCAAAACTCTTTTCTCCAAGTTAATAACTTAAAGAATGGAAGTTGTTAGTTCAAAGTTCTGTACTTTAAGTTAAAATCAAAATTCTTTTCTTCAAGTAAATAACTTTAAGAAAGGACGTTATTAATTGATAGTTCTGTACTTTAAGTTAAAATCAAAATTTATTTCTTCAAGTAAATAACTTAAAGAATGGAAGTAATTAGTTTAAAGTTCTGTACTTTAAGTTAAAATCAAAATTCTTTTCTTCTAGTTAAATAACTTAAAGAATGAAAGTTGTTAGTTTAAAGTTCTGTACTTTAAGTTAAAATCAAAATTTTTTCTTCTAGTTAATAACTTATAGAATGGAAGTTGTTAGTTTAAAGTTCTGTACTTTAAGTTAAAATCAAAATTCTTTTCTTCAAGTTAATAACTTAAAGAATGGAAGTTGTTAGTTTAAAGTTCTGTACTTTAAGTTAAAATCAAAATTCTTTTCTTCAAATAAATAACTTAAAGAAAGGAAGTTATTAATTTAAAGTTCTGTACTTTAAGTTAAAATCAAAATTCTTTTCTTCAAGTTAATAACTTAAAGAATGGAAGTTGTTAGTTCAAAGTTTTGTACTTTAAGTTAAAATCTAAATTCTTTTCTTCAAGTAAATAACTTAAAGAAAGGACGTTATTAATTGATAGTTCTGTACTTTAAGTTAAAATAAAAATTCTTTTCTTCAAGTTAATAACTTAAAGAATGGAAGTTGTTAGTTCAAAGTTCTGTACTTTAAATTAAAAACAAAATTCTTTTCTTCAAGTTAATAACTTAAAGAATGGAAGTTGTTAGTTTAAAGTTCTGTACTTTAAGTTAAAATCAAAATTCTTTTCGTCAAGTTAATAACCTAAAGAATGGAAGTTATTAGTTTAAAGTTCTGTACTTTAAGTTAAAATCAAAATTCTTTTCTTCAAGTAAATAACTTAAAGAAAGGAAGTTATTAATTTAAAGTTCTGTACTTTAAGTTTAAATCAAAATTCTTTTCGTCAAGTAAATAACTTAATGAATGGAAGTAATTAGTTTAAAGTTCTGTACTTTAAGTTAAAATCAAAATTCTTTTCTTCAAGCTAATAACTTAAAGAATGGAAGTTGATAGTTTAAAGTTTTGTACTTTAAGTTAAAATCAAAATTCTTTTTTTCAAGTTAATAACTTAAAGAATGGAAGTTGTTAGTTTACAGTTCTGTAATTTAAGTTAAAATCAAAATTCTTTTCTTCAAGCTAATAACTTAAAGAATGGAAGTTGTTAGTTTAAAGTTCTGTACTTTAAGTTAAAATCAAAATTCTTTTCTTCAAGTTAATAACTTAAAGAATGGAAGTTGTTAGTTCAAAGTTCTGTGCTTTAAGTTAAAATCAAAATTCTTTTCTTCAAGTTAATAACTTAAAGAATGGAAGTTGTTAGTTTAAAGTTCTGTACTTTAAGTTAAAATCAATATTTGTTTCTTCAAGTTAATTACTTAAAAAATGGAAGTTGTTAGTTTAAAGTTCTGTACTTTAAGTTAAAATCAAAATTCTTTTCTTCAAGTTAATAACTTAAAGAATGGAAGTTGTTAGTTCAAAGTTCTGTACTTTAAGTTTAAATCAAAATTCTTTTCGTCAAGTAAATAACTTAATGAATGGAAGTAATTAGTTTAAAGTTCTGTACTTTAAGTTAAAATCAAAATTCTTTTCTTTAAGCTAATAACTTAAAGAATGGAAGTTGATAGTTTAAAGTTTTGTACTTTAAGTTAAAATCAAAATTCTTTTTTTCAAGTTAATAACTTAAAGAATGGAAGTTGTTAGTTTACAGTTCTGTAATTTAAGTTAAAATCAAAATTCTTTTCTTCAAGCTAATAACTTAAAGAATGGAAGTTGTTAGTTTAAAGTTCTGTACTTTAAGTTAAAATCAAAATTCTTTTCTTCAAGTTAATAACTTAAAGAATGGAAGTTGTTAGTTCAAAGTTCTGTGCTTTAAGTTAAAATCAAAATTCTTTTCTTCAAGTTAATAACTTAAAGAATGGAAGTTGTTAGTTTAAAGTTCTGTACTTTAAGTTAAAATCAATATTTGTTTCTTCAAGTTAATTACTTAAAAAATGGAAGTTGTTAGTTTAAAGTTCTGTACTTTAAGTTAAAATCAAAATTCTTTTCTTCAAGTTAATAACTTAAAGAATGGAAGTTGTTAGTTCAAAGTTCTGTACTTTAAGTTAAAATCAAAATTCTTTTCTTCAAGTTAATAACTTAAAGAATGGAAGTTGTTAGTTTAAAGTTCTGTACTTTAAGTTAAAATCAAAATTCTTTTCTTCAAGTAATTAACTTCAAGAAAGGAAGTTATTAATTTGAAGTTCTATACTTTAAGTTAAAATCAAAATTCTTTTCTTCAAGTTAATAAATTAAAGAATGGAAGTTGTTAGTTGAAAGTTCTGTACTTTAAGTTAAAATCAAATTTCTTTTCTTCAAGTAAATAACTTAAAGAAAGGAAGTTATTAATTTAAAGTTCTGTACTTTAAGTTAAAATCACAATTCTTTTCGTCAAGTAAATAACTTAGTGAATGGAAGTAATTAGTTTAAAGTTCTGTACTTTAAGTTAAAATCAAATTTCTTTTCTTCAAGCTAATAACTTAAAGAATGGAAGTTGTTAGTTTAAAGTTCTGTACTTTAAGTTAAAATCAAAATTCTTTTCTTCAAGTTAATAAATTAAAGAATGGAAGTTGTTAGTTGAAAGTTCTGTACTTTAAGTTAAAATCAAATTTCTTTTCTTCAAGTAAATAACTTAAAGAAAGGAAGTTATTAATTTAAAGTTCTGTACTATAAGTTAAAATCAAAATTTTTTCTTCAAGTTAATAACTTAAAGAATGGAAGTTGTTAGTTTAAAGTTCTGTACTTTAAGCTAAAATCAAAATTCTTTTCTTCAAGTTAATAACTTAAAGAATGGAAGTTGTTAGTTTAAAGTTCTGTACTTTAAGTTAAAATCAAATTTCTTTTCTTCAAGTAAATAACTTAAAGAAAGGAAGTTATTAATTTAAAGTTCTGTACTTTAAGTTAAAATCACAATTCTTTTCGTCAAGTAAATAACTTAGTGAATGGAAGTAATTAGTTTAAAGTTCTGTACTTTAAGTTAAAATCAAATTTCTTTTCTTCAAGCTAATAACTTAAAGAATGGAAGTTGTTAGTTTAAAGTTCTGTACTTTAAGTTAAAATCAAAATTCTTTTCTTCAAGTTAATAACTTAAAGAATGGAAGTTGTTAGTTCAAAGTTCTGTACTTTAAGTTAAAATCAAAATTCTTTTCTTCAAGTTAATAACTTAAAGAATGGAAGTTGTTAGTTCAAAGCTCTGTACTTTAAGTTAAAATCATAATTCTTTTCTTCAAGCTAATAACTTAAAGAATGGAAGTTGTTAGTTCAAAGTTCTGTACTTTAAGTTAAAATAAAAATTCGTTTCTTCAAGTTAATAACTTAAAGAATGGAAGTTGTTAGTTTAAAGTTCTGTACTTTAAGTTAAAATCAAAATTCTTTTTTTCAAGTTAATAACTTAAAAAATGGAAGTTGTTAGTTTAAAGTTCTGTACTTTAAGTTAAAATCAAAATTCATTTCTTCAAGTAAATAACTTAAAGAAAGGAAGCTATTAATTTAAAGTTCTGTACTTTAAGTAAAATTGAAAAATCTTTTCTTCTAGTTAATAACTTAAAGAATGGAAGTTGTTAGTTTAAAGTTCTGTACTTTAAGTTAAAATCAAAATTCTTTGCTTCAAGTAAATAATTTAAAGAAAGGAAGTTATTAATTTAAAGTTCTGTACTTTAAGTTAAAATCAAAATTCTTTTCGTCAAGTTAATAAATTAAAGAATGGAAGTTGTTAGTTTAAAGTTCTGTACTTTAAGTTAAAATCAAAACTCTTTTCTCCAAGTTAATAACTTAAAGAATGGAAGTTGTTAGTTCAAAGTTCTGTACTTTAAGTTAAAATCAAAATTCTTTTCTTCAAGTAAATAACTTTAAGAAAGGACGTTATTAATTGATAGTTCTGTACTTTAAGTTAAAATCAAAATTTATTTCTTCAAGTAAATAACTTAAAGAATGGAAGTAATTAGTTTAAAGTTCTGTACTTTAAGTTAAAATCAAAATTCTTTTCTTCTAGTTAAATAACTTAAAGAATGAAAGTTGTTAGTTTAAAGTTCTGTACTTTAAGTTAAAATCAAAATTTTTTCTTCTAGTTAATAACTTATAGAATGGAAGTTGTTAGTTTAAAGTTCTGTACTTTAAGTTAAAATCAAAATTCTTTTCTTCAAGTTAATAACTTAAAGAATGGAAGTTGTTAGTTTAAAGTTCTGTACTTTAAGTTAAAATCAAAATTCTTTTCTTCAAATAAATAACTTAAAGAAAGGAAGTTATTAATTTAAAGTTCTGTACTTTAAGTTAAAATCAAAATTCTTTTCTTCAAGTTAATAACTTAAAGAATGGAAGTTGTTAGTTCAAAGTTTTGTACTTTAAGTTAAAATCTAAATTCTTTTCTTCAAGTAAATAACTTAAAGAAAGGACGTTATTAATTGATAGTTCTGTACTTTAAGTTAAAATAAAAATTCTTTTCTTCAAGTTAATAACTTAAAGAATGGAAGTTGTTAGTTCAAAGTTCTGTACTTTAAATTAAAAACAAAATTCTTTTCTTCAAGTTAATAACTTAAAGAATGGAAGTTGTTAGTTTAAAGTTCTGTACTTTAAGTTAAAATCAAAATTCTTTTCGTCAAGTTAATAACCTAAAGAATGGAAGTTATTAGTTTAAAGTTCTGTACTTTAAGTTAAAATCAAAATTCTTTTCTTCAAGTAAATAACTTAAAGAAAGGAAGTTATTAATTTAAAGTTCTGTACTTTAAGTTTAAATCAAAATTCTTTTCGTCAAGTAAATAACTTAATGAATGGAAGTAATTAGTTTAAAGTTCTGTACTTTAAGTTAAAATCAAAATTCTTTTCTTCAAGCTAATAACTTAAAGAATGGAAGTTGATAGTTTAAAGTTTTGTACTTTAAGTTAAAATCAAAATTCTTTTTTTCAAGTTAATAACTTAAAGAATGGAAGTTGTTAGTTTACAGTTCTGTAATTTAAGTTAAAATCAAAATTCTTTTCTTCAAGCTAATAACTTAAAGAATGGAAGTTGTTAGTTTAAAGTTCTGTACTTTAAGTTAAAATCAAAATTCTTTTCTTCAAGTTAATAACTTAAAGAATGGAAGTTGTTAGTTCAAAGTTCTGTGCTTTAAGTTAAAATCAAAATTCTTTTCTTCAAGTTAATAACTTAAAGAATGGAAGTTGTTAGTTTAAAGTTCTGTACTTTAAGTTAAAATCAATATTTGTTTCTTCAAGTTAATTACTTAAAAAATGGAAGTTGTTAGTTTAAAGTTCTGTACTTTAAGTTAAAATCAAAATTCTTTTCTTCAAGTTAATAACTTAAAGAATGGAAGTTGTTAGTTCAAAGTTCTGTACTTTAAGTTTAAATCAAAATTCTTTTCGTCAAGTAAATAACTTAATGAATGGAAGTAATTAGTTTAAAGTTCTGTACTTTAAGTTAAAATCAAAATTCTTTTCTTCAAGCTAATAACTTAAAGAATGGAAGTTGATAGTTTAAAGTTTTGTACTTTAAGTTAAAATCAAAATTCTTTTTTTCAAGTTAATAACTTAAAGAATGGAAGTTGTTAGTTTACAGTTCTGTAATTTAAGTTAAAATCAAAATTCTTTTCTTCAAGCTAATAACTTAAAGAATGGAAGTTGTTAGTTTAAAGTTCTGTACTTTAAGTTAAAATCAAAATTCTTTTCTTCAAGTTAATAACTTAAAGAATGGAAGTTGTTAGTTCAAAGTTCTGTGCTTTAAGTTAAAATCAAAATTCTTTTCTTCAAGTTAATAACTTAAAGAATGGAAGTTGTTAGTTTAAAGTTCTGTACTTTAAGTTAAAATCAATATTTGTTTCTTCAAGTTAATTACTTAAAAAATGGAAGTTGTTAGTTTAAAGTTCTGTACTTTAAGTTAAAATCAAAATTCTTTTCTTCAAGTTAATAACTTAAAGAATGGAAGTTGTTAGTTCAAAGTTCTGTACTTTAAGTTAAAATCAAAATTCTTTTCTTCAAGTTAATAACTTAAAGAATGGAAGTTGTTAGTTTAAAGTTCTGTACTTTAAGTTAAAATCAAAATTCTTTTCTTCAAGTAATTAACTTCAAGAAAGGAAGTTATTAATTTGAAGTTCTGTACTTTAAGTTAAAATCAAAATTCTTTTCTTCAAGTTAATAAATTAAAGAATGGAAGTTGTTAGTTGAAAGTTCTGTACTTTAAGTTAAAATCAAATTTCTTTTCTTCAAGTAAATAACTTAAAGAAAGGAAATTATTAATTTAAAGTTCTGTACTTTAAGTTAAAATTACAATTCTTTTCGTCAAGTAAATAACTTAGTGAATGGAAGTAATTAGTTTAAAGTTCTGTACTTTAAGTTAAAATCAAAATTCTTTTCTTCAAGTTAATTAATTAAAGAATGGAAGTTGTTAGTTGAAAGTTCTGTACTTTAAGTTAAAATCAAATTTCTTTTCTTCAAGTAAATAACTTAAAGAAAGGAAGTTATTAATTTAAAGTTCTGTACTTTAAGTTAAAATCAAAATTTTTTCTTCAAGTTAATAACTTAAAGAATGGAAGTTGTTAGTTTAAAGTTCTGTACTTTAAGCTAAATTCAAAATTCTTTTCTTCAAGTTAATAACTTAAAGAATGGAAGTTGTTAGTTTAAAGTTCTGTACTTTAAGTTAAAATCAAATTTCTTTTCTTCAAGTAAATAACTTAAAGAAAGGAAGTTATTAATTTAAAGTTCTGTACTTTAAGTTAAAATCACAATTCTTTTCGTCAAGTAAATAACTTAGTGAATGGAAGTAATTAGTTTAAAGTTCTGTACTTTAAGTTAAAATCAAATTTCTTTTCTTCAAGCTAATAACTTAAAGAATGGAAGTTGTTAGTTTAAAGTTCTGTACTTTAAGTTAAAATCAAAATTCTTTTCTTCAAGTTAATAACTTAAAGAATGGAAGTTGTTAGTTCAAAGTTCTGTACTTTAAGTTAAAATCAAAATTCTTTTCTTCAAGTTAATAACTTAAAGAATGGAAGTTGTTAGTTCAAAGCTCTGTACTTTAAGTTAAAATCATAATTCTTTTCTTCAAGCTAATAACTTAAAGAATGGAAGTTGTTAGTTCAAAGTTCTGTACTTTAAGTTAAAATAAAAATTCGTTTCTTCAAGTTAATAACTTAAAGAATGGAAGTTGTTAGTTTAAAGTTCTGTACTTTAAGTTAAAATCAAAATTCTTTTTTTCAAGTTAATAACTTAAAGAATGGAAGTTGTTAGTTTAAAGTTCTGTACTTTAAGTTAAAATCAAAATTCAGTTCTTCAAGTAAATAACTTAAAGAAAAGAAGCTATTAATTTAAAGTTCTGTACTTTAAGTAAAATTCAAAAATCTTTTCTTCTAGTTAATAACTTAAAGAATGGAAGTTGTTAGTTTAAAGTTCTGTACTTTAAGTTAAAATCAAAATTCTTTGCTTCAAGTAAATAACTTAAAGAAAGGAAGTTATTAATTTAAAGTTCTGTACTTTAAGTTAAAATCAAAATTCTTTTCGTCAAGTAAATAACTTAAAGAATGGAAGTTGTTAGTTCAAAGTTCTGTACTTTAAGTTAAAATCAAAATTCTGTTCTTCAAGTTAATAAATTAAAGAATGGAAGTTGTTAGTTTAAAGTTCTGTACTTTAAGTTAAAATCAAAACTCTTTTCTCCAAGTTAATAACTTAAAGAATGGAAGTTGTTAGTTCAAAGTTCTGTACTTTAAGTTAAAATCAAAATTCTTTTCTTCAAGTAAATAACTTTAAGAAAGGACGTTATTAATTGATAGTTCTGTACTTTAAGTTAAAATCAAAATTTATTTCTTCAAGTAAATAACTTAAAGAATGGAAGTAATTAGTTTGAAGTTCTGTACTTTAAGTTAAAATCAAAATTCTTTTCTTCTAGTTAAATAACTTAAAGAATGAAAGTTGTTAGTTTAAAGTTCTGTACTTTAAGTTAAAATCAAAATTTTTTCTTCTAGTTAATAACTTATAGAATGGAAGTTGTTAGTTTAAAGTTCTGTACTTTAAGTTAAAATCAAAATTCTTTTCTTCAAATAAATAACTTAAAGAAAGGAAGTTATTAATTTAAAGTTCTGTACTTTAAGTTAAAATCAAAATTCTTTTCTTCAAGTTAATAACTTAAAGAATGGAAGTTGTTAGTTCAAAGTTTTGTACTTTAAGTTAAAATCTAAATTCTTTTCTTCAAGTAAATAACTTAAAGAAAGGACGTTATTAATTGATAGTTCTGTACTTTAAGTTAAAATAAAAATTCTTTTCTTCAAGTTAATAACTTAAAGAATGGATGTTGTTAGTTCAAAGTTCTGTACTTTAAATTAAAAACAAAATTCTTTTCTTCAAGTTAATAACTTAAAGAATGGAAGTTGTTAGTTTAAAGTTCTGTACTTTAAGTTAAAATCAAAATTCTTTTCTTCAAGTTAATAACTTAAAGAATGGAAATTGTTAGTTTAAAGTTCTGTACTTTAAGTTAAAATCAAAATTCTTTTCGTCAAGTTAATAACCTAAAGAATGGAAGTTATTAGTTTAAAGTTCTGTACTTTAAGTTAAAATCAAAATTCTTTTCTTCAAGTAAATAACTTAAAGAAAGGAAGTTATTAATTTAAAGTTCTGTACTTTAAGTTTAAATCAAAATTCTTTTCGTCAAGTAAATAACTTAATGAATGGAAGTAATTAGTTTAAAGTTCTGTACTTTAAGTTAAAATCAAAATTCTTTTCTTCAAGCTAATAACTTGAAGAATGGAAGTTGATAGTTTAAAGTTTTGTACTTTAAGTTAAAATCAAAATTCTTTTTTTCAAGTTAATAACTTAAAGAATGGAAGTTGTTAGTTTACAGTTCTGTAATTTAAGTTAAAATCAAAATTCTTTTCTTTAAGCTAATAACTTAAAGAATGGAAGTTGTTAGTTTAAAGTTCTGTACTTTAAGTTAAAATCAAAATTCTTTTCTTCAAGTTAATAACTTAAAGAATGGAAGTTGTTAGTTCAAAGTTCTGTGCTTTAAGTTAAAATCAAAATTCTTTTCTTCAAGTTAATAACTTAAAGAATGGAAGTTGTTAGTTTAAAGTTCTGTACTTTAAGTTAAAATCAATATTTGTTTCTTCAAGTTAATTACTTAAAAAATGGAAGTTGTTAGTTTAAAGTTCTGTACTTTAAGTTAAAATCAAAATTCTTTTCTTCAAGTTAATAACTTAAAGAATGGAAGTTGTTAGTTCAAAGTTCTGTACTTTAAGTTAAAATCAAAATTCTTTTCTTCAAGTTAATAACTTAAAGAATGGAAGTTGTTAGTTTAAAGTTCTGTACTTTAAGTTAAAATCAAAATTCTTTTCTTCAAGTAATTAACTTCAAGAAAGGAAGTTATTAATTTGAAGTTCTGTACTTTAAGTTAAAATCATAATTCTTTTCTTCAAGTTAATAAATTAAAGAATGGAAGTTGTTAGTTGAAAGTTCTGTACTTTAAGTTAAAATCAAAATTCTTTTCTTCAAGTTAATAACTTAAAGAAAGGACGTTATTAATTGATAGTTCTGTACTTTAAGTTAAAATCAAAATTTTTTTCTTCAAGTAAATAACTTAAAGAATGGAAGTAATTAGTTTAAAGTTCTGTACTTTAACTTAAAACCAAAATTCTTTTCTTCTAGTTAATAACTTAAAGAATGGAAGTTGTTAGTTTATAGTTCTGTACTTTAAGTTAAAATCAAAATTCTTTTCTTCAAGTTAATAACTTAAAGAATGGAAGTTGTTAGTTTAAAGTTCTGTACTTTAAGTTAAAGTCAAAATTCTTTTCAAAAGTAAATAACTTAAAGAAAAGAAGTTATTAATTTAAAGTTCTGTACTTTAAGTTAAAATCAAAATTCTTTTCGTAAAGTAAATAACTTAATGAATTGATGTAATTAGTTTAAAGTTCTGTACTCTAAGCTAAAATCAAAATGCTTTTCTTCAAGTTAATAAATTAAAGAATGGAAATTGTTAGTTTAAAGTTCTGTACTCTAAGTTAAAATCAAAATTCTTTTCTTCAAGTTAATAACTTAAAGAATGGAAGTTGTTAGTTCAAAGTTCTGTACATTAAGTTAAAATCAAAATTCTTTTCTTCAAGTTAATAACTTAAAGAATGGAAGTTGTAAGTTTAAAGTTCTGTACTTTAAGTTAAAATCAAAATTCTTTTCTTCAAGTAAATAAATTAAAGAATGGAAGTAATTAGTTTAAAGTTCAGTACTTTAAGTTAAAATCAAAATTCTTTTCTTCTAGTTAATAACTTAAAGAATGGAAGTTGTTAGTTTAAAGTTCTGTACTTTAAGTTAAAATCAAAATTCTTTTCTTCAAGTTAATAACTTAAAGAATGGAAGTTGTTAGTTTAAAGTTCTGTATTTTAAGTTAAAATCAAAATTCTTTTTTTCAAGTTAATAACTTAACGAATGGAAGTTGTTAGTTTAAAGTTCTGTACTTTAAGTTAAAATCAAAATTCTTTTCTTCAAGTAAATAACTTAAAGAATGGAAGTTATTAGTTTAAAGTTCTGTACTTTAAGTTAAAATCAAAATTCTTTTTTTGAAGATAATAACTTAAAGAATGGAAGTTGTTAGTTTAAAGTTCTGTACTTTAAGTTAAAATCATAATTCTTTTCTTCTAGGTAATAACTTAAAGAATGGAAGTTATTAGTTTAAAGTTGTGTACTTTAAGTTAAAACCAAAATTCTTTTCGTCAAGTTAATAACTTAAAGAATGGAAGTTATTAGTTTAAAGTTCTGTACTTTAAGTTAAAATCAAAATTCTTTTTTTCAAGTTAATAACTTAACGAAAGGAAGTTGTTAGTTTAAAGCTCTGGACTTTAAGTTAAAATCAAAATTCTTTTATTCAAGTAAATAACTTAAAGAATGGAAGTTATTAGTTTAAGGTTCTGTACTTTAAGTTAAAATCAAAATTCTTTGTTTCAAGTTAATAACTTAAAGAATGGAAGTTGTTAGTTTAAAGTTCTGTACTTTAAGTTAAAATCAAAATTCTTTTCTTCTAGTTAATAACTTAAAGAATGGAAGTTGTTAGTTTAAAGTTCTGTACTTTAAGTTAAAATCATAATTCTTTCCTTCTAGTCAATAACTTAAAGAATGGAAGTTATTAGTTTAAAGTTCTGTACTTTAAGTTAAAATCAAAATTCTTTTTTTCAAGTTAATAACTTAAAGAATGGAAGTTGTTAGTTTAAAGTTCTGTACTTTAAGTTAAAATCAATATTTGTTTCTTCAAGTTAATTACTTAAAAAATGGAAGTTGTTAGTTTAAAGTTCTGTACTTTAAGTTAAAATCAAAATTCTTTTCTTCAAGTTAATAACTTAAAGAATGGAAGTTGTTAGTTCAAAGTTCTGTACTTTAAGTTAAAATCAAAATTCTTTTCTTCAAGTTAATAACTTAAAGAATGGAAGTTGTTAGTTTAAAGTTCTGTACTTTAAGTTAAAATCAAAATTCTTTTCTTCAAGTAATTAACTTCAAGAAAGGAAGTTATTAATTTGAAGTTCTGTACTTTAAGTTAAAATCAAAATTCTTTTCTTCAAGTTAATAAATTAAAGAATGGAAGTTGTTAGTTGAAAGTTCTGTACTTTAAGTTAAAATCAAATTTCTTTTCTTCAAGTAAATAACTTAAAGAAAGGATGTTATTAATTTAAAGTTCTGTACTTTAAGTTAAAATCACAATTCTTTTCGTCAAGTAAATAACTTAGTGAATGGAAGTAATTAGTTTAAAGTTCTGTACTTTAAGTTAAAATCAAATTTCTTTTCTTCAAGCTAATAACTTAAAGAATGGAAGTTGTTAGTTTAAAGTTCTGTACTTTAAGTTAAAATCAAAATTCTTTTCTTCAAGTTAATTAATTAAAGAATGGAAGTTGTTAGTTGAAAGTTCTGTACTTTAAGTTAAAATCAAATTTCTTTTCTTCAAGTAAATAACTTAAAGAAAGGAAGTTATTAATTTAAAGTTCTGTACTTTAAGTTAAAATCAAAATTTTTTCTTCAAGTTAATAACTTAAAGAATGGAAGTTGTTAGTTTAAAGTTCTGTACTTTAAGCTAAAATCAAAATTCTTTTCTTCAAGTTAATAACTTAAAGAATGGAAGTTGTTAGTTTAAAGTTCTGTACTTTAAGTTAAAATCAAATTTCTTTTCTTCAAGTAAATAACTTAAAGAAAGGAAGTTATTAATTTAAAGTTCTGTACTTTAAGTTAAAATCACAATTCTTTTCGTCAAGTAAATAACTTAGTGAATGGAAGTAATTAGTTTAAAGTTCTGTACTTTAAGTTAAAATCAAATTTCTTTTCTTCAAGCTAATAACTTAAAGAATGGAAGTTGTTAGTTTAAAGTTCTGTACTTTAAGTTAAAATCAAAATTCTTTTCTTCAAGTTAATAACTTAAAGAATGGAAGTTGTTAGTTCAAAGTTCTGTACTTTAAGTTAAAATCAAAATTCTTTTCTTCAAGTTAATAACTTAAAGAATGGAAGTTGTTAGTTCAAAGCTCTGTACTTTAAGTTAAAATCATAATTCTTTTCTTCAAGCTAATAACTTAAAGAATGGAAGTTGTTAGTTCAAAGTTCTGTACTTTAAGTTAAAATAAAAATTCGTTTCTTCAAGTTAATAACTTAAAGAATGGAAGTTGTTAGTTTAAAGTTCTGTACTTTAAGTTAAAATCAAAATTCTTTTTTTCAAGTTAAAAACTTAAAGAATGGAAGTTGTTAGTTTAAAGTTCTGTACTTTAAGTTAAAATCAAAATTCATTTCTTCAAGTAAATAACTTAAAGAAAGGAAGCTATTAATTTAAAGTTCTGTACTTTAAGTAAAATTCAGAAATCTTTTCTTCTAGTTAATAACTTAAAGAATGGAAGTTGTTAGTTTAAAGTTCTGTACTTTAAGTTAAAATCAAAATTCTTTGCTTCAAGTAAATAACTTAAAGAAAGGAAGTTATTAATTTAAAGTTCTGTACTTTAAGTTAAAATCAAAATTCTTTTCGTCAAGTAAATAACTTAAAGAATGGAAGTTGTTAGTTCAAAGTTCTGTACTTTAAGTTAAAATCAAAATTCTGTTCTTCAAGTTAATAAATTAAAGAATGGAAGTTGTTAGTTTAAAGTTCTGTACTTTAAGTTAAAATCAAAACTCTTTTCTCCAAGTTAATAACTTAAAGAATGGAAGTTGTTAGTTCAAAGTTCTGTACTTTAAGTTAAAATCAAAATTCTTTTCTTCAAGTAAATAACTTTAAGAAAGGACGTTATTAATTGATAGTTCTGTACTTTAAGTTAAAATCAAAATTTATTTCTTCAAGTAAATAACTTAAAGAATGGAAGTAATTAGTTTGAAGTTCTGTACTTTAAGTTAAAATCAAAATTCTTTTCTTCTAGTTAAATAACTTAAAGAATGAAAGTTGTTAGTTTAAAGTTCTGTACTTTAAGTTAAAATCAAAATTTTTTCTTCTAGTTAATAACTTATAGAATGGAAGTTGTTAGTTTAAAGTTCTGTACTTTAAGTTAAAATCAAAATTCTTTTCTTCAAATAAATAACTTAAAGAAAGGAAGTTATTAATTTAAAGTTCTGTACTTTAAGTTAAAATCAAAATTCTTTTCTTCAAGTTAATAACTTAAAGAATGGAAGTTGTTAGTTCAAAGTTTTGTACTTTAAGTTAAAATCTAAATTCTTTTCTTCAAGTAAATAACTTAAAGAAAGGACGTTATTAATTGATAGTTCTGTACTTTAAGTTAAAATAAAAATTCTTTTCTTCAAGTTAATAACTTAAAGAATGGATGTTGTTAGTTCAAAGTTCTGTACTTTAAATTAAAAACAAAATTCTTTTCTTCAAGTTAATAACTTAAAGAATGGAAGTTGTTAGTTTAAAGTTCTGTACTTTAAGTTAAAATCAAAATTCTTTTCTTCAAGTTAATAACTTAAAGAATGGAAATTGTTAGTTTAAAGTTCTGTACTTTAAGTTAAAATCAAAATTCTTTTCGTCAAGTTAATAACCTAAAGAATGGAAGTTATTAGTTTAAAGTTCTGTACTTTAAGTTAAAATCAAAATTCTTTTCTTCAAGTAAATAACTTAAAGAAAGGAAGTTATTAATTTAAAGTTCTGTACTTTAAGTTTAAATCAAAATTCTTTTCGTCAAGTAAATAACTTAATGAATGGAAGTAATTAGTTTAAAGTTCTGTACTTTAAGTTAAAATCAAAATTCTTTTCTTCAAGCTAATAACTTAAAGAATGGAAGTTGATAGTTTAAAGTTTTGTACTTTAAGTTAAAATCAAAATTCTTTTTTTCAAGTTAATAACTTAAAGAATGGAAGTTGTTAGTTTACAGTTCTGTAATTTAAGTTAAAATCATAATTCTTTTCTTCTAGGTAATAACTTAAAGAATGGAAGTTATTAGTTTAAAGTTGTGTACTTTAAGTTAAAACCAAAATTCTTTTCGTCAAGTTAATAACTTAAAGAATGGAAGTTATTAGTTTAAAGTTCTGTACTTTAAGTTAAAATCAAAATTCTTTTTTTCAAGTTAATAACTTAACGAAAGGAAGTTGTTAGTTTAAAGCTCTGGACTTTAAGTTAAAATCAAAATTCTTTTATTCAAGTAAATAACTTAAAGAATGGAAGTTATTAGTTTAAGGTTCTGTACTTTAAGTTAAAATCAAAATTCTTTGTTTCAAGTTAATAACTTAAAGAATGGAAGTTGTTAGTTTAAAGTTCTGTACTTTAAGTTAAAATCAAAATTCTTTTCTTCTAGTTAATAACTTAAAGAATGGAAGTTGTTAGTTTAAAGTTCTGTACTTTAAGTTAAAATCATAATTCTTTCCTTCTAGTCAATAACTTAAAGAATGGAAGTTATTAGTTTAAAGTTCTGTACTTTAAGTTAAAATCAAAATTCTTTTTTTCAAGTTAATAACTTAAAGAATGGAAGTTGTTAGTTTAAAGTTCTGTACTTTAAGTTAAAATCAATATTTGTTTCTTCAAGTTAATTACTTAAAAAATGGAAGTTGTTAGTTTAAAGTTCTGTACTTTAAGTTAAAATCAAAATTCTTTTCTTCAAGTTAATAACTTAAAGAATGGAAGTTGTTAGTTCAAAGTTCTGTACTTTAAGTTAAAATCAAAATTCTTTTCTTCAAGTTAATAACTTAAAGAATGGAAGTTGTTAGTTTAAAGTTCTGTACTTTAAGTTAAAATCAAAATTCTTTTCTTCAAGTAATTAACTTCAAGAAAGGAAGTTATTAATTTGAAGTTCTGTACTTTAAGTTAAAATCAAAATTCTTTTCTTCAAGTTAATAAATTAAAGAATGGAAGTTGTTAGTTGAAAGTTCTGTACTTTAAGTTAAAATCAAATTTCTTTTCTTCAAGTAAATAACTTAAAGAAAGGATGTTATTAATTTAAAGTTCTGTACTTTAAGTTAAAATCACAATTCTTTTCGTCAAGTAAATAACTTAGTGAATGGAAGTAATTAGTTTAAAGTTCTGTACTTTAAGTTAAAATCAAATTTCTTTTCTTCAAGCTAATAACTTAAAGAATGGAAGTTGTTAGTTTAAAGTTCTGTACTTTAAGTTAAAATCAAAATTCTTTTCTTCAAGTTAATTAATTAAAGAATGGAAGTTGTTAGTTGAAAGTTCTGTACTTTAAGTTAAAATCAAATTTCTTTTCTTCAAGTAAATAACTTAAAGAAAGGAAGTTATTAATTTAAAGTTCTGTACTTTAAGTTAAAATCAAAATTTTTTCTTCAAGTTAATAACTTAAAGAATGGAAGTTGTTAGTTTAAAGTTCTGTACTTTAAGCTAAAATCAAAATTCTTTTCTTCAAGTTAATAACTTAAAGAATGGAAGTTGTTAGTTTAAAGTTCTGTACTTTAAGTTAAAATCAAATTTCTTTTCTTCAAGTAAATAACTTAAAGAAAGGAAGTTATTAATTTAAAGTTCTGTACTTTAAGTTAAAATCACAATTCTTTTCGTCAAGTAAATAACTTAGTGAATGGAAGTAATTAGTTTAAAGTTCTGTACTTTAAGTTAAAATCAAATTTCTTTTCTTCAAGCTAATAACTTAAAGAATGGAAGTTGTTAGTTTAAAGTTCTGTACTTTAAGTTAAAATCAAAATTCTTTTCTTCAAGTTAATAACTTAAAGAATGGAAGTTGTTAGTTCAAAGTTCTGTACTTTAAGTTAAAATCAAAATTCTTTTCTTCAAGTTAATAACTTAAAGAATGGAAGTTGTTAGTTCAAAGCTCTGTACTTTAAGTTAAAATCATAATTCTTTTCTTCAAGCTAATAACTTAAAGAATGGAAGTTGTTAGTTCAAAGTTCTGTACTTTAAGTTAAAATAAAAATTCGTTTCTTCAAGTTAATAACTTAAAGAATGGAAGTTGTTAGTTTAAAGTTCTGTACTTTAAGTTAAAATCAAAATTCTTTTTTTCAAGTTAAAAACTTAAAGAATGGAAGTTGTTAGTTTAAAGTTCTGTACTTTAAGTTAAAATCAAAATTCATTTCTTCAAGTAAATAACTTAAAGAAAGGAAGCTATTAATTTAAAGTTCTGTACTTTAAGTAAAATTCAGAAATCTTTTCTTCTAGTTAATAACTTAAAGAATGGAAGTTGTTAGTTTAAAGTTCTGTACTTTAAGTTAAAATCAAAATTCTTTGCTTCAAGTAAATAACTTAAAGAAAGGAAGTTATTAATTTAAAGTTCTGTACTTTAAGTTAAAATCAAAATTCTTTTCGTCAAGTAAATAACTTAAAGAATGGAAGTTGTTAGTTCAAAGTTCTGTACTTTAAGTTAAAATCAAAATTCTGTTCTTCAAGTTAATAAATTAAAGAATGGAAGTTGTTAGTTTAAAGTTCTGTACTTTAAGTTAAAATCAAAACTCTTTTCTCCAAGTTAATAACTTAAAGAATGGAAGTTGTTAGTTCAAAGTTCTGTACTTTAAGTTAAAATCAAAATTCTTTTCTTCAAGTAAATAACTTTAAGAAAGGACGTTATTAATTGATAGTTCTGTACTTTAAGTTAAAATCAAAATTTATTTCTTCAAGTAAATAACTTAAAGAATGGAAGTAATTAGTTTGAAGTTCTGTACTTTAAGTTAAAATCAAAATTCTTTTCTTCTAGTTAAATAACTTAAAGAATGAAAGTTGTTAGTTTAAAGTTCTGTACTTTAAGTTAAAATCAAAATTTTTTCTTCTAGTTAATAACTTATAGAATGGAAGTTGTTAGTTTAAAGTTCTGTACTTTAAGTTAAAATCAAAATTCTTTTCTTCAAATAAATAACTTAAAGAAAGGAAGTTATTAATTTAAAGTTCTGTACTTTAAGTTAAAATCAAAATTCTTTTCTTCAAGTTAATAACTTAAAGAATGGAAGTTGTTAGTTCAAAGTTTTGTACTTTAAGTTAAAATCTAAATTCCTTTCTTCAAGTAAATAACTTAAAGAAAGGACGTTATTAATTGATAGTTCTGTACTTTAAGTTAAAATAAAAATTCTTTTCTTCAAGTTAATAACTTAAAGAATGGATGTTGTTAGTTCAAAGTTCTGTACTTTAAATTAAAAACAAAATTCTTTTCTTCAAGTTAATAACTTAAAGAATGGAAGTTGTTAGTTTAAAGTTCTGTACTTTAAGTTAAAATCAAAATTCTTTTCTTCAAGTTAATAACTTAAAGAATGGAAATTGTTAGTTTAAAGTTCTGTACTTTAAGTTAAAATCAAAATTCTTTTCGTCAAGTTAATAACCTAAAGAATGGAAGTTATTAGTTTAAAGTTCTGTACTTTAAGTTAAAATCAAAATTCTTTTCTTCAAGTAAATAACTTAAAGAAAGGAAGTTATTAATTTAAAGTTCTGTACTTTAAGTTTAAATCAAAATTCTTTTCGTCAAGTAAATAACTTAATGAATGGAAGTAATTAGTTTAAAGTTCTGTACTTTAAGTTAAAATCAAAATTCTTTTCTTCAAGCTAATAACTTAAAGAATGGAAGTTGATAGTTTAAAGTTTTGTACTTTAAGTTAAAATCAAAATTCTTTTTTTCAAGTTAATAACTTAAAGAATGGAAGTTGTTAGTTTACAGTTCTGTAATTTAAGTTAAAATCAAAATTCTTTTCTTCAAGCTAATAACTTAAAGAATGGAAGTTGTTAGTTTAAAGTTCTGTACTTTAAGTTAAAATCAAAATTCTTTTCTTCAAGTTAATAACTTAAAGAATGGAAGTTGTTAGTTCAAAGTTCTGTGCTTTAAGTTAAAATCAAAATTCTTTTCTTCAAGTTAATAACTTAAAGAATGGAAGTTGTTAGTTTAAAGTTCTGTACTTTAAGTTAAAATCAATATTTGTTTCTTCAAGTTAATTACTTAAAAAATGGAAGTTGTTAGTTTAAAGTTCTGTACTTTAAGTTAAAATCAAAATTCTTTTCTTCAAGTTAATAACTTAAAGAATGGAAGTTGTTAGTTCAAAGTTCTGTACTTTAAGTTAAAATCAAAATTCTTTTCTTCAAGTTAATAACTTAAAGAATGGAAGTTGTTAGTTTAAAGTTCTGTACTTTAAGTTAAAATCAAAATTCTTTTCTTCAAGTAATTAACTTCAAGAAAGGAAGTTATTAATTTGAAGTTCTGTACTTTAAGTTAAAATCATAATTCTTTTCTTCAAGTTAATAAATTAAAGAATGGAAGTTGTTAGTTGAAAGTTCTGTACTTTAAGTTAAAATCAAAATTCTTTTCTTCAAGTTAATAACTTAAAGAAAGGACGTTATTAATTGATAGTTCTGTACTTTAAGTTAAAATCAAAATTTTTTTCTTCAAGTAAATAACTTAAAGAATGGAAGTAATTAGTTTAAAGTTCTGTACTTTAACTTAAAATCAAAATTCTTTTCTTCTAGTTAATAACTTAAAGAATGGAAGTTGTTAGTTTATAGTTCTGTACTTTAAGTTAAAATCAAAATTCTTTTCTTCAAGTTAATAACTTAAAGAATGGAAGTTGTTAGTTTAAAGTTCTGTACTTTAAGTTAAAGTCAAAATTCTTTTCAAAAGTAAATAACTTAAAGAAAAGAAGTTATTAATTTAAAGTTCTGTACTTTAAGTTAAAATCAAAATTCTTTTCGTAAAGTAAATAACTTAATGAATTGATGTAATTAGTTTAAAGTTCTGTACTCTAAGCTAAAATCAAAATGCTTTTCTTCAAGTTAATAAATTAAAGAATGGAAATTGTTAGTTTAAAGTTCTGTACTCTAAGTTAAAATCAAAATTCTTTTCTTCAAGTTAATAACTTAAAGAATGGAAGTTGTTAGTTCAAAGTTCTGTACATTAAGTTAAAATCAAAATTCTTTTCTTCAAGTTAATAACTTAAAGAATGGAAGTTGTAAGTTTAAAGTTCTGTACTTTAAGTTAAAATCAAAATTCTTTTCTTCAAGTAAATAAATTAAAGAATGGAAGTAATTAGTTTAAAGTTCAGTACTTTAAGTTAAAATCAAAATTCTTTTCTTCTAGTTAATAACTTAAAGAATGGAAGTTGTTAGTTTAAAGTTCTGTACTTTAAGTTAAAATCAAAATTCTTTTCTTCAAGTTAATAACTTAAAGAATGGAAGTTGTTAGTTTAAAGTTCTGTATTTTAAGTTAAAATCAAAATTCTTTTTTTCAAGTTAATAACTTAACGAATGGAAGTTGTTAGTTTAAAGTTCTGTACTTTAAGTTAAAATCAAAATTCTTTTCTTCAAGTAAATAACTTAAAGAATGGAAATTATTAGTTTAAAGTTCTGTACTTTAAGTTAAAATCAAAATTCTTTTTTTGAAGATAATAACTTAAAGAATGGAAGTTGTTAGTTTAAAGTTCTGTACTTTAAGTTAAAATCATAATTCTTTTCTTCTAGGTAATAACTTAAAGAATGGAAGTTATTAGTTTAAAGTTGTGTACTTTAAGTTAAAACCAAAATTCTTTTCGTCAAGTTAATAACTTAAAGAATGGAAGTTATTAGTTTAAAGTTCTGTACTTTAAGTTAAAATCAAAATTCTTTTTTTCAAGTTAATAACTTAACGAAAGGAAGTTGTTAGTTTAAAGCTCTGGACTTTAAGTTAAAATCAAAATTCTTTTATTCAAGTAAATAACTTAAAGAATGGAAGTTATTAGTTTAAGGTTCTGTACTTTAAGTTAAAATCAAAATTCTTTGTTTCAAGTTAATAACTTAAAGAATGGAAGTTGTTAGTTTAAAGTTCTGTACTTTAAGTTAAAATCAAAATTCTTTTCTTCTAGTTAATAACTTAAAGAATGGAAGTTGTTAGTTTAAAGTTCTGTACTTTAAGTTAAAATCATAATTCTTTCCTTCTAGTCAATAACTTAAAGAATGGAAGTTATTAGTTTAAAGTTCTGTACTTTAAGTTAAAATCAAAATTCTTTTTTTCAAGTTAATAACTTAAAGAATGGAAGTTGTTAGTTTAAAGTTCTGTACTTTAAGTTAAAATCAATATTTGTTTCTTCAAGTTAATTACTTAAAAAATGGAAGTTGTTAGTTTAAAGTTCTGTACTTTAAGTTAAAATCAAAATTCTTTTCTTCAAGTTAATAACTTAAAGAATGGAAGTTGTTAGTTCAAAGTTCTGTACTTTAAGTTAAAATCAAAATTCTTTTCTTCAAGTTAATAACTTAAAGAATGGAAGTTGTTAGTTTAAAGTTCTGTACTTTAAGTTAAAATCAAAATTCTTTTCTTCAAGTAATTAACTTCAAGAAAGGAAGTTATTAATTTGAAGTTCTGTACTTTAAGTTAAAATCAAAATTCTTTTCTTCAAGTTAATAAATTAAAGAATGGAAGTTGTTAGTTGAAAGTTCTGTACTTTAAGTTAAAATCAAATTTCTTTTCTTCAAGTAAATAACTTAAAGAAAGGATGTTATTAATTTAAAGTTCTGTACTTTAAGTTAAAATCACAATTCTTTTCGTCAAGTAAATAACTTAGTGAATGGAAGTAATTAGTTTAAAGTTCTGTACTTTAAGTTAAAATCAAATTTCTTTTCTTCAAGCTAATAACTTAAAGAATGGAAGTTGTTAGTTTAAAGTTCTGTACTTTAAGTTAAAATCAAAATTCTTTTCTTCAAGTTAATTAATTAAAGAATGGAAGTTGTTAGTTGAAAGTTCTGTACTTTAAGTTAAAATCAAATTTCTTTTCTTCAAGTAAATAACTTAAAGAAAGGAAGTTATTAATTTAAAGTTCTGTACTTTAAGTTAAAATCAAAATTTTTTCTTCAAGTTAATAACTTAAAGAATGGAAGTTGTTAGTTTAAAGTTCTGTACTTTAAGCTAAAATCAAAATTCTTTTCTTCAAGTTAATAACTTAAAGAATGGAAGTTGTTAGTTTAAAGTTCTGTACTTTAAGTTAAAATCAAATTTCTTTTCTTCAAGTAAATAACTTAAAGAAAGGAAGTTATTAATTTAAAGTTCTGTACTTTAAGTTAAAATCACAATTCTTTTCGTCAAGTAAATAACTTAGTGAATGGAAGTAATTAGTTTAAAGTTCTGTACTTTAAGTTAAAATCAAATTTCTTTTCTTCAAGCTAATAACTTAAAGAATGGAAGTTGTTAGTTTAAAGTTCTGTACTTTAAGTTAAAATCAAAATTCTTTTCTTCAAGTTAATAACTTAAAGAATGGAAGTTGTTAGTTCAAAGTTCTGTACTTTAAGTTAAAATCAAAATTCTTTTCTTCAAGTTAATAACTTAAAGAATGGAAGTTGTTAGTTCAAAGCTCTGTACTTTAAGTTAAAATCATAATTCTTTTCTTCAAGCTAATAACTTAAAGAATGGAAGTTGTTAGTTCAAAGTTCTGTACTTTAAGTTAAAATAAAAATTCGTTTCTTCAAGTTAATAACTTAAAGAATGGAAGTTGTTAGTTTAAAGTTCTGTACTTTAAGTTAAAATCAAAATTCTTTTTTTCAAGTTAAAAACTTAAAGAATGGAAGTTGTTAGTTTAAAGTTCTGTACTTTAAGTTAAAATCAAAATTCATTTCTTCAAGTAAATAACTTAAAGAAAGGAAGCTATTAATTTAAAGTTCTGTACTTTAAGTAAAATTCAGAAATCTTTTCTTCTAGTTAATAACTTAAAGAATGGAAGTTGTTAGTTTAAAGTTCTGTACTTTAAGTTAAAATCAAAATTCTTTGCTTCAAGTAAATAACTTAAAGAAAGGAAGTTATTAATTTAAAGTTCTGTACTTTAAGTTAAAATCAAAATTCTTTTCGTCAAGTAAATAACTTAAAGAATGGAAGTTGTTAGTTCAAAGTTCTGTACTTTAAGTTAAAATCAAAATTCTGTTCTTCAAGTTAATAAATTAAAGAATGGAAGTTGTTAGTTTAAAGTTCTGTACTTTAAGTTAAAATCAAAACTCTTTTCTCCAAGTTAATAACTTAAAGAATGGAAGTTGTTAGTTCAAAGTTCTGTACTTTAAGTTAAAATCAAAATTCTTTTCTTCAAGTAAATAACTTTAAGAAAGGACGTTATTAATTGATAGTTCTGTACTTTAAGTTAAAATCAAAATTTATTTCTTCAAGTAAATAACTTAAAGAATGGAAGTAATTAGTTTGAAGTTCTGTACTTTAAGTTAAAATCAAAATTCTTTTCTTCTAGTTAAATAACTTAAAGAATGAAAGTTGTTAGTTTAAAGTTCTGTACTTTAAGTTAAAATCAAAATTTTTTCTTCTAGTTAATAACTTATAGAATGGAAGTTGTTAGTTTAAAGTTCTGTACTTTAAGTTAAAATCAAAATTCTTTTCTTCAAATAAATAACTTAAAGAAAGGAAGTTATTAATTTAAAGTTCTGTACTTTAAGTTAAAATCAAAATTCTTTTCTTCAAGTTAATAACTTAAAGAATGGAAGTTGTTAGTTCAAAGTTTTGTACTTTAAGTTAAAATCTAAATTCTTTTCTTCAAGTAAATAACTTAAAGAAAGGACGTTATTAATTGATAGTTCTGTACTTTAAGTTAAAATAAAAATTCTTTTCTTCAAGTTAATAACTTAAAGAATGGATGTTGTTAGTTCAAAGTTCTGTACTTTAAATTAAAAACAAAATTCTTTTCTTCAAGTTAATAACTTAAAGAATGGAAGTTGTTAGTTTAAAGTTCTGTACTTTAAGTTAAAATCAAAATTCTTTTCTTCAAGTTAATAACTTAAAGAATGGAAATTGTTAGTTTAAAGTTCTGTACTTTAAGTTAAAATCAAAATTCTTTTCGTCAAGTTAATAACCTAAAGAATGGAAGTTATTAGTTTAAAGTTCTGTACTTTAAGTTAAAATCAAAATTCTTTTCTTCAAGTAAATAACTTAAAGAAAGGAAGTTATTAATTTAAAGTTCTGTACTTTAAGTTTAAATCAAAATTCTTTTCGTCAAGTAAATAACTTAATGAATGGAAGTAATTAGTTTAAAGTTCTGTACTTTAAGTTAAAATCAAAATTCTTTTCTTCAAGCTAATAACTTAAAGAATGGAAGTTGATAGTTTAAAGTTTTGTACTTTAAGTTAAAATCAAAATTCTTTTTTTCAAGTTAATAACTTAAAGAATGGAAGTTGTTAGTTTACAGTTCTGTAATTTAAGTTAAAATCAAAATTCTTTTCTTCAAGCTAATAACTTAAAGAATGGAAGTTGTTAGTTTAAAGTTCTGTACTTTAAGTTAAAATCAAAATTCTTTTCTTCAAGTTAATAACTTAAAGAATGGAAGTTGTTAGTTCAAAGTTCTGTGCTTTAAGTTAAAATCAAAATTCTTTTCTTCAAGTTAATAACTTAAAGAATGGAAGTTGTTAGTTTAAAGTTCTGTACTTTAAGTTAAAATCAATATTTGTTTCTTCAAGTTAATTACTTAAAAAATGGAAGTTGTTAGTTTAAAGTTCTGTACTTTAAGTTAAAATCAAAATTCTTTTCTTCAAGTTAATAACTTAAAGAATGGAAGTTGTTAGTTCAAAGTTCTGTACTTTAAGTTAAAATCAAAATTCTTTTCTTCAAGTTAATAACTTAAAGAATGGAAGTTGTTAGTTTAAAGTTCTGTACTTTAAGTTAAAATCAAAATTCTTTTCTTCAAGTAATTAACTTCAAGAAAGGAAGTTATTAATTTGAAGTTCTGTACTTTAAGTTAAAATCATAATTCTTTTCTTCAAGTTAATAAATTAAAGAATGGAAGTTGTTAGTTGAAAGTTCTGTACTTTAAGTTAAAATCAAAATTCTTTTCTTCAAGTTAATAACTTAAAGAAAGGACGGTATTAATTGATAGTTCTGTACTTTAAGTTAAAATCAAAATTTTTTTCTTCAAGTAAATAACTTAAAGAATGGAAGTAATTAGTTTAAAGTTCTGTACTTTAACTTAAAATCAAAATTCTTTTCTTCTAGTTAATAACTTAAAGAATGGAAGTTGTTAGTTTATAGTTCTGTACTTTAAGTTAAAATCAAAATTCTTTTCTTCAAGTTAATAACTTAAAGAATGGAAGTTGTTAGTTTAAAGTTCTGTACTTTAAGTTAAAGTCAAAATTCTTTTCAAAAGTAAATAACTTAAAGAAAAGAAGTTATTAATTTAAAGTTCTGTACTTTAAGTTAAAATCAAAATTCTTTTCGTAAAGTAAATAACTTAATGAATTGATGTAATTAGTTTAAAGTTCTGTACTCTAAGCTAAAATCAAAATGCTTTTCTTCAAGTTAATAAATTAAAGAATGGAAATTGTTAGTTTAAAGTTCTGTACTCTAAGTTAAAATCAAAATTCTTTTCTTCAAGTTAATAACTTAAAGAATGGAAGTTGTTAGTTCAAAGTTCTGTACATTAAGTTAAAATCAAAATTCTTTTCTTCAAGTTAATAACTTAAAGAATGGAAGTTGTAAGTTTGAAGTTCTGTACTTTAAGTTAAAATCAAAATTCTTTTCTTCAAGTAAATAAATTAAAGAATGGAAGTAATTAGTTTAAAGTTCAGTACTTTAAGTTAAAATCAAAATTCTTTTCTTCTAGTTAATAACTTAAAGAATGGAAGTTGTTAGTTTAAAGTTCTGTACTTTAAGTTAAAATCAAAATTCTTTTCTTCAAGTTAATAACTTAAAGAATGGAAGTTGTTAGTTTAAAGTTCTGTATTTTAAGTTAAAATCAAAATTCTTTTTTTCAAGTTAATAACTTAACGAATGGAAGTTGTTAGTTTAAAGTTCTGTACTTTAAGTTAAAATCAAAATTCTTTTCTTCAAGTAAATAACTTAAAGAATGGAAGTTATTAGTTTAAAGTTCTGTACTTTAAGTTAAAATCAAAATTCTTTTTTTGAAGATAATAACTTAAAGAATGGAAGTTGTTAGTTTAAAGTTCTGTACTTTAAGTTAAAATCATAATTCTTTTCTTCTAGGTAATAACTTAAAGAATGGAAGTTATTAGTTTAAAGTTGTGTACTTTAAGTTAAAACCAAAATTCTTTTCGTCAAGTTAATAACTTAAAGAATGGAAGTTATTAGTTTAAAGTTCTGTACTTTAAGTTAAAATCAAAATTCTTTTTTTCAAGTTAATAACTTAACGAAAGGAAGTTGTTAGTTTAAAGCTCTGGACTTTAAGTTAAAATCAAAATTCTTTTATTCAAGTAAATAACTTAAAGAATGGAAGTTATTAGTTTAAGGTTCTGTACTTTAAGTTAAAATCAAAATTCTTTTTTTCAAGTTAATAACTTAAAGAATGGAAGTTGTTAGTTTAAAGTTCTGTACTTTAAGTTAAAATCAAAATTCTTTGTTTCAAGTTAATAACTTAAAGAATGGAAGTTGTTAGTTTAAAGTTCTGTACTTTAAGTTAAAATCAAAATTCTTTTCTTCTAGTTAATAACTTAAAGAATGGAAGTTGTTAGTTTAAAGTTCTGTACTTTAAGTTAAAATCATAATTCTTTTCTTCTAGTCAATAACTTAAAGAATGGAAGTTATTAGTTTAAAGTTCTGTACTTTAAGTTAAAATCAAAATTCTTTTTTTCAAGTTAATAACTTAAAGAATGGAAGTTGTTAGTTTAAAGTTCTGTACTTTAAGTTAAAATCAAAATTCTTTTATTCAAGTAAATAACTTAAAGAATGGAAGTAATTAGTTTGAAGTTCTGTACTTTAAGTTAAAATCAAAATTCTTTTCTTCTAGTTAAATAACTTAAAGAATGAAAGTTGTTAGTTTAACGTTCTGTACTTTAAGTTAAAATCAAAATTTTTTCTTCTAGTTAATAACTTATAGAATGGAAGTTGTTAGTTTAAAGTTCTGTACTTTAAGTTAAAATCAAAATTCTTTTCTTCAAATAAATAACTTAAAGAAAGGAAGTTATTAATTTAAAGTTCTGTACTTTAAGTTAAAATCAAAATTCTTTTCTTCAAGTTAATAACTTAAAGAATGGAAGTTGTTAGTTCAAAGTTTTGTACTTTAAGTTAAAATCTAAATTTTTTTCTTCAAGTAAATAACTTAAAGAAAGGACGTTATTAATTGATAGTTCTGTACTTTAAGTTAAAATAAAAATTCTTTTCTTCAAGTTAATAACTTAAAGAATGGATGTTGTTAGTTCAAAGTTCTGTACTTTAAATTAAAAACAAAATTCTTTTCTTCAAGTTAATAACTTAAAGAATGGAAGTTGTTAGTTTAAAGTTCTGTACTTTAAGTTAAAATCAAAATTCTTTTCTTCAAGTTAATAACTTAAAGAATGGAAATTGTTAGTTTAAAGTTCTGTACTTTAAGTTAAAATCAAAATTCTTTTCGTCAAGTTAATAACCTAAAGAATGGAAGTTATTAGTTTAAAGTTCTGTACTTTAAGTTAAAATCAAAATTCTTTTCTTCAAGTAAATAACTTAAAGAAAGGAAGTTATTAATTTAAAGTTCTGTACTTTAAGTTTAAATCAAAATTCTTTTCGTCAAGTAAATAACTTAATGAATGGAAGTAATTAGTTTAAAGTTCTGTACTTTAAGTTAAAATCAAAATTCTTTTCTTCAAGCTAATAACTTAAAGAATGGAAGTTGATAGTTTAAAGTTTTGTACTTTAAGTTAAAATCAAAATTCTTTTTTTCAAGTTAATAACTTAAAGAATGGAAGTTGTTAGTTTACAGTTCTGTAATTTAAGTTAAAATCAAAATTCTTTTCTTCAAGCTAATAACTTAAAGAATGGAAGTTGTTAGTTTAAAGTTCTGTACTTTAAGTTAAAATCAAACTTCTTTTCTTCAAGTTAATAACTTAAAGAATGGAAGTTGTTAGTTCAAAGTTCTGTGCTTTAAGTTAAAATCAAAATTCTTTTCTTCAAGTTAATAACTTAAAGAATGGAAGTTGTTAGTTTAAAGTTCTGTACTTTAAGTTAAAATCAATATTTGTTTCTTCAAGTTAATTACTTAAAAAATGGAAGTTGTTAGTTTAAAGTTCGGTACTTTAAGTTAAAATCAAAATTCTTTTCTTCAAGTTAATAACTTAAAGAATGGAAGTTGTTAGTTCAAAGTTCTGTACTTTAAGTTAAAATCAAAATTCTTTTCTTCAAGTTAATAACTTAAAGAATGGAAGTTGTTAGTTTAAAGTTCTGTACTTTAAGTTAAAATCAAAATTCTTTTCTTCAAGTAATTAACTTCAAGAAAGGAAGTTATTAATTTGAAGTTCTGTACTTTAGGTTAAAATCATAATTCTTTTCTTCAAGTTAATAAATTAAAGAATGGAAGTTGTTAGTTGAAAGTTCTGTACTTTAAGTTAAAATCAAAATTCTTTTCTTCAAGTTAATAACTTAAAGAAAGGACGTTATTAATTGATAGTTCTGTACTTTAAGTTAAAATCAAAATTTTTTTCTTCAAGTAAATAACTTAAAGAATGGAAGTAATTAGTTTAAAGTTCTGTACTTTAACTTAAAATCAAAATTCTTTTCTTCTAGTTAATAACTTAAAGAATGGAAGTTGTTAGTTTATAGTTCTGTACTTTAAGTTAAAATCAAAATTCTTTTCTTCAAGTTAATAACTTAAAGAATGGAAGTTGTTAGTTTAAAGTTCTGTACTTTAAGTTAAAGTCAAAATTCTTTTCAAAAGTAAATAACTTAAAGAAAAGAAGTTATTAATTTAAAGTTCTGTACTTTAAGTTAAAATCAAAATTCTTTTCGTAAAGTAAATAACTTAATGAATTGATGTAATTAGTTTAAAGTTCTGTACTCTAAGCTAAAATCAAAATGCTTTTCTTCAAGTTAATAAATTAAAGAATGGAAATTGTTAGTTTAAAGTTCTGTACTCTAAGTTAAAATCAAAATTCTTTTCTTCAAGTTAATAACTTAAAGAATGGAAGTTGTTAGTTCAAAGTTCTGTACATTAAGTTAAAATCAAAATTCTTTTCTTCAAGTTAATAACTTAAAGAATGGAAGTTGTAAGTTTAAAGTTCTGTACTTTAAGTTAAAATCAAAATTCTTTTCTTCAAGTAAATAAATTAAAGAATGGAAGTAATTAGTTTAAAGTTCAGTACTTTAAGTTAAAATCAAAATTCTTTTCTTCTAGTTAATAACTTAAAGAATGGAAGTTGTTAGTTTAAAGTTCTGTACTTTAAGTTAAAATCAAAATTCTTTTCTTCAAGTTAATAACTTAAAGAATGGAAGTTGTTAGTTTAAAGTTCTGTATTTTAAGTTAAAATCAAAATTCTTTTTTTCAAGTTAATAACTTAACGAATGGAAGTTGTTAGTTTAAAGTTCTGTACTTTAAGTTAAAATCAAAATTCTTTTCTTCAAGTAAATAACTTAAAGAATGGAAGTTATTAGTTTAAAGTTCTGTACTTTAAGTTAAAATCAAAATTCTTTTTTTGAAGATAATAACTTAAAGAATGGAAGTTGTTAGTTTAAAGTTCTGTACTTTAAGTTAAAATCATAATTCTTTTCTTCTAGGTAATAACTTAAAGAATGGAAGTTATTAGTTTAAAGTTGTGTACTTTAAGTTAAAACCAAAATTCTTTTCGTCAAGTTAATAACTTAAAGAATGGAAGTTATTAGTTTAAAGTTCTGTACTTTAAGTTAAAATCAAAATTCTTTTTTTCAAGTTAATAACTTAACGAAAGGAAGTTGTTAGTTTAAAGCTCTGGACTTTAAGTTAAAATCAAAATTCTTTTATTCAAGTAAATAACTTAAAGAATGGAAGTTATTAGTTTAAGGTTCAGTACTTTAAGTTAAAATCAAAATTCTTTTTTTCAAGTTAATAACTTAAAGAATGGAAGTTGTTAGTTTAAAGTTCTGTACTTTAAGTTAAAATCAAAATTCTTTGTTTCAAGTTAATAACTTAAAGAATGGAAGTTGTTAGTTTAAAGTTCTGTACTTTAAGTTAAAATCAAAATTCTTTTCTTCTAGTTAATAACTTAAAGAATGGAAGTTGTTAGTTTAAAGTTCTGTACTTTAAGTTAAAATCATAATTCTTTTCTTCTAGTCAATAACTTAAAGAATGGAAGTTATTAGTTTAAAGTTCTGTACTTTAAGTTAAAATCAAAATTCTTTTTTTCAAGTTAATAACTTAAAGAATGGAAGTTGTTAGTTTAAAGTTCTGTACTTTAAGTTAAAATCAAAATTCTTTTATTCAAGTAAATAACTTAAAGAATGGAAGTTATTAGTTTAAAGTTCTGTACTTTAAGTTAAAATCAAAATTCTTTTCTTCTAGTCAATAACTTAAAGAATGGAAGTTATTAGTTTAAAGTTCTGTACTTTAAGTTAAAATCAAAATTCTTTTTTTCAAGTTAATAACTTAAAGAATGGAAGTTGTTAGTTTAAAGTTCTGTACTTTAAGTTAAAATCAAAATTCTTTTTTTCAAGTTAATAACTTAAAGAATGGAAGTTGTTAGTTTAAAGTTCTGTACTTTAAGTTAAAATCAAAATTCTTTTCTTCAAGTAATTAACTTAAAGAATGAAAGTTACAATTTTAAAGTTCTGTACTTTAAGTTAAAATCAAAATCCTTTTCTTCAATTAAATAACTTAAAGAATAGAAGTTATTAGTTTAAAGTTCTGTACTTTAAGCTAAAATCAAAATTCTTTTCTTCAAGTAAATAACTTAAAGAATGGAAGTTATTAGTTTAAAGTTCTGTACTTTAAGTTAAAATCAAAATTCTTTTCGTCAAGTAAATAACTTAATGAATGGAAGTAATTAGTTTAAAGTTCTGTACTTTAAGTTAAAATAAAAATTCTTTTCTTCAAGTCAATAAATTAAAGAATGGAAGTTGTTAGTTCAAAGTTCTGTACTTTAAGTTAAAATCAAAATTCTTTTCTTGAAGTTAATAACTTAAAGAATAGAAGTTGTTAGTTCAAAGTTCTGTACTTTAAGTTAAAATCAAAATTCTTTTCTTCAAGTAAATAACTTAAAGAAAGGATGTTATTAATTGATAGTTCTGTACTTTAAGTTGAAATCAAAATTTTTTTCTTCAAGTAAATAACTTAAAGAATGGAAGTAATTAGTTTAAAGTTCTGTACTTTAAGTTAAAATCAAAATTCTTTTCTTCTAGTTAATAACTTAAAGAATGGAAGTTGTTAGTTTAAAGTTCTGTACTTTAAGTTAAAAACAAAATTCTTTTCTTCAAGTTAATAACTTAAAGAATGGAAGTTGTTAGTTCAAAGTTCTGTACTTTAAGTTAAATTCAAAATTCTTTTCTTCAAGTTAATAACTTAAAAAATGGAAGTTGTAAGTTTAAAGTTCTGTACTTTAAGTTAAAATCAAAATTCTTGTCTTCAAGTAATTAACTTAAAGAATGCAAGTTACAATTTTAAAGTTCTGTACTTTAAGTTAAAATCAAAATTCTTTTCTTCAAGTAAATAACTTAAAGAATGGAAGTTATTAGTTTAAAGTTCTATACTTTAAGTTGAAATCAAAATTCTTTTCGTCAAGTTAATAACTTAAAGAATGGAATTTATTAGTTTAAAGTTCTGTACTTTAAGTTAAAATCAAAATTCTTTTCTTCAAGTTAATAAATTAAAGAATGGAAGTTGTTAGTTTAAAGTTCTGTACTTTAAGTTAAAACCAAAATTCTTTTCTTCAAGTTAATAACTTAAAGAAAGGACGTTATTAATTGATAGTTCTGTACTTTAAGTTAAAATCAAAATTTTTTTCTTCAAGTAAATAACTTAAAGAATGGAAGTAATTAGTTTAAAGTTCTGTACTTTAAGTTAAAATCAAAATTCTTTTCTTCTAGTTAATAACTTAAAGAATGGAAGTTGTTAGTTTATAGTTCTGTACTTTAAGTTAAAATCAAAATTCTTTTCTTCAAGTTAATAACTTAAAGAATGGAAGTTGTTAGTTTAAAGTTCTGTACTTTAAGTTAAAGTCAAAATTCTTTTCAAAAGTAAATAACTTAAAGAAAAGAAGTTATTAATTCAAAGTTCTGTACTTTAAGTTAAAATCAAAATTCTTTTCGTAAAGTAAATAACTTAATGAATGGATGTAATTAGTTTAAAGTTCTGTACTTTAAGCTAAAATCAAAATGCTTTTCTTCAAGTTAATAAATTAAAGAATGGAAGTTGTTAGTTTAAAGTTCTGTACTCTAAGTTAAAATCAAAATTCTTTTCTTCAAGTTAATAACTTAAAGAATGGAAGTTGTTAGTTCAAAGTTCTGTACTTTAAGTTAAAATCAAAATTCTTTTCTTCAAGTTAATAACTTAAAGAATGGAAGTTGTAAGTTTAAAGTTCTGTACTTTAAGTTAAAATCAAAATTCTTTTCTTCAAGTTAATAACTTAAAGAATGGAAGTTGTTAGTTTAAAGTTCTGTATTTTAAGTTAAAATCAAAATTCTTTTTTTCAAGTTAATAACTTAACGAATGGAAGTTGTTAGTTTAAAGTTCTGTACTTTAAGTTAAAATCAAAATTCTTTTCTTCAAGTAAATAACTTAAAGAATGGAAGTTATTAGTTTAAAGTTCTTTACTTTAAGTTAAAATCAAAATTATTTTTTTGAAGATAATAACTTAAAGAATGGAAGTTGTTAGTTTAAAGTTCTGTACTTTAAGTTAAAATCAAAAAACTTTTTTTTTCAAGTTAATAACTTAACGAATGGAAGTTGTTAGTTTAAAGCTCTGGACTTTAAGTTAAAATCAAAATTCTTTTATTCAAGTAAATAAATTAAAGAATGGAAGTTATTAGTTTAAGGTTCTGTACTTTAAGTTAAAATCAAAATTCTTTTTTTCAAGTTAATAACTTAAAGAATGGAAGTTGTTAGTTTAAAGTTCTGTACTTTAAGTTAAAATCAAAATTCTTTGTTTCAAGTTAATAACTTAAAGAATGGAAGTTGTTAGTTTAAAGTTCTGTACTTTAAGTTAAAATCAAAATTCTTTTCATAAGTAAATAACTTAAAGAAAGAAGTTATTAATTTAAAGTTCTGTACTTTAAGTTAAAATCAAAATTCTTTTCGTCAAGTAAATAACTTAATGAATGGAAGTAATTAGTTTAAAGTTCTGTACTTTAAGTTAAAATCAAAATGCTTTTCTTCAAGTTAATAAATGAAAGAATGGAAGTTGTTAGTTTAAAGTTCTGTACTTTAAGTTAAAATCAAAATTCTTTTCTTCAAGTTAATAACTTAAAGAATGGAAGTTGTTAGTTCAAAGTTCTGTACTTTAAGTTAAAATCAAAATTCTTTTCTTCAAGTTAATAACTTAAAGAATGGAAGTTGTTAGTTTAAAGTTCTGTACTTTAAGTTAAAATCAAAATTCTTTTCTTCAAGTAAATAGCTTAAAGAATGGAAGTAATTAGTTTAAAGTTCAGTACTTTAAGTTAAAATCAAAATTCTTTTCTTCTAGTTAATAACTTAAAGAATGGAAGTTGTTAGTTTAAAGTTCTGTACTTTAAGTTAAAATCATAATTCTTTTCTTCTAGTCAATAACTTAAAGAATGGAAGTTGTTAGTTTAAAGTTCTGTACTTTAAGTTAAAATCAAAATTCTTTTCTTCAAGTTAATAACTTAAAGAATGGAAGTTGTTAGTTCAAAGTTCTGTACTTTAAGTTAAAATCATAATTCTTTTCTTCTAGTTAATAACTTAAAGAATGGAAGTTATTAGTTCAAAGTTCTGTACTTTAAGTTAAAATCAAAATTCTTTTTTTCAAGTTAATAACTAAACGAATGGAAGTTGTTAGTTTAAAGTTCTGTACTTTAAGTTAAAATCAAAATTCTTTTCTTCAAGTAAATAACTTAAAGAATGGAAGTTATTAGTTTAAAATTCTGTACTTTAAGTTAAAATCAAAATTCTTTTCGTCAAGTAAATAACTTAATGAATGGAAGTAATTAGTTTAAAGTTCTGTACTTTAAGTTAAAATAAAAATTCTTTTCTTCAAGTCAATAAATTAAAGAATGGAAGTTGTTAGTTTAAAGTTCTGTACTTTAAGTTAAAATCAAAATTCTTTTCTTCAAGTTAATAACTTAAAGAATAGAAGTTGTTAGTTCAATGTTCTGTACTTTAAGTTAAAATCAAAATTCTTTACTTCAAGTAAATAACTTAAGGAAAGGACGTTATTAATTGATAGTTCTGTACCTTAAGTTAAAATCAAAATTTTTTTCTTCAAGTAAATAACATAAAGAATGGAAGTAATTAGTTTAAAGTTCTGTACTTTAAGTTAAAATCAAAATTCTTTTCTTCTAGTTAATAACTTAAAGAATGGAAGTTGTTAGTTTAAAGTTCTGTACTTTAAGTTAAAATCAAAATTCTTTTCTTCAAGTTAATAACTTAAAGAATGGAAGTTGTTAGTTCAAAGTTCTGTACTTTAAGTTAAAATCAAAATTCTTTTCTTCATGTTAATAACTTAAAAAATGGAAGTTGTTAGTTTAAAGTTCTGTACTTTAAGTTAAAATCAAATTTCTTTTCTTCAAGTAATTAACTTAAAGAATGAAAGTTACAATTTTAAAGTTCTGTACTTTAAGTTAATATCAAAATTCTTTTCTTCAAGTTAATAACTTAAAGAATGGAAGTTGTTAGTTCAAAGTTCTGTACTTTAAGTTAAAATCAAAATTCTTTTCTTCAAGTAAATAACTTAAAGAATGGAAGTAATTAGTTTAAAGTTCTGTACTTTAAGTTAAAATCAAAATTCTTTTCTTCAAGTTAATAACTTAAAGAATGGAAGTTGTTAGTTTAAAGTTCTGTACTTTAAGTTAAAATCAAAATTCTTTTCTTCAAGTAATTAACTTAAAGAATGAAAGTTACAATTTTAAAGTTCTGTACTTTAAGTTTAAATCAAAATCCTTTTCTTCAATTAAATAACTTAAAGAATGGAAGTTGTTAGTTTAAAGTTCTGTACTTTAAGTTAAAATCAAAATTCTTTTCTTCAAGTTAAAACTTAAAGAATGGAAGTTGTTAGTTTAAAGTTCTGTACTTTAAGTTAAAATCAAAATTCTTTTCTTCAAGTAAATAACTTAAAGAAAGGACGTTATTAATTGATGGTTCTGTACTTTAAGTTAAAATCAAAATTTTTTTCTTCAAGTAAATAACTTAAAGAATGGAAGTAATTAGTTTAAAGTTCTGTACTTTAAGTTAAAATCAAAATTCTTTTCTTTTTGTTAATAACTTAAAGAATGGAAGTTGTTAGATTAAAGTTCTGTACTTTAAGTTAAAATCAAAATTCTTTTCTTCAAGTTAATAACTTAAAGAATGGAAGTTGTTAGTTTAAAGTTCTGTACTTTAAGTTAAAATCAAAATTCTTTTCTTCAAGTAATTAACTTAAAGAATGAAAGTTACAATTTTAAAGTTCTGTACTTTAAGTTAAAATCAAAATTCTTTTCTTCAAGTAAATAGCTTAAAGAATAGAAGTAATTAGTTTAAAGTTCAGTACTTTAAGTTAAAATCAAAATTCTTTTCTTCTAGTTAATAACTTAAAGAATGGAAGTTGTTAGTTTAAAGTTCTGTACTTTAAGTTAAAATCAAAATTCTTTTATTCAAGTAAATAACTTAAAGAATGGAAGTTATTAGTTTAAAGTTCTGTACTTTAAGTTAAAATCAAAATTCTTTTATTCAAGTAAATAACTTAAAGAATGGAAGTTATTAGTTTAAAGTTCTGTACTTTAAGTTAAAATCAAAATTCTTTGTTTCAAGTTAATAACTTAAAAAATGGAAGTTGTTAGTGTAAAGTTCTGTACTTTAAGTTAAAATCAAAATTCTTTTCAAAAGTAAATAACTTAAAGAAAAGAAGTTATTAATTTAAAGTTCTGTACTTTAAGTTAAAATCAAAATTCTTTTCGTAAAGTAAATAACTTAATGAATGGAAGTAATTAGTTTAAAGTTCTGTACTTTAAGTTAAAATCAAAATGCTTTTCTTCAAGTTAATAAATTAAAGAATGGAAGTTGTTAGTTTAAAGTTCTGTACTTTAAGTTAAAATCAAAATTCTTTTCTTCAAGTTAATAACTTAAAGAATGGAAGTTGTTAGTTCAAAGTTCTGTACTTTAAGTTAAAATCAGAATTCTTTTCTTCAAGTTAATAACTTAAAGAATGGAAGTTGTTAGTTTAAAGTTCTGTACTTTAAGTTAAAATCAAAATTCTTTTCTTTAAGTAAATAACTTAAAGAATGGAAGTAATTAGTTTAAAGTTCAGTACTTTAAGTTAAAATCAAAATTCTTTTCTTCTAGTTAATAACTTAAAGAATGGAAGTTGTTAGTTTAAAGTTCTGTACTTTAAGTTAAAATCAAAATTCTTTTCTTCAAGTTAATAACTTAAAGAATGGAAGTTGTTAGTTTAAAGTTCTGTACTTTAAGTTAAAATCAAAATTCTTTTCTTCAAGTAAATAACTTAAAGAAAGGAAGTTATTAATTTAAAGTTCTGTACTTTAAGTTAAAATCAAAATTCTTTTCTTCAAATTAATAACTTGCAGAATGGAAGTTGTTAGTTTAAAGTTCTGTTCTTTAAGTTAAAATCAAAATTCTTTTCTTCAAGTTAATAACTTAAAGAATGGAAGTTGTTAGTTTAAAGATCTGTACTTTAAGTTAAAATCAAAATTCTTTTCTTCAAGTTAAAACTTAAAGAATGGAAGTTGTTAGTTTAAAGTTCTGTACTTCAAGTTAAAATCAAAATTCTTTTCTTCAAGTTAATAACTTAAAGAATGGAAGTTGTTAGTTTAAAGTTCTGTACTTCAAGTTAAAATCAAAATTCTTTTCTTCAAGTTAATAACTTAAAGAATGGAAGTTGTTAGTTTAAAGTTTTGTACTTTAAGTTAAAATCAAAATTCTTTTTTTCAAGTTAATAACTTAACGAATGGAAGTTGTTAGTTTAAAGTTCTGTACTTTAAGTTAAAATCAAAATTCTTTTATTCAAGTAAATAACTTAAAGAATGGAAGTTATTAGTTTAAAGTTCTGTACTTTAAGTTAAAATCAAAATTCTTTTTTTCAAGTTAATAACTTAAAGATTGGAAGTTGTTAGTTTAAAGTTCTGTACTTTAAGTTAAAATCATAATTCTTTTCTTCTAGTTAATAACTTAAAGAATGGAAGTTATTAGTTTAAAGTTCTGTACTTTAAGTTAAAATCAAAATTCTTTTTTTCAAGTTAATAACTAAACGAATGGAAGTTGTTAGTTTAAAGTTCTGTACTTTAAGTTAAAATCAAAATTCTTTTCTTCAAGTAAATAACTTAAAGAATGGAAGTTATTAGTTTAAAATTCTGTACTTTAAGTTAAAATCAAAATTCTTTTCGTCAAGTAAATAACTTAATGAATGGAAGTAATTAGTTTAAAGTTCTGTACTTTAAGTTAAAATAAAAATTCTTTTCTTCAAGTCAATAAATTAAAGAATGGAAGTTGCTAGTTTAAAGTTCTGTACTTTAAGTTAAAATCAAAATTCTTTTCTTCAAGTAATTAACTTAAAGAATGAAAGTTACAATTTTAAAGTTCTGTACTTTAAGTTTAAATCAAAATCCTTTTCTTCAATTAAATAACTTAAAGAATGGAAGTTGTTAGTTTAAAGTTCTGTACTTTAAGTTAAAATCAAAATTCTTTTCTTCAAGTAAATAACTTAAAGAAAGGACGTTATTAATTGATGGTTCTGTACTTTAAGTTAAAATCAAAATTTTTTTCTTCAAGTAAATAACTTAAAGAATGGAAGTAATTAGTTTAAAGTTCTGTACTTTAAGTTAAAATCAAAATTCTTTTCTTCTAGTTAATAACTTAAAGAATGGAAGTTGTTAGATTAAAGTTCTGTACTTTAAGTTAAAATCAAAATTCTTTTCTTCAAGTTAATAACTTAAAGAATGGAAGTAATTAGTTTAAAATTCTGTACTTTAAGTTAAAATCAAAATTCTTTTCTTCAAGTTAATAACTTAAAGAATGGAAGTTGTTAGTTTAAAGTTCTGTACTTTAAGTTAAAATCAAAATTCTTTTCTTCAAGTAATTAACTTAAAGAATGAAAGTTACAATTTTAAAATTCTGTACTTTAAGTTAAAATCAAAATCCTTTTCTTCAATTAAATAACTTAAAGAATGGAAGTTATTAGTTTAAAGTTCTGTACTTTAAGCTAAAATCAAAATTCTTTTCTTCAAGTAAATAACTTAAAGAATGGAAGTTATTAGTTTAAAGTTCTGTACTTTAAGTTAAAATCAAAATTCTTTTCGTCAAGTAAATAACTTAATGAATGGAAGTAATTAGTTTAAAGTTCTGTACTTTAAGTTAAAATAAAAATTCTTTTCTTCAAGTCAATAAATTAAAGAATGGAAGTTGTTAGTTTAAAGTTCTGTACTTTAAGTTAAAATCAAAATTCTTTTCTTCAAGTTAATAACTTAAAGAATAGAAGTTGTTAGTTCAAAGTTCTGTACTTTAAGTTAAAATCAAAATTCTTTTCTTCAAGTAAATAACTTAAAGAAAGGATGTTATTAATTGATAGTTCTGTACTTTAAGTTGAAATCAAAATTTTTTTCTTCAAGTAAATAACTTAAAGAATGGAAGTAATTAGTTTAAAGTTCTGTACTTTAAGTTAAAATCAAAATTCTTTTCTTCTAGTTAATAACTTAAAGAATGGAAGTTGTTAGTTCAAAGTTCTGTACTTTAAGTTAAAATCAAAATTCTTTTCTTTAAGTTAATAACTTAAAGAAAGGAAGTTGTTAGTTTAAAGTTCTGTACTTTAAGTTAAAATCAAAATTCTTTTCTTCAAGTAATTAACTTAAAGAATGAAAGTTACAATTTTAAAGTTCTGTACTTTAAGTTAAAATCAAAATCCTTTTCTTCAATTAAATAACTTAAAGAATGGAAGTTATTAGTTTAAAGTTCTGTACTTTAAGCTAAAATCAAAATTCTTTTCTTCAAGTAAATAACTTAAAGAATGGAAGTTATTAGTTTAAAGTTCTGTACTTTAAGTTAAAATCAAAATTCTTTTCGTCAAGTAAATAACTTAATGAATGGAAGTAATAAGTTTAAAGTTCTGTACTTTAAGTTAAAATAAAAATTCTTTTCTTCAAGTCAATAAATTAAAGAATGGAAGTTGTTAGTTTAAAGTTCTGTACTTTAAGTGAAAATCAAAATTCTTTTCTTCAAGTTAATAACTTAAAGAATAGAAGTTGTTAGTTCAAAGTTCTGTACTTTAAGTTAAAATCAAAATTCTTTTCTTGAAGTAAATAACTTAAAGAAAGGATGTTATTAATTGATAGCTCTGTACTTTAAGTTGAAATCAAAATTTTTTTCTTCAAGTAAATAACTTAAAGAATGGAAGTAATTAGTTTAAAGTTCTGTACTTTAAGTTAAAATCAAAATTCTTTTCTTCTAGTTAATAACTTAAAGAATGGAAGTTGTTAGTTTAAAGTTCTATACTTTAAGTTAAAAACAAAATTCTTTTCTTCAAGTTAATAACTTAAAGAATGGAAGTTGTTAGTTCAAAGTTCTGTACTTTAAGTTAAATTCAAAATTCTTTTCTTCAAGTTAATAACTTAAAAAATGGAAGTTGTAAGTTTAAAGTTCTGTACTTTAAGTTAAAATCAAAATTCTTTTCTTCAAGTAATTAACTTAAAGAATGAAAGTTACAATTTTAAAGTTCTGTACTTTAAGTTAAAATCAAAATTCTTTTCTTCAAGTAAATAACTTAAAGAATGGAAGTTATTAGTTTAAAGTTCTATACTTTAAGTTGAAATCAAAATTCTTTTCGTCAAGTTAATAACTTAAAGAATGGAATTTATTAGTTTAAAGTTCTGTACTTTAAGTTAAAATCAATATTTGTTTCTTCAAGTTAATAACTTAAACAATGGAAGTTGTTAGTTTAAAGTTCTGTACACTAAGTTAAAATCAAAATTCTTTTCTTCAAGTAAATAACTTAAAGAATGGAAGTTATGAGTTTAAAGTTCTGTACTTTAAGTTAAAATCAAAATCCTTTTCTTCAATTAAATAACTTAAAGAATGGAAGTAATTAGTTTAAAGTTCTGTACTTTAAGTTAAAATCAAAATTCTTTTCTTCTAGTTAATAACTTAAAGAATGGAAGTTGTTAGTTTAAAGTTCTGTACTTTAAGTTAAAATCAAAATTCTTTTCTTCAAGTAATTAACTTAAAGAATGAAAGTTACAATTTTAAAGTTCTGTACTTTAAGTTAAAATCAAAATCCTTTTCTTCAATTAAATAACTTAAAGAATGGAAGTTATTAGTTTAAAGTTCTGTACTTTAAGCTAAAATCAAAATTCTTTTCTTCAAGTGAATAACTTAAAGAAAGGACGTTATTAATGTATAGTTCTGTACTTTTAGTTAAAATCAAAATTCTTTTCTTCAAGTAAATAACTTAAAGAATGGAAGTTATGAGTTTAAAGTTCTGTACTTTAAGTTAAAATCAAAATCCTTTTCTTCAATTAAATAACTTAAAGAATGGAAGTAATTAGTTTAAAGTTCTGTACTTTAAGTTAAAATCAAAATTCTTTTCTTCTAGTTAATAACTTAAAGAATGGAAGTTGTTAGTTTAAAGTTCTGTACTTTAAGTTAAAATCAAAATTCTTTTCTTCAAGTAATTAACTTAAAGAATGAAAGTTACAATTTTAAAGTTCTGTACTTTAAGTTAAAATCAAAATCCTTTTCTTCAATTAAATAACTTAAAGAATGGAAGTTATTAGTTTAAAGTTCTGTACTTTAAGCTAAAATCAAAATTCTTTTCTTCAAGTGAATAACTTAAAGAAAGGACGTTATTAATGTATAGTTCTGTACTTTTAGTTAAAATCAAAATTCTTTTCTTCAAGTAAATAACTTAAAGAATGGAAGATATTAGTTTAAAGTTCTGTACTTTAAGTTAAAATCAAAATTCTTTGTTTCAAGTTAATAACTTAAAGAATGGAAGTTGTTAGTTTAAAGTTCTGTACTTTAAGTTAAAATCAAAATTCTTTTCATAAGTAAATAACTTAAAGAAAAGAAGTTATTAATTTAAAGTTCTGTACTTTAAGTTAAAATCAAAATTCTTTTCGTCAAGTAAATAACTTAATGAATGGAAGTAATTAGTTTAAAGTTCTGTACTTTAAGTTAAAATCAAAATGCTTTTCTTCAAGTTAATAAATTAAAGAATGGAAGTTGTTAGTTTAAAGTTCTGTACTTTAAGTTAAAATCAAAATTCTTTTCTTCAAGTTAATAACTTAAAGAATGGAAGTTGTTAGTTCAAAGTTCTGTACTTTAAGTTAAAATCAAAATTCTTTTCTTCAAGTTAATAACTTAAAGAATGGAAGTTGTTAGTTTAAAGTTCTGTACTTTATGTTAAAATCAAAATTCTTTTCTTCAAGTAAATAGCTTAAAGAATGGAAGTAATTAGTTTAAAGTTCAGTACTTTAAGTTAAAATCAAAATTCTTTTCTTCTAGTTAATAACTTAAAGAATGGAAGTTGTTAGTTTAAAGTTCTGTACTTTAAGTTAAAATCAAAATTCTTTTTTTCAAGTTAATAACTTAAAGAATGGAAGTTGTTAGTTTAAAGTTCTGTACTTTAAGTTAAAATCAAAATTCTTTTATTCAAGTAAATAACTTAAAGAATGGAAGTTATTAGTTTAAAGTTCTGTACTTTAAGTTAAAATCAAAATTCTTTTCTTCTAGTTAATAACTTAAAGAATGGAAGTTGTTAGTTCAAAGTTCTGTACTTTAAGTTAAAATCAAAATTCTTTTCTTCAAGTTAATAACTTAAAGAATGGAAGTTGTAAGTTTAAAGTTCTGTACTTTAATTTAAAATCAAAATTCTTTTCTTCAAGTTAATAACTTAAAGAATGGAAGTTGTTAGTTTAAAGTTCTGTATTTTAAGTTAAAATCAAAATTTTTTTTTTCAAGTTAATAACTTAACGAATAGAAGTTGTTAGTTTAAAGTTCTGTACTTTAAGTTAAAATCAAAATTCTTTTCTTCAAGTAAATAACTTAAAGAATGGAAGATATTAGTTTAAAGTTCTGTACTTTAAGTTAAAATCAAAATTCTTTTCGTCAAGTAAATAACTTAATGAATGGAAGTAATTAGTTTAAAGTTCTGTACTTTAAGTTAAAATAAAAATTCTTTTCTACAAGTCAATAAATTAAAGAATGGAAGTTGTTAGTTTAAAGTTCTGTACTTTAAGTTAAAATCAAAATTCTTTTCTTCAAGTTAATAACTTAAAGAATAGAAGTTGTTAGTTCAAAGTTCTGTACTTTAAATTAAAATCAAAATTCTTTTTTTCAAGTAAATAACTTAAAGAAAGGACGTTATTAATTGATAGTTCTGTACTTTAAGTTAAAATCAAAATTTTTTTCTTCAAGTAAATAACTTAAAGAATGGAAGTAATTAGTTTAAAGTTCTGTACTGTAAGTTAAAATCAAAATTCTTTTCTTCTAGTTAATAACTAAAAGAATGGAAGTTGTTAGTTTAAAGTTCTGTACTTTAAGTTAAAAACAAAATTCTTTTCTTCAAGTTAATAACTTAAAGAATGGAAGTTGTTAGTTCAAAGTTCTGTACTTTAAGTTAAAATCAAAATTCTTTTCTTCAAGTTAATAACTTAAAAAATGGAAGTTGTTAGTTTAAAGTTCTGTACTTTAAGTTAAAATCAAAATTCTTTTCTTCAAGTAATTAACTTACAGAATGAAAGTTACACTTTTAAAGTTCTGTACTTTAAGTTAAAATCAAAATTCTTTTCTTCAAGTAAATAACTTAAAGAATGGAAGTAATTAGTTTAAAGTTCTGTACTTTAAGTTAAAATCAAAATTCTTTTATTCAAGTAAATAACTTAAAGAATGGAAGTTATTAGTTTAAGGTTCTGTACTTTAAGTTAAAATCAAAATTCTTTTTTTCAAGTTAATAACTTAAAGAATGGAAGTTGTTAGTTTAAAGTTCTGTACTTTAAGTTAAAATCAAAATTCTTTGTTTCAAGTTAATAACTTAAAGAATGGAAGTTGTTAGTTTAAAGTTCTGTACTTTAAGTTAAAATCAAAATTCTTTTCATAAGTAAATAACTTAAAGAAAAGAAGTTATTAATTTAAAGTTCTGTACTTTAAGTTAAAATCAAAATTCTTTTCGTCAAGTAAATAACTTAATGAATGGAAGTAATTAGTTTAAAGTTCTGTACTTTAAGTTAAAATCAAAATGCTTTTCTTCAAGTTAATAAATGAAAGAATGGAAGTTGTTAGTTTAAAGTTCTGTACTTTAAGTTAAAATCAAAATTCTTTTCTTCAAGTTAATAACTTAAAGAATGGAAGTTGTTAGTTCAAAGTTCTGTACTTTAAGTTAAAATCAAAATTCTTTTCTTTAAGTTAATAACTTAAAGAATGGAAGTTGTTAGTTTAAAGTTCTGTACTTTAAGTTAAAATCAAAATTATTTTCTTCAAGTAAATAGCTTAAAGAATGGAAGTAATTAGTTTAAAGTTCAGTACTTTAAGTTAAAATCAAAATTCTTTTCTTCTAGTTAATAACTTAAAGAATGGAAGTTGTTAGTTTACAGTTCTGTACTTTAAGTTAAAATCATAATTCTTTTCTTCCAGTCAATAACTTAAAGAATGGAAGTTATTAGTTTAAAGTTCTGTACTTTAAGTTAAAATCAAAATTCTTTTTTTCAAGTTAATAACTTAAAGAATGGAAGTTGTTAGTTTAAAGTTCTGTACTTTAAGTTAAAATCAAAATTCTTTTATTCAAGTAAATAACTTAAAGAATGGAAGTTATTAGTTTAAAGTTCTGTACTTTAAGTTAAAATCAAAATTCTTTTCAAAAGTAAATAACTTAAAGAAAAGAAGTTATTAATTTAAAGTTCTGTACTTTAAGTTAAAATCAAAATTCTTTTCGTAAAGTAAATAACTTAATGAATGGAAGTAATTAGTTTAAAGTTCTGTACTTTAAGTTAAAATCAAAATGCTTTTCTTCAAGTTAATAAATTAAAGAATGGTAGTTGTTAGTTTAAAGTTCTGTACTTTAAGTTAAAATCAAAATTCTTTTCTTCAAGTTAATAACTTAAAGAATGGAAGTTGTTAGTTCAAAGTTCTGTACTTTAAGTTAAAATCAGAATTCTTTTCTTCAAGTTAATAACTTAAAGAATGGAAGTTGTTAGTTTAAAGTTCTGTACTTTAAGTTAAAATCAAAATTCTTTTCTTTAAGTAAATAACTTAAAGAATGGAAGTAATTAGTTTAAAGTTCTGTACTTTAAGTTAAAATCAAAATTCTTTTCTTTAAGTAAATAACTTAAAGAATGGAAGTAATTAGTTTAAAGTTCAGTACTTTAAGTTAAAATCAAAATTCTTTTCTTCTAGTTAATAACTTAAAGAATGGAAGTTGTTAGTTTAAAGTTCTGTACTTTAAGTTAAAATCAAAATTCTTTTCTTCAAGTAAATAACTTAAAGAAAGGAAGTTATTAATTTAAAGTTCTGTACTTTAAGTTAAAATCAAAATTCTTTTCTTCAAATTAATAACTTGCAGAATGGAAGTTGTTAGTTTAAAGTTCTGTTTTTTAAGTTAAAATCAAAATTCTTTTCTTCAAGTTAATAACTTAAAGAATGGAAGTTGTTAGTTTAAAGATCTGTACTTTAAGTTAAAATCAAAATTCTTTTCTTCAAGTTAAAACTTAAAGAATGGAAGTTGTTAGTTTAAAGTTCTGTACTTCAAGTTAAAATCAAAATTCTTTTCTTCAAGTTAAAAACTTAAAGAATGGAAGTTGTTAGTTAAAAAGTTCTGCACTTTAAGTTAAAATCAAAATTCTTTTCTTCAAGTTAAAACTTAAAGAATGGAAGTTGTTAGTTTAAAGTTCTGTACTTCAAGTTAAAATCAAAATTCTTTTCTTCAAGTTAATAACTTAAAGAATGGAAGTTGTTAGTTTAAAGTTCTGTACTTTAAGTTAAAATCAAAATTCTTTTTTTCAAGTTAATAACTTAACGAATGGAAGTTGTTAGTTTAAAGTTCTGTACTTTAAGTTAAAATCAAAATTCTTTTATTCAAGTAAATAACTTAAAGAATGGAAGTTATTAGTTTAAAGTTCTGTACTTTAAGTTAAAATCAAAATTCTTTTTTTCAAGTTAATAACTTAAAGATTGGAAGTTGTTAGTTTAAAGTTCTGTACTTTAAGTTAAAATCATAATTCTTTTCTTCTAGTTAATAACTTAAAGAATGGAAGTTATTAGTTTAAAGTTCTGTACTTTAAGTTAAAATCAAAATTCTTTTTTTCAAGTTAATAACTAAACGAATGGAAGTTGTTAGTTTAAAGTTCTGTACTTTAAGTTAAAATCAAAATTCTTTTCTTCAAGTAAATAACTTAAAGAATGGAAGTTATTAGTTTAAAATTCTGTACTTTAAGTTAAAATCAAAATTCTTTTCGTCAAGTAAATAACTTAATGAATGGAAGTAATTAGTTTAAAGTTCTGTACTTTAAGTTAAAATAAAAATTCTTTTCTTCAAGTCAATAAATTAAAGAATGGAAGTTGTTAGTTTAAAGTTCTGTACTTTAAGTTAAAATCAAAATTCTTTTCTTCAAGTTAATAACTTAAAGAATAGAAGTTGTTAGTTCAATGTTCTGTACTTTAAGTTAAAATCAAAATTCTTTACTTCAAGTAAATAACTTAAGGAAAGGACGTTATTAATTGATAGTTCTGTACTTTAAGTTAAAATCAAAATTTTTTTCTTCAAGTAAATAACTTAAAGAATGGAAGTAATTAGTTTAAAGTTCTGTACTTTAAGTTAAAATCAAAATTCTTTTCTTCTAGTTAATAACTTAAAGAATGGAAGTTGTTAGTTTAAAGTTCTGTTTTTTAAGTTAAAATCAAAATTCTTTTCTTCAAGTTAATAACTTAAAGAATGGAAGTTGTTAGTTTAAAGATCTGTACTTTAAGTTAAAATCAAAATTCTTTTCTTCAAGTTAAAACTTAAAGAATGGAAGTTGTTAGTTTAAAGTTCTGTACTTCAAGTTAAAATCAAAATTCTTTTCTTCAAGTTAAAAACTTAAAGAATGGAAGTTGTTAGTTAAAAAGTTCTGCACTTTAAGTTAAAATCAAAATTCTTTTCTTCAAGTTAAAACTTAAAGAATGGAAGTTGTTAGTTTAAAGTTCTGTACTTCAAGTTAAAATCAAAATTCTTTTCTTCAAGTTAATAACTTAAAGAATGGAAGTTGTTAGTTTAAAGTTCTGTACTTTAAGTTAAAATCAAAATTCTTTTTTTCAAGTTAATAACTTAACGAATGGAAGTTGTTAGTTTAAAGTTCTGTACTTTAAGTTAAAATCAAAATTCTTTTATTCAAGTAAATAACTTAAAGAATGGAAGTTATTAGTTTAAAGTTCTGTACTTTAAGTTAAAATAAAAATCCTTTTTTTCAAGTTATAAACTTAAAGATTGGAAGTTGTTAGTTTAAAGTTCTGTACTTTAAGTTAAAATCATAATTCTTTTCTTCTAGTTAATAACTTAAAGAATGGAAGTTATTAGTTTAAAGTTCTGTACTTTAAGTTAAAATCAAAATTCTTTTTTTCAAGTTAATAACTAAACGAATGGAAGTTGTTAGTTTAAAGTTCTGTACTTTAAGTTAAAATCAAAATTCTTTTCTTCAAGTAAATAACTTAAAGAATGGAAGTTATTAGTTTAAAATTCTGTACTTTAAGTTAAAATCAAAATTCTTTTCGTCAAGTAAATAACTTAATGAATGGAAGTAATTAGTTTAAAGTTCTGTACTTTAAGTTAAAATAAAAATTCTTTTCTTCAAGTCAATAAATTAAAGAATGGAAGTTGTTAGTTTAAAGTTCTGTACTTTAAGTTAAAATCAAAATTCTTTTCTTCAAGTTAATAACTTAAAGAATAGAAGTTGTTAGTTCAATGTTCTGTACTTTAAGTTAAAATCAAAATTCTTTACTTCAAGTAAATAACTTAAGGAAAGGACGTTATTAATTGATAGTTCTGTACTTTAAGTTAAAATCAAAATTTTTTTCTTCAAGTAAATAACTTAAAGAATGGAAGTAATTAGTTTAAAGTTCTGTACTTTAAGTTAAAATCAAAATTCTTTTCTTCTAGTTAATAACTTAAAGAATGGAAGTTGTTAGTTTAAAGTTCTGTACTTTAAGTTAAAATCAAAATTCTTTTCTTCAAGTTAATAAATTAAAGAATGGAAGTTGTTAGTTCAAAGTTCTGTACTTTAAGTTAAAATCAAAATTCTTTTCTTCATGTTAATAACTTAAAAAATGGAAGTTGTTAGTTTAAAGTTCTGTACTTTAAGTTAAAATCAAATTTCTTTTCTTCAAGTAATTAACTTAAAGAATGAAAGTTACAATTTTAAAGTTCTGTACTTTAAGTTAAAATCAAAATCCTTTTCTTCAAGTTAATAACTTAAAGAATGGAAGTTGTTAGTTCAAAGTTCTGTACATTAAGTTAAAATCAAAATTCTTTTCTTCAAGTAAATAACTTATAGAATGGAAGTAATTAGTTTAAAGTTCTGTACTTTAAGTTAAAATCAAAATTCTTTTCTTCAAGTTAATAACTTAAAGAATGGAAGTTGTTAGTTTAAAGTTCTGTACTTTAAGTTAAAATCAAAATTCTTTTCTTCAAGTAATTAACTTAAAGAATGAAAGTTACAATTTTAAAGTTCTGTACTTTAAGTTTAAATCAAAATCCTTTTCTTCAATTAAATAACTTAAAGAATGGAAGTTGTTAGTTTAAAGTTCTGTACTTTAAGTTAAAATCAAAATTCTTTTCTTCAAGTTAAAACTTAAAGAATGGAATTTGTTAGTTTAAAGTTCTGTACTTTAAGTTAAAATCAAAATTCTTTTCTTCAAGTAAATAACTTAAAGAAAGGACGTTATTAATTGATGGTTCTGTACTTTAAGTTAAAATCAAAATTTTTTTCTTCAAGTAAATAACTTAAAGAATGGAAGTAATTAGTTTAAAGTTCTGTACTTTACGTTAAAATCAAAATTCTTTTCTTCTAGTTAATAACTTAAAGAATGGAAGTTGTTAGATTAAAGTTCTGTACTTTAAGTTAAAATCAAAATTCTTTTCTTCAAGTTAATAACTTAAAGAATGGAAGTTGTTAGTTCAAAGTTCTGTACTTTAAGTTAAAATCAAAATTCTTTTCTTTAAGTTAATAACTTAAAGAATGGAAGTTGTTAGTTTAAAGTTCTGTACTTTAAGTTAAAATCAAAATTCTTTTCTTCAAGTAATTAACTTACAGAATGAAAGTTACAATTTTAAAGTTCTGTACTTTAAGTTAAAATCAAAATCCTTTTCTTCAATTAAATAACTTAAAGAATGGAAGTTATTAGTTTAAAGTTCTGTACTTTAAGCTAAAATCAAAATTCTTTTCTTCAAGTAAATAACTTAAAGAATGGAAGTTATTAGTTTAAAGTTCTGTACTTTAAGTTAAAATCAAAATTCTTTTCGTCAAGTAAATAACTTAATGAATGGAAGTAATTAGTTTAAAGTTCTGTACTTTAAGTTAAAATAAAAATTCTTTTCTTCAAGTCAATAAATTAAAGAATGGAAGTTGTTAGTTTAAAGTTCTGTACTTTAAGTTAAAATCAAAACTCTTTTCTTCAAGTTAATAACTTAAAGAATAGAAGTTGTTAGTTCAAAGTTCTGTACTTTAAGTTAAAATCAAAATTCTTTTCTTCAAGTAAATAACTTAAAGAAAGGATGTTATTAATTGATAGTTCTGTACTTTAAGTTGAAATCAAAATTTTTTTCTTCAAGTAAATAACTTAAAGAATGGAAGTAATTAGTTTAAAGTTCTGTACTTTAAGTTAAAATCAAAATTCTTTTCTTCTAGTTAATAACTTAAAGAATGGAAGTTGTTAGTTCAAAGTTCTGTACTTTAAGTTAAAATCAAAATTCTTTTCTTCAAGTAATTAACTTAAAGAATGAAAGTTACAATTTTAAAGTTCTGTACTTTAAGTTAAAATCAAAATCCTTCTCTTCAATTAAATAACTTAAAGAATGGAAGTTATTAGTTTAAAGTTCTGTACTTTAAGCTAAAATCAAAATTCTTTTCTTCAAGTAAATAACTTAAAGAATGGAAGTTATTAGTTTAAAGTTCTGTACTTTAAGTTAAAATCAAAATTCTTTTCGTCAAGTAAATAACTTAATGAATGGAAGTAATAAGTTTAAAGTTCTGTACTTTAAGTTAAAATAAAAATTCTTTTCTTCAAGTCAATAAATTAAAGAATGGAAGTTGTTAGTTTAAAGTTCTGTACTTTAAGTGAAAATCAAAATTCTTTTCTTCAAGTTAATAACTTAAAGAATAGAAGTTGTTAGTTCAAAGTTCTGTACTTTAAGTTAAAATCAAAATTCTTTTCTTCAAGTAAATAACTTAAAGAAAGGATGTTATTAATTGATAGTTCTGTACTTTAAGTTGAAATCAAAATTTTTTTCTTCAAGTAAATAACTTAAAGAATGGAAGTAATTAGTTTAAAGTTCTGTACTTTAAGTTAAAATCAAAATTCTTTTCTTCTAGTTAATAACTTAAAGAATGGAAGTTGTTAGTTTAAAGTTCTGTACTTTAAATTAAAAACAAAATTCTTTTCTTCAAGTTAATAACTTAAAAAATGGAAGTTGTAAGTTTAAAGTTCTGTACTTTAAGTTAAAATCAAAATTCTTTTCTTCAAGTAATTAACTTAAAGAATGAAAGTTACAATTTTAAAGTTCTGTACTTTAAGTTAAATCAAAATTCTTTTCTTCAAGTAAATAACTTAAAGAATGGAAGTTATTAGTTTAAAGTTCTATACTTTAAGTTGAAATCAAAATTCTTTTCGTCAAGTTAATAACTTAAAGAATGGAATTTATTAGTTTAAAGTTCTGTACTTTAAGTTAAAATCAATATTTGTTTCTTCAAGTTAATAACTTAAAAAATGGAAGTTGTTAGTTTAAAGTTCTGTACATTAAGTTAAAATCAAAATTCTTTTCTTCAAGTAAATAACTTAAAGAATGGAAGTTATTAGTTTAAAGTTCTGTACTTTAAGTACATAACTTAAAGAATGGAAGTAATTAGTTTAAAGTTCTGTACTTTAAGTTAAAATCAAAATTCTTTTCTTCTAGTTAATAACTTAAAGAATGGAAGTTGTTAGTTTAAAGTTCTGTACTTTAAGTTAAAATCAAAATTCTTTTCTTCAAGTAATTAACTTAAAGAATGAAAGTTACAATTTTAAAGTTCTGTATTTTAAGTTAAAATCAAAATCCTTTTCTTCAATTAAATAACTTAAAGAATGGAAGTTATTAGTTTAAAGTTCTGTACTTTAAGCTAAAATCAAAATTCTTTTCTTCAAGTAAATAACTTAAAGAAAGGACGTTATTAATGTATAGTTCTGTACTTTTAGTTAAAATCAAAATTCTTTTCTTCAAGTAAATAACTTAAAGAATGGAAGATATTAGTTTAAAGTTCTGTACTTTAAGTTAAAATCAAAATTCTTTTCGTCAAGTAAATAACTTAATGAATGGAAGTAATTAGTTTAAAGTTCTGTACCTTAAGTTAAAATAAAAATTCTTTTCTACAAGTCAATAAATTAAAGAATGGAAGTTGTTAGTTTAAAGTTCTGTACTTTAAGTTAAAATCAAAATTCTTTTCTTCAAGTTAATAACTTAAAGAATAGAAGTTGTTAGTTCAAAGTTCTGTACTTTAAGTTAAAATCAAAATTCTTTTCTTCAAGTAAATAACTTAAAGAAAGGACGTTATTAATTGATAGTTCTGTACTTTAAGTTAAAATCAAAATTTTTTTCTTCAAGTAAATAACTTAAAGAATGGAAGTAATTAGTTTAAAGTTCTGTACTTTAAGTTAAAATCAAAATTCTTTTCTTCTAGTTAATAACTAAAAGAATGGAAGTTGTTAGTTTAAAGTTCTGTACTTTAAGTTAAAAACAAAATTCTTTTCTTCAAGTTAATAACTTAAAGAATGGAAGTTGTTAGTTCAAAGTTCTGTACTTTAAGTTAAAATCAAAATTCTTTTCTTCACGTTAATAACTTAAAAAATGGAAGTTGTTAGTTTAAAGTTCTGTACTTTAAGTTAAAATCAAAATTCTTTTTTTCAAGTAATTAACTTAAAGAATGAAAGTTACAATTTTAAAGTTCTGTACTTTAAGTTAAAATCAAAATTCTTTTCTTCAAGTAAATAACTTAAAGAATGGAAGTAATTAGTTTAAAGTTCTGTACTTTAAGTTAAAATCAAAATTCTTTTCTTCTAGTTAATAACTAAAAGAATGGAAATTGTTAGTTTAAAGTTCTGTACTTTAAGTTAAAAACAAAATTCTTTTCTTCAAGTTAATAACTTAAAGAATGGAAGTTGTTAGTTCAAAGTTCTGTACTTTAAGTTAAAATCAAAATTCTTTTCTTCAAGTTAATAACTTAAAAAATGGAAGTTGTTAGTTTAAAGGTCTGTACTTTAAGTTAAAATCAAAATTCTTTTCTTCAAGTAATTAACTTAAAGAATGAAAGTTACAATTTTAAAGTTCTGTACTTTAAGTTAAAATCAAAATTCTTTTCTTCAAGTAAATAACTTAAAGAATGGAAGTTATTAGTTTAAAGTTCTATACTTTAAGTTGAAATCAAAATTCTTTTCGTCAAGTTAATAACTTAAAGAATGGAAGTTATTAGTTTAAAGTTCTGTACTTTAAGTTAAAATCAAAATTCTTTTCGTCAAGTAAATAACTTAATGAATGGAAGTAATTAGTTTAAAGTTCTGTACTTTAAGTTAAAATAAAAATTCTTTTCTTCAAGTCAATAAATTAAAGAATGGAAGTTGTTAGTTTAAAGTTCTGTACTTTAAGTTAAAATCAAAACTCTTTTCTTCAAGTTAATAACTTAAAGAATAGAAGTTGTTAGTTCAAAGTTCTGTACTTTAAGTTAAAATCAAAATTCTTTTCTTCAAGTAAATAACTTAAAGAAAGGATGTTATTAATTGATAGTTCTGTACTTTAAGTTGAAATCAAAATTTTTTTCTTCAAGTAAATAACTTAAAGAATGGAAGTAATTAGTTTAAAGTTCTGTACTTTAAGTTAAAATCAAAATTCTTTTCTTCTAGTTAATAACTTAAAGAATGGAAGTTGTTAGTTCAAAGTTCTGTACTTTAAGTTAAAATCAAAATTCTTTTCTTCAAGTAATTAACTTAAAGAATGAAAGTTACAATTTTAAAGTTCTGTACTTTAAGTTAACAATCAAAATCCTTCTCTTCAATTAAATAACTTAAAGAATGGAAGTTATTAGTTTAAAGTTCTGTACTTTAAGCTAAAATCAAAATTCTTTTCTTCAAGTAAATAACTTAAAGAATGGAAGTTATTAGTTTAAAGTTCTGTACTTTAAGTTAAAATCAAAATTCTTTTCGTCAAGTAAATAACTTAATGAATGGAAGTAATAAGTTTAAAGTTCTGTACTTTAAGTTAAAATAAAAATTCTTTTCTTCAAGTCAATAAATTAAAGAATGGAAGTTGTTAGTTTAAAGTTCTGTACTTTAAGTGAAAATCAAAATTCTTTTCTTCAAGTTAATAACTTAAAGAATAGAAGTTGTTAGTTCAAAGTTCTGTACTTTAAGTTAAAATCAAAATTCTTTTCTTCAAGTAAATAACTTAAAGAAAGGATGTTATTAATTGATAGTTCTGTACTTTAAGTTGAAATCAAAATTTTTTTCTTCAAGTAAATAACTTAAAGAATGGAAGTAATTAGTTTAAAGTTCTGTACTTTAAGTTAAAATCAAAATTCTTTTCTTCTAGTTAATAACTTAAAGAATGGAAGTTGTTAGTTTAAAGTTCTGTACTTTAAATTAAAAACAAAATTCTTTTCTTCAAGTTAATAACTTAAAGAATGGAAGTTGTTAGTTCAAAGGTCTGTACTTTAAGTTAAATTCAAAATTCTTTTCTTCAAGTTAATAACTTAAAAAATGGAAGTTGTAAGTTTAAAGTTCTGTACTTTAAGTTAAAATCAAAATTCTTTTCTTCAAGTAATTAACTTAAAGAATGAAAGTTACAATTTTAAAGTTCTGTACTTTAAGTTAAATCAAAATTCTTTTCTTCAAGTAAATAACTTAAAGAATGGAAGTTATTAGTTTAAAGTTCTATACTTTAAGTTGAAATCAAAATTCTTTTCGTCAAGTTAATAACTTAAAGAATGGAATTTATTAGTTTAAAGTTCTGTACTTTAAGTTAAAATCAATATTTGTTTCTTCAAGTTAATAACTTAAAAAATGGAAGTTGTTAGTTTAAAGTTCTGTACATTAAGTTAAAATCAAAATTCTTTTCTTCAAGTAAATAACTTAAAGAATGGAAGTTATTAGTTTAAAGTTCTGTACTTTAAGTACATAACTTAAAGAATGGAAGTAATTAGTTTAAAGTTCTGTACTTTAAGTTAAAATCAAAATTCTTTTCTTCTAGTTAATAACTTAAAGAATGGAAGTTGTTAGTTTAAAGTTCTGTACTTTAAGTTAAAATCAAAATTCTTTTCTTCAAGTAATTAACTTAAAGAATGAAAGTTACAATTTTAAAGTTCTGTATTTTAAGTTAAAATCAAAATCCTTTTCTTCAATTAAATAACTTAAAGAATGGAAGTTATTAGTTTAAAGTTCTGTACTTTAAGCTAAAATCAAAATTCTTTTCTTCAAGTAAATAACTTAAAGAAAGGACGTTATTAATGTATAGTTCTGTACTTTTAGTTAAAATCAAAATTCTTTTCTTCAAGTAAATAACTTAAAGAATGGAAGATATTAGTTTAAAGTTCTGTACTTTAAGTTAAAATCAAAATTCTTTTCGTCAAGTAAATAACTTAATGAATGGAAGTAATTAGTTTAAAGTTCTGTACCTTAAGTTAAAATAAAAATTCTTTTCTACAAGTCAATAAATTAAAGAATGGAAGTTGTTAGTTTAAAGTTCTGTACTTTAAGTTAAAATCAAAATTCTTTTCTTCAAGTTAATAACTTAAAGAATAGAAGTTGTTAGTTCAAAGTTCTGTACTTTAAGTTAAAATCAAAATTCTTTTCTTCAAGTAAATAACTTAAAGAAAGGACGTTATTAATTGATAGTTCTGTACTTTAAGTTAAAATCAAAATTTTTTTCTTCAAGTAAATAACTTAAAGAATGGAAGTAATTAGTTTAAAGTTCTGTACTTTAAGTTAAAATCAAAATTCTTTTCTTCTAGTTAATAACTAAAAGAATGGAAGTTGTTAGTTTAAAGTTCTGTACTTTAAGTTAAAAACAAAATTCTTTTCTTCAAGTTAATAACTTAAAGAATGGAAGTTGTTAGTTCAAAGTTCTGTACTTTAAGTTAAAATCAAAATTCTTTTCTTCACGTTAATAACTTAAAAAATGGAAGTTGTTAGTTTAAAGTTCTGTACTTTAAGTTAAAATCAAAATTCTTTTTTTCAAGTAATTAACTTAAAGAATGAAAGTTACAATTTTAAAGTTCTGTACTTTAAGTTAAAATCAAAATTCTTTTCTTCAAGTAAATAACTTAAAGAATGGAAGTAATTAGTTTAAAGTTCTGTACTTTAAGTTAAAATCAAAATTCTTTTCTTCTAGTTAATAACTAAAAGAATGGAAATTGTTAGTTTAAAGTTCTGTACTTTAAGTTAAAAACAAAATTCTTTTCTTCAAGTTAATAACTTAAAGAATGGAAGTTGTTAGTTCAAAGTTCTGTACTTTAAGTTAAAATCAAAATTCTTTTCTTCAAGTTAATAACTTAAAAAATGGAAGTTGTTAGTTTAAAGGTCTGTACTTTAAGTTAAAATCAAAATTCTTTTCTTCAAGTAATTAACTTAAAGAATGAAAGTTACAATTTTAAAGTTCTGTACTTTAAGTTAAAATCAAAATTCTTTTCTTCAAGTAAATAACTTAAAGAATGGAAGTTATTAGTTTAAAGTTCTATACTTTAAGTTGAAATCAAAATTCTTTTCGTCAAGTTAATAACTTAAAGAATGGAAGTTATTAGTTTAAAGTTCTGTACTTTAAGTTAAAATCAATATTTGTTTCTTCAAGTTAATAACTTAAAAAATGGAAGTTGTTAGTTTAAAGTTCTGTACATTAAGTTAAAATCAAAATTTTTTTCTTCAAGTAAATAACTTAAAGAATAGAAGTTGTTAGTTCAAAGTTCTGTACTTTAAGTTAAAATCAAAATTCTTTTCTTCAAGTAATTAACTTAAAGAATGAAAGTTACAATTTTAAAGTTCTGTACTTTAAGTTAAAATCAAAATCCTTCTCTTCAATTAAATAACTTAAAGAATGGAAGTTATTAGTTTAAAGTTCTGTACTTTAAGCTAAAATCAAAATTCTTTTCTTCAAGTAAATAACTTAAAGAATGGAAGTTATTAGTTTAAAGTTCTGTACTTTAAGTTAAAATCAAAATTCTTTTCGTCAAGTAAATAACTTAATGAATGGAAGTAATAAGTTTAAAGTTCTGTACTTTAAGTTAAAATAAAAATTCTTTTCTTCAAGTCAATAAATTAAAGAATGGAAGTTGTTAGTTTAAAGTTCTGTACTTTAAGTGAAAATCAAAATTCTTTTCTTCAAGTTAATAACTTAAAGAATAGAAGTTGTTAGTTCAAAGTTCTGTACTTTAAGTTAAAATCAAAATTCTTTTCTTCAAGTAAATAACTTAAAGAAAGGATGTTATTAATTGATAGTTCTGTACTTTAAGTTGAAATCAAAATTTTTTTCTTCAAGTAAATAACTTAAAGAATGGAAGTAATTAGTTTATAGTTCTGTACTTTAAGTTAAAATCAAAATTCTTTTCTTCTAGTTAATAACTTAAAGAATGGAAGTTGTTAGTTTAAAGTTCTGTACTTTAAATTAAAAACAAAATTCTTTTCTTCAAGTTAATAACTTAAAGAATGGAAGTTGTTAGTTCAAAGGTCTGTACTTTAAGTTAAATTCAAAATTCTTTTCTTCAAGTTAATAACTTAAAAAATGGAAGTTGTAAGTTTAAAGTTCTGTACTTTAAGTTAAAATCAAAATTCTTTTCTTCAAGTAATTAACTTAAAGAATGAAAGTTACAATTTTAAAGTTCTGTACTTTAAGTTAAATCAAAATTCTTTTCTTCAAGTAAATAACTTAAAGAATGGAAGTTATTAGTTTAAAGTTCTATACTTTAAGTTGAAATCAAAATTCTTTTCGTCAAGTTAATAACTTAAAGAATGGAATTTATTAGTTTAAAGTTCTGTACTTTAAGTTAAAATCAATATTTGTTTCTTCAAGTTAATAACTTAAAAAATGGAAGTTGTTAGTTTAAAGTTCTGTACATTAAGTTAAAATCAAAATTCTTTTCTTCAAGTAAATAACTTAAAGAATGGAAGTTATTAGTTTAAAGTTCTGTACTTTAAGTACATAACTTAAAGAATGGAAGTAATTAGTTTAAAGTTCTGTACTTTAAGTTAAAATCAAAATTCTTTTCTTCTAGTTAATAACTTAAAGAATGGAAGTTGTTAGTTTAAAGTTCTGTACTTTAAGTTAAAATCAAAATTCTTTTCTTCAAGTAATTAACTTAAAGAATGAAAGTTACAATTTTAAAGTTCTGTATTTTAAGTTAAAATCAAAATCCTTTTCTTCAATTAAATAACTTAAAGAATGGAAGTTATTAGTTTAAAGTTCTGTACTTTAAGCTAAAATCAAAATTCTTTTCTTCAAGTAAATAACTTAAAGAAAGGACGTTATTAATGTATAGTTCTGTACTTTTAGTTAAAATCAAAATTCTTTTCTTCAAGTAAATAACTTAAAGAATGGAAGATATTAGTTTAAAGTTCTGTACTTTAAGTTAAAATCAAAATTCTTTTCGTCAAGTAAATAACTTAATGAATGGAAGTAATTAGTTTAAAGTTCTGTACCTTAAGTTAAAATAAAAATTCTTTTCTACAAGTCAATAAATTAAAGAATGGAAGTTGTTAGTTTAAAGTTCTGTACTTTAAGTTAAAATCAAAATTCTTTTCTTCAAGTTAATAACTTAAAGAATAGAAGTTGTTAGTTCAAAGTTCTGTACTTTAAGTTAAAATCAAAATTCTTTTCTTCAAGTAAATAACTTAAAGAAAGGACGTTATTAATTGATAGTTCTGTACTTTAAGTTAAAATCAAAATTTTTTTCTTCAAGTAAATAACTTAAAGAATGGAAGTAATTAGTTTAAAGTTCTGTACTTTAAGTTAAAATCAAAATTCTTTTCTTCTAGTTAATAACTAAAAGAATGGAAGTTGTTAGTTTAAAGTTCTGTACTTTAAGTTAAAAACAAAATTCTTTTCTTCAAGTTAATAACTTAAAGAATGGAAGTTGTTAGTTCAAAGTTCTGTACTTTAAGTTAAAATCAAAATTCTTTTCTTCACGTTAATAACTTAAAAAATGGAAGTTGTTAGTTTAAAGTTCTGTACTTTAAGTTAAAATCAAAATTCTTTTTTTCAAGTAATTAACTTAAAGAATGAAAGTTACAATTTTAAAGTTCTGTACTTTAAGTTAAAATCAAAATTCTTTTCTTCAAGTAAATAACTTAAAGAATGGAAGTAATTAGTTTAAAGTTCTGTACTTTAAGTTAAAATCAAAATTCTTTTCTTCTAGTTAATAACTAAAAGAATGGAAATTGTTAGTTTAAAGTTCTGTACTTTAAGTTAAAAACAAAATTCTTTTCTTCAAGTTAATAACTTAAAGAATGGAAGTTGTTAGTTCAAAGTTCTGTACTTTAAGTTAAAATCAAAATTCTTTTCTTCAAGTTTAGTAACTTAAAAAATGGAAGTTGTTAGTTTAAAGGTCTGTACTTTAAGTTAAAATCAAAATTCTTTTCTTCAAGTAATTAACTTAAAGAATGAAAGTTACAATTTTAAAGTTCTGTACTTTAAGTTAAAATCAAAATTCTTTTCTTCAAGTAAATAACTTAAAGAATGGAAGTTATTAGTTTAAAGTTCTATACTTTAAGTTGAAATCAAAATTCTTTTCGTCAAGTTAATAACTTAAAGAATGGAAGTTATTAGTTTAAAGTTCTGTACTTTAAGTTAAAATCAATATTTGTTTCTTCAAGTTAATAACTTAAAAAATGGAAGTTGTTAGTTTAAAGTTCTGTACATTAAGTTAAAATCAAAATTTTTTTCTTCAAGTAAATAACTTAAAGAATGGAAGTAATTAGTTTAAAGTTCTGTACTTTAAGTTAAAATCAAAATTCTTTTCTTCTAGTTAATAACTTAAAGAATGGAAGTTGTTAGTTTAAAGTTCTGTACTTTAAGTTAAAATCAAAATTCTTTTCTTCAAGTTAATAACTTAAAGAATGGAAGTTGTTAGTTCAAAGTTCTGTACTTTTAGTTAAAATCAAAATTCTTTTCTTCAAGTAAATAACTTAAAGAATGGAAGTAATTAGTTTAAAGTTCTGTACTTTAAGTTAAATTCAAAATTCTTTTCTTCTAGTTAATAACTTAAAGAATGGAAGTTGTTAGTTTAAAGTTCTGTACTTTAAGTTAAAAACAAAATTCTTTTCTTCAAGTTAATAACTTAAAGAATGGAAGTTGTTAGTTCAAAGTTCTGTACTTTAAGTTAAATTCAAAATTCTTTTCTTCAAGTTAATAACTTAAAAAATGGAAGTTGTAAGTTTAAAGTTCTGTACTTTAAGTTAAAATCAAAATTCTTTTCTTCAAGTAATTAACTTAAAGAATGAAAGTTACAATTTTAAAGTTCTGTACTTTAAGTTAAAATCAAAATTCTTTTCTTCAAGTAAATAACTTAAAGAATGGAAGTTATTAGTTTAAAGTTCTATACTTTAAGTTGAAATCAAAATTCTTTTCGTCAAGTTAATAACTTAAAGAATGGAATTTATTAGTTTAAAGTTCTGTACTTTAAGTTAAAATCAATATTTGTTTCTTCAAGTTAATAACTTAAAAAATGGAAGTTGTTAGTTTAAAGTTCTGTACATTAAGTTAAAATCAAAATTCTTTTCTTCAAGTAAATAACTTAAAGAATGGAAGTTATTAGTTTAAAGTTCTGTACTTTAAGTTAAAATCAAAATTCTTTTTTTCAAGTTAATAACTTAAAGAATGGAAGTTGTTAGTTTAAAGTTCTGTACTTTAAGTTAAAATCAAAATTCTTTTCTTCAAGTAAATAACTTAAAGAATGGAAGTAATTAGTTTAAAGTTCTGTACTTTAAGTTAAAATCAAAATTCTTTTCTTCTAGTTAATAACTTAAAGAATGGAAGTTGTTAGTTTAAAGTTCTGTACTTTAAGTTAAAATCAAAATTCTTTTCTTCAAGTAATTAACTTAAAGAATGAAAGTTACAATTTTAAAGTTCTGTATTTTAAGTTAAAATCAAAATCCTTTTCTTCAATTAAATAACTTAAAGAATGGAAGTTATTAGTTTAAAGTTCTGTACTTTAAGCTAAAATCAAAATTCTTTTCTTCAAGTAAATAACTTAAAGAAAGGACGTTATTAATGTATAGTTCTGTACTTTTAGTTAAAATCAAAATTCTTTTCTTCAAGTAAATAACTTAAAGAATGGAAGATATTAGTTTAAAGTTCTGTACTTTAAGTTAAAATCAAAATTCTTTTCGTCAAGTAAATAACTTAATGAATGGAAGTAATTAGTTTAAAGTTCTGTACCTTAAGTTAAAATAAAAATTCTTTTCTACAAGTCAATAAGTTAAAGAATGGAAGTTGTTAGTTTAAAGTTCTGTACTTTAAGTTAAAATCAAAATTCTTTTCTTCAAGTAAATAACTTAAAGAAAGGACGTTATTAATTGATAGTTCTGTACTTTAAGTTAAAATCAAAATTTTTTTCTTCAAGTAAATAACTTAAAGAATGGAAGTAATTAGTTTAAAGTTCTGTACTTTAAGTTAAAATCAAAATTCTTTTCTTCTAGTTAATAACTAAAAGAATGGAAGTTGTTAGTTTAAAGTTCTGTACTTTAAGTTAAAAACAAAATTCTTTTCTTCAAGTTAATAACTTAAAGAATGGAAGTTGTTAGTTCAAAGTTCTGTACTTTAAGTTAAAATCAAAATTCTTTTCTTCAAGTTAATAACTTAAAAAATGGAAGTTGTTAGTTTAAAGTTCTGTACTTTAAGTTAAAATCAAAATTCTTTTCTTCAAGTAATTAACTTAAAGAATGAAAGTTACAATTTTAAAGTTCTGTACTTTAAGTTAAAATCAAAATTCTTTTCTTCAAGTAAATAACTTAAAGAATGGAAGTAATTAGTTTAAAGTTCTGTACTTTAAGTTAAAATCAAAATTCTTTTCTTCTAGTTAATAACTAAAAGAATGGAAGTTGTTAGTTTAAAGTTCTGTACTTTAAGTTAAAAACAAAATTCTTTTCTTCAAGTTAATAACTTAAAGAATGGAAGTTGTTAGTTCAAAGTTCTGTACTTTAAGTTAAAATCAAAATTCTTTTCTTCAAGTTAATAACTTAAAAAATGGAAGTTGTTAGTTTAAAGGTCTGTACTTTAAGTTAAAATCAAAATTCTTTTCTTCAAGTAATTAACTTAAAGAATGAAAGTTACAATTTTAAAGTTCTGTACTTTAAGTTAAAATCAAAATTCTTTTCTTCAAGTAAATAACTTAAAGAATGGAAGTTATTAGTTTAAAGTTCTATACTTTAAGTTGAAATCAAAATTCTTTTCGTCAAGTTAATAACTTAAAGAATGGAAGTTATTACTTTAAAGTTCTGTACTTTAAGTTAAAATCAATATTTGTTTCTTCAAGTTAATAACTTAAAAAATGGAAGTTGTTAGTTTAAAGTTCTGTACATTAAGTTAAAATCAAAATTTTTTTCTTCAAGTAAATAACTTAAAGAATGGAAGTAATTAGTTTAAAGTTCTGTACTTTAAGTTAAAATCAAAATTCTTTTCTTCTAGTTAATAACTTAAAGAATGGAAGTTGTTAGTTTAAAGTTCTGTACTTTAAGTTAAAATCAAAATTCTTTTCTTCAAGTAAATAACTTAAAGAATGGAAGTAATTAGTTTAAAGTTCTGTACTTTAAGTTAAAATCAAAATTCTTTTCTTCTAGTTAATAACTTAAAGAATGGAAGTTGTTAGTTTAAAGTTCTGTACTTTAAGTTAAAATCAAAATTCTTTTCTTCAAGTTAATAACTTAAAGAATGGAAGTTGTTAGTTCAAAGTTCTGTACTTTAAGTTAAAATCAAAATTTTTTTCTTTAAGTTAATAACTTAAAGATTGGAAGTTGTTAGTTTAAAGTTCTGTACTTTAAGTTAAAATAAAAATTCTTTTCTTCAAGTCAATAAATTAAAGAATAGAAGTTGTTAGTTTAAAGTTCTGTACTTTAAGTTAAAATCAAAATTCTTTTCTTCAAGTTAATAACTTAAAGAATAGAAGTTGTTAGTTCAAAGTTCTGTACTTTAAGTTAAAATCAAAATTCTTTTCTTCAAGTAAATAACTTAAAGAAAGGACGTTATTAATTGATAGTTCTGTACTTTAAGTTAAAATCAAAATTTTTTTCTTCAAGTAAATAACTTAAAGAATGGAAGTAATTAGTTTAAAGTTCTGTACTTTAAGTTAAAATCAAAATTCTTTTCTTCTAGTTAATAACTAAAAGAATGGAAGTTGTTAGTTTAAAGTTCTGTACTTTAAGTTAAAAACAAAATTCTTTTCTTCAAGTTAATAACTTAAAGAATGGAAGTTGTTAGTTCAAAGTTCTGTACTTTAAGTTAAAATCAAAATTCTTTTCTTCAAGTTAATAACTAAAAATGGAAGTTGTTAGTTTAAAGTTCTGTACTTTAAGTTAAAATCAAAATTCTTTTCTTCAAGTAATTAACTTAAAGAATGAAAGTTACAATTTTAAAGTTCTGTACTTTAAGTTAAAATCAAAATTCTTTTCTTCAAGTAAATAACTTAAAGAAAGGAAGTTATTAATTTAAAGTTCTGTACTTTAAGTTAAAATCAAAATTCTTTTCGTCAAGTAAATAACTTAATGAATGGAAGTAATTAGTTTAAAGTTCTGTACTTTAAGTTAAAATCAAAATTCTTTTCTTCAAGTTAATAAATTAAAGAATTGAAGTTGTTAGTTTAAAGTTCTGTACTTTAAGTTAAAATCAAAATTCTTTTCTTCAAGTAAATAACTTAAAGAAAGGACGTTATTAATTGATAGTTCTGTACTTTAAGTTAAAATCAAAATTTTTTTCTTCAAGTAAATAACTTAAAGAATGGAAGTAATTAGTTTAAAGTTCTGTACTTTAAGTTAAAATCAAAATTCTTTTCTTCTAGTTAATAACTTAAAGAATGGAAGTTGTTAGTTTAAAGTTCTGTACTTTAAGTTAAAATCAAAATTCTTTTCTTCAAGTTAATAACTTAAAGAATGGAAGTTGTTAGTTCAAAGTTCTGTACTTTAAGTTAAAATCAAAATTCTTTTCTTCAAGTTAATAACTTAAAAAATGGAAGTTGTTAGTTTAATGTTCTGTACTTTAAGTTAAAATCAAAATTCTTTTCTTCAAGTAATTAACTTAAAGAAAGGAAGTTATTAATTTAAAGTTCTGTACTTAAAGTTAAAATCAAAATTCTTTTTTTCAAGTTAATAACTTAATGAATGGAAGTAATTAGTTTAAAGTTCTGTTCTTTAAGTTAAAATCAAAATTCTTTTCTTCAAGTTAATAACTTAAAGAATGGAAGTTGTTAGTTTAAAGTTCTGTACTTTAAGTTAAAATCAAAATTCTTTTCTTCAAGTTAATAACTTAAAGAATGGAAGTTGTTAGTTTAAAGTTCTGTACTTTAAGTTAAAATCAAAATTCTTTTCTTCAAGTAATTAACTTAAAGAAAGGAAGTAATTAATTTAAAGTTCTGTACTTTAAGTTAAAATTAAAATTCTTTTCGTCAAGTAAATAACTTAATGAATGGCAGTAATTAGTTTAAAGTTCTGTACTTTAAGTTAAAATCAAAATTCTTTTCTTCAAGTTAATAACTTAAAGAATGGAAGTTGTTAGTTTAAAGTTCTGTACTTTAAGTTAAAATCAAAATTCTTTTCTTCAAGTAAATAACTTAAAGAATGGAAGTAATTAGTTTAAAGTTCAGTACTTTAAGTTAAAATCAAAATTCTTTTCTTCTAGTTAATAACTTAAAGAATGGAAGTTGTTAGTTTAAAGTTCTGTACTTTAAGTTAAAATCAAAATTCTTTTCTTCAAGTTAATAACCTAAAGAATGGAAGTTGTTAGTTTAAAGTTCTGTACTTTAAGTTAAAATCAAAATTCTTTTCTTCAAGTTAATAACTTAAAGAATGGAAGTTGTTAGTTTAAAGTTCTTTACTTTAAGTTAAAATCAAAATTTTTTCTTCAAGTAAATAACTTAAAGAAAGGAAGTTATTAATTTAAAGTTCTGTACTTTAAGTTAAAATCAAAATTCTTTTCTTCAAATTAATAACTTGCAGAATGGAAGGTATAGTTTAAAGTTCTGTTCTTTAAGTTAAAATCAAAATTCTTTTCTTCAAGTCATTAACTTAAAGAATGGAAGTTACAATTTTAAAGTTCTGTACTTTAAGTTAAAATCAAAATTCTTTTCTTCAAGTTAAAGCTTAAAGAATGGAAGTTGTTAGTTTAAAGTTCTGTACTTTAAGTTAAAATCAAAATTCTTTTCTTCAAGTCATTAACTTAAAGAATGGAAGTTACAATTTTAAAGTTCTGTACTTTAAGTTAAAATCAAAATTCTTTTCTTCAAGTAAATAACTTAAAGAATGGAAGTTATTAGTTTAAAGTTCTATACTTTAAGTTGAAATCAACATTCTTTTCGTCAAGTTAATAACTTAAAGAATGGAAGTTATTAGTTAAAGTTCTGTACTTTAAGTTAAAAACAAAATTCTTTTCTTCAAGTTAATAACTTAAAGAATGGAAGTTGTTAGTTCACAGTTCTGTACTTTAAGTTAAAATCAAAATTCTTTTCTTCAAGTTAATAACTTAAAAAATGGAAGTTGTTAGTTTAAAGTTCTGTACTTTAAGTTAAAATCAAAATTCTTTTCTTCAAGTAATTAACTTAAAGAATGAAAGTTACAATTTTAAAGTTCTGTACTTTAAGTTAAAATCAAAATTCTTTTCTTCAAGTAAATAACTTAAAGAAAGGAAGTTATTAATTTAAAGTTCTGTACTTTAAGTTAAAATCAAAATTCTTTTCGTCAAGTAAATAACTTAATGAATGGAAGTAATTAGTTTAAAGTTCTGTACTTTAAGTTAAAATCAAAATTCTTTTCTTCAAGTTAATAAATTAAAGATTGGAAGTTGTTAGTTTAAAGTTCTGTACTTTAAGTTAAAATCAAAATTCTTTTCTTCAAGTAAATAACTTAAAGAAAGGACGTTATTAATTGATAGTTCTGTACTTTAAGTTAAAATCAAAATTTTTTTCTTCAAGTAAATAACTTAAAGAATGGAAGTAATTAGTTTAAAGTTTTGTACTTTAAGTTAAAATCAAAATTCTTTTCTTCTAGTTAATAACTTAAAGAATGGAAGTTGTTAGTTTAAAGTTCTGTACTTTAAGTTAAAATCAAAATTCTTTTCTTCAAGTTAATAACTTAAAGAATTGAAGTTGTTAGTTCAAAGTTCTGTACTTTAAGTTAAAATCAAAATTCTTTTCTTTAAGTAATTAACTTAAAGAAAGGAAGTTATTAATTTAAAGTTCTGTACTTTAAGTTAAAATCAAAATTTTTTTCTTCTAGTTAATAACTAAAAGAATGGAAGTTGTTAGTTTAAAGTTCTGTACTTTAAGTTAAAAACAAAATTCTTTTCTTCAAGTTAATAACTTAAAGAATGGAAGTTGTTAGTTCAAAGTTCTGTACTTTAAGTTAAAATCAAAATTCTTTTCTTCAAGTTAATAACTAAAAATGGAAGTTGTTAGTTTAAAGTTCTGTACTTTAAGTTAAAATCAAAATTCTTTTCTTCAAGTAATTAACTTAAAGAATGACAGTTACAATTTTAAAGTTCTGTACTTTAAGTTAAAATCAAAATTCTTTTCTTCAAGTAAATAACTTAAAGAAAGGAAGTTATTAATTTAAAGTTCTGTACTTTAAGTTAAAATCAAAATTCTTTTCGTCAAGTAAATAACTTAATGAATGGAAGTAATTAGTTTAAAGTTCTGTACTTTAAGTTAAAATCAAAATTCTTTTCTTCAAGTTAATAAATTAAAGAATTGAAGTTGTTAGTTTAAAGTTCTGTACTTTAAGTTAAAATCAAAATTCTTTTCTTCAAGTAAATAACTTAAAGAAAGGACGTTATTAATTGATAGTTCTGTACTTTAAGTTAAAATCAAAATTTTTTTCTTCAAGTAAATAACTTAAAGAATGGAAGTAATTAGTTTAAAGTTCTGTACTTTAAGTTAAAATCAAAATTCTTTTCTTCTAGTTAATAACTTAAAGAATGGAAGTTGTTAGTTTAAAGTTCTGTACTTTAAGTTAAAATCAAAATTCTTTTCTTCAAGTTAATAACTTAAAGAATGGAAGTTGTTAGTTCAAAGTTCTGTACTTTAAGTTAAAATCAAAATTCTTTTCTTCAAGTTAATAACTTAAAGAATGGAAGTTGTTAGTTCAAAGTTCTGTACTTTAAGTTAAAATCAAAATTCTTTTCTTCAAGTTAATATCTTAAAAAATGGAAGTTGTTAGTTTAAAGTTCTGTACTTTAAGTTAAAATCAAAATTCTTTTCTTCAATTAAATAACTTAAAGAATGGAAGTTATTAGTTTAAAGTTCTGTACTTTAAGTTAAAATCAAAATTCTTTTCTTCAAGTAAATAACTTAAAGAAAGGAAGTTATTAATTTAAAGTTCTGTACTTTAAGTTAAAATCAAAATTCTTTTCTTCTAGTTAATAACTTAAAGAATGGAAGTTATTAGTTTAAAGTTCTGTACTTTAAGTTAAAATCAAAATTCTTTTTTTCACGTTAATAACTTAAAGAATGGAAGTTGTTAGTTTAAAGTTCTGTACTTTAAGTTAAAATCAAAATTCTGTTCTTCAAGTAAATAACTTAAAGAAAGGAAGTTATTAATTTAAAGTTCTGTACTTTAAGTTAAAATCAAAATTCTTTTCTTCAAGTTAATAACTTAAAGAATGGAAGTTGTTAGTTCAAAGTTCTGTACTTTAAGTTAAAATCAAAATTATTTTCTTCAAGTTAATAACTTAAAGAATGGAAGTTGTTAGTTCAAAGTTCTGTACTTTAAGTTAAAATCAAAATTCTTTTCTTCAAGTTAATAACTTAAAGAATGGAAGTTATTAGTTTAAAGTTCTGTACTTTAAGTTAAAATCAAAATTCTTTTCTTCAAGTTAATAACTTAAAGAATGGAAGTTGTTAGTTCAAAGTTCTGTACTTTAAGTTAAAATCAAAATTCTTGTCTGCAAGTTAATAACTTAAAGAATGGAAGTTGTTAGTTCAAAGTTCTGTACTTTAAGTTAAAATCACAATTCTTTTCTTCAAGTTAATAACTTAAAGAATGGAAGTTGTTAGTTTAAAGTTCTGTACTTTATGTTAAAATCAAAATTCTTTTCTTCAATTAAATAACTTAAAGAATGGAAGTTGTTAGTTAAAGTTCTGTACTTTAAGTTAAAATCAAAATTCTTTCCTTCAAGTTAATAAATTACAGAATGGAAGTTGTTAGTTTAAAGTTCTTTACTTTAAGTTAACATCAAAATTCTTTTCTTCAAGTTAATAACTTAAAGAATGGAAGTTGTTAGTTCAAAGTTCTGTACTTTAAGTTAAAATCAAAATTCTTTTCTTTAAGTTAATAACTTAAAGAATGGAAGTTGTTAGTTCAAAGTTCTGTACTTTAAGTTAAAATCAAAATTCTTTTCTTCAAGTTAATATCTTAAAAAATGGAAGTTGTTAGTTTAAAGTTCTGTACTTTAAGTTAAAATCAAAATTCTTTTCTTCAATTAAATAACTTAAAGAATGGAAGTTATTAGTTTAAAGTTCTGTACTTTAAGTTAAAATCAAAATTGTTTTCGTCAAGTAAATAACTTAAAGAAAGGAAGTTGTTAGTTTAAAGTTCTGTACTTTAAGTTAAAAACAAAATTCTTTTCTTCAAGTTAATAACTTAAAGAATGGAAGTTGTTAGTTCAAAGTTCTGTACTTTAAGTTAAAATCAGAATTCTTTTCTTCAAGTTAATAACTAAAAATGGAAGTTGTTAGTTTAAAGTTCTGTACTTTAAGTTAAAATCAAAATTCTTTTCTTCAAGTAATTAACTTAAAGAATGAAAGTTACAATTTTAAAGTTCTGTACTTTAAGTTAAAATCAAAATTCTTTTCTTCAAGTAAATAACTTAAAGAAAGGAAGTTGATAATTTAAAGTTCTGTACTTTAAGTTAAAATCAAAATTCTTTTCGTCAAGTAAATAACTTAATGAATGGAAGTAATTAGTTTAAAGTTCTGTACTTTAAGTTAAAATCAAAATTCTTTTCTTCAAGTTAATAAATTAAAGAATTGAAGTTGTTAGTTTAAAGTTCTGTACTTTAAGTTAAAATCAAAATTCTTTTCTTCAAGTAAATAACTTAAAGAAAGGACGTTATTAATTGATAGTTCTGTACTTTAAGTTAAAATCAAAATTTTTTTCTTCAAGTAAATAACTTAAAGAATGGAAGTAATTAGTTTAAAGTTCTGTACTTTAAGTTAAAATCAAAATTCTTTTCTTCTAGTTAATAACTTAAAGAATGGAAGTTGTTAGTTTAAAGTTCTGTACTTTAAGTTAAAATCAAAATTCTTTTCTTCAAGTTAATAACTTAAAGAATGGAAGTTGTTAGTTCAAAGTTCTGTACTTTAAGTTAAAATCAAAATTCTTTTCTTCAAGTAAATAACTTAAAAAATGGAAGTTGTTAGTTTAATGTTCTGTACTTTAAGTTAAAATCAAAATTCTTTTCTTCAAGTAATTAACTTAAAGAAAGGAAGTTATTAATTTAAAGTTCTGTACTTAAAGTTAAAATCAAAATTCTTTTTTTCAAGTTAATAACTTAATGAATGGAAGTAATTAGTTTAAAGTTCTGTTCTTTAAGTTAAAATCAAAATTCTTTTCTTCAAGTTAATAACTTAAAGAATGGAAGTTGTTAGTTTAAAGTTCTGTACTTTAAGTTAAAATCAAAATTCTTTTCTTCAAGTTAATAACTTAAAGAATGGAAGTTGTTAGTTTAAAGTTCTGTACTTTAAGTTAAAATCAAAATTCTTTTCTTCAAGTAATTAACTTAAAGAAAGGAAGTAATTAATTTAAAGTTCTGTACTTTAAGTTAAAATTAAAATTCTTTTCGTCAAGTAAATAACTTAATGAATGGCAGTAATTAGTTTAAAGTTCTGTACTTTAAGTTAAAATCAAAATTCTTTTCTTCAAGTTAATAACTTAAAGAATGGAAGTTGTTAGTTTAAAGTTCTGTACTTTAAGTTAAAATCAAAATTCTTTTCTTCAAGTAAATAACTTAAAGAATGGAAGTAATTAGTTTAAAGTTCAGTACTTTAAGTTAAAATCAAAATTCTTTTCTTCTAGTTAATAACTTAAAGAATGGAAGTTGTTAGTTTAAAGTTCTGTACTTTAAGTTAAAATCAAAATTCTTTTCTTCAAGTTAATAACCTAAAGAATGGAAGTTGTTAGTTTAAAGTTCTGTACTTTAAGTTAAAATCAAAATTCTTTTCTTCAAGTTAATAACTTAAAGAATGGAAGTTGTTAGTTTAAAGTTCTTTACTTTAAGTTAAAATCAAAATTTTTTCTTCAAGTAAATAACTTAAAGAAAGGAAGTTATTAATTTAAAGTTCTGTACTTTAAGTTAAAATCAAAATTCTTTTCTTCAAATTAATAACTTGCAGAATGGAAGGTATAGTTTAAAGTTCTGTTCTTTAAGTTAAAATCAAAATTCTTTTCTTCAAGTTAATAACTTAAAGAATGGAAGTTGTTAGTTTAAAGTTCTGTACTTTAAGTTAAAATCAAAATTCTTTTCTTCAAGTTAAAGCTTAAAGAATGGAAGTTGTTAGTTTAAAGTTCTGTACTTTAAGTTAAAATCAAAATTCTTTTCTTCAAGTCATTAACTTAAAGAATGGAAGTTACAATTTTAAAGTTCTGTACTTTAAGTTAAAATCAAAATTCTTTTCTTCAAGTAAATAACTTAAAGAATGGAAGTTATTAGTTTAAAGTTCTATACTTTAAGTTGAAATCAACATTCTTTTCGTCAAGTTAATAACTTAAAGAATGGAAGTTATTAGTTTAAAGTTCTGTACTTTAAGTTAAAAACAAAATTCTTTTCTTCAAGTTAATAACTTAAAGAATGGAAGTTGTTAGTTCAAAGTTCTGTACTTTAAGTTAAAATCAAAATTCTTTTCTTCAAGTTAATAACTTAAAAAATGGAAGTTGTTAGTTTAAAGTTCTGTACTTTAAGTTAAAATCAAAATTCTTTTCTTCAAGTAATTAACTTAAAGAATGAAAGTTACAATTTTAAAGTTCTGTACTTTAAGTTAAAATCAAAATTCTTTTCTTCAAGTTAATAACTTAAAAAATGGAAGTTGTTAGTTTAAAGTTCTGTACTTTAAGTTAAAATCAAAATTCTTTTCGTCAAGTAAATAACTTAATGAATGGAAGTAATTAGTTTAAAGTTCTGTACTTTAAGTTAAAATCAAAATTCTTTTCTTCAAGTTAATAAATTAAAGATTGGAAGTTGTTAGTTTAAAGTTCTGTACTTTAAGTTAAAATCAAAATTCTTTTCTTCAAGTAAATAACTTAAAGAAAGGACGTTATTAATTGATAGTTCTGTACTTTAAGTTAAAATCAAAATTTTTTTCTTCAAGTAAATAACTTAAAGAATGGAAGTAATTAGTTTAAAGTTTTGTACTTTAAGTTAAAATCAAAATTCTTTTCTTCTAGTTAATAACTTAAAGAATGGAAGTTGTTAGTTTAAAGTTCTGTACTTTAAGTTAAAATCAAAATTCTTTTCTTCAAGTTAATAACTTAAAGAATTGAAGTTGTTAGTTCAAAGTTCTGTACTTTAAGTTAAAATCAAAATTCTTTTCTTCAAGTAATTAACTTAAAGAAAGGAAGTTATTAATTTAAAGTTCTGTACTTTAAGTTAAAATCAAAATTTTTTTCTTCTAGTTAATAACTAAAAGAATGGAAGTTGTTAGTTTAAAGTTCTGTACTTTAAGTTAAAATCAAAATTCTTTTCTTCTAGTTAATAACTTAAAGAATGGAAGTTGTTAGTTTAAAGTTCTGTACTTTAAGTTAAAATCAAAATTCTTTTCTTCAAGTTAATAACTTAAAGAATGGAAGTTGTTAGTTCAAAGTTCTGTACTTTAAGTTAAAATCAAAATTCTTTTCTTCAAGTTAATAACTTAAAGAATGGAAGTTGTTAGTTCAAAGTTCTGTACTTTAAGTTAAAATCAAAATTCTTTTCTTCAAGTTAATATCTTAAAAAATGGAAGTTGTTAGTTTAAAGTTCTGTACTTTAAGTTAAAATCAAAATTCTTTTCTTCAATTAAATAACTTAAAGAATGGAAGTTATTAGTTTAAAGTTCTGTACTTTAAGTTAAAATCAAAATTCTTTTCTTCAAGTAAATAACTTAAAGAAAGGAAGTTATTAATTTAAAGTTCTGTACTTTAAGTTAAAATCAAAATTCTTTTCTTCTAGTTAATAACTTAAAGAATGGAAGTTATTAGTTTAAAGTTCTGTACTTTAAGTTAAAATCAAAATTCTTTTTTTCACGTTAATAACTTAAAGAATGGAAGTTGTTAGTTTAAAGTTCTGTACTTTAAGTTAAAATCAAAATTCTGTTCTTCAAGTAAATAACTTAAAGAAAGGAAGTTATTAATTTAAAGTTCTGTACTTTAAGTTAAAATCAAAATTCTTTTCTTCAAGTTAATAACTTAAAGAATGGAAGTTGTTAGTTCAAAGTTCTGTACTTTAAGTTAAAATCAAAATTATTTTCTTCAAGTTAATAACTTAAAGAATGGAAGTTGTTAGTTCAAAGTTCTGTACTTTAAGTTAAAATCAAAATTCTTTTCTTCAAGTTAATAACTTAAAGAATGGAAGTTATTAGTTTAAAGTTCTGTACTTTAAGTTAAAATCAAAATTCTTTTCTTCAAGTTAATAACTTAAAGAATGGAAGTTGTTAGTTCAAAGTTCTGTACTTTAAGTTAAAATCAAAATTCTTGTCTGCAAGTTAATAACTTAAAGAATGGAAGTTGTTAGTTCAAAGTTCTGTACTTTAAGTTAAAATCACAATTCTTTTCTTCAAGTTAATAACTTAAAGAATGGAAGTTGTTAGTTTAAAGTTCTGTACTTTATGTTAAAATCAAAATTCTTTTCTTCAATTAAATAACTTAAAGAATGGAAGTTGTTAGTTTAAAGTTCTGTACTTTAAGTTAAAATCAAAATTCTTTCCTTCAAGTTAATAAATTAAAGAATGGAAGTTGTTAGTTTAAAGTTCTTTACTTTAAGTTAAAATCAAAATTCTTTTCTTCAAGTTAATAACTTAAAGAATGGAAGTTGTTAGTTCAAAGTTCTGTACTTTAAGTTAAAATCAAAATTCTTTTCTTTAAGTTAATAACTTAAAGAATGGAAGTTGTTAGTTCAAAGTTCTGTACTTTAAGTTAAAATCAAAATTCTTTTCTTCAAGTTAATATCTTAAAAAATGGAAGTTGTTAGTTTAAAGTTCTGTACTTTAAGTTAAAATCAAAATTCTTTTCTTCAATTAAATAACTTAAAGAATGGAAGTTATTAGTTTAAAGTTCTGTACTTTAAGTTAAAATCAAAATTGTTTTCGTCAAGTAAATAACTTAAAGAAAGGAAGTTATTAATTTAAAGTTCTGTACTTTAAGTTAAAATCAAAATTCTTTTTTTCAAGTTAATAACTTAAAGAATGGAAGTTGTTAGTTTAAAGTTCTGTACTTTAAGTTAAAATCAAAATTCTGTTCTTCAAGTAAATAACTTAAAGAAAGGAAGTTATTAATTTAAAGTTCTGTACTTTAAGTTAAAATCAAAATTCTTTTATTCAAGTTAATAACTTAAAGAATGGAAGTTGTTAGTTCAAAGTTCTGTACTTTAAGTTAAAATCAAAATTCTTTTTTTCAAGTTAATAACTTAAAGAATGGAAGTTGTTAGTTCAAAGTCCTGTACTTTAAGTTAAAATCAAAATTCTTTATTTCAAGTTAATAACTTAAAGAATGGAAGTTGTTAGTTTAAAGTTCTGTACTTTAAGTTAAAATCAAAATTCTTTTCTACAAGTTAATAACTTAAAGAATGGAAGTTGTTAGTTCAAAGTTCTGTACTTTAAGTTAAAATCAAAATTCTTTTCTTCAAGTTAATAACTTAAAGAATGGAAGTTGTTAGTTCAAAGTTCTGTACTTTAAGTTAAAATCAAAATTCTTTTCTTCAAGTTAATAACTTAAAGAATGGAAGTTGTTAGTTTAAAGTTCTGTACTTTAAGTTAAAATCAAAATTCTTTTCTTCAATTAAATAACTTAAAGAATGGAAGTTGTTAGTTTAAAGTTCTGTACTTTAAGTTAAAATCAAAATTCTTTTTTTCAAGTTAATAACTTAAAGAATGGAAGTTGTTAGTTTAAAGTTCTGTACTTTAAGTTAAAATCAAAATTCTGTTCTTCAAGTAAATAACTTAAAGAAAGGAAGTTATTAATTTAAAGTTCTGTACTTTAAGTTAAAATCAAAATTCTTTTCGTCAAGTAAATAACTTAATGAATGGAAGTAATTAGTTTAAAGTTCTGTACTTTAAGTTAAAATCAAAATTCTTTTCTTCAAGTTAATAACTTAAAGAATTTAAGTTGTTAGTTTAAAGTTCTGTACTTTAAGTTGAAATCAAAATTCTGTTCTTCAAGTAAATAACTTAAAGAAAGGAAGTTATTAATTTAAAGTTCTGTACTTTAAGTTAAAATCAAAATTCTTTTCGTCAAGTAAATAACTTAATGAATGGAAGTAATTAGTTTAAAGTTCTGTACTTTAAGTTAAAATCAAAATTCTTTTCTTCAAGTTAATAAATTAAAGAATGGAAGTTGTTAGTTTAAAGTTCTGTACATTAAGTTAAAATCAAAATTCTTTTCTTCAAGTTAATAACTTAAAGAATGGAAGTTGTTAGTTCAAAGTTCTGTACTTTAAGTTAAAATCAAAATTCTTTTCTTCAAGTTAATAACTTAAAGAATGGAAGTTGTTAGTTCAAAGTTCTGTACCTTAAGTTAAAATCAAAATTCTTTTCTTCAAGTTAATATCTTAAAAAATGAAAGTTGTTAGTTTAAAGTTCTGTACTTTAAGTTAAAATCAAAATTCTTTTCTTCAATTAAATAACTTAAAGAATGGAAGTTATTAGTTTAAAGTTCTGTACTTTAAGTTAAAATCAAAATTCTTTTCTTCAAGTAAATAACTTAAAGAAAGGAAGTTATTAATTTAAAGTTCTGTACTTGAAGTTAAAATCAAAATTCTTTTCTTCTAGTTAATAACTTAAAGAATGGAAGTTATTAGTTTAAAGTTCTGTACTTTAAGTTAAAATCAAAATTCTTTTTTTCAAGTTATTAACTTAAAGAATGGAAGTTGTTAGTTCAAAGTTCTGTACTTTAAGTTAAAATCAAAATTTTTTCTTCAAGTTAATAACTTAAAGAATGGAAGTTGTTAGTTCAAAGTTCTGTACTTTAAGTTAAAATCAAAATTCTTTTCTTCAAGTTAATAAATTAAAGAATGGAAGTTGTTAGTTTAAAGTTCTGTACTTTAAGTTAAAATCAAAATTCTTTTCTTCAAGTTAATAACTTAAAGAATGGAAGTTGTTAGTTCAAAGTTCTGTACTTTAAGTTAAAATCAAAATTCTTTTCTTCAAGTTAATATCTTAAAAAATGGAAGTTGTTAGTTTAAAGTTCTGTACTTTAAGTTAAAATCAAAATTCTTTTCTTCAATTAAATAACTTAAAGAATGAAAGTTATTAGTTTAAAGTTCTGTACTTTAAGTTAAAATCAAAATTCTGTTCTTCAAGTAAATAACTTAAAGAAAGGAAGTTATTAATTTAAAGTTCTGTACTTTAAGTTAAAATCAAAATTCTTTTCTTCAAGTTAATAACTTAAAGAATGGAAGTTTTTAGTTCAAAGTTCTGTACTTTAAGTTAAAATCAAAATTCTTTTCTTCAAGTTAATAACTTAAAGAATGGAAGTTGTTAGTTCAATGTTCTGTACTTTAAGTTAAAATCAAAATTCTGTTCTTCAAGTAAATAACTTAAAGAAAGGAAGTTATTAATTTAAAGTTCTGTACTTTAAGTTAAAATCAAAATTCTTTTCTTCAAGTTAAAACTTAAAGAATGGAAGTTGTTAGTTTAAAGTTCTGTACTTTAAGTTAAAATCAAAATTCTTTTTTTCAAGTTAATAACTTAAAGAATGGAAGTTGTTAGTTTAAAGTTCTGTACTTTAAGTTAAAATCAAAATTCTGTTCTTCAAGTAAATAACTTAAAGAAAGGAAGTTATTAATTTAAAGTTCTGTACTTTAAGTTAAAATCAAAATTCTTTTTTGCAAGTTAATAACTTAAAGAATGGAAGTTGTTAGTTTAAAGTTCTGTACTTTAAGTTAAAATCAAAATTCTGTTCTTCAAGTAAATAACTGAAAGAAAGGAAGTTATTAGTTTAAAGTTCTGTACTTTAAGTTAAAATAAAAATTCTTTTTTTCAAGTTAATAACTTAAAGAATGGAAGTTGTTAGTTTAAAGTTCTGTACTTTAAGTTAAAATCAAAATTCTTTTCTTCAATTAAATAACTTAAAGAATGGAAGTTGTTAGTTTAAAGTTCTGTACTTTAAGTTAAAATCAAAATTCTTTTTTTCAAGTTAATAACTTAAAGAATGGAAGTTGTTAGTTTAAAGTTCTGTACTTTAAGTTAAAATCAAAATTCTGTTCTTCAAGTAAATAACTTAAAGAAAGGAAGTTATTAATTTAAAGTTCTGTACTTTAAGTTAAAATCAAAATTCTTTTCGTCAAGTAAATAACTTAATGAATGGAAGTAATTAGTTTAAAGTTCTGTACTTTAAGTTAAAATCAAAATTCTTTTCTTCAAGTTAATAACTTAAAGAATTCAAGTTGTTAGTTTAAAGTTCTGTACTTTAAGTTGAAATCAAAATTCTGTTCTTCAAGTAAATAACTTAAAGAAAGGAAGTTATTAATTTAAAGTTCTGTACTTTAAGTTAAAATCAAAATTCTTTTCGTCAAGTAAATAACTTAATGAATGGAAGTAATTAGTTTAAAGTTCTGTACTTTAAGTTAAAATCAAAATTCTTTTCTTCAAGTTAATAAATTAAAGAATGGAAGTTGTTAGTTTAAAGTTCTGTACATTAAGTTAAAATCAAAATTCTTTTCTTCAAGTTAATAACTTAAAGAATGGAAGTTGTTAGTTCAAAGTTCTGTACTTTAAGTTAAAATCAAAATTCTTTTCTTCAAGTTAATAACTTAAAGAATGGAAGTTGTTAGTTCAAAGTTCTGTACTTTAAGTTAAAATCAAAATTCTTTTCTTCAAGTTAATATCTTAAAAAATGAAAGTTGTTAGTTTAAAGTTCTGTACTTTAAGTTAAAATCAAAATTCTTTTCTTCAATTAAATAACTTAAAGAATGGAAGTTATTAGTTTAAAGTTCTGTACTTTAAGTTAAAATCAAAATTCTTTTCTTCAAGTAAATAACTTAAAGAAAGGAAGTTATTAATTTAAAGTTCTGTACTTGAAGTTAAAATCAAAATTCTTTTCTTCTAGTTAATAACTTAAAGAATGGAAGTTATTAGTTTAAAGTTCTGTACTTTAAGTTAAAATCAAAATTCTTTTTTTCAAGTTATTAACTTAAAGAATGGAAGTTGTTAGTTCAAAGTTCTGTACTTTAAGTTAAAATCAAAATTTTTTCTTCAAGTTAATAACTTAAAGAATGGAAGTTGTTAGTTCAAAGTTCTGTACTTTAAGTTAAAATCAAAATTCTTTTCTTCAAGTTAATAAATTAAAGAATGGAAGTTGTTAGTTTAAAGTTCTGTACTTTAAGTTAAAATCAAAATTCTTTTCTTCAAGTTAATAACTTAAAGAATGGAAGTTGTTAGTTCAAAGTTCTGTACTTTAAGTTAAAATCAAAATTCTTTTCTTCAAGTTAATATCTTAAAAAATGGAAGTTGTTAGTTTAAAGTTCTGTACTTTAAGTTAAAATCAAAATTCTTTTCTTCAATTAAATAACTTAAAGAATGAAAGTTATTAGTTTAAAGTTCTGTACTTTAAGTTAAAATCAAAATTCTTTTCTTCAAGTAAATAACTTATAGAAAGGAAGTTATTAATTTAAAGTTCTGTACTTTAAGTTAAAATCAAAATTCTTTTTTTCAAGTTAATAACTTAAAGAATGGAAGTTGTTAGTTTAAAGTTCTGTACTTTAAGTTAAATTCAAAATTCTGTTCTTCAAGTAAATAACTTAAAGAAAGGAAGTTATTAATTTAAAGTTCTGTACTTTAAGTTAAAATCAAAATTCTTTTCTTCAAGTTAATAACTTAAAGAATGGAAGTTTTTAGTTCAAAGTTCTGTACTTTAAGTTAAAATCAAAATTCTTTTCTTCAAGTTAATAACTTAAAGAATGGAAGTTGTTAGTTCAATGTTCTGTACTTTAAGTTAAAATCAAAATTCTGTTCTTCAAGTAAATAACTTAAAGAAAGGAAGTTATTAATTTAAAGTTCTGTACTTTAAGTTAAAATCAAAATTCTTTTCTTCAAGTTAAAACTTAAAGAATGGAAGTTGTTAGTTTAAAGTTCTGTACTTTAAGTTAAAATCAAAATTCTTTTTTTCAAGTTAATAACTTAAAGAATGGAAGTTGTTAGTTTAAAGTTCTGTACTTTAAGTTAAAATCAAAATTCTGTTCTTCAAGTAAATAACTTAAAGAAAGGAAGTTATTAATTTAAAGTTCTGTACTTTAAGTTAAAATCAAAATTCTTTTTTTCAAGTTAATAACTTAAAGAATGGAAGTTGTTAGTTTAAAGTTCTGTACTTTAAGTTAAAATCAAAATTCTGTTCTTCAAGTAAATAACTTAAAGAAAGGAAGTTATTAGTTTAAAGTTCTGTACTTTAAGTTAAAATAAAAATTCTTTTTTTCAAGTTAATAACTTAAAGAATGGAAGTTGTTAGTTTAAAGTTCTGTACTTTAAGTTAAAATCAAAATTCTGTTCTTCAAGTAAATAACTTAAAGAAAGGAAGTTATTAATTTAAAGTTCTGTACTTTAAGTTAAAATCAAAATTCTTTTCGTCAAGTAAATAACTTAATGAATGGAAGTAATTAGTTTAAAGTTCTGTACTTTAAGTTAAAATCAAAATTCTTTTCTTCAAGTTAATAAATTAAAGAATGGAAGTTGTTAGTTTAAAGTTCTGTACATTAAGTTAAAATCAAAATTCTTTTCTTCAAGTTAATAACTTAAAGAATGGAAGTTGTTAGTTCAAAGTTCTGTACTTTAAGTTAAAATCAAAATTCTTTTCTTCAAGTTAATAACTTAAAGAATGTAAGTTGTTAGTTCAAAGTTCTGTACTTTAAGGTAAAATCAAAATTCTTTTCTTCAAGTTAATATCTTAAAAAATGGAAGTTGTTAGTTTAAAGTTCTGTACTTTAAGTTAAAATCAAAATTCTTTTCTTCAATTAAATAACTTAAAGAATGGAAGTTATTAGTTTAAAGTTCTGTACTTTAAGTTAAAATCAAAATTCTTTTTTTCACGTTAATAACTTAAAGAATGGAAGTTGTTAGTTTAAAGTTCTGTACTTTAAGTTAAAATCAAAATTCTGTTCTTCAAGTAAATAACTTAAAGAAAGGAAGTTATTAATTTAAAGTTCTGTACTTTAAGTTAAAATCAAAATTCTTTTCTTCAAGTTAATAACTTAAAGAATGGAAGTTGTTAGTTCAAAGTTCTGTACTTTAAGTTAAAATCAAAATTATTTTCTTCAAGTTAATAACTTAAAGAATGGAAGTTGTTAGTTCAAAGTTCTGTACTTTAAGTTAAAATCAAAATTCTTTTCTTCAAGTTAATAACTTAAAGAATGGAAGTTATTAGTTTAAAGTTCTGTACTTTAAGTTAAAATCAAAATTCTTTTCTTCAAGTTAATAACTTAAAGAATGGAAGTTGTTAGTTCAAAGTTCTGTACTTTAAGTTAAAATCAAAATTCTTGTCTGCAAGTTAATAACTTAAAGAATGGAAGTTGTTAGTTCAAAGTTCTGTACTTTAAGTTAAAATCACAATTCTTTTCTTCAAGTTAATAACTTAAAGAATGGAAGTTGTTAGTTTAAAGTTCTGTACTTTATGTTAAAATCAAAATTCTTTTCTTCAATTAAATAACTTAAAGAATGGAAGTTGTTAGTTTAAAGTTCTGTACTTTAAGTTAAAATCAAAATTCTTTCCTTCAAGTTAATAAATTACAGAATGGAAGTTGTTAGTTTAAAGTTCTTTACTTTAAGTTAAAATCAAAATTCTTTTCTTCAAGTTAATAACTTAAAGAATGGAAGTTGTTAGTTCAAAGTTCTGTACTTTAAGTTAAAATCAAAATTCTTTTCTTTAAGTTAATAACTTAAAGAATGGAAGTTGTTAGTTCAAAGTTCTGTACTTTAAGTTAAAATCAAAATTCTTTTCTTCAAGTTAATATCTTAAAAAATGGAAGTTGTTAGTTTAAAGTTCTGTACTTTAAGTTAAAATCAAAATTCTTTTCTTCAATTAAATAACTTAAAGAATGGAAGTTATTAGTTTAAAGTTCTGTACTTTAAGTTAAAATCAAAATTGTTTTCGTCAAGTAAATAACTTAAAGAAAGGAAGTTGTTAGTTTAAAGTTCTGTACTTTAAGTTAAAAACAAAATTCTTTTCTTCAAGTTAATAACTTAAAGAATGGAAGTTGTTAGTTCAAAGTTCTGTACTTTAAGTTAAAATCAAAATTCTTTTCTTCAAGTTAATAACTAAAAATGGAAGTTGTTAGTTTAAAGTTCTGTACTTTAAGTTAAAATCAAAATTCTTTTCTTCAAGTAATTAACTTAAAGAATGAAAGTTACAATTTTAAAGTTCTGTACTTTAAGTTAAAATCAAAATTCTTTTCTTCAAGTAAATAACTTAAAGAAAGGAAGTTATTAATTTAAAGTTCTGTACTTTAAGTTAAAATCAAAATTCTTTTCGTCAAGTAAATAACTTAATGAATGGAAGTAATTAGTTTAAAGTTCTGTACTTTAAGTTAAAATCAAAATTCTTTTCTTCAAGTTAATAAATTAAAGAATTGAAGTTGTTAGTTTAAAGTTCTGTACTTTAAGTTAAAATCAAAATTCTTTTCTTCAAGTAAATAACTTAAAGAAAGGACGTTATTAATTGATAGTTCTGTACTTTAAGTTAAAATCAAAATTTTTTTCTTCAAGTAAATAACTTAAAGAATGGAAGTAATTAGTTTAAAGTTCTGTACTTTAAGTTAAAATCAAAATTCTTTTCTTCTAGTTAATAACTTAAAGAATGGAAGTTGTTAGTTTAAAGTTCTGTACTTTAAGTTAAAATCAAAATTCTTTTCTTCAAGTTAATAACTTAAAGAATGGAAGTTGTTAGTTCAAAGTTCTGTACTTTAAGTTAAAATCAAAATTCTTTTCTTCAAGTTAATAACTTAAAAAATGGAAGTTGTTAGTTTAATGTTCTGTACTTTAAGTTAAAATCAAAATTCTTTTCTTCAAGTAATTAACTTAAAGAAAGGAAGTTATTAATTTAAAGTTCTGTACTTAAAGTTAAAATCAAAATTCTTTTTTTCAAGTTAATAACTTAATGAATGGAAGTAATTAGTTTAAAGTTCTGTTCTTTAAGTTAAAATCAAAATTCTTTTCTTCAAGTTAATAACTTAAAGAATGGAAGTTGTTAGTTTAAAGTTCTGTACTTTAAGTTAAAATCAAAATTCTTTTCTTCAAGTTAATAACTTAAAGAATGGAAGTTGTTAGTTTAAAGTTCTGTACTTTAAGTTAAAATCAAAATTCTTTTCTTCAAGTAATTAACTTAAAGAAAGGAAGTAATTAATTTAAAGTTCTGTACTTTAAGTTAAAATTAAAATTCTTTTCGTCAAGTAAATAACTTAATGAATGGCAGTAATTAGTTTAAAGTTCTGTACTTTAAGTTAAAATCAAAATTCTTTTCTTCAAGTTAATAACTTAAAGAATGGAAGTTGTTAGTTTAAAGTTCTGTACTTTAAGTTAAAATCAAAATTCTTTTCTTCAAGTAAATAACTTAAAGAATGGAAGTAATTAGTTTAAAGTTCAGTACTTTAAGTTAAAATCAAAATTCTTTTCTTCTAGTTAATAACTTAAAGAATGGAAGTTGTTAGTTTAAAGTTCTGTACTTTAAGTTAAAATCAAAATTCTTTTCTTCAAGTTAATAACCTAAAGAATGGAAGTTGTTAGTTTAAAGTTCTGTACTTTAAGTTAAAATCAAAATTCTTTTCTTCAAGATAATAACTTAAAGAATGGAAGTTGTTAGTTTAAAGTTCTTTACTTTAAGTTAAAATCAAAATTTTTTCTTCAAGTAAATAACTTAAAGAAAGGAAGTTATTAATTTAAAGTTCTGTACTTTAAGTTAAAATCAAAATTCTTTTCTTCAAATTAATAACTTGCAGAATGGAAGGTATAGTTTAAAGTTCTGTTCTTTAAGTTAAAATCAAAATTCTTTTCTTCAAGTTAATAACTTAAAGAATGGAAGTTGTTAGTTTAAAGTTCTGTACTTTAAGTTAAAATCAAAATTCTTTTCTTCAAGTTAAAGCTTAAAGAATGGAAGTTGTTAGTTTAAAGTTCTGTACTTTAAGTTAAAATCAAAATTCTTTTCTTCAAGTCATTAACTTAAAGAATGGAAGTTACAATTTTAAAGTTCTGTACTTTAAGTTAAAATCAAAATTCTTTTCTTCAAGTAAATAACTTAAAGAATGGAAGTTATTAGTTTAAAGTTCTATACTTTAAGTTGAAATCAACATTCTTTTCGTCAAGTTAATAACTTAAAGAATGGAAGTTATTAGTTTAAAGTTCTGTACTTTAAGTTAAAAACAAAATTCTTTTCTTCAAGTTAATAACTTAAAGAATGGAAGTTGTTAGTTCAAAGTTCTGTACTTTAAGTTAAAATCAAAATTCTTTTCTTCAAGTTAATAACTTAAAAAATGGAAGTTGTTAGTTTAAAGTTCTGTACTTTAAGTTAAAATCAAAATTCTTTTCTTCAAGTAATTAACTTAAAGAATGAAAGTTACAATTTTAAAGTTCTGTACTTTAAGTTAAAATCAAAATTCTTTTCTTCAAGTAAATAACTTAAAGAAACGAAGTTATTAATTTAAAGTTCTGTACTTTAAGTTAAAATCAAAATTCTTTTCGTCAAGTAAATAACTTAATGAATGGAAGTAATTAGTTTAAAGTTCTGTACTTTAAGTTAAAATCAAAATTCTTTTCTTCAAGTTAATAAATTAAAGATTGGAAGTTGTTAGTTTAAAGTTCTGTACTTTAAGTTAAAATCAAAATTCTTTTCTTCAAGTAAATAACTTAAAGAAAGGACGTTATTAATTGATAGTTCTGTACTTTAAGTTAAAATCAAAATTTTTTTCTTCAAGTAAATAACTTAAAGAATGGAAGTAATTAGTTTAAAGTTTTGTACTTTAAGTTAAAATCAAAATTCTTTTCTTCTAGTTAATAACTTAAAGAATGGAAGTTGTTAGTTTAAAGTTCTGTACTTTAAGTTAAAATCAAAATTCTTTTCTTCAAGTTAATAACTTAAAGAATTGAAGTTGTTAGTTCAAAGTTCTGTACTTTAAGTTAAAATCAAAATTCTTTTCTTCAAGTAATTAACTTAAAGAAAGGAAGTTATTAATTTAAAGTTCTGTACTTTAAGTTAAAATCAAAATTTTTTTCTTCTAGTTAATAACTAAAAGAATGGAAGTTGTTAGTTTAAAGTTCTGTACTTTAAGTTAAAAACAAAATTCTTTTCTTCAAGTTAATAACTTAAAGAATGGAAGTTGTTAGTTCAAAGTTCTGTACTTTAAGTTAAAATCAAAATTCTTTTCTTCAAGTTAATAACTAAAAATGGAAGTTGTTAGTTTAAAGTTCTGTACTTTAAGTTAAAATCAAAATTCTTTTCTTCAAGTAATTAACTTAAAGAATGACAGTTACAATTTTAAAGTTCTGTACTTTAAGTTAAAATCAAAATTCTTTTCTTCAAGTAAATAACTTAAAGAAAGGAAGTTATTAATTTAAAGTTCTGTACTTTAAGTTAAAATCAAAATTCTTTTCGTCAAGTAAATAACTTAATGAATTGAAGTAATTAGTTTAAAGTTCTGTACTTTAAGTTAAAATCAAAATTCTTTTCTTCCAGTTAATAAATTAAAGAATTGAAGTTGTTAGTTTAAAGTTCTGTACTTTAAGTTAAAATCAAAATTCTTTTCTTCAAGTAAATAACTTAAAGAAAGGACGTTATTAATTGATAGTTCTGTACTTTAAGTTAAAATCAAAATTTTTTTCTTCAAGTAAATAACTTAAAGAATGGAAGTAATTAGTTTAAAGTTCTGTACTTTAAGTTAAAATCAAAATTCTTTTCTTCTAGTTAATAACTTAAAGAATGGAAGTTGTTAGTTTAAAGTTCTGTACTTTAAGTTAAAATCAAAATTCTTTTCTTCAAGTTAATAACTTAAAGAATGGAAGTTGTTAGTTCAAAGTTCTGTACTTTAAGTTAAAATCAAAATTCTTTTCTTCAAGTTAATAACTTAAAGAATGGAAGTTGTTAGTACAAAGTTCTGTACTTTAAGTTAAAATCAAAATTCTTTTCTTCAAGTTAATATCTTAAAAAATGGAAGTTGTTAGTTTAAAGTTCTGTACTTTAAGTTAAAATCAAAATTCTTTTCTTCAATTAAATAACTTAAAGAATGGAAGTTATTAGTTTAAAGTTCTGTACTTTAAGTTAAAATCAAAATTCTTTTCTTCAAGTAAATAACTTAAAGAAAGGAAGTTATTAATTTAAAGTTCTGTACTTTAAGTTAAAATCAAAATTCTTTTCTTCTAGTTAATAACTTAAAGAATGGAAGTTATTAGTTTAAAGTTCTGTACTTTAAGTTAAAATCAAAATTCTTTTTTTCACGTTAATAACTTAAAGAATGGAAGTTGTTAGTTTAAAGTTCTGTACTTTAAGTTAAAATCAAAATTCTGTTCTTCAAGTAAATAACTTAAAGAAAGGAAGTTATTAATTTAAAGTTCTGTACTTTAAGTTAAAATCAAAATTCTTTTCTTCAAGTTAATAACTTAAAGAATGGAAGTTGTTAGTTCAAAGTTCTGTACTTTAAGTTAAAATCAAAATTATTTTCTTCAAGTTAATAACTTAAAGAATGGAAGTTGTTAGTTCAAAGTTCTGTACTTTAAGTTAAAATCAAAATTCTTTTCTTCAAGTTAATAACTTAAAGAATGGAAGTTATTAGTTTAAAGTTCTGTACTTTAAGTTAAAATCAAAATTCTTTTCTTCAAGTTAATAACTTAAAGAATGGAAGTTGTTAGTTCAAAGTTCTGTACTTTAAGTTAAAATCAAAATTCTTGTCTGCAAGTTAATAACTTAAAGAATGGAAGTTGTTAGTTCAAAGTTCTGTACTTTAAGTTAAAATCACAATTCTTTTCTTCAAGTTAATAACTTAAAGAATGGAAGTTGTTAGTTTAAAGTTCTGTACTTTATGTTAAAATCAAAATTCTTTTCTTCAATTAAATAACTTAAAGAATGGAAGTTGTTAGTTTAAAGTTCTGTACTTTAAGTTAAAATCAAAATTCTTTCCTTCAAGTTAATAAATTAAAGAATGGAAGTTGTTAGTTTAAAGTTCTTTACTTTAAGTTAAAATCAAAATTCTTTTCTTCAAGTTAATAACTTAAAGAATGGAAGTTGTTAGTTCAAAGTTCTGTACTTTAAGTTAAAATCAAAATTCTTTTCTTTAAGTTAATAACTTAAAGAATGGAAGTTGTTAGTTCAAAGTTCTGTACTTTAAGTTAAAATCAAAATTCTTTTCTTCAAGTTAATATCTTAAAAAATGGAAGTTGTTAGTTTAAAGTTCTGTACTTTAAGTTAAAATCAAAATTCTTTTCTTCAATTAAATAACTTAAAGAATGGAAGTTATTAGTTTAAAGTTCTGTACTTTAAGTTAAAATCAAAATTGTTTTCGTCAAGTAAATAACTTAAAGAAAGGAAGTTATTAATTTAAAGTTCTGTACTTTAAGTTAAAATCAAAATTCTTTTTTTCAAGTTAATAACTTAAAGAATGGAAGTTGTTAGTTTAAAGTTCTGTACTTTAAGTTAAAATCAAAATTCTGTTCTTCAAGTAAATAACTTAAAGAAAGGAAGTTATTAATTTAAAGTTCTGTACTTTAAGTTAAAATCAAAATTCTTTTATTCAAGTTAATAACTTAAAGAATGGAAGTTGTTAGTTCAAAGTTCTGTACTTTAAGTTAAAATCAAAATTCTTTTCTTCAAGTTAATAACTTAAAGAATGGAAGTTGTTAGTTCAAAGTCCTGTACTTTAAGTTAAAATCAAAATTCTTTATTTCAAGTTAATAACTTAAAGAATGGAAGTTGTTAGTTTAAAGTTCTGTACTTTAAGTTAAAATCAAAATTCTTTTCTACAAGTTAATAACTTAAAGAATGGAAGTTGTTAGTTCAAAGTTCTGTACTTTAAGTTAAAATCAAAATTCTTTTCTTCAAGTTAATAACTTAAAGAATGGAAGTTGTTAGTTCAAAGTTCTGTACTTTAAGTTAAAATCAAAATTCTTTTCTTCAAGTTAATAACTTAAAGAATGGAAGTTGTTAGTTTAAAGTTCTGTACTTTAAGTTAAAATCAAAATTCTTTTCTTCAATTAAATAACTTAAAGAATGGAAGTTGTTAGTTTAAAGTTCTGTACTTTAAGTTAAAATCAAAATTCTTTTTTTCAAGTTAATAACTTAAAGAATGGAAGTTGTTAGTTTAAAGTTCTGTACTTTAAGTTAAAATCAAAATTCTGTTCTTCAAGTAAATAACTTAAAGAAAGGAAGTTATTAATTTAAAGTTCTGTACTTTAAGTTAAAATCAAAATTCTTTTCGTCAAGTAAATAACTTAATGAATGAAAGTAATTAGTTTAAAGTTCTGTACTTTAAGTTAAAATCAAAATTCTTTTCTTCAAGTTAATAACTTAAAGAATTCAAGTTGTTAGTTTAAAGTTCTGTACTTTAAGTTGAAATCAAAATTCTGTTCTTCAAGTAAATAACTTAAAGAAAGGAAGTTATTAATTTAAAGTTCTGTACTTTAAGTTAAAATCAAAATTCTTTTCGTCAAGTAAATAACTTAATGAATGGAAGTAATTAGTTTAAAGTTCTGTACTTTAAGTTAAAATCAAAATTCTTTTCTTCAAGTTAATAAATTAAAGAATGGAAGTTGTTAGTTTAAAGTTCTGTACATTAAGTTAAAATCAAAATTCTTTTCTTCAAGTTAATAACTTAAAGAATGGAAGTTGTTAGTTCAAAGTTCTGTACTTTAAGTTAAAATCAAAATTCTTTTCTTCAAGTTAATAACTTAAAGAATGGAAGTTGTTAGTTCAAAGTTCTGTACTTTAAGTTAAAATCAAAATTCTTTTCTTCAAGTTAATATCTTAAAAAATGAAAGTTGTTAGTTTAAAGTTCTGTACTTTAAGTTAAAATCAAAATTCTTTTCTTCAATTAAATAACTTAAAGAATGGAAGTTATTAGTTTAAAGTTCTGTACTTTAAGTTAAAATCAAAATTCTTTTCTTCAAGTAAATAACTTAAAGAAAGGAAGTTATTAATTTAAAGTTCTGTACTTGAAGTTAAAATCAAAATTCGTTTCTTCTAGTTAATAACTTAAAGAATGGAAGTTATTAGTTTAAAGTTCTGTACTTTAAGTTAAAATCAAAATTCTTTTTTTCAAGTTATTAACTTAAAGAATGGAAGTTGTTAGTTCAAAGTTCTGTACTTTAAGTTAAAATCAAAATTTTTTCTTCAAGTTAATAACTTAAAGAATGGAAGTTGTTAGTTCAAAGTTCTGTACTTTAAGTTAAAATCAAAATTCTTTTCTTCAAGTTAATAAATTAAAGAATGGAAGTTGTTAGTTTAAAGTTCTGTACTTTAAGTTAAAATCAAAATTCTTTTCTTCAAGTTAATAACTTAAAGAATGGAAGTTGTTAGTTCAAAGTTCTGTACTTTAAGTTAAAATCAAAATTCTTTTCTTCAAGTTAATATCTTAAAAAATGGAAGTTGTTAGTTTAAAGTTCTGTACTTTAAGTTAAAATCAAAATTCTTTTCTTCAATTAAATAACTTAAAGAATGAAAGTTATTAGTTTAAAGTTCTGTACTTTAAGTTAAAATCAAAATTCTTTTCTTCAAGTAAATAACTTATAGAAAGGAAGTTATTAATTTAAAGTTCTGTACTTTAAGTTAAAATCAAAATTCTTTTTTTCAAGTTAATAACTTAAAGAATGGAAGTTGTTAGTTTAAAGTTCTGTACTTTAAGTTAAATTCAAAATTCTGTTCTTCAAGTAAATAACTTAAAGAAAGGAAGTTATTAATTTAAAGTTCTGTACTTTAAGTTAAAATCAAAATTCTTTTCTTCAAGTTAATAACTTAAAGAATTCAAGTTGTTAGTTTAAAGTTCTGTACTTTAAGTTGAAATCAAAATTCTGTTCTTCAAGTTAATAACTTAAAGAATGGAAGTTGTTAGTTCAATGTTCTGTACTTTAAGTTAAAATCAAAATTCTGTTCTTCAAGTAAATAACTTAAAGAAAGGAAGTTATTAATTTAAAGTTCTGTACTTTAAGTTAAAATCAAAATTCTTTTCTTCAAGTTAAAACTTAAAGAATGGAAGTTGTTAGTTTAAAGTTCTGTACTTTAAGTTAAAATCAAAATTCTTTTTTTCAAGTTAATAACTTAAAGAATGGAAGTTGTTAGTTTAAAGTTCTGTACTTTAAGTTAAAATCAAAATTCTGTTCTTCAAGTAAATAACTTAAAGAAAGGAAGTTATTAATTTAAAGTTCTGTACTTTAAGTTAAAATCAAAATTCTTTTTTTCAAGTTAATAACTTAAAGAATGGAAGTTGTTAGTTTAAAGTTCTGTACTTTAAGTTAAAATCAAAATTCTGTTCTTCAAGTAAATAACTTAAAGAAAGGAAGTTATTAGTTTAAAGTTCTGTACTTTAAGTTAAAATAAAAATTCTTTTTTTCAAGTTAATAACTTAAAGAATGGAAGTTGTTAGTTTAAAGTTCTGTACTTTAAGTTAAAATCAAAATTCTGTTCTTCAAGTAAATAACTTAAAGAAAGGAAGTTATTAATTTAAAGTTCTGTACTTTAAGTTAAAATCAAAATTCTTTTCGTCAAGTAAATAACTTAATGAATGGAAGTAATTAGTTTAAAGTTCTGTACTTTAAGTTAAAATCAAAATTCTTTTCTTCAAGTTAATAAATTAAAGAATGGAAGTTGTTAGTTTAAAGTTCTGTACATTAAGTTAAAATCAAAATTCTTTTCTTCAAGTTAATAACTTAAAGAATGGAAGTTGTTAGTTCAAAGTTCTGTACTTTAAGTTAAAATCAAAATTCTTTTCTTCAAGTTAATAACTTAAAGAATGTAAGTTGTTAGTTCAAAGTTCTGTACTTTAAGGTAAAATCAAAATTCTTTTCTTCAAGTTAATATCTTAAAAAATGGAAGTTGTTAGTTTAAAGTTCTGTACTTTAAGTTAAAATCAAAATTCTTTTCTTCAATTAAATAACTTAAAGAATGGAAGTTATTAGTTTAAAGTTCTGTACTTTAAGTTAAAATCAAAATTCTTTTCTTCAAGTAAATAACTTAAAGAAAGGAAGTTATTAATTTAAAGTTCTGTACTTGAAGTTAAAATCAAAATTCTTTTCTTCAATTAAATAACTTAAAGAATGGAAGTTATTAGTTTAAAGTTCTGTACTTTAAGTTAAAATCAAAATTCTTTTCTTCAAGTAAATAACTTAAAGAAAGGAAGTTATTAATTTAAAGTTCTGTACTTTAAGTTAAAATCAAAATTCTTTTCTTCTAGTTAATAACTTAAAGAATGGAAGTTATTAGTTTAAAGTTCTGTACTTTAAGTTAAAATCAAAATTCTTTTCTTCAATTAAATAACTTAAAGAATGAAAGTTATTAGTTTAAAGTTCTGTACTTTAAGTTAAAATCAAAATTCTTTTCTTCAAGCAAATAACTTATAGAAAGGAAGTTATTAATTTAAAGTTCTGTACTTTAAGTTAAAATCAAAATTCTTTTTTTCAAGTTAATAACTTAAAGAATGGAAGTTGTTAGTTTAAAGTTCTGTACTTTAAGTTAAATTCAAAATTCTGTTCTTCAAGTAAATAACTTAAAGAAAGGAAGTTATTAATTTAAAGTTCTGTACTTTAAGTTAAAATCAAAATTCTTTTCTTCAAGTTAATAACTTAAAGAATGGAAGTTGTTAGTTCAAAGTTCTGTACTTTAAGTTAAAATCAAAATTCTTTTCTTCAAGTTAATAACTTAAAGAATGGAAGTTGTTAGTTCAAAGTTCTGTACTTTAAGTTAAAATCAAAATTCTGTTCTTCAAGTAAATAACTTAAAGAAAGGAAGTTATTAATTTAAAGTTCTGTACTTTAAGTTAAAATCAAAATTCTTTTCTTCAAGTTAAAACTTAAAGAATGGAAGTTGTTAGTTTAAAGTTCTGTACTTTAAGTTAAAATCAAAATTCTTTTTTTCAAGTTAATAACTTAAAGAATGGAAGTTGTTAGTTCAAAGTTCTGTACTTTAAGGTAAAATCAAAATTCTTTTCGTCAAGTTAATATCTTAAAAAATGGAAGTTGTTAGTTTAAAGTTCTGTACTTTAAGTTAAAATCAAAATTCTGTTCTTCAAGTAAATAACTTAAAGAAAGGAAGTTATTAATTTAAAGTTCTGTACTTTAAGTTAAAATCAAAATTCTTTTCGTCAAGTAAATAACTTAATGAATGGAAGTAATTAGTTTAAAGTTCTGTACTTTAAGTTAAAATCAAAATTCTTTTCTTCAAGTTAATAAATTAAAGAATGGAAGTTGTTAGTTTAAAGTTCTGTACATTAAGTTAAAATCAAAATTCTTTTCTTCAAGTTAATAACTTAAAGAATGGAAGTTGTTAGTTCAAAGTTCTGTTCTTTAAGTTAAAATCAAAATTCTTTTCTTCAAGTTAATAACTTAAAGAATGGAAGTTGTTAGTTCAAAGTTCTGTACTTTAAGGTAAAATCAAAATTCTTTTCTTCAAGTTAATATCTTAAAAAATGGAAGTTGTTAGTTTAAAGTTCTGTACTTTAAGTTAAAATCAAAATTCTTTTCTTCAATTAAATAACTTAAAGAATGGAAGTTATTAGTTTAAAGTTCTGTACTTTAAGTTAAAATCAAAATTCTTTTCTTCAAGTAAATAACTTAAAGAAAGGAAGTTATTAATTTAAAGTTCTGTACTTGAAGTTAAAATCAAAATTCTTTTCTTCAATTAAATAACTTAAAGAATGGAAGTTATTAGTTTAAAGTTCTGTACTTTAAGTTAAAATCAAAATTCTTTTCTTCAAGTAAATAACTTAAAGAAAGGAAGTTATTAATTTAAAGTTCTGTACTTTAAGTTAAAATCAAAATTCTTTTCTTCTAGTTAATAACTTAAAGAATGGAAGTTATTAGTTTAAAGTTCTGTACTTTAAGTTAAAATCAAAATTCTTTTTTTCAAGTTAATAACTTAAAGAATGGAAGTTGTTAGTTTAAAGTTCTGTACTTTAAGTTAAAATCAAAATTCTGTTCTTCAAGTAAATAACTTAAAGAAAAGAAGTTATTAATTTAAAGTTCTGTACTTTAAGTTAAAATCAAAATTCTTTTCTTCAAGTTAATAACTTAAAGAATGGAAGTTGTTAGTTCAAAGTTCTGTACTTTAAGTTAAAATCAAAATTCTTTTCTTCAAGTTAATAACTTAAAGAATGGAAGTTGTTAGTTCAAAGTTCTGTACTTTAAGTTAAAATCAAAATTCTTTTCTTCAAGTTAATAACTTAAAGAATGGAAGTTGTTAGTTTAAAGTTCTGTACTTTAAGTTAAAATCAAAATTCTTTTCTTCAAGTTAATAACTTAAAGAATGGAAGTTGTTAGTTCAAAGTTCTGTACTTTAAGTTAAAATCAAAATTCTTGTCTGCAAGTTAATAACTTAAAGAATGGAAGTTGTTAGTTCAAAGTTCTGTACTTTAAGTTAAAATCACAATTCTTTTCTTCAAGTTAATAACTTAAAGAATGGAAGTTGTTAGTTTAAAGTTCTGTACTTTAAGTTAAAATCAAAATTCTTTTCTTCAATTAAATAACTTAAAGAATGGAAGTTGTTAGTTTAAAGTTCTGTACTTTAAGTTAAAATCAAAATTCTTTCCTTCAAGTTAATAAATTAAAGAATGGAAGTTGTTAGTTTAAAGTTCTTTACTTTAAGTTAAAATCAAAATTCTTTTCTGCAAGTTAATAACTTAAAGAATGGAAGTTGTTAGTTCAAAGTTCTGTACTTTAAGTTAAAATCAAAATTCTTTTCTTTAAGTTAATAACTTAAAGAATGGAAGTTGTTAGTTCAAAGTTCTGTACTTTAAGTTAAAATCAAAATTCTTTTCTTCAAGTTAATATCTTAAAAAATGGAAGTTGTTAGTTTAAAGTTCTGTACTTTAAGTTAAAATCAAAATTCTTTTCTTCAATTAAATAACTTAAAGAATGGAAGTTATTAGTTTAAAGTTCTGTACTTTAAGTTAAAATCAAAATTCTTTTCTTCAAGTAAATAACTTAAAGAAAGGAAGTTATTAATTTAAAGTTCTGTACTTTAAGTTAAAATCAAAATTTTTTTTTCAAGTTAATAACTTAAAGAATGGAAGTTGTTAGTTTAAAGTTCTGTACTTTAAGTTAAAATCAAAATTCTGTTCTTCAAGTAAATAACTTAAAGAAAGGAAGTTATTAATTTAAAGTTCTGTATTTTAAGTTAAAATCAAATTTCTTTTCTTCAAGTTAATAACTTAAAGAATGGAAGTTGTTAGTTCAAAGTTTTGTACTTTAAGTTAAAATCAAAATTCTTTTTTTCAAGTTAATAACTTAAAGAATGGAAGTTGTTAGTTTAAAGTTCTGTACTTTAAATTAAAATCAAAATTCTGTTCTTCAAGTAAATAACTTAAAGAAAGGAAGTTATCAATTTAATGTTCTGTACTTTAAGGTAAAATCAAAATTCTTTTCGTCAAGTAAATAACTTAATGAATGGAAGTAATTAGTTTAAAGTTCTGTACTTTAAGTTAAAATCAAAATTCTTTTCTTCAAGTTAATAAATTAAAGAATGGAAGTTGTTAGTTTAAAGTTCTGTACTTTAAGTTAAAATCAAAATTCTTTTCTTCAAGTTAATAACTTAAAGAATGGAAGTTGTTAGTTCAAAGTTCTGTACTTTAAGTTAAAATCAAAATTCTTTTCTTCAAGTTAATATCTTAAAAAATGGAAGTTGTTAATTTAAAGTTCTGTACTTTAAGTTAAAATCAAAATTCTTTTCTTCAATTAAATAACTTAAAGAATGGAAGTTATTAGTTTAAAGTTCTGTACTTTAAGTTAACATCAAAATTCTTTTCTTCAAGTAAATAACTTAAAGAAAGGAAGTTATTAATTTAAAGTTCTGTACTTTAAGTTAAAATCAAAATTCTTTTTTTCAAGTTAATAACTTAAAGAAAGGAAGTTGTTAGTTTAAAGTTCTGTACTTTAAGTTAAAATCAAAATTCTGTTCTTCAAGTAAATAACTTAAAGAAAGGAAGTTATTAATTTAAAGTTCTGTTCTTTAATTTAAAATCAAAATTCTTTTCTTCAAGTTAATAACTTAAAGAATGGAAGTTGTTAGTTCAAAGTTCTGTACTTTAAGTTAAAATCAAAATTCTTTTCTTCAAGTTAATAACTTAAAGAATGGAAGTTGTAAGTTCAAAGTTCTGTACTTTAAGTTAAAATCAAAATTCTGTTCTTCAAGTAAATAACTTAAAGAAAGGAAGTTATTAATTTAAAGTTCTGTACTTTAAGTTAAAATCAAAATTCTTTTCTTCAAGTTAATAACTTAAAGAATGGAAGTTGTTAGTTTAAAGTTCTGTACTTTAAGTTAAAATCAAAATTCTTTTCTTCAAGTTAATAACTTAAAGAATGGAAGTTGTTAGTTCAAAGTTCTGTACTTTAAGTTAAAATCAAAATTCTTTTCTTCAAGTTAATAACTTAAAGAATGGAAGTTGTAAGTTCAAAGTTCTGTACTTTAAGTTAAAATCAAAATTCTGTTCTTCAAGTAAATAACTTAAAGAAAGGAAGTTATTAATTTAAAGTTCTGTACTTTAAGTTAAAATCAAAATTCTTTTCTTCAAGTTAATAACTTAAAGAATGGAAGTTGTTAGTTTAAAGTTCTG